>JAOXOE010000343.1:40840414-40852914 GCA_028565055.1 Phoeniculus purpureus
TTATCTCAGTGCATTCCAATCTATCACTTTCGGCCTTGCCCACCCCCCCCCCACCCCGGGAAACATTTTTGTGGGTTTACTAATGAGTCAGAAGAGAAGATTGTACTGAGCTGTGGGTTGTGTTTTCCTCTCTTGTTAGTTAAAACGCAGCATCGAGAGATGCCAGTGCAATGATTAGTGCTGGAGATTTTGAATCTCTCTTGAAATCAAAGGTGTCTGCTGAAAGTCTGTCAAACTACAAATGACCCAGGTCTTGCTGAAGAAACCAGCTATTAAAAGCAGCGACCCACTAACCTCGTTTTTCCAGGCGGGTTGTTGGGCAGTCTTGGCAGGACGATCTGAGAGATGTATAGAACTTTTAATTCCTTGGGGGAGCAGTGAGACACCAAGGTTTCAGATGCAGAAGCAACAGAGAATCACCAGTAATGTAAGCAGGAGGTGCTGTTGCCAAGTGAGCTGTGTATACTTAGACAGCTTTGTTAATATTCAGCTCTTCCAATTCACCACTGCATTTGGGAACTGCTGAAGGTGTGTTTTCACTGTGGTGATTCTTTTGTCTGGGTCCTCCACCACTTTGAACAGTCTACTGGGAAAGAAAATCTCTTTCTCTGTTTTTTTCAAGTGAGATTACACAGAGATTATTGGTCACTTGCTCTTGGTACTTCAAAACAGTTTTCCTTCTAATGTAAGCCAAATATTGCAGTGGTTGTTGCCTTACAAATGTTTGTCCTAATAATCGTTATTAATCTGCTTCCCGTGGCAATACAATCCCCAAATTAGGCCAGCATCTCAATTCACAGTGATGCTCAACTCAGAAATGGTAGTGACTTTGCTATCGTTCTGAAAAGAAGATGAGAGAGAACAAATTAATCGTAGAATCGTGGATGCTAGGAACATGTTAAAGCATCTAGCTGGTCTCTTTGCCATTCATTTGCTTTTTATTGTGCATCCTGCAGCATTCTGACAGTCTGGTTTTCAGAAGGTGTAGTCTTCACAGTGATACTTTCTCTTAAGGGTGTGTGAGAATCTCCCTGATAAAGAGGATTTCAGAAGTTTAGGGAATGAAAGCTACTGTGGCAGTGAGGACCTAGTGGTTCCGAATACATACAGGAATGCAAAGGGATTCTTTTTTCCCACTGATTTAGAGCGCCAAGTCTCCATCTGAGATGTCTGTGCATATGTCAATGTATCTGTGTCTGTTTTAGAGCTGGAAGATGTTCTCACTCCTTTAATAATCACCTCCTCGCTCTCTGTACAATTTTAACGTGAGGTCTGATGGAAGGATTAAAGACGTATGATTGGTAATGTAGGCTTGAAATGCGTCTGACTGTGCATTGTTCTCCAAAGTGCCACATTTAGCTTTTAACAAGCTTGGGAATATTGTTTGTTTTGCCATATGATGTGTTAGTTGCTTAGCTAATTCTATGTTTCAAGACGTGCACATTCTTCTGGGCTTTCACGTGGAGGGGGGGTGGGGGGAGAGCGTCCTCCTTATGTGAGAAAGCTGCCACCGCAGCTGAGATACCACTTAGCACTGGAGGCTCTCCAGGGCCCGAATGTGCTGCATGTATTTGCAGTGTATTTTGCTATTAGTCTGACCAACATTTACACACAGCACCGATTCTGAGAATAAAGGAAGTGCTAAAACTCAGATTCAGCTGCTCTAAACGGTGGCAGCAGCTTTATTGCTCTACGCTGAGAGGGAATGAGCGAACGGTTCTGCAGTGGGCAGAGGAGACCGATGCAGCACCTTTACCCAAAGGCAAATTCCTTTCCACCCCATCTGCTGTCTCAAATGCCAAGTCCCAGAAATGCCGCCGTTTCCAAAGGAGCAGACATTAGCCATGTGTGTGGATGTCGGGCATTAGTAACAGTTATGTTTTTAAAAAAAGCCCGTGTTTGGTTTGCATGAATTGACAGAGCAAAGGCTGGATGTGAATTGTGTTGCCCTGCCACTAACGGGTAGGGTTCCCTAATTCCTGTACTGGAATATGATGAATGGCTTTACCAGGACAGGCACTTCGTTTCATTCATCTGCTGCAAGTAACGGAAGTACTCGTCAGAGGTGAGGTGTAAGGCTGGATTCTAGTCTAGTTTGCTGTGGGACTTGCGGAGCCTGTATCGTGGTACCCAGCTGAAAGGCAATTGTAAAGAACTCCTACAGTGTGGAATAAAATGTAGGTTCACAGGAAATGACAGTGGGTAGCAGATGCTGTCTGCAGTCTCCTGGAGCTGAGGGTAGGCAAGGAAACCGCATAGCTGGCTTGTGGTGCATAGTTTTTCCACCGAAGGAGCATGATTATCGTAAGTGTCTCTCCCCCTCTCTTACTTCCTCCTGCTTTTTTACCCACCAGCACAGGTTTTGATAAAGCTCTCCTGTTGCTGCTCTTCCCACCGGTAAAGGGTAGAAGAAATGACATATTATGAAGTGGAGAAGTAGGTACAGCCTAGAAATCAAAGCATCAGGGAGCATTAGTGCTGCCCTTTCCTTGCCAAAACTTTCCCGTATCCCCTCCTTCGCTCTGAGCTGCTTCAGACCTTTGTGCTTCTATCGCGGCCGGCTGCATATTCCGCAGTGTCTCCGAGCACAGCATCTCTCTGAACCACATTCCTCCTCCAGGAAACTCTGTCTTGGTTTTTTGTGTCATTTCCCCCCCCCCCAAGTGCTAAGGAAATATGTGCTGCTTGCAAGTTGCTCCTTTTGGCATCCATGGGACAGCCCTTCTTAGCGTGGCTCCTGCTCCATATGTGATTGCTCCCTTTTTTGCCAGACTTCCTTAGATGTGCACCAAATTGCGGGAAGATGAATCCCAACTTTGCATCATCTGAACAAGAAAACCTCCACGCAGTGCTACTTTTCTGTTTAATTTACTGGGGTGGGGGGGAAGGGAGCAAAATCAGGAGATACGTAGGACATAAGTAAGGGCAGAATAGAGCCCTTAATCTTAATTATGCATTCTGCAGTATTATAAATGACTAAAGATTACTTCCAGTGTTTGGTATAATCTTACAGTGTGCAGATGTGGTTCTCTTTGGTACATGCCATCTTTACTGAACTCACAATTTCCATAATGCTGTCACATTCTGCATGGGAAGCAGATTTACAGATAGGTAATCCATGTAAGGTATTTTAAAGACAGCTTATTAAAGGATTGAAGCCTGCTGTTAAATTACATATGCTTTCAATTGCTCTAAGGAGCAAACAGTATCAAGAAGTACAATAATTTAGCTACAGCTGGAGAAAGGCCTATTTAAAGTTTTGATGACAGATCCTTTAAACTTTTCCTTTAAGTTCTTTTCTGCTTTCTATCTTCTCCTGCGTAGCGCGGTAGTTTCCTTTCTACGCTGTAATTTCACCGGCGGGGCGACCGTGTCCACGCTAAGGAGCCCAAATGCATTCCTGAACGGATAGAGGGAGTGCAGAGAACGACTGTGGTCTGCCGGGCTCCACGCCTGATGGCATCATCTGAGCACCTGACAGCGCGACGGAGCCTTCGCGGCTCAGCACCGCTCATTGCTCGGGGCCCGAGTTGTGCCGGGCACCGGCTCCGGGTCGCTCCCGCTGCTGCCGCCGCCGCCGCCGCCGCCGCCGTGAGCTGCGCTGAGCCGCCGCATCGAGCGCCGGGCGGGATGCGGCTGAGCATATTGGATAGTGCCCCCATCTGTTTCTGGAACACAAGGCAATGTGTCACTTACGTGCCGTCTGCTCCTCTCACCCTTTGCAGACGGAGTTAGGCGAGATTGCGCTTCCACACAGATAAGAGCCTTCCCTTCTCTTTAACCGGCGTCGGAAGGCAATGACCACAGTTTAGAGCCATCTCTTAAATCCGGGGGCTGGAGGGAGGGAATAAGCGCTTTTGTATTTTTTCCCTAAAGTAACAAAATAAATGAGAAAATGGTGATGATATTTGGAGCCAAGTTTGAGTGTCGCACGGTGCGGCACAAAAAGGGGCACATTATGCAGCCGTGAGGCTACAAAGCCCAAGAACGAATGTGTTAAGCAGTCGTTTTGTAGCGATGAGCCCGGCCATGTGTTTGCATGGGAGCATCATTACAGCCTGGAAAAGAGGAGCTGTTATTGTGCCCATGTATCTTTGAGCCATTACTGGAATTAGGTTACAAAGCTGCGGCTGCAAGGTTATTGGAATTTACTGCTTGTTGGTTAATTTCATGCTCTCTGTCCGGTTTATTTTTTCCCTTACTAGTTACCAACTAGGAAACAATCTTTAAAAAGAAGCATAAGCGTGTGGTTTGGTCCTGCACGGTTGAAAATGGCAGCAGGTTGTGGGAGGGGGAAAGCTGTAAAGCTCTGGAAAGACAAAACAGTGAAATGGTAAAGAAAATAAGAAACCTTTCGAGCTTTCACGCTGAGAGTGACAAGACGAGCTTTTGAAATTCATGTTTGGTTTTTTCCTGTTGAACATTGCTGTGTAACCTAATGCAGCAGAAACACAAACAATTCCGAAGCTGCATTTGGCCGAAAAGCTGTTTTCCTACAAAGGGATGATCTGAACATCTTTCCACATAAATATCTGAGAGGTCTTTCTTTTTCCTAGTTTTGATTTTTAATAAAGCAAAGATGGTATTTTTTATTTGAAGTATTTATTGTGTAAATGGCCCTAATAATCGCCCTAATTATATTAAATCTGGGGGGTTTTTTTAATATAAGATGTAGCAGCTAATGGATAGGTTTCGAATCGCGTTAGATTTCTGTAATAAATGGGTAGGTAAGACAAGACCTTTTTAAGTAGCTTTTTTTGACAGTGAAATCTGGCTTCAAATAATTTCAGAAGCCCCCCCAAAAAAAGGGAAAAATACAAACTTTGCTTAATCATGAATTTTTAAACATATGTCCCTGTAAATATTAACATATTTTAATTACAGACAATCACTCTGTTACCAGTCGGTAGCAGAGTTCTGTAGAGTACCTGGAACTACTCTTCCTATTTCAGTGTTTAAACTGGATTTTCCTTCCCATAAGGGAAAAATGTTGCTGGTAGCTCTAAATAGGAACTTGGAATTAATGCACCGTCAGTGTTATCAAATGTTGATGCATTACTCTCAGCTGAAAACACATTATGAAGTCACAAATAATTGAAATAATTAACAGGTAAACTAAATATTTAAAGTGTGATGCTTAAATAAAAATATCTCAGCAGAAAATATTCCCAATAAGCCGTGTCGATCTCATTGCCATGTTTCTGCTGTTACCGTGTCTCCAAGTGGGGTGGGTTTTTTTTTTGTTTATGGGAGAAATTGTTTAAGACAGCAAGAATCTTGGGTCTTCTCTTTTTTATGAAGGTCAAACTAAATTCAGAATTATAACTGAAAAATGAAATGTAAATACCTAGATCTTTGATAACAAAGTAATTAAAATGTATGGTTTTGCCTACTGTGTATAATAAGGGCTTATATTTGATCAACCATAAAAGTTATTTAATCATTTTAACCTTGGAATACTACCCCACAAAAAACTACTTAATGGAAGTTAGCTGAGAAGCATTAGAGTATCACAACATCAAGAAGGCTGAGCGAGAGGGCACTGAAAATTCAAGCACAGCTTATTTCTGCCATAATACTATAGCAGGTTGCATGGCAACCGGTGGCTGTGGATTTTGAAGTTACTTTATCCTCATTCAGTGAGCAAAGACTTAGCCTGTATTTATTTTGGTAATTTCTAGAATTAATCAGGTATTTAAGGCCCACTGCAGCATAAACTTGCTGTGATTTTGTGATGGGCAAATGAAGGCGTGCAGGTGTGATTGCGACAACATCTGGAAGAAGACGAGAACTCGCCTGTTCCTCCTGACGTTGCAGACAGTAGATCATAAAATCGTGGAATGATAATGGTTGGAAGAGACCTACAAGCTCATCCAGTCCAACTTGTCTGGATAACATACAGTTGTGTGGATCAGCAGCCAGTATTGAGGAAGAGTGTGGCTTGCAAGCACATCCCTGTGATTTAGAGTAGTCATTGTAGGTGGACCCTGGAGCTTTCAAAAAACCTGCCATATTTCATTTTAATGCTTCTGTTAAAGAAAAATGCTAAGAGCTTTCTAACCCTCTTTCAGCCGAGTGAAGGATGTAATCATAAGCCCAAGTCACAAGCACAAGTAGCCTGGCACCCTTGTGGGCTTGTGTGACTTCAGAGAATAGGTTAAAATGCAAGTCTCTAAGAATGTTTTAAAGTACAACTTCAACTCCATTACTGTCTTTAAAGTAGAAGGTAACTCTTTGAGTATCCTCTTGTTTAAAGTGTCCAGGGTTTGGCCAAGTTTCTTAATATCCACTTTCTCACTGAACCTGGAGTAAATTAAAAGCACTCAGCATTACACAGGCACGAAGCGCACAGCGTGATAGAGGTAATGAACGAGAGGTGAGAGCTGGGAGCTCATTTCAGAAGCACTTTCTGAAAATGCATTTCACTAGAGTACGTGAAAAATACAGGGGGTGTCTCTAGATTGGTGATTGACATATTCTCACAGTGACAGATACCCAGATAATGCTTAGGCATACAGGGGGAGAACTATGATGTGAGTGTTCTCTTCTCATTTTCAGTTCCTAACTTCTTAACATACGTCTTGACTGAACGTTATCACATGCACAGCACAAAAGGCATCATTAAATCAAGATAGACTTTCGCAACCCTAACTTAGAGAATCATAGAATTGTTGAGGTTGGAAAAGACCTCCAGGATCGTTGAGTCCCATCATTAACCTAGCCCATGGCTAAGCCACCCCATCAGCCTGGCTTGGAATAGCTTTTTTTTCACTTGTTCATTAAATTAGTGGATTTATGTGACAGCTGTATGATTTTATTTCCAAAAGTGACATTAGCTCCAGTCTGAAAACCCCCAGGAAGCAGCCCATAGTGCTCCTGAGGCAGAAGTAGGCACCCACACGATGGACTTGGGGGATCTGGGAAAGCCTTGTCTCTAAGGCAGCCCAGGAAAACATCAAACTGCACAACCACGTGTGGCTCATGCAGGTCATGTCTTTTCTGAGAGGATCCCCCAACTGATGCTTGTGTCCAGAAAACATGCATCCATCTCACCCACAGTCCCTGATTTACTAGGGGTGTGCTGCCCATTCCCAACTTAAGTTAGTTCACTTAAAATCAGAGCCACACTGGGTAGCAAATGTGAGTTTTCTGCACGGGTAGCCTGGAGATAGCAGCACGTTTGTGTGCAGCAGCAAGAGGGAGTCTGGATGCCAGATTTGAGGCCAAGTGTGGCAGTTAAGGTCTGATAGCACATAAGGAAGTGCCTAATACTGTCTCAGCGAAACAAAGTGATCCCTCTTTGCAGCAAAGTTAAGCTGGGGTTATTTTTAAGATGCAGAATATACTGTGTCAGATTCTCCACTAGCAACCTAGTACTTCTGGGAGTTGTGAATGTCGTTGAAAAATACGTATTATAGCCCTGGTGATGACAGTGAAAAAGTTATTACAAGCAAAATACTTTATGTCAACAATAAGCTACTGCAATTTAAGGGAAATGAAACATTTCCCCCTGAGCTAGTTGTGTTTTCTTTGAACATAATGAGAAACAAAGCTGTTGAGCATTTGGGGTTGGAGCTGTTGGTCCTGGCTGAACATTTCTGTGTCGTATTTTCCAGAAATTAGTGAATTTTAGTGGCCCCCTCTCTGGTCACTGTTTTTAGAATGGAAGGCTTAATACTAAAGAGCAGGGGTATCACAAAAGTCATCTGCAGTGCCCTAGCGTCTTCCATTGCTAGTGAAACCACGAGATGTGTGTGGAGTGAGTGACTCTGGCAATAAGTGCCTCACGGGTTTTCTGGCTTCTCTCTGTCCTGTTTGAAAGCAAAGCCGACCTGTTCCATTGCCTCCTCTCTATCTTCTTTTTGGGGGAAGTAGAAATAGGTCACTAGTTAAACCATCTGGTTTTTCACAGAATCATCATGGCTGGAAAGGACCTCCAGGGTCATCGAGTCCAATCCTATTATCTAACTGCTAGACCATTACACCCTACATTAGTACATTACATCCTACCAGTCTGAGCATCAAAACATGGTGTAGCTATTAACATGAACCTCAAATGCTGCTCAGTACAAACCTAGGAAGGAAATCCTACAGCTGGCCCCAGTGTTTGTGCAGAGGACTTTGCATCTTATGGTCCTTTGTTCATCTGTGCAAGTGATGGCTGTGGTGGGAAGCGAATGCTGGTCATCTGCTGACCTGCAGCCTGGTTGTAGGTGCACTGAGGATGAAACTGTAGAAATTGTTTTATCAGAGATGTGGATGGATGAATTTTAAATCTGGCTTTGAATCAGTTGTGGTTCCAGCTTTTATTTTAGGCCAAGTGGCCACACAAGAGGGCAGAGCTGTAGGAGTTCTGTATTGCTCTTGACATTGGCTCTTGGTGTGCTCTGGGGATGGATGAGCAATTAACAGGGTACCTTTGCCTTCATTTTTTACAACTCAGTGATGCTCTGGGCCAGAAATTACTGTCCAAGTACACTGCAAATCCTTTGGAATGAGGAACAGGAGATTTGTTAGGGCTGTGACCTACTGCGGTAATTGCAAAGAAGGAGCAAAGTTAAGATGCCAGAAGAGAGTCAGGGCATGAGGCTTGTTTTCACTAAACCCCAGGCAGCCATGAAAACATGAAGGTAACTCTTCCTGATCCACAGCCTGCAAATGAAAGTATGGGAGCACGGACAGTCAGGAGCAGACTTGTATCTGCATTTCCCCCTACATCATTTGTGCTCCCTGCAAAGAAAGCAGCAGTATGTATTTATAATACTGAAACCTGGGATTAACATTTAACACCTCGAACAAAGCTCCCATTTTGAGAACTGAGCTTCATGAATTGCCTCTTCTCTTCCGTGACAGCAGTGACTGTCCTCGCAGAGCAGTCCTCCACGTGTCCTACCCCTGCGCAGCGCAAACACACCGCCCGCAAAGGTGGGGCTGAGTTTGGCCACACTAGCCAAGAACGTTGTCAGGAAACGTTGCACTTTAAAATGTCCTACTGCTCATTTAGAATTTAAAACCACTGAAACCTGGCTCTTTGGTTCAAATGTCAGTGGTGAGTAGATCTGCTATTAGCTAAGTGCACGGCTTCTCTCAGAGATAGCTGTAGAACCAAAAATGCACATGGTTTTCTTTCTTCTGGGATTGCCTGTGCTGGCTGTGTCAGAGCACACCGGGATGAGCAGTACCAGTGTGAATTGTCATCCAGGGCTTTCTCTTCTGCCTGATACTGGGAAAGGTTGTGTCCTGGAAAACCACACGTAGCGGACGATGACCCCTGGAAGACATCACTAGGACTGGATGAACTGCAGACTGATTATGTTCACAGCTAGAAAAGGAGTTGCCCAGGCTGCTGAGGGCTGCACCCCGATACTTCCCGTCCAGAGGAGCTGTTTTGTTGACACCTCTATGATTACAAAGGATGGTTTTGCAGCCAAGTGCTCTCTTGATTTACATTCCTGGGAAATCCACTGATTCGAGAAATGTTGTCTAACATAAACATCGCAGTTCATGCTTGGTTTTAAGGCTCTGAACTGCACTAAGGTACATCAGGAACCCGCTGCAGCCTGTACTTTGTATGGGTTGGATGCTCTAATGTCAGCGTACCCAAGTGTTTCTGCTCTGTTGGTATCCAACAGCAACCCCAAGCAGTGTGGAGTAGGCTGCACAATTTTATTCTTGAAGTATTGAGATCCAGAGATAATAAGGATGAGAAATACAAAGGTGGTTTTGAACCCTGTACAGTCGGCTCTGTTCCTAAAAGAAAACTTAGGGGTTTCTTGCAGCTGAGCTATTAGAAATGTCAGCTAAAGGTGGGAACCTGCACTGAAACCTCAGCCCAGAACTGAGGGGACTGACATTGGAAGAAAATGTGACCCAGCACAATTTGGGAAGGATGGTGCAAGGTAGCAGCAGCACAGAGGGGAATGGAGCCATGTCTCTGAAAACACTGGCTTGTACAGAGCCCTTAGAATATCTTTCTTCTCTCTTCTTTCCTTTTCATTTGTGCTATTCTGACATCTTAGGAAGTAATTTGTGCTTCGATGCCTTCCTGCATAACTTCCAGTGTGAATTCCTGGCTGCAGATTCCAATTCCACTGGCTCACGTATGACTTTTCCTTCATTCCTTGGGTGCAGCGCCCCTTCTGAGAACAATAAAGAGTAAACGGGAGATGCTAGAGGGAGGGTTAAGTTCTTTAAATTATGAAGTAAATTGGCAACGGTTGCACACTGAGACGCATCCCAGTCCCCACGTGCTAATTGGATAACACTTTAAAATAAAATTATAGAAGTATGTGAGACTCCCAGTCTTCCAGTTTCACTGTCATCCTGCTTTTAAACTGATATTAATGAACGCAGGTTGGGTAGGTTTATGAGTTGATTTCTTTTTCCTTTCTTCCCCCACTGTGGTGAAAGTAAGATGCCCAAAGGGAAGCAGAATTAATTAAAGTTTGTGATGAATATTGGACCACTACTGGCATTTGCCTTAGGATCAACAGGTAGGTTCTTAACTTTGTGAGGGAAGGCATTACCGAAGAAGGTTACATTCCTTGTGCAGATCAAGTTGTGCTTTTAAAAAATAAAAGAAGTCAGCTGGTGGTCTTGCTTTTAATTATCGAGGCTGTGAGAATTCGAATGACATATTTGCCTCATTTACTTAGAAGATATTCTTGTATTTATTAAATCATTTGAAGAACATCTGTAACACTTTGATAAGATTTTCTTTCTCATCCCGGGAAGCAGCCTGCATTTCAATACCAGGAAGTACTAGTCTTACGAAGTGTTTCCTAGTCCATTTGCAGGAGAACAGGAATATGTAGACATACAGTAATGTGTAGAACAGTAATATGTAGAAGTAAAATTGACCAGAATTAAGACAGATTCCACTTCTTGACAATATGTGGCTTAGATAGCAGTTTAGAACGAGAGTAAAGGAGTCAGTCCCAATTATCAATTATTATTTCTTTCTATCACTCTTCCAACCTGTCTCTTTCTTGACATTTTTTCCTCCCAGTATCTCACTCACAAAAGCAAAAGCCTGTAGTGTCTACTGCAGAAATAGAGCAGTTTAGATGTCAAGGTCAAAGCAGAGCATTTTTAACACCAGCTATTAAATTCCTCTAAAACCCACCCAGCTGTTGCAGCGATGCTGCTTTTCTGCACCGTTCTTGGACCAAACACAAACACTTCAACAGGAATCGAAAGTGGCCCCAAATCAGTCAAAAGTCATCATTAAATGACTTGAAATTTCATCTCACTGAAGCTTTAAGGCTTCTTTTGCATTGTGAGCACCTCTTCAGGTGTGGCTGGCAAAGGTCCGGTGTCTCCAGCTGTTTTCACGTGTAACTGAGGTTTAAAACTCAACGTTCATGGGTACCAGCCAAAGTCAGGTGGTCCATGGAGTCAGGCAGGGCAGAGTGAACATCCCAACACTCCTGTGCCCCGCAGGAATCATAGAATCACAGAATCATAGAATCATAGAATGCAAAAGGTAAATGGAGTTTCTAAGAAGGGTTTACATGATGTCTGCTTTTTAAAATTCAGAACAGCAGAGCAAATCTCACCTTAAAGAACTGAATCATACATGACAGGATATTCTGCTGGAAAAGGCACACGTGGCACAATTCAGCAGGAATGTAGGTACACAAAAGCACGTGAGCCTATTCAGAACGGTGTGTGTGTGTGCCTGGATGTGTGCACGTGTGTGCAAATGCCAGCGTTATCACTGTGTGCGCTTAAAGACTTACTTAGCTTTCTCTACTTGCAGGCTCACAGGTCTAAATAAGTGCCTGCACAGACGTCCAGCCTTCCTCACTTCAACAACGTATTCATTACGTGAATAACATTTCCCTGTGTTTCAGAAATAAAGAAATACTACTGTAAAGTCTGAAGTATATAAAGGACTCCTTAATTTTTGTCAGTGGCTTGTGTGTCTCCTGAATTATTATCATTACATAGATACTTGTATGCAATTGTGAATGTATTTCTTCTTGATATTAACATTTAATCTCATAAAAAAAAAAGCCACTAGTACATTCACTGTAAAGGAGCTGATCTAGTGTGATTATTTTTCTCTGCTAGCCCTTTGTTGTGGGTTTTGAGATTATTTGATTGATGTCTAATTGGTTCACCAGTTAAATACTACCAGTCCAACAGTCAAAACCAAATCACGCAAAAATGAGATAGGTCATCTTGATAAATCTTGAAAGGTTTTGCAAGAAAGTCAGCAATTAAACCCCTGTGGTCAGTACAGAGAAGGGGCAAGGCTGTGGTGTTACTGCCAGACAAAAGGCGCTGCTAGATTGCCCATCTCCACACTTGCCCCTATGGGTAATCCACAGGACACCAGTGAAAACTCATATAGTCACTACTTTATTTGTCTGAGTTTTAAATCAGCAGTGTCTAACCCTCATTATTGTGGCTGGGATCTTTTGTTTGCTCAACTCTCAGTTGTTTGGGTATCTCATCCTCTTCCTGAAGACGATATTGATTTTCATCCTGTGCTT
>JAOXOE010000343.1:40858185-40876972 GCA_028565055.1 Phoeniculus purpureus
CCTCAGTCTCCTCCAAGCTAAAGAGACCCAGCTCCCTCAGCCTTTCCTCATCAGGGAGATGTTCCACTCCCTTCATCATCTTCGTTGCTCTATGCTGGACTGTCTCCAGCAGTTCTGTGCCCTTGAACTCAGGGGCCCAGAACTGGACACAGTTTTCCAGATATGTTGACTTGTTTGCCATCCACAGCTTAGGAAAACAAAGCTGATCCATGGTGGAAAAGTGAAGAGGCAGATTTATGAGTGTTAATCACCCAGCTGTTCCATTGGAACAAGTAGGAGCTGTCAGAAATAATCCGTGGGATCTGAGCTTCTGAAAACCAGGCAGTTGGTATTTTCCTTCCCTTAAAAACTGAAAAGGCTTGTGAATGCTGCAGAAAGTTGCTGGGGGCAAGGAGGTTGCAAATGGATCTACACCAAGACTAGTGCCCACAATGGTGGCAGCCTCGTGCCTCACCTGGAGGTCCGTATCTCCAGGTAAAGGCTGCTGCTCTGTTGGGATGCCAGCCTCAAGCCTGCCTTGAAGAGCTGCAGACAGTTTTTGCCAAGTGGTATGTGGTAGTTGTTTCAAACATCTGAAAGTAGTAGGATTTTAATGCCAATTCCTGTGACAAGAAGAGAAAATTCAGTATAAAGTTTTACTAACTTCTTAAGTGTGATAGCCTGGACTTCTCTGCTTCTGCCAATTTCTAAAGCTTTTGCTCTTTTAGAGCTCTTGATTTGTCATACTGTTGATGCTGTTTGTGGTGTTAAGTTGCTTTCTTGGCTCCATAACACATACAATGAAGAAGGGTTTTCTTTTCCTTTCACTGACTTCACTGGAATATTGAAGTACTAGGAATATTTGGAAACTGGTGGGTTTTTTAAAGTTTTGCTTGGGTACCTGAAAATTAGTTTGAAAATTCTATTTGAAGCTGAAGGCATTTGATTTTCTTTGTGTTGGGAATGGCCTTCAAGGAAAAATTAGCTTTTGGAAATAAAAAGTCATTAGTTGTGAAACTGGTCTGGTCCAACAGTACAATAGTTTTATAGTCACTTCAGTGTGGTGTTATCCGTGTGATTCTTATTACCCTTCCGAGTTTTCATTGCTCCTATGACTTAGGTGCAAATTTGTGGTTCTTTGTGATGCTCCCCACTTTTGCAAGTCAGCCCACTTACACTTGAGGACCTCTTCTTGGATTTGTGGCTTTAGAGCTCCAGAGTGGTCCCACTAGAGAGCACAGAGCTGCTTCACTGCTGTCCTTAATTTGCTTTATTAGTAGAGTGGTTACTGGCAAGAGTAACCAGTAATATTTGAATCATAGAATCACTCAGGTTGGTAAAGACCCTTGGGATCATCAAGTCCAACCATCAACCCTACTCTACAAGATCACCCCTAAATCAGATCCCCCAACACCACACCTAAGCAACTTTTAAACACATCAGGGGTGGTGACTCAACCACCACCCTGGGCAGACCATTCCAGTGCTTGACCACTCTTTTCATAAAGAATTTTTTCCTGATGTCTAATCTAAATGTACCCTGGTTCTGTTGCTAATTACCTGTGAGAAGAGACCAGCACCAACATCTCTATAATGTCCTTTCAGATAGTTGTAGAGAGAGATGAGGTAGCATTTGACACCAATATTCTGCAGTCTTAGACACTCTCAGTTACTCTCTTCATCTCATCATTTTCACACTCTTTTGTTTCTGTGTGTGAAAGTAAATGAATCCATCAGCTCCCTTTAAGCAACTTGCATCATAGTTTAATCAATATCATCATTTAAACTTAAGATACAGCCTGTGAATATCCGTCAGTCCCAGAAATGGACATTGGTTCATTGTCAAATTTTTCCTGCAAGTAATTTTTAAAAAATCAATTTGTTTCTTTCAGAGGAAAAGAGTCTTTAAATAAACTTGCCAAGCTGCCAGCTTCTTCCTTTATTATTACTTATTCCAAGTGATAGTGTTTTCTGGAGTTCCCTAAAATATGTTAAAATGGGAGGGCTTTGGGCTTCATTCATTTTTGTTTTCAAGTTATAAACATAACAGCAGGTTTCAGTCTCCCTTTTAGCCCTTCTTTTATGTGTAAATGTTTTGTACACATCTGAATGAATTTTCCAAGTCAAACGTCTTTTCTTGGAACTGTTTTTACTCAGAGAAAGTCTTTTACCCTTCATTGTGTTCAAAACCAAAAGCCTGAAAGCAGCATTCCTACACTACTTCTTTGTTTCCAGATTTTAAGATCTGTTGTGCATTGTGCAGTGCATAATCATAATTATGCATTCATGATGATGTTTGTACTGGCTTAACTCAGGAATAGTGTGAGAAAGCTAATCGCGAGGCTACAGGCTGTTTTCCTGCACTTTAGATTCTGATCAGAGCTGTTTGTTGAGTGTTAGTGGAACCAGAGCCCCTGTACTCACCAGTCCTGCTGCTGGGCTCTCTATCTCCAGTCCCAGTGAAGGACCTTCACCCATTCTTTGAAAACTTCTTTTGTCCATGGAAACTTGCCTGGTTGCAGCTCTTCATTGTGCTGCGTATCATCAGTAGACTGGAGCAGTTTAACTGAGAGCTGCATTACACAGCTGTGTCATACGTGCGACAAACAAACGAGGATCCTTTTAATCTGCCATTGGGCATTTTAGGGAACTTCGTGTGAGAACAGAAAAAGAAAAAACCCCAAACAAACATGAGTCCTCATGGTATTGAGCTGGTGGGGAAGAAATGGTTCTGTGTAACATATTCTTCAGTGACTGCTGCTTGCAAGGTAAAGATGCTGCTCTACTCAGTTCATCCTCTTGGATCAAGCCTTCTGAAATGATAAAGACAATGTAAGCACTACTAATCCATAATTCAAGAACCATGTGTAATGCAGCAATGTACCAACTAGCAACACACTCACAGGAGATAATTTAAACTTGTTTTTTATGGACACAAGAAGATTGTCCTTGATTTTACATTCTCCTAAGTGGGTGTTTCAGTTTCTAGCATTTACTGTCATCCTCGTTGAAAAATATCCTAGTGCCTGCTTATTAGTGATGGAATTTTCTTCTTGAAGATGTAAGGAGGAGTTAGGTTTTACCCCATAATTATATATTAAACCAGTGTTAAAATGCAGTTGTAATCAAATCCTTTCATATGCCAAGGCCACACATTTGATACAGTACATTGGAAGGTCAGAACACTTAGCTGAGTATACACCCCTTGAGACTCCACAGATGTGCAGATATGCAGCCTAATCCCAAAAACACATCCGTAAGTCTGGAAGATCAGAATTGAGCCTCAATTCTCCAAAGAACTGCCACAATGCTGTGTGGTCCTTTCATTCAAATTAGGATGATTCATTATGTCAAGTCCATTAGCACCATCAGAGATAGGTGTGGGCCATAAAATCTGCATTAGGATTTCTAAATATGTCAAGGATAAGCTTAAAATGAGATAAACCGGGATGTTTTAACTGAACTAAAAATAATTAATCAAAGTCACACACATAGACTTGTGGTTGTTGAGTCATGCTTTAAACTTCTACCTTCAATGAATATCCTGTCTTAACAAATTTAAGACTTGGGCAGAGGATTCTATATTGGATTTATACCGCTACTTTAATGCATTCTGTGTTTTTATGGTAAAGATTTGTAATTTAGAATTATAGATATAATTATAATAAAAACATACCTACAAATCTTTGAATTTGGGAAGGAAAGGACAGACGATTTATTTCTGTTCTCTGATTCTATTTCAAATGAGTTAGGCAGGAACGTGTGTATCATATTTTCTGTGTGCTTGGTGCAAGGATTATATCATGCATCATCAGGAGAATCACTTTGCAATACCTACACCATTCATGACAGTACCTTTGTATTAAATATGTATTTATTTCACAAAGGCCTCACAACATTAATTGGAGATATAATCCTAACAGAGTTGTGCTGAATTATACACTTAAAATATCAGACAAGCATATACACACAACTCAAACTTCTTATTTTCTACTTTGCTTCTGGAAAAAAAAATTCTCTTTTACTGCTACTAAATTCTTCTCCTTATTCACCTTTCATGACCAAAACCACTCACTTTTCTTAAGTAAAATAACAGTCTGTGTTTGCAGTGGCAGACAAAGCAGTAATAACATATAATAAGCAGAATTTATAACTATTAATATGTAGTTCTGCGCAGTGGACTGTTTATGGAAGGCTTTATGCATTTTTTAAATTTTTGTATTTTAATGAGTTGATTAGATAAAAAATAAATCAATATTTTACGTGAAGTTTGGACTTTAGAAGTGATGGTTTAAATTATCTATTCCAGGGCAAGAAAGAGTGCAGCAGAGAAAGAAATCCAGTATTATTGTAAAACAGAACGTACCCAGTACCACACTGTAACTAAGCTGCAGATTAAGCAGTCATTCTGGATAGATTCAGTGTAAATAGCTGGACAGTGGGAGCAGGCAGCATGAAGTGCCTTCATTTCTCACAGAAAAACCTGTGTAGTTGTCACCTAGATCATCTGCAGTATCTGTTGCCGCTTAACTACCCAGACCCAAATCATCTTTGTGCAAAATGTCAGATGATTAACAGGGTTTGATGGTTTATCCTAGTGTAGCCCCTCCAACTCATCCAGTGTAAAACCAGTGCTTGCAGAATTGCAGCTGAGCACAGTGTTCATCCATTTAATACTAAAAAAGCAGTTACCTTCAAGTAAGAGCATTCAGATGGTATTTAGTGACAGATATCACCATGGTCTCATTAGTAGAAAAAGACACTTAATTCTCAGAGTACACAATCATTTACAACAGAAAGGGTAACCCAGTAGGAGAAATGCACAGATAATTCAGTGTGAAAGTGTGCAAGCAGCACTGCATTATATCTTCTCTAAAGATAAGTTCTATAGCGTGTGATTTCATCGGTACAGGTGCATGTCATCTCTGAAATAGTATTATCCAAAGTATTCAACTTCACAGTAAAGCAGAACTGTTCAACACCCACAGCAGATACCTGAGCACTAAGACACAATGACGGTGGGGATGCTGCCAGCAGGTATCAACTCACCACAGCAGAGATGATTCACTTAGCATTGTTGAGTTTCAGAATACCCTAATCATATTTATGCTAATCACAGCACTGGCTAGGAATATGGTTTCCTGATGCTGGTCATTGTGTAAACGTAAAATGCATGTGTGTGTATCTATATATCTATTTATATATATATATATATCTCTCTATACTGCCTTCTCAAATAAGGGCATTAACAGGATGGAGAATAAGAGGACTGTAATGAGAGAGCTGAGTCAAGAGAGTGATGCCAAAATCAACTGCTGTCCATCCCATGCTCTTCAGGAAAGGGAGGAGTTATCTAGACATAGTCAGGTACATACATAGAATCATAAAATATTCAGATCCTTGAAGTCATCAAGTCCAACCACTAACCGTACTCTACCAAGGTCACCACTACACCAGATCCCTAAGCACCACATATAAACGACCTTTAAACGCATCCAAGGATGGTGACTCAGCCCCCTCCCTGGGCAGCCTGTTCCAATGTCTGACCACTGTTTCAGTAAAAAAAGATTTCCTTGTATCCACCCTAAGCCTCCTCTGGTGCAGCTTGAGGCTGGTCTCTCTTCTTCTGTCACCAATTACTTGTGAAAAGAGACCAGCACTCACCTCTCTACAGTGTCAAAAAGGTGAGAGAACAGCCAGGGGAGGAGCAGCTGTGAAGCCAGTTGAAAAGACTTCAGAGGAAGAAATCACCAGAGTAAAATAAAACATCTAACATGAGCTGTTAGGGGTGGAGGAAGTTCACTGACTGTTCAGGTGGTCAGTTTCTGGCTTTTCCACTGCTGTTCCTATGGATTGGTTGTTCAGCCTCCTCCAGAACCACGTGGCAAGCAGTCAGGAGGAGTCACTGGGACCCTCAGCTAGGACCCAGTGCTCCATGATCTGGATTAACCCTTCTAAACCACCTTATTTCTGGAGAAAAGTTTGAAGGTGGGTTTTGAGGCTATTCTGGATTACATAGAAAAGATAAGGTTGCTTTGGACAGCCATTATTTTGTATCTAAGTTACAGTGAGATTTATCTTGTAGACATGAAAGAAGAAAGCGTTCTAGCTAGGTGATAGGAGATGGTCTTGACATGTAGTGTGCATTGAGTGTGTCATTAATCAGCAGGCATGCTTGATTTTAATAAAAAAAGTAGAGCCACCTTGAAGTCATGGCAAGTATTGGAAAGTTTCAAAATACACCTAGGGTATATTTTTTTTTGTTTCAATATTTTCTTTAGGTTTGTGGGTATATGGTGAAATGTATGTTCGGCTTCGTCACTTGACAAGTGATGATTTGCTGGGGTAAGCAGCACAGTTTCTCGGTTGCAGGGTATCCCAGCTGTCCTTTGGGATTCCATCTGTGTTTGCATTTCTTTCTTAATTTATTTTTTTAAATTTTTTTTGTTTGAAATATTTAAAGGCCTTGGTTTGACCACAGCCTTTCAAAATGTTAACAGTCTTCAACTATCATCTAAAAGACCTCAAAACCAACCCACTCCTGAACAGATGCCCGCTTCAGATAAGTGAAATCCCAAAATGAATAGCCCCAAGTAATGCTTTTTAGGCCAGGAATGATGCAGGTTGTTTCACAACCAGCCATTCTGCAGTCGCAACACTGCTGTGTTAACCGCTAGCCCTACGTAATGAAAATCCAGAGCTCTGGGCAGAAGAGGTATGAGGACTTTTTTCTTCCCACCTTGCCTGAAATACTGGGGAGCAACAGTGAGCCCTTCCTTCTTTTTTCGACCCCTAGTTTCATGAACCATCACAAGCAACAATTTTTGTATCTTCTATCTGACAGTTACCGTGCCAGAAGAGCAGGTACATCCGTGCCACGGAATCACAGAATCACTCTGGTTGGAAAAGACCCCTAGGATCATCAAGTCCAACCATCTACCCCACCTTACAAGTTCACCCCTAGACCACATCCCTCAACACCTCATCCGAACGATCTTTAAACATACTCAGGGATGGCAATTCAGCCACCTCCTTGGGAAGCCCATTCCAGTGCCTGGCCACCCTTTCTGTGAAAAAAATTTTCCTAATGTCAACTCTAAACCTACTCTGTTGTAGCTTGAACCCGTTCTCTCTTGTTCTATCACTAATTGCAGCACCAACCTCTCCACAACATCCTTTCAAGTAGTTACAGAGAGTGGTGAGATCTCCTCTCAGCCTCCTCTTCTTCAAACTAAAGAGCCTCAGGTCTCTCAATCTTTCCTCACAAGATTTATTCTCCAGACCCTTCACCAGCCTAGTTGCCCTCCTGTGCACCTGCTCCAGCACCTCCACATCTCTCTTGTATTGAGGTGACAAAACTGGGCACAGTACTCAAGATGTGGCCTCATCAGTGCCAAATACAGGGGGACGATAACCTCCCTACTCCTGCTGGCCACATTATCTGTAACACAAGCCAGGATGCCATTGGCCTTCTTGGCCACCTGGGCACACTGCTGGCTCATATTCATCTTCTTGTCTACTAGAACCCCCAGGTCCCTCTCTGCCAGATGGCTCTCCAGTCACACCTCCCCAAGCCTGTAGCACTGCATGAGGGTGTTGTGGCCCAAGTGCAGGACCCGGCACTTGGCCGTATTGAAGCTCCTGACATTAACATGGGCCCATTGCTCCAATCTATCCAAGTCTCTCTGAAGAGCCTCCCTATCCTCTGACAGATGAACACTCCCACCTAACTGGCTGTCATCTGCAAACTTACTAATGACACACTCTATGTCCTTATCAAGATCATCAATAAGATGTTAAACAGAGATGGTCCCAACACTGAGCCCTGAGGCACAGCACTTGTGACAGGCCACCAGCTGGATTTAACTCCATTAGCCACCACTCTTTGGGCCCCTCCATTCCACCAGTGTTTGATCCAGCAGACTGTGTGCTCGTCTAAGCCATAAGCAGCCAGCTTATCATGGAGAATTCCATGGGGAACAGTGTCAAAGGCTTTTCGAAAGTCCAGGTAAACAATATCCACAGCCTTTCCCTCATCCAATAGCTGGGTCATCCTGTCATAGAAGGAGATCAGGTTCTTCAGGCAGGACCTGCCTTTAATAAACCAATGTTGACTGGGCCTGCTCCCCTGGTTGTCCTGTATGTGAAGTGTGACGGCACTTGACATGATGTGTTGTTCCATGACTGTTCCTGGTACCGAGGTCACACTGACAGGTTTATAGTTTCCTGGATCTTTCTGCCCTATATATAGGTGTTACATTTGCCACTTTCCAGTCCACTGGGACCTCCCCAGCTAGCCAGGATTTCAAGTAAATAATGGAAAGTGGCTTGGTGAGCACATTTGTCAACTCTTCCAGCACCCTTGGGTGCAACCCATCCGGTCCCATAGACTTGCTTATGTGTAAGTGGTGTAGCAGGTCTCTGACCACTTCCTTTCCAATTGTGATGCCCTCATTCTGCTTCCCCTCTCTGTCTCCCAGATCACGAGTCCTGTTGTCCAGGGAACACCTAGTTCCACTGCTAAAGACTGAGGAAAAGTAGGCACTAAGGACCTCAGCCTTTTCCGCATCATCTGTCACTGGGTTTCCCTCTGAATCCAAAATTCCCTGGTCTTCCTGTTGTTACTAATGTATTTATAGAAATACTAATGTATTTATAGAAACTCTTCCAGAGGTCATAGACTCCTTTTTTGTTCTTGAGGAGCAGCCAAACATCCCTATGTAGCCAAGCTGGTCTCTTTGCCTGCCTACTTGTCTTTCATCTCATGGGGACAGCCTGTTCCTGTGCCCTTAAGACATCCCTCTTGAAGTATGTCCAGCCTTCCTGGACCCCTATATCTTTTAGGGCAGCCTCCCAAGGGACTTTGTCAATCAGTCTCCTGAACTGTGGGTAAAGGGGTTCATGTATTCTCTAGCCATAAGATAGCCATAAGATAGGCATCTGATGTGCAATACTTGGACTGCAGCCCTTGCATTTGTAAAGTAGTAACTAAAACAGTTATCCCAGGCTGTCAGCAGGTTTAGGTAAAATTATCTGCACCTGTCTACCAGGATCAGGTTTTCCAAATACCCTTTTTTTTCCAACCACAAGGACAAAGGATTGCAAAATTTATCAAGCATTTAGTTTAAATTTCAAGATTTCACTGATCGACACAGCGGCTGTACAGTTCCGGAGCAGATGTTTGTATTCTGGAGAGTGCCGTGTCTTTGCTTTCCATCATGATGTTTGCCATCAGCATGGAACTGTGACACTGAACATCCCTTGGCATCTCCAGTCTTGTGTCAGTGAAGAGAAGGTGCCTTCATGTGTCTAGCAAAGCCAGGACACTCTGAGGTGCTGCCACAGGCTTTGACCAGCAGGGTTTTCAGGGAAGCTTTTGAGATAGAAGTTCTTCCAAGACTGACTCCTCCTTGGAGAAAGTTTCAGAGAAACTACAGAAGTTCAATGGCAGACTGGCTGATCTGCACACAGATCCACACCAAAATTAATGTCTGTGTCTGTCCAATGGGCAGTTCAGATGGGCTTGTCTTACGATTTGATGACTTTGCAGTCTGTTGTACAGTAGGAGAACTATTGAGACAGCCAACAAACGTGAGGCTTCAAAGCGGAGTGACCACTTGTCTTATTCCAAAGTATCTTAAGGTAATAAGGGGTAGTTTGAGACCCATGCAAATCTGTGCTGTTGCTCAGTCCAGAATGATCCCTTAGGAGACTTTCCCGAGGGAATTGATTTGACGAGCTTATCAAGTTTTGCAGTATTGAGTATTGTGGCTACCAACTGTGAACTTACCTTTCAAGAGGGAATGTTTTGCAGTTTAGCATGTCAGAAATTAAGTCAACCTTGTGATTATTAAATAGAATTTCAAAGTAGAAACCTTTGCCAGTGTATTAACGGGGTTTTATTGTCCCAAACTCATACGTGAAGGCACCTGAGGTATACTTACAGCTTTCCTCCTGCTACAGCCTTGGTTTTAGTTGGCTATGTAAAGCAACACTGAAGTGGGGTAGGAGGGCTTTTTGGCAACTTTCTGAATTCAGGCTCAGGAACTCAGAACAAATGATGGAATCATAGAATGTGACCTTAAATGACTCCAGGGATGGAGCCCCCACCACCTCCCCAGGCAGCCTGTTCCAGTGATCAACCAGCCTCATGCTGAAGAACTTTTTTCTAATATCCAGCCTAAATCTATCTTTTCCCAGCTTGAATCCGTTGCTCCTGTCTGTACAAACCCTCTTGAAAAGACCTTCTCCTGCCTTCGTGTAGGCCCCCCTCAGGTAAAATTTCTGTTTGTGGGAATCAAAATCCAAAGACAAGCAAAGCCCTTAAGTGTCTTAAGACTCCAGCAACTTTCCTTTGTTTGATGAGTACTTCAAGAAAGTGGTTTTGACACTGTAGAGATCTGTATTGGGTGAAGAAAAACAGGTAAAGATAGAAACGTGGTGATTTCTCAATGGACAATATCTCCTTCTGAAACATGGAACACCATGTCTGGGACGGGACGGGACGGTCATGTCATGGTGACTTAGCGAGCGTCAGCTCAGTGCCTGTTTCTTTTTCTGGCACAGCTTCTTAGGACGCAGCTAGCAACGATCAGGCATTTGACAGCAGAATTTCATAGGTTTCAAACAACTTGCCTGCGCTGTATTTCTCTTCAGCGTGGGGGTTTCCTCAAGTCTCTGCCAGGCCACACACATCATATGTTAGAAATCTTTGCAGGGAAGAGCCCATCTAACGGCACTTGTCAGCACCCATCCCTTTTAGCGAGAGCACAGAACTGTTTTCGGCTTGCCTGTGATGGCTATTTTTACCTCCATTAACCTCTTGACTGAAGATAAACATTTATTGGGGGTTACCTCCCTTGTTTGTCCAGTTGCTTCAAAGGGTAGTGAAAAGTGGATGCCTGCCTGACCTGTTTCATCCTCATTAGCGTGTTCTGATTGTTCCCTCAGAGACCACAGGCTTGACCCTGCTTGTCCTTGTCAAGCTTGTCTGGTTATGGCACAAAGACATTGGCAGGAATTGCATTTTTGGGTAAAAATGACTCACGTGTAGACTGCATGGCTAGTGTAGAGCAGTGAACGTGGTGGCTCTGTAACGTGTCCTGGGTTCTGCAGCGCGAGCTTACAACTGTATGGACATCAGCAAATCCCTACGGTTACGCTCAGGCAGCAGGCAGGATGTTTTCTAAGCTTTTCAGTAATTTATAGCACTTCTTGCAGAGGGAAAAATAAAATGTTGTTGATTTTTGAGGTCTAACTTCTAAAAAGCTGTGTAAAGAAAGCTATTTTTTCTCGGCTCTTTTTGGTCCTTTTTTGCCCTTTTTTTTGCCTTTTTTGTCCCTCCCCCCTTTTTTGCCCCTATTTTTTGCCCCCTTTTTTAAACTCCTTTTCCCCCTTTTTTTGCTCCTTTTTTCTGCCCCTTTTTTGCCCCTCCCTTTTCCCCCCCCTTTTTTGCCCTTTTGGGGGGTTGGTTTTGTTTTACTCGTTCTTTTTTTTTTTGCTATAAGGCAGCTTGCTTAAGCTAGAAATATTCCTAATAGCACCATCAAAAATAAATCGCAAAGTAGCTGACACCTCCCACCACAACCACCATGTTACAGCATGAAAAATAACATCTTAGGTGTTAAAGGATGATGTTCTCTGAGAGTCAAAGCATGAACCTACTTCAAGTGGGATGATGTCCCAAAGGTAAAGAGCTGTCATGAAGGACATCTTACCCTGCCCGGAGTTAGTTCTGAGTCAAGCCAAGAAAACCCTTTCTCCTGTTCCTTGTTGAATCTCGAGTGGGTTGTGCAGCTGGGGCAAAGGACCTGGCAGCTCTCAGTTAGGTATCTCCTGCCTCAGAGGTTGTGACCTGTGCCTGGAATCTCACAGACACCTAGTGCAGATGAAGAAGTGCTGGTGTGATGCGCTCACAGCACAGTATCCTGCTTTACAAGCCGGTTGCCGCATTCTGCACCGGCTCCAGCTTTCAAATGTATTTAAAATGTAGCCTCAGGTAGAGCACATTGCAGTGCTCTAATCTTGAGGTGATAAAGGCATGACTGATTGAACCATGGCTGCTTCTTATCTTGGGCTGGGGTCTTTCCATTTTAACCATTTTAGGGAAATGGTCTTTCCCAAACTGCCAGGCTTCTTAGTAGGGAGTAAGGCACGGAAGTAAACCTTTGTCAGCGGTAAATACCTTCTGTGAGAGTGTGTGAACCTCACGGGATGGCAGACCCCAACAACTGCTGCGGTTGTCCCCACTCATCTTACAGCTCACACAATACGCCTGTGAGCTACTTCAAAGAGCAGCCACTGCCCGTCTCCCTTAGTGCAGCTGCCAAGCTTTGCAAGCAGCCAGGGCCTTGTGAAGTTTTGCTTTCAGAATAAGGAAAGTTTATTTACATATCTGTGCAGCTTGGGAGCAGAGCTACAGGAGAATGGCAAATTCTTTTGAGGTGTCCACCACCTCTTGTGGGCTAGCAGAGCTGGGAGATCAAACGCTCTGTTCCTCCTCCAGCCTATCTCTAGTGCCTGGAGACCACTCACAGCTGCTGAACTGATGACAAGTTTTCACTGCCAAGCTGACCTGGAAGCTAATTTGTGATCTCCATGTAGGTCTTTAGGCTCAAAGAAAGCCTTGTAAAGGGGGGATGGCAAAGCATTCTTGTGTTCTGACTAGTGGTGTTCAGCCTACCTGCTGCAGCTTCGTCTAGGGAGGAATGAGGTACCAGCCCAGGCTCCTCTTGTTGCCTAGAGGAAACAGGGGCAGTGGCCTGGGGCTAAGCCTAGCACTTACTAAAGGATAAATTAATCTCCATGAGAAAGTCAAATGATATCTCTGCATCTCATTTCTTCCTCAGCAGTATGTGGTTAAGTGTAATCCTTTCCCAGGACATACTATTTGTCCCGTCTATGTAGATGATAAACTGTTAGCCAGCACAAGAGATCCTGGTGTTACTTGAGGTTTTTGGATACCACCATAATGCAAATAATACCCTTGCAGATGAGAGAGGCAGAATGAAACGGCACAAGAAGAAAACCAGACGTAGGAGCTGGATCTTGTGAAAATTAATTAGAGATTCCCTTCTGCACTTAAAAGGCAGAATTTTATGTTGTTTCAGTTTGTTTTGTAACTTGGTCTTAAAAAAGTGGACTTGTTTGAATGTCTTACACATCCACTACCTGGATAATATGGCGTTTTCTTCTGGCTGGATTTGGGATTACCAGAGACTGAGAACACGCAGAATCACAAAAAGAATGTTGAAGACCTGACTGAAGCGGCAGTTGGAGAAATGCAGAGTGCGGTAGGAATGTGTCCAGGTCCTGCTGTACGTTACTGCTCTCCAGTCATACTGGTGCTAACATTGCTGCTGAGGCTTGTATGTTATGTGGGCATGAATCTCAGCAAAGGGACAAAGAGCCACTGTTCTTGCTTCCATAACTTCTTGCTAACGGTGTTAGCACTATTTTGGTGTAAATGACACCGAAGTCCAGAGTTTTCTGCAGTAGGAGGTAGAGATGATACTTAGATTACCCTTCATCTCATGTCTTTCAGATCTTTTTCAGTTCATGCCTCATTTACATCAGTACTTTCTTGGCAGTCTTTTGTGTTGATTTGATACATAGAAATATCAGGCCTCTTGATACATAACCAAAAAAACCCCCTGAATTAAGAAAAAACCACTCTGAATTTAAATTCACATTTCAAATAGATGCAGTTGGGTTGACTCTTCTAATACTCCATATAATCAGACAGGCTCTCTGCAGTTTCTTGTAGAAAAACCTTCGCCTGTCCCTTCTTGTGGTACCTACACTAGGTGGATGTATTATTTGAGGGGTGGGTGTCGGGAGGATGGAACTGGGCTGTTCTCAGTGTCATGTAGTGATACATGGGGCAATGGTTGTAAGCTGGAACATAGAAGGTTCCACATCAACCTAAGAAGGAACTTCTTCACAGTGAGGGTGACGGAGCACTGGAACAGGCCACCCAGGGGGGTTGTGGAGTCTCCTTCACTGGAGATATTCGAGACCCGCCTGGATGAGTTCTTGTGTGACTTCGTCTAGGTGATCCTGCTGTTGCAGGTGGGTTGGACTAGATGATCTTTTGAAGTCCCTTCCAATCCATAATGATTCTATGATTCTATGATTATTGCTGGCTGTTACATTCCTGTTCTGTTCTTCACTTATGCCTGGTTTTTCCAGTGCTTCTGGAAGATGAACATGTTATGGAGTGCATAGAGAAGAAGTGTGACCTAGGCTATATCAAATAGCAAAATATCAAAACCAAATGAAACAAGAAATACTATAAAACAGTATTAGAGAATAAACATATCAAAAACCCAAAATATGAAGAACTGTGGCATTCCATCTAGTTGATCATCACTACTGAAGCATTGATGTATCATAAATTCTTATTGTAACCTTTTATAACTAAAACATTTTAGTTATATATTTTCAATACATATTTTTGTGTGTATTTTAGGATTGTAGTATGTTCTGCAGTAACTCTTCATATACTTCATTACATTTCTGGAACAGCCATAGATAATAAACATCCAGCACATCTGGAATGTCCATGTAAATATATGATTTTCCATATCTTCTTTTTACTCCCTTAATCGTAAAGACTATCTCAGTAGAACATAGCTGGAGCCAACTAGAGAATTTCTTGACTGAGTCTAAAAATAATTAATCAAGCTCTGTTAGAAAAGGTTGGAATGTCTTGGGTGGAATTCTATCCCAGAAAACCAAGTTAAAATGAAAGGTTAACGTGGTGACTGTTGTACTTTGCACTCTGTTGTGGTTTCATGATTGATACAAAGAACTGTGAACGATAGAAGTATATATGGTCTCAGTGCCACAAACTGGGAACTCCCCACAAGAGGTTTGCCATTTGATTAGTGAAGGAGTAGGTACTAATAACCATGACGCCTCATCCTTATCTCCTCAATTACCAAATTCTCTAAATATGAATTCTGCAATGTACACAGGCGATGGTTTTGTTGAACGAGCATCTCCTCGCCCTTCAGGTGCAACAGATGCCATGCTTTCCTTATTTGCCTTTGTATCTCTTAATACAACTCCTTTCACTGTAATCTTCTCAGAGACAAAGTGCAGTGACTCGTTAGCATTATTATTATTTCAGACATGGTAAAATCACATATCAACACTTAGCAAAAGGGGAAGAAATCCATTATCCATCCACGACAATGTCCTATGATAATACAAATGTTACCCAGGACAGATCTTTGAAATGGATACCGATTCTTTAAATTCTTTCCTGTCTGCTTCAGGAAATAGTGAGATCCCGTTGATAGCGAAGGACAATGTGTCTAAAGTTCACTGTTAAACACTTGGCTCCGTGCTGTGAAAGTCATCTGCATTCCCTTTATAATTCTCAGCCACCAGAGATCTGCTTAATCTTGGAGATCTGATCCAATATCATTCCGAAAAATCCTTGATAATACTTTCACCATTCAATCAATGGAAAAAACCTAAAGCTTCCTGCTTGTGTCTTCTTCAACAAAGTCCTGAGGCAAGGGAATACGGCCTTGGCTTGTGGGTTTGGAGATTTTGTTGTTTGCAAATAAAATTATTATTACTATTATTATTCAAGTTCTTAATCAAGGCAAGCAAATGGCATCTGTTTGTTATCATCCTTCCTACAGAAGACAAAGGCTTCAGTCCCTATGGTACTGACTGCTGGCCCCAAGTGGTTGCTGGATGTGACTTGGCAAGGAGTGGAAGACAACAAAAACAACTGCATTGTGTACAGCAAAGGTAAATACAAGCTGATTTTTTTCCCTCTACTTTCTTGTGTAAAGTGCTGAGATAAAAAGATACCTGTTGCTTAATAGGAAAATGAAGTCTTTTGTTTCCCTTTGAAATGGGCCAGTTTCCATTCCCTCTTTTCTACCATGTTCTGTGTTTGCTTTATTTTTTCTTTTGAAGACGCCCCAAGGTGTCTGTAGCACGCTAAACGATTCATAAATGCAGAAGGGCATCAGCTGACAGAAGACATACCATCCATTTCTCTGTGAGAGTTAGTGCCTCTTGGGAAACATCAGTAAAATCTGTGCACTTTAAATGGGTGAATTCTCGCTGACATTTTATTGGACGTACCGGATGGCATTTCTCCATGTTACATTACATTGTAGACTACTAACTGAAATCTGGTTTTATAACAAGAATGTGAACTTGATTGGACCATGATAAAATTCATGTCAGCGTGGTAATAGAAGATAACTGGAGCGGGATGTCAGGGTTGTCACCTCTGACATCCCAGTCTCTGTAGTGGCATGATGTGATGATGCTTCACTGCCGTGTATGGGCTAGTGGCAATACGTATCGTTTCTGTCTGATGTGAATTGCCAGATTTGCTCGAATCAGTATGAGTTCTTATGAGGGCTCCCAAACATGCTTTATCTAACCTACCACATTTAACAGCTACTTCAGGTCAAGATGCAAAGGCCATTCTCCTGAATCTTGAACCAACCCAAAAAGCCGCGGGTTCGGTCCATAGTGCCATGGTCGATGCACCGTGCTGGTCAGTCACGGTGAAAGCTTTGTAAGTCAATATGCTAAAAAACCCCCAACCAACCAAAGAAAAAAACCTCAAAACCTCCAAACAGACTAAAAAACCCCCAACTCCAAAACAAAACCAAACCCCCAAATATGCCATTTGAATATGTGCAATCAGGAAAACTTACTTAGCGTTGCTGGCTTTGGCATTCGCCCTGAAAATCAGGTTGTGAAACTGACTTACAACCACCAGTCTCAGCACTTTGTGAACACTAGAACATGCACTGTTCTCGTTTCATTTCTTTTAGGTTTTCTTTCTAACCAAACAGGCCTACTGAGATCAAAGACTTGTTTGCTGAGGCAACCTAGTGACCATTCCGGCATCCAGGCATCCAGGCAAATAAGCGCCCGTATCAATATATTAACATACAAAACACTAATCATAACATCAAAGCCTCCTAAAAACTTACTAGAAACAATTACAACTTGTTCCTATAATCATTGCAATTTATACACTTATAAGAGGATTGCTTTTAAACTGCCACGAGCCTTTGAAAGTTGAAACGCTGAAAACAGGGAATTTGCATGTTAAAAACGAGTTGCACACCAGGGTCTTATAAATTCTTTCTATTATAATTATAGAATGCCGACACATTCATTCTGCAACCTGAAACACCTGCAGTACTAGAGCACAAGGCTCAAATCTAGAAAGGGTTGAGCTGCCCTTCCTTCACAGCTTGCTGATCGCTACCCACGTGGAAGAAGCAGCAAAGTGCTCTGAGTCACATAGGGAGGATTTTCTCAGGAAAAACCAGAGCTGCAGCTCTGTCTTCGTTGTAGTGAATGCTCACAGGGTATTCACATTGAATAAATTAAACTTTACTTCTGCAACAACTTTTTAACGTAATGGGAAATCGCTTTCACTCCAAAAATACAGCTTCTGCACATTCCCCTAGGATGACGTCTTACTGAGTATCACGTTCTTAATAGTACTTAACACAAATATACCAGCAAGGTTTTTCATCTTCAAAGTACTTTACAAACCCTAACTAATTAATTCTCTAAAGTTTTGGTATTATCTGTCTGATAGAATCTATTGAAATACAGTCTGGGGTTTTTTTCCCCAAAAACTTTCTTCAGTTTGGTGCAGTCCAAGGAGGCCAAAACTTTAGTCTTTTCATTCAAATGTGCTGCATGTTCTGCCACTGATGATGCTGGTTGTTTTAGTTCTTGGTTAGCAAGACATCATGGGACAGTCACAGGGTGCTGTACGCTGAGTTCTGTTATCTCTACCGCAGATGCCTGTTACAACTAGAGCCCTAATTTATAACTAAATGTTAAATCCCTGCTACTTCACTAAACTAATGGGGGAAGTAAGCTGGAGACAGACTTTACCTTCACCGCTTTCTGCGCATCTCATTGCGCTTTGAGTTGGTTCTGTCGTTCGTTAAGCGCCTCTTGCCTTGAGCTCTGCTGGGATTTTTGAACTAGAAAGATTAATTGGCTTGGATCACAAAACAATGTCAAACAGAAGATGGTAAAATAAATACATAGAATAATGTTTCTTCCTTCAATTTGTATCTCATCACTCCAGATTACATTGCCTTGATTTGTGTTAGCTTTCTGTCTCCTGCAGTGCCATTACTCCTAATGAAATGGTGTCAGCTGGCATGTAGTTGTAATTCGATGGCGCACTGTCGCTGCACGGGTATAATTTGGTGAGTTTGCTTAGCAATACATTGTTATTTCTGAGAGCAATTAGCTGAACAAATGGGAGGAGTTGTACACGTAGCAGATCTGCTCACCCGAGAGCTGTTTTCCTTACTGTACCCGAGATGAGATGAGTGAATCGCCACACTTCTAAGAGTAAAACAAGTTCAGGAATTGGCTAGCAGCGCATAGGACTGGTGCTTCAGTGCTGACTCAGCAGCACATGCCATATTTCCTTTTAGCTGACTACAGTGATGTCTTTGAGAGCAGAATTTTCTCCAGACCTTTAGGACAGCACAGGAATGTCAGCCTGACTTCCAGCTCACCACTTGGCTGTGGGCACAGCAATCACCCACCTATTGTATAGACTAATCACAGGGAGAGGAGTTCCTGCTGCAAGTGAATCTGGGCTGCCCAGCCAACTCCTGATTAGCCTTCAGAGCTTTCCAGAAAATATTTAGCCTGGGCAAGCAAATACAGAATAGATCTGTGCACGTGTGTGTGTGTGTGTGTGTGTGTGTGTTATGTCTATTTAAGGGGGGGTGTGTGTGTGTGTATGGGGCTGTGTGTATATATGATGTGAATATATA
>JAOXOE010000343.1:40880231-40896697 GCA_028565055.1 Phoeniculus purpureus
ATCATTAGGGATTGGAAGGGACCTCAAAAGATCATCTAGTCCAATCTGCCTGCAACAGCAGGATCACCTAGACTAAGCTTAAGAGTGGTTAGACGTCAGCCCTCCTGGATGTTCATAGTAGTATATTTAACAACCTGGATTTTCCTCTGTCTTTCTGGTAACCAGTTCTCTAGACTGCTTTGCATTAGACTGTCTGTATTTGAAACTTAATTAGAATGCACTTACTTCCTAAGAAATGTAGATAAATTTGATTTGAGGAAAAGATCTGTTATTTAGCTAAATAACGATGGGTTTAATGTAGTTATGTATGCTTAAGTTAAGAAAAAAGGAACCCAAGAAATTAGTAAGGTTAATCCATCCTACGTAGCTTTGTGATGCCCCTGCTAGACTATTTCTGGTACTTAGGACACTTCACGTTAGCTCTGCCCACAGGAAGGCTATACAAATTGTACCTACAGCCTCACTAATAAAACCCAGTGGTCACTTTGGCACAAGATCTTAAGACAGACAACCCAGAGTAAAAATGAGTCTTTCTCTTCAGTTGCTGATTTAAATATCTGCCTTACATAGTCTGATCATCCTGCACGCACGTAGTCCACTAAAACCTCTCCTATCAGTTTGTGGTCTTTGACGATCCTTCACTTGGACCAGCTTTGCTTCAGTTAACTCAGATCTGCAGTATAGGAACAGAGTTCAATACACTGTGACTATTTCACAGTTTACTTATAATATATAAAATCCTGTTCAAAATCCTAATCTAATCTTGTTAGATAAATAGAAGCATTTTTCAGATAAAATGAGTATGTTGTAAGGTATTATAAAGATATCCAGTATATAATTGTCTTCCACTCTCTTGTTTTTGTTTGGATGTGCATGAGTCAGTTTAAATCTGCTTTGCTGTATAAGTCAGTGAAATTAAGCCCAGACTTCTCATAGCTCAGTTCTCATTGTAAAGTGCATGAAAATGTCTGTAGCTCTAATAAGATATTGTGAAGGTTTTTTGCAGGGGTTAAAATAGATTCTAGCTCGAACGGTAGATTATTAAATGGTTTCATAATTGGGAGCATGGAAATGTAACCAAGTACTGCAGTGGGGTCTAAGTGCTTGTGGCATCTTCAGGACCCTCAAGTGTGAAACCTTCTGAACCTTTCCTCCCTGCTTTAGAATGGTGTGAGAGTGGAACAGAAAAGTAATGAAAAGTGATGCTGATGGTGTCTCACGGTAAAAATTGGAAACCCATGCGCTGCTGCTGTTGGTTTGTTGATAGAGGCCACCAGACTAAAATGCCATCTATTCTCCTGCGTTTGTCCTAATCAGGGCATGCTACGTTTTGCTGTTTACCACGTAGTTAATAGCGACTGGTGAAGAACATCAGTACTGCTGATGAACCCGGAGCTGCTGCAGCCCCTTTGTTTTTCTAACGGGAATGTGAAATGCGTTTAATCAGTACTGTAATTAATAAGCAGTGATTTCATTCAGTTGTCACTTATTATCATTTAGTGTCAGTAGTACTCGTGTCATTTGTCACAGCAGTATCCTGTGCGAGGTCATACACCGCTCCGTCTCGTTTGTGGGTGCAGAGTGGAAGGACTGTCAAGTTTGGAAATCCCAGCAGCTGCAGCTTCTAAAGGAACTTCCACAAAATGATGTTGCTCAGGATAGGACATGATTGCATGAAAAAGAACTTTGAGTGATCAAATATTTACGGTTTTAGTGTAGCGTGAAGCAGTCTTGAATCTTTTGGATACAAGGGGGTAACGAGAATGTGTCCAAAGTGTTTTCATAGGATCATTCAGGTTGGAGAAGACCCTGAGGTCATCAAGTCCAACCATTACACAGAATCACAGAATTATTGAGGCTGGAAAAGACCTGTAAGATCATCCAGATGAGCCGATGACCTAACATCACCACATCAGCTAGGCAAGGGCAGTAAGTGCCAAACCCAGCCTGTCCTTAAACACCTCCAGGGATGGGGACTCCGCCGCTGCCCTCGGCAGTCCATTCTGGTGTCAAGGAATGGAGGAAGGGCTTCCTAACATCCAAGTGTTTAACCCTCCCATGGTGCAGCTTCAGGCCCTGCCTTCTCATCCTGTTGCTAGTTGCCTGGGAGAAGAGCCTGACGCCTGTCTGTTTACAACCTCCCTTCATGTAGTTGTAGAGAGGGATTAGGTCACCCCCACTCTGAGTCTTCTCTTCTCCAGGCTAAACACCCCCAGCTCCCTCAGCCTCCAGTACCTTCCCCAGCCTTACTACTTCTCTGGACCTGCTCCAGCCCCTTAATTTCTTTCTTGAAATGAGGGGTCCAGAACTGCCCCCCATACTCTAGAGGAAGCCTCACCAGGGGGAGAATCACATCCGTAGTCCTGCTGGCCGCACCATTCCATCTCAATCCTACTCACTCTGAAGTTCTCCACTGAACCATCTTGCTAAGCAATAGAAGCCTGCTGCAAAAATCCGAAGCAGAACAAACATCCTGTAAACACATCACCTTCTGTTTGTGTTAACGACTAGTAAAGCAAAGCATCCCGCCTGCGTGTTTTTGGCACCGTTTCAGTGTGTTACTTGAAAGCAGCAGGCAAAGGGTGCTGCTTCTAGATGGTCAGCTGCTCACAGGTGTGTAAATATATCAGCTGTGTTTACTGAGCAGTTTTGGGGTAGCAGCTGAAACACCTTGCGCTTCCTTAGCCCCATACCCTTGGTAGAACAGGGGTAGATCCCTCTCATGTCGTGCAGCGCCGTCACATTCCGCTGGTACGTGCGTCCCAAAAGAGCAGCAGCTGCAGGTCGAGCGCGTTCAGCTCACGCCGAGAGCTGGGATTTCTTCCACCCTGTGGGTCACCCACACAAAACGCAGCCAGCCAGAGTAAGACACTTTTTCCCCACGTGTGTTAGCGCTAGATGCTGCCCCAGTGTGGTTTGTCAAAGTATATTCTAGAAGGTGAGGAAGAAGGAGTGAGGAGGCAGCCAGTATTACTTTGAACACATGAACAGAAATGCCTCCGTCTCGTTGGGAAAGAGGGGTGGTGGTTAAAGGGGCTGGGGACGCATGAAGTGAGTCTTGATGGTTAGTGAGGAAGGACACTGTGCTTGCCTTTCCCCTGCCTGCCCAGGCAGTGTCCTCAGGGCTGAAAGGTGCTGCCTGTGGGAGCGTGCAGCGTTTCGTCCACCTGTCCCGTTTGTAGCCACGGCCAGCTCGTGACATCTAGGGGTGGTAATGCGGCACATTGCTCGTCTTCCTAGCAGCGAGGGAAGCCTGGCTAGTGAAAAGTCAGCGAAATAACCTTCAAAAATGGAGTGGAGTCCCGACGCTCAAAACCTCGTTGAGTGTGAGGTGTGGAAGGCACGTAAGGGGAATCATGTCTTCAGAGGAGCGTGAGTGTAGGACAAGGAGGGACAGGACCTGGCTCTGTTTGGTTGGGCTGGACATCTCCAGTGCCACACAAATGTCACAGAATCACAGAACATCAGGGATTGGAAGTGATTGTGAAAGATCATCCAGTCCAATCCCCCTGCCACAGCAGGATCACCTAGATCCAGTCGCACAGGAACACGTCCAGGTGGGTTGTAAACATCTCCAGTGAAGGAGACTCCACAACCCCTCTGAGCAGCTCATTCCAGTGCTCTGTCACCCTTATTGGGAAGAAGTTCCTCCTCATATTTATATCCAAAACATGCAGGGAGGAGTATAGCAGTATGGTGTGAGTGTTCTGGAGTGAGGTGCAGCACCTTCTGCCTTCCTTGTTTGACACATTACAGAAGATTTCTTGATCCGCCCTTGGCTCAAGGTCTGTTGGTTAAAGCCTGAAGGACAATTTCATGCATCCTACTGTCCTGCCCCCCGATCTTGCTGGATTAGGTCAGTAAAATTGTTCTCTCTTGCTCCTTGTGTATCAGGAACAGGTACTCTGGTCTATTTGGCAAGTAAGGGTACACACAGACCCATTCTTGAGGCTTTTGAGGCTAAATGAGTGTGGTTTTGATTCAGTACCAGTACGTGCTGCTGTGACGGCAGGAGTCGTCCGTGCAGGTCTTTACTCCTGATGTCAGAGCAGGTGGGAAGAAAGCTGCCTGTATCCTGTATTTTATTTCTTTATTGGAATTCTGCATTGCAATTATGAAGCATGCATTTTATTTATTTATTTATTTATTTACTGGAATTCTGTTTTCAGCACCCAGACAGTTTATTCCGGTGCACAAAACGTTCTGTGTCATTTTCTAGCAGTGACAAAGAGAACGGAAAGGTGGGAATTAGAAGGTGCTAATTACAGACTTGATTCATTGCCGCACTTCTGGGTGAAGTCAGGAAGGTGAAGTCTGGCTGGGTGACCCGTGGGGTGCTTGGGTGCGGTAGAGGAGGGGACACAAGGGAAAAGCAGAAGTAGGGGATGACACTGCAGGCAGGAAAGGAGGGAAGGAAGAAAGGAAGGAAGCTGTGAGCTGATGAGGGAGCATGGTGTGCTGTGGCAGGAGCACCAGTTTAACCATGAGTTGTGCAGACCCCTGAGCCATCACTTCCAGCGGGGAGATGTCTCGCTGCCTGCAGTGCAGAATCCCATCTGATAACACAAGAGGCCCTTTTAGGTGCTGCAAGAGCTCCAGTCTGACCAGTAACACACAGCTCACTGAATCACTAATTCCAGTTGGAAAGTTATCTGCTGTCTCTAGCAGTGAAATCCTGACTGATAAGCGAAAAGGCTCATCTGCTGGTAGCAGAGCCTCCAGTTTATCAGCGTCTGACCAGCTCACAAATCAGACCGGTGTCTGTTTTTATTTTGTTTTATCAAAATTTATTTCTATCGCTGTAACAGTTAATACTTTAATAAGAGAACTTAGCTGGGAACATTAGGAAGTTAGTTAGAGACATTTTGCAGGCGCTTTTTCCCTTGTCAGTGACAAGGTAAGGTAATCCTATACACAGGCTGCTATTGTGAGATGAGAAACTGGCCTCCTTCACTGCCAGAGACCAGATGCACCTCTCTCTATCCTAATCTGTAAACGACTTAAAGGAGCCTTATCTCGGGGCTCTTCTGCTTCATTTCATGCTTGATTTACTTTAATTTGTCTGATAGGGCACAAGGATTTGGAGACGGCCCATCTTTCTGCAGAAAATGTTCAGATTTTTTTTCCTCGGCATTGTTGTGTTGGGGGTTTTGACTTTTTTTTTTTCATGTGGAGGAAATCTTGCTCCAGTGCAGCAAGCTGCTTGAGTGTGTTTAGATTTAAGCTACCCCAGCAGAAAAGAGTTTGTGAAGTGGTGTGATTGTGCGATGGGCCACATTTACATTGAAATCACATTAGGCGATGTATCTGGACTCCTGAAGGGAGCGGTGCAGTGGAGCGCTTGTGCCCACAAGATGCTTTCAAAGGGCTATATATAGTGGCAACAATTGATACGAGATTTTACAGGGGACTTTATAAATATGTAAATGGCTGTTATCTGATTGGGTTCTTTGGCTACACATCTGTACCTCAAAGGAAGTGGAGCTGTGAGAACTACTAGGAAAACAGTAGTTTGCATTCTAAGTGAGGCTGAGAAATAGACATGTCTCACAGGTTGACAGCAGGTCAGGGTGGAGGTGCTTTGCATACTTTGGAGGTAAGCCTCTTTGATGTGAAAGCGATCTCCTACTTCCACCAGGAAGGTAGAATTACCACGAACAATTTTCATTTGTTTTATAACGTGGCTTAGATGGGGAGCCATTGACCTTTAGCATTCCTTGTTATTCCTTTAAATTGCTTGTGTGAGATGGCACTGGGGGGAATTGCCTTTTTGCATTCTAAAAAATGTACTTGCAGTGACCCACGGGAGAGAAAATAAAGCCTTTGGTACATTGATCCCTTGATTAGTTATTTCCTAAATGAAAATGGAAATACTATTAAAGCAGTAATAATGCTATGTCTTAATAGTTGGGGAGTCAATAAATGGCTCCCATGTGTTTCATTAAAGTTCTTAATGAAGCCGTTTTTGAGAGCTGAACTTTACATTATCTCTGCTGTAGTCAGATACTTTTTTTCAGGTGGAAGGAGGCAGCGATTTGATGGAAAATGGTTTTCTTGTTCGCTCTCTAACTATGCTGCTTAAATCCTGCGCATCGTAATATCTGCTTAGTTAGGCGAAACTCATCAGTTCTAGATAAGGTTATTTGCAGCTGTACATGGGGTTTTTCCCTGGCAATTCTGGCGTGTTATTTGGGGTATCTATGCTGTGGCATAACCATACATTTGAAAGACCGCTGCATTTTTCATGCCAATATTTCCATACTGCTACTCGCAGGGTGTTTGAATTATTTCTGTGCAGCCCCACTGCGGTGGCAGCTTCCTCTTTGCTTTGCACCCTTATTGTGTCAGTTCTTGGTCATTTAATTTCTCCTCCTCCTTGTGCTGGATTACCAGCCCTGACTGAACCCTTTATATTTCGATAGGAAGGATTTAGAGTCTCTAAGATGAGCACACCATTCGGAGATGAGCTAAAAATGGGTGTGAAAGGCTTGTGTGCTCCTCTTTTGCCTGTCACGAACCCTTCTGCAGCTGGCAGAGTGAATTCCATGTACGTTCCTTTACACAATGAATACGAGAAAGGAAATTTGAATTGGGTCTTGGAGTTCTTCCTAATGGGGTCTTCACTGTGGTCAGAGTTGCTTCCCTGGATTGCTTGGGCAATGCTTATTGTGCCGTCGTGGTTAGCCTAAGCGTAACACCATCCCAGCAAAGGCATCGTAACCACACTGAAGCTATCAAGTCTCTGTTATACGAGTCCAAGGAAACTACCTGTTCCCTTCAGTTTTTTAAAATGAATGGTGGAAAAACCAGGAGCTTTTGGAGTGGTGAAAACATAACTCAGTAGTCTCATTTTTCATACTGTTTCCTCTGTGGCACTGGCCAACAGCCTAATGCCTAAAATGTCACCTTGATTCTGGTACCCAGGACCTGTTTTCACAGGTAAAGGGCATCACTGGTGAATCAGCAATGCGTCGGAAGTGAAGTCAGTGGAGCCCTACCTGCAGACTTCCAGTTAGGTTTGGGTTCTTTTCTTTCAATTAACAGTGAACAAAGGCTGATGTGACCGTGATCTCTTACACAGAAAAATGTTGTCCTTTTCTGTTCCTAACACTTGGAAATCTTCTGGTAGACAACATGGTCAGTACGTACAGAAATGGAACTGGAAATACAGAATAGGGGGGCAGCACGTGTACATCCTGGTAGGTTACAGTAGATACTGAGCTCTACTAAGATTTAAATGCTTACCTGAGATAATTATCTCCATGTCCTCGCTCAAAGCAGTGCATTGAAATACGTAGAATTCCATTACAACAGCTGAATGTGAGCAGGTACATGCTTTTCCTTACATTTGCTTTGGCTGACTGTATTAAAGGTACTGGGAAAGGTTTGTTTGCATTTTCGTTTCTAGAAATACAAACAGAACTGTATTTTTGGTCCAACTAACAGTAATTGGGAAATAAGTGAATAGAAATAATCAATAGAAACAAGAAAAGGGTGTGAAAAAGAAGCTTAAAAAACCCCCACTTGAATACCTAGAAGATGAAATTAAGTGTAAAAAATCAATTCCACAGAGAACAGGGTTTGGTTTTTTTGTTTTTCCCTTTTATCTTTTTCATAAAATGACTGCGTTGGAAATTCCTAATAGCTAATATAAATCAAAATGGTCATTACACTGGTTTTCAGAGTTCGTATTAATAATGCTGCATGGTGCTTCCAAAGTAATCTCAGGGTCTGAATGAGGTGGGTCTGGAAGAGAAGACCAAAGGATCTGGATGTACCTTGTCCACCCTGAGGCAGGCAGGCAGTCCATGTAGAGCTGTTGAATAAAACTATCCTTTTCAATGTAGGAGCAAGACTCCAGAGGGGGGGAAGCGGATGGCTCACAATCGATGCCTCATCGATGCCGTGTGCTGCAGGTTGCGTAACAGAAAAGGGGATACGGCTTCTCCCGGAATTTTTGAGGTCATTCCTCATCGACACTCCAAAACGTAGGTCTTACAGTGCTACACTGAGTGGGCTCTTCTCTTCTCAGTGTTATTTCAGACTGCACTCTTAGTTAAAATCAATGAGAAGACATCTGATCAGTTGGCTCAGTTCAGTAGGTTTTATTAATAGCTAAGTATTTATAGTAAATATGTTTACAGTATCAGTGAGAAAGGAGGAAAGAGCTGGCTCACATGAAGGTTCCTTAAAAATACACAAGTGGTGAATTAAAATTTTCATCAGATGGTAGTAGCTTCCCATACAAAAATATTTTTCAAGTCTTTTTATTTGAATCTCGGCCTCTGTCTCCACTGATATTTATGGTTGCACTAAAACATTCAGGTAGAGAAATACCTGCCCTCATAAATCATGTGCAGATAATACTGGTTCAGACGCTCTCTGTCCAAATTTGATAATGGATATCTGATTCAAAAGAAATGTCTTGTTTCTCAAAAGTTTTGTGGAGGATGCTGGAAGATGCTAAAGCCAAAAAAACCCCCCAGCAGAACAAGCCAGAAAATCCCTGACCAGCCTAAACACCCCCTCTGTTGTTATGGTTTTTTAAATGACCGCCTCGCCGTGATCGGTTACTGCCAGTTGGAAAAGTCTGAGTGTCTGGTCCGTGGGTCTGTAATTCAGACCGTTCTCAGAAGGCTGAACTTGTGTTTGTGTTGGGTGCCACACTGAGAAATCTAAATGCAAAAACCCCCCAAAGTCTCCCAATTTGGAGTTGGTAGGAGCTCTCCCCCCGCTGCACCGCTTTGCTGTTGGAAAGGGAAAATGAGCCCGCGTGCAGCTGCGTACAGCATTGGTTTGGGTTAATTAGAGTCAATTACCTCTACCTGGGGGGGGTGGGGTAGGTTTTGTTCTTGTATTTACTCAGTTTCTTTCAGCTGTATTTACTCGGACATCTCTTCCCTTGCTTTTCTGTTTGTACTCTTGTTCCCTGACTCAGAGGAGGCAAGACTGAAAATTAGCACGAAAAAGGCTGAGTTTTGAGTGTTTGTTTTTACCTCACCTTTTTGGGACCCCTGTTTTTGAAGAGGTTAGGGACGAGCTTGAATGGTTTTTAAATTTTATTTTCTTATTTGCTGCTAATTTAGGTTCCGAGGTGAGATCCATAATCTCAAAAGAGACCGTTGGGCAGGGCATGCACAGGAGCTTAGTGGCATCTTTGGGGGACAGACAGAAGGCAGCTAATGGAAAGGGGGAGTAGAAGCATCACTTGAATCATGTTTGACTGCCGAGGAGCACGGTGTGATGCCTGTAGGCAGCAGCTACGTGGTACATTCTGGGGACAGCCCAGGACGAGTGTAGGATGTTGTCTGATACCCTTAAAAGTCCCTCCTGGTGCCTGTGAATTCACTGTACAAGCTTGTGTGGGTCAGAATTAGAGTTTAACTTCAGTTAGACACAATGCTTGCGTGTTTAGCTTAGTCTGTCCTCCGGAGGCCCAAAGCTCTCTGGCTGTACACATCTCTCATGCATAACAAATTGAAAGTGTGTGCGTTGATTTGCTGGAAACGAGTCACGCACCGAAGTCGCGCGGAGTCCTTTGTGTTCTTATAGCCACAAAACTGGTACGAGCGGAGATGAAGGAGTAGGTGGAGCTGGCCTTGAAAGAGGTGCTCGAAATCTAAACAAGCTGTATGAAATAGCACTGTCACAAAGGAAAATTGAAAAGCCCAACAAAAACAACGTCACGCTTCAGAAGTGTTTCTGGGGCAGGTAGATGTTGCTGTAGAGTCTAAAGCAGCTCTAAGTGCTGCAGCTCTCCCGATGAAGGTACTCTGGGACGTTTCTTGTCTCATAGATGCCCGTGTCCCAAAACGTCCTCATCACAAACACCCTCCCAAACTTTGGAGACTGACTCCCAGATGTCACAGAATCGTTAAGGTTGGAAGAGACCTACAAGATCATTCATTCCAATTGTTAACCCAGCTCCACCCTGCCCGCTAAACCCAGTCCCCCAGGGCCACGTCTACTCGTGCTTTGAACCCTTCCAAGGATGGTGACTGCACCGCGTCCCTGGGCAAACTGTTCCAATCCCTGAGCACTGTCAGTGAAGACATTTTTTTCTGAGGTCCATTCTAAACCCCCCTAGGCATAACTTGAGGCCATCTCCTCTTGTTCTGTCATACGTGCTTTGGGAGAAGAGAGCAGCCCCCACCTCTCTACAACCTCCTTTCAGGTAGCTGTGGAGAGCTGTAAGGTCTCCCCTCAGCCTCTTCTCCAGACTAAACACCCTGAATCCTCTCAAACATCTCTTTCATAGAAAGGATTTCTGCTGAGCAAGCTTTGAAGGTGGTGTAAGTCAGCATAACACATGTTGTCTGCATTGACTTTGATCTAGTGATGACTCTGATTTGTACCAACTGATGATTTGATTTATCAGACTATCTCGAGACAGCACAGGAGAAGTGACTTTTTTCCCCAGGAATTACTTTTGTCATTGTTCCAGTGATGGCTGAGAGCTCTTAGAATCTGGTTAGGTGAGTAGGGACCAACTGGAAATTAGTTCATGAAGTAGTGTCTCATCCCTGCTTGATTTGCTTGATGGCACTCCTGCCAGCCGCTCCCACTTCAGGCGGTACCTGCCAGGTTTTCAGCTCTCATTCTTCACCTCAGTGTTTGTTTGTTTTTCACAGGCGAAATAGTTTGGCCAAGTAATATTAGAAACTTACTAAAATTACAGGGTTTGCAAGGTTATTATCTTGCTCGAGCATCTTTGCAATTATGATACAGAAATATTGCGTCAGCAACTTTCTAAACATAGTATGCAGTGGTGACACGAGTTAATTGAACAGTGAGGAGATAATGCAGTATCGTTGACACGATTTACTGTGTAATTACCATTGTTTCCAGTGGAGTTATCATGTCACCACCACCTAATATCATATGTTATTTGGTGATAACTGTGAAATTAACTTATCATCCCGTTTTGAGCGACTCTGTTGGTCTTAGACCAACCGCTCTCCACCAAAGTTAAATATAAGAGCTCTGTAATAGGCTGACCTGCCCACCAGCTTTGGAGTGTGGCAATTAAATCATAGGTCTAACGTGAAAGCTTTGAAAGGATATATTGCTGGATTTGTTTCATTCAGAGTCTTGGAATGGCTTCACTTCCAAATACTCTTTCATGCTGCAAGCGTCTGTCCATGCGAATTAATCTGGCAGTTTTTGTACAATGTGAGGAGAAATAAGAAGTAATTCAGCAATTTCAAATGTCTTGCAGTTAGCATGGATCTTTTTTTGGTATTTTTTTCCATTTCAGCTGTGCAATGGGGAGGAAAAGTGTTTATGTAGTGATGGCATGCAGTGTATTCACCTGATTAGTTCCTTTCTCAAGTTTCATGATTTGGTTATGATCTGAGCTTTAGCGCTTTTTACTCAGGCAGTTATTTCACAGAATCACAGTATTACCAAGGTTGGAAGAGACCTCATAGATCATCAAGTCCAACCCGTTACCACAGAGCTCAAGGCTAGATCATGGCACCAAGTGCCACGTCCAGTCCTGCCTTGAATTTGGTTGGAATTTCATCTCAGTAAAAATGTTCAAGGGGTTTGGAAAGTTCCCAAAGTCTGGAAATACCAGCAAAGACTGTGGCTGTCCTTTTAAACGTCAATAGGAAGGAATAAGAAATAAGGAAATAGAAAGAAGTGTTCTGCTCATTTCACCTCGTATTTTAGTGCAGGCTGTTGTGACTGGCTGTCTCCAGATGAAAACTTTGGTAAATAGTTCAGAATCTTCACTCTTCCTTCTCCCTTGTAACTCGTGCAGCCAAAACCTAAGGTGACAATTAGTTCAGGTTCTCTTATCTGCTGCAGTGTTTGGATAAGCATTTGCATAAACACGTATCCTGCTTGTGCATCTGAAATTCATCTTGAAATGGTCAATTTTCCAGGCTTGTCTCTCGGGTTTGTGCTTTTTGTTAGAATTAAGTGCGGTAGATCTCAGTGTAAATGAACAACTTCCAGTTGTATCTTCTTATTAGAGGTCTTGTTGTTCCCTCTTTGACTGAGCAAATGCGTTACCAGCGAAGAGTGGCCAGTTGAGCTGTTAAACACATTGTGTGTAGGAGTCGTGGGAAAACCTGGAGGGTCCCGGTACGAATCTCCTGCCATTTCTAGAAACTAACCTTTTGGTTTCATAAAAGAAGTGAAATCGGCTGCTTATGCCCGAATCTTTCATACTACAGGACACATAAAGTATGTGCTTACTAACGAGGGATCTCCACAACGTTCTGCCCTGTTACCATCTCACATGTTAATGTTAAATTCTGCTGGGACAGACGTTTAGTTCTACTGAACAGACACTGGTTCTGCTGGTTAGCACCAGACTTTGACCGCAGTATTGTCTCACTTGTTCCAGCTGCATTAGGAGGGTCTGTTTCCCATTTGCTGTTGGCATTTGCATTGGGTAGGTGGATAGGGAATTGTTGTGGAGTATGCCTGCAAGTGTGGCCCTACCTGAAGTCCTCTCTGCTCGGTGCTCCCTAGGACACAGGTCTTGCATGCTTGAGCGTAGCTTTGCTGAGTGAGCACGGAGCGCTAAGTCGGCTGTGCTGTTGTGGTGGAGAGATTAGGACTTCCGAAAAAGCCCAGGGAGCGAGAGTGCCCAGGCAAGAGCACCAAATGTCAGGAGAGACTCCGTGGTGCTTTGTACCTAGCGAGAGGGAGACTGCTTCGGCAGCTTTGCGCTAACGTGCTAACCTTTCCTTGCCGTGTGCGCCGCGGAAGAAAGGGCTTTGAGGGGACTGTAGCGCCTTTCTTCCAAAGAGCAGGATTTTCTCTCCACATCAGTTTCAGATGGTATCTGTGATCAAAGGGACATACACTGCTCATATGCTTCCTCTGTACTTCAGAACCAAGGGTGACCTGGAGGGTGTGTAAGTGCCCTTGTGTGGTTGCCTGGAAACTTTGGCCCACACAAGTGTCAACTTTCTTTCATGGTTATAAAGGAAGACTGAGCCTCACAGAGAGCTTTAGTCTTAGAGAAAAAAGGTCCTTGTGTGTTTTAAAACAAGTGTCTCACCAGGAGATAATGGTAGAGCAGTGGGTTATAAATGATGTATTTTGTTCACTTCGCCTTGATAATGGCACAAGGGAAAAAAAGTTCATCGCTCTCTTATCAAAATACTGTGACATTTCTCCTTCAACTGTAAAATTTCCTATCACATTCCTCTGCTGCAACAGCAACTAAATTTACTCGATTGTAGAGACTACATAATCTCTCATCAAAAGGTGTCTTTTTTAGTCCTTCTCTTTTCCCTACTTCAGGAGAAGCGCCAGGGCTGCTAAAATCGCTGCTGTTAACAATGACATGGATTTGCTTGTGAGGAGTTTAGGCATCAGCTAGTCAACGCTGCGCTGTGCCCTACGCTCTTCTTTCGCTGTCTTGGTCAAAGGCAGAAACACTCACTTCTGTTCAGTCTTTTTATACTGATCACATCCATTCTTCATGTGTTTTGTATTCTTAATGAAGCAAATCACAAATGAAAGGTCACTACTCATTATAGGCATCCAAAAGCACTGAAAAACAGAACTGCTTCAGAGAGTCCAGCGCAGAGCCACAAAGATGATGGAGCGGAACTTCTCCCTGATGAGGAAAGGCTGAGGGAGCTGGGTCTCTCTAGCTTGGAAAAAAGGAGACTGAGGGGTGACCCCATTGATTTTTATAAATATGGAAAGGGTGGGTGTCAGGAGGATGGAGCCAGGCTCTGCTCAGTGGCATCCCATGACAGGACGAGGTGTGAGCTGGAACTTAGGAGGTTCCACATCAATATGAGAAGTAACTTCTTCACAGTGAGGGCAATGGAGCCCTGGAATGGCCTGCCCAGGGCAGTGGTGGAGTCTCCTCCTCTGGAGACATGTAAAACCTACCTGGACATGTTCCTGTGTGACTTGGTCTAGGTGATCCTACTGTGGAAATGGGATTGGACTGGATGATCTTTTGAGGTCCCTTCCAATCCCTAATGTTCTGTGATTCTTCTCTCAAGTGATGATGAACTTTCAATGACAGGTTGCTATTTAATACAAGGGATGGCTTTTTTGTTCCTTCAGGTGAAGCTTGTTCTGTAGCATTTCCAGTTTACAGAGGCGCAGAGCTGTGTGTTCTTTGCAGGGACATGTGTCCATGTCCACATGTCCATGTGTCCATTTAAGTTGGGATTTGCCAGCCACCCAAAGTATTTTCTCAAGCTGTATGGTACGGTTGCCGTTCCCTCAGGTGGGAATGGCCCTGCACAGCCCTGCTGTTTGCAGCCTAAATGCCCATTCAAAGCTGATGTAAGTAAATGGGAAGTGACACCAGTGGGTTTTGGATAAGTTGTCTTCATCCAGTACAGAGGAGCAGCATACTACTACGTGTGCCAGACTGGATTTCATCTGCAAACCCCGGCGTGAAACAGAGGTGCAGTCACTTACAAAACTACCGAAAACTATCACAGGGGATTTTTTGGTTTCCGTGCAAACATCATCAAGTGTGTAAACCCAGCGCTAGTCTCTTTTCGTTTTCAGAGGTATGAGTGTGATGATACGAAGGGTACTGAAAAGTCAGTAATGAACTGCGTGTCTTTGGGAGCCAGAGTGCCACAGCAAAAGCTCAGCCACGTACCCGCGGTCGGTATTTCCCCTGCGTCACTTTCTAATGCGCACTCAGCGAAGGACATTAAAGAGCGGCAGCGCAGTCTGCGAGTAACTGAACTGCTAACAAAAACTAATAGTACTGCTGAACTGCAGAGGTAGATCTCGGGATGGAAGCACGCTTAAGAGCAAGCAGCAGCTTTGTGTGCACGCGGAGGTTATCCTGGAGTCCAGACCGCAGGCACAAACCTGCTTTGTCTTTGCCAACAAGACAATATTGCAGAACAGTTATATTGCTAACACCATGATTGACTCCTTCCAGTGGATTCTGTTCAGAGTTCTCAGAATTAATCTGCAGAGACATCTGGAAGATATGTGACATTCCCTGCTGACCTGGAGCTGTGCACGTCAGTGATAGACTTCTAATAATAAACCCACCACACATTCATTACGTGAAACTGCCCCAGTACCACCACATGGTGATGTGGGTAAAATCTCTATAAATGTGTGACTGTGCTCTGTGGCATTTCAACCGGCTATGAGTGCTGTTGTGTTTTTGGGGAGAGTTTCCTGCAGACTCAGCCATCCTTTGGGAGGAATGACAAGTGGGGTAATACAGGGATTCCGATGTCTTGTGTTATATGGGATGACTGGGGGTGAACTTGGGGATAAGTGAAAGTTCGTTTGATGTTAGGCATTTCTCTTTCACAGTCACACAGCAATCCGTTGGAAGATATATTGTATTTAATCACAGCTTTTTGAAACCCATAATATTGGTTTTCATATTTTTCAAGAGAAGGCGGAACCATCTGTTGCCTTTGAGAAACTGCAAAGGGTATTTTTATGCAAACAGCAGTTTTATTAACACTACCACTCAAGAAAAGCTCTTGGCTTAAAGTTTTGCATTTATATTAGTCGAGACTGTGAGATCACACAGTAATTGAATTTGTATTTGCATCGGAATGGTCAGTGAAAACACTCAGGGCACCCAAGGAATCTCCCATCCCTTTGCACGCAGAGTCTCTGCTTCGCAGGAGTAGAGTCAGTGGTGCAAGACGTTCACCTATTAATCGGCAAATTTGTGCTTTAAATATGGAATATTCAACGTATGCTGAAATCAGCTGGGAATTCTGTATCGTGTTAGAGCAAAATCACCAGTGAGGGAAAGAGGCCATCCATAACCGTACAGTTATGGTCCTAAGATGTGGCACATAAACCTACAAGTCATTCTTTAATTGAAAATCACCCAAAAGCTCTCTTGAAATCAGTTTTATTCTTCCTGCAGATCGAGTAAAGTCACTTAGCCACTGCAGTTTAAATATTTGATTGCCATCTCCAGGCTAGAAGCGCTGGGGCGCGAGGTGGGATCTGAAGTAGTCACGTTCTGGAGGACTGAAAACACGAGCCCCGAGTGCCAGGTCATCCCTGTGCTCGGTGAAGGCACTGCCGCGAGCGGCAGAATGCGTGAACCCTAGCGTAAAGATCGTGAAGAGACTGCGTTAGGTGCAGCCACCTCATACTGTCACCATGAAGCGTCTTCGGACTACAGGACAGGTACTGGAGGAATCTTTTGATTCCAGTTGCCCAGAGTGATAAAGGAACTAAATCTGAGTGAGTTGTCACACTTGTGACAACTCATAGAATCATCAGGGATTGGAAGGGACCCCGAAAGATCGTCTAGTCCAATCCCCCTGCCGCAGCAGGATCACTTCACTGGAGAAGTTATACAATCAGAATCACGCTGGGTTGGAAGGGACCACCTGATCATCCAGTTCCAATCCCCCCACCATGGGCAGGGACACCCAACCCTAGACCAGGCGTGCCAGAGCCTCATCCAGCTTGGCCTTAAACACCTCCAGGGATGGGGCCCCAACCACCTCCCTGGGCAACCCATTCCA
>JAOXOE010000343.1:40907175-40918155 GCA_028565055.1 Phoeniculus purpureus
CTCACAGTGAAGAACTTCCTCCTCACATCCAGTCTAAATCTACCCAGCTCCAGCTTTGCTCCATTCCCCCTAGTCCTATTGCTACCTGAGATCCTAAAAACTCCCTCCCCAGCTCTTCTGTAGGTCCCCTTCAGAAACTGGAAGGCCACAAGAAGGTCACCTCGGAGCCTCCTCTTGTCCAGACTGAACAGCCTCAACTCCCTCAGTCTGTCCTCATAGGAGAGGTGCTCCAGCCCACTGATCATCCTCGTGGCCTTCCTCTGGACACACTCCAGCATGTCCACATCCTTCTTGGAATAAGGGCTCCAGAACTGGACACGGTACTCCAGGTGGGATCTCTCCAGAGCCGTGTAGAGGTGGAGAATCACCTCCCTCAACATGCTGGCCACACTTCTCCTGCTGCAGCCCAGGGTCAGGTTTGCCTTCTGGGCTGCAAGCACACACTGCTGGCTCATATAGATAAGGTGCTAATGGTACACCCACAAGGTGCTAAAGCTCACCGATAGATGATACTAGTTTATTTCCAATAAATTATTAACCTAGGATATTATAATTGCTTAGGAAGATTTAAAACTTTATATGGAGTATAGGACAGTCTTTTTCTTCAACCATTATTGTGCTTTCTAGTCTGACCTCTTTAAGAGTGAAGTACAGTATCAGATCCACTCCATCAGATCCCATAGTTATCCTCTAATATAATCCAGGACACTTGATCTTTCTTGGGAACCTGAAACATTCAGAGGTGGGTCTTTGTTCAAACTTTCTGTCAGTTTGCATTCTTAGTTTAATTCAACGTTGCTATTTATCGAATCCAGTTGGTGCTCATGGTACTTTTAGGAACAGGTGGAATACGGTCCCAGCCTTGGAAGCTGCAGCCTAAGTCAGGGACAGCATCACAAGGCTGCCTAGCAATACTTGGAGATAATTTAGCAATCTCTTCATGGTGTTCTGGGACTTAAAAGCTGCTATCTGTCTGAAAAAAATAGTCGAGAGACGTGCATTTACATGACCAAGAGCAGATGACTAAAAAGCAAAAATAAACATTTTCCTACATTTTATTAGTCTTCTGCTCATGTTAAAAAGTTTGGTCTTGTGTTTCTAGATGAGAACAGCTGCCTGGTCGTTACTGCTTCATCACTTAGCTTTGGCACGCTGAGGATTTCTCCTTGTGGACACCTACTTTCGCTCCTTGGTACTAGTGCTCTTGTAGAAGTCGTTCAGTGAGTAACTCTCCTGACCTGTGGTGCTGGGTGTTAGCAGCAGACTATTAAGGAAATTCTATTTGTAGGCTGGAAGAGAAGATTCTCTGCCTTATCTATGGGCCATGGAAAGTGCAGAGTGTGCAGAGGTGGGGAGGAAGTAATAGATAGGTGCAGTAAGACAGACACTAGGAACACAGCTGATGCTACCCCTGCCCACTAGGCTGGGGATGTCCACACTGAGTTGTAAACAGGCTTTTTGCTAGAATAAATTAACGTAGTGCTTTTGTGCTGAGCACAGTCACAAGAATTGAAAAGTTTAAACTCAGGATGGTATCTGATGACTAAGACGAGATGAAGTTGTCAGTGCGAAGACTCAGCTACTGAATTGCCTCTGATGAGGGTAGGAAACAGCTTTTGGGATCCTGGAAGGACCAATTACGCTTGGCTGCCAGATGGTCTGTGATCAATAGGGGAGGATGGAAAGCTAGCAAGCAGGCATGGGAAGGAAAGCAATTGTGCCTTACTCCTCTTGTTTGGGTGACCTTTACTTTTGGACATCGTTGGAGACAGCCACTGGGAACCTGGGCGTGACCTAATACTTGTCACTGAGGAGAAACAGTGAGGCCACAGATGTCAATAAAGACGGGGGTGGTAGCAGAGGAACTGGACAAGGAAGCAGTGTCCAAGGGACGTGAGACAAGATAGACAGGTCTTGGAATCTGTGAAGGAGCGGTCCGAGGCTCACGGGGGCTGTATGGATGGCTTGATTTTGAAACACCTGCCTACACTGCTGTGTGTGTGTGTGAAAGTAGGGTTGGTCTGTCTAGATTTTTTTTAGCCTTCTAAGTCATTACATATCTTGTTCGTGTACCTCACTAACTGAGATGAAAACAAATGGGGAAAAACCCGGTGGAATAAAACTGCCCTTCTCTAAGACCCCTCGTATAGCAAATTGCCTGTGCCCATCAGGAAGGAATTCAGCTGAAAAGTATCTGAGTCAAGCAGAGTTTTGGCTAGAATGCTTTTGTCTTTGCGCTGATGCACATGATGGAGGAAAGGACTGATGGGTATTTTTAGGTTAGTTCTTATGCTGTTGTATTCAATTTTGTGGACTTCTGGCTTCGTTAGCAGAAGAATTAGCAAGTTAACCTGCAGCTCTTTGTGTATGATCGTATTCTAGCTGCTTGACTCTTTTACCTCTATACGGTTCTACTTCTTATGTTCTCCTAGTACACCACCCCTGCAGGCTAATAGGAAGCTGCTATAAACTGATGTTAATATTTCTCTAAACATCATAATATAGGGGCAGTTGTAATGCTTCAAAGACAATCCTGTCGTCCGGATACGTTCTGAGTTACTTCTTTTGATCTCTGCTGACACTGCCTGTTTAACGGCTGTGCCACGCCAGAAATATTTATCCTCCATCTCCAAAATACTGTTTCTTAGAAGTGTTGTGTGAAGATTTCAGAAGCAGCGACCACAACTATTAGAGAAGGTTCAGGCTCGTGTGCCAGCAGTGACTCACTCTGAGACCCTGAACTTCTTGTTTAGGCTGAAGTTTCCATTAAGGATGTAGAGGACTTGTTCTCAGCCTTTGTTTGCAGAGGTAAAATCTGAGCTGTGAAGCTTGTTCTTATGAGATCATTTTCAAGGAGAAAGACTGTCTATGTCCTGCTGCCACAGAACAGGCCCCATATGCCAGCCATGGCTGTTCCTCAGGCTCCCCAGTCACTGCCTCAGTCCAAGCAGCAGTGGGGTGTTCAAAACCTGTGCTCGTAAGGGAGTGACACTTAAGGTAGAGCAGCTTGGACCATGTGTGACACTGGGACTCAGTAGTCACGTGAAGGTCAAGAAGGTCGCCACAAGGCAAGTACTCAAGTCGCACGTAAGCCAGAGTAGAGTTTAGGCAGCGTGCAGGATTTGTGTTCAACCTCTGTTCAAATGTTCATTTCGCCCAGAGTCACAAGTCCGCCTTAGAAATGGGCATCACTCGTTTTATCAGCTTCAGAGTCTCGGCTCTGCTAAGATACAGCTGCATGTGAAAGCAGCAGTACAGTCCAGACTGAGGCTCTGGAGGGGCAAGTGAGGGTGCTCTGATCCACGTCCAAACCCAGCAGTCAGTTCCTGTCTGGCAGCAGCGCGAGAGAGCTGTGTTGGTCATCGCTGGTGCTTGATCCCAGCAGATGCAGATAAGCGCATAACTCTCGAGTGCTGGAGCGGTGCAGAGCCGTGTGCCTGTTACGCGTGGCCATCCCCAGCAAGTGCAAAGGAATGATTAACTGGAATCTTGATACTGCACATTACAGTTCTACTGCATCTGTCTCTGTTTACAATAATGTTAGTTTTCACATACATTACAGTGATAATGGATGGACCTATAGACTGCATGCATGCAGCGGAGCATGGCACTTAATCTCTCTTTGTCCCAGTCTCCCCCTTGCCTTGCTAAGCTCGACAGCAGCTAGACCTTTTGGTTGGTCACGCCAAATACTAGTACATTTGACTCTTTGTTGAGATTTTGGTATTTTCTGCTCGCTCTCTTTGAGAAATTTGTTGTGAGCATTGAAAGGAAATAAGGAAATCTTGTGAAAGCATCTGCTTCTTTTGCAAGACATTTGGGCAGTTTGGCTCCCGTACTGTGAGCTAGAAATTGGCATCTAAGCGATGGCTTCAGAGCTCCGAGCGTGCATATCTGACAGAAAGCAAATAACTTCATCTGCTGTTACACCAATGAGTGATGAAAATAGATCCTTCGATCTCTAAGCGTAAGTGCTGTAAACTGAGAAGGCACCGCAGATACAGTCACAGATGATCTCACTGCTCGTGCTTTGAGAATTAAAAAGAATACTTTCCAAACCATTTTTGTTCATTTAATGACGTCAATACTAATACAGAAGTCCTTGGAGTAAGTTGACTTTAGTAGCTCTTTACATGCACTAACCACACAGGCTTCCTTGCTACGTCTCATTTTTTCCCAGGTTAAAGAAGAAATCCAACAGGATTGGGTAAATGTAGAGACGTCTACCAATTATTTTAATTAATTATAATATAAATTCATGCAAATATAACATTGTAAAAATATGTAAAAAATAACATGTAAAAATAAAGATCTTTTCAGCTGAAAGGGCTCCAGAAACTCCTAGGGAAAGATTTGTATATGGGTGCCGGTGACATGTTTGGTTTTCTTCCCACACAACAGCATCTCAGAAGAGCTTCAGTGTGAGCTCTGTAAGCCGCATTTTCAGCTCTTCCTATTGCTTCACATACAATGCTCCATAAACCTCTAACTGTATTTGAGCTATATGGGGCCACGGAACAGACTCAGGACTGAAATGTCTTTGCATATATCAGGGGTGAATCTGCACACAAAGGGACATTTATCAGGGGTGACTGTTCCTCTGCTGAGGAAGGGAGGACACACAAGAGTCCAGAAACAGATGATGATCTTATCAAGAAAACTCTCTTCAGTAATATCACCAGCCCGCTCTTGCCACGTCTGGCATTTCTGTATCTTGTGTGTTTGTGATGGAGAGAGAGGAAGCAAAGCTGTGCAAGCTGCGTGTAGCTGGGGTGAAGAGCCTGCTCTACCCCCTGGGTCTGCACGGTGTTATAATGTAGTTGGGAATCCTTCTTGCCTGTATGGAGTGTCCATGTGAGAATGCAGTTGATGGTATTCCTCTCACAGAAAACTGGGGGGGTTGGGTGGTGTGTGTGTGTCTGACTGCACCGACAGCCTTTTGGGATTTTGTAACCAGCCTCTTGAACTGTGCATCTACATGGGAAGGTGCAAAAATTGTTGTATGGGACTGAGATGGAAATCAGGGAACTGATGGTGCCTCTGTACTCTGAGACCACACCTTGAGTACTGGGTCCAGTGTAAGAAGGACATTGAGGTGCTGGAGCAGGGCCAAAGACAGGCAGCAAAGCTGGGGAGAGATCTGAAAAACAGGCCCTGTGAAAAGCAGTTGAGGGAACTGGGGTTACCTAGTCTAGAGGAGGCTGAGAGGAGACCTTATTGCTCTCTACAGCTGCCTAAAAGGAGGCTGTAGCAAGGCTGTGCTGGTCTCCCAAATTGCTAAGGATAGGACAAGAGGAAATGGCCTCATATTGCATCAGGGAACGTTTAGATTGGATCTTAGGAAGATGTTCTTCCCTAAGAGTGGCTGGGCACTGGAACAGGCTGCCTAAGGAGGTGGTGGAGTCCCCATCCCTGGAGGGGTTTAAAAAACAAATAGCTAGAGCACTTGAGGCCATGGTCTAGGGGTTAGGGAGATGTGCTCCTTCCTTTCTGCCTTCCATGATACAGCAGGACTTTCTGTAATACCTCATCATAAGCCTTAAAAATTGTGGTGATGGTTTCTTTAACAGGCAATTACTGTGTCGTTTTCTGCGAGCCGTATTTTCAGTACCCAGTTCGTGTGCTAGTTAACATTTATTTAAGTAATCTCCCTCCCAGCCCCCAAAATTTAGAGTTTGCATTGTCGCTTCAAATTGATGCAGATGGGTTGTCCAGTGTAGATCAAGTGTTCCCTTGTCTTCGTACCAAGTTCTTTAGACGACAGGGCTGTGAGACACTACAGCAATGCCAAGTTGTTTCCTTTGCATTAGTTTTATTTAAGCAAATTAAGACTTTTCAAATCATACAATCATAGAATGGACAGAGTTGGAAGGGACCTTAACGATCATCTAGTTCCAACCCCCCTGCAGAGAGTGGGTTACTCAGTGCCCCAGCCAACCTGGCCTTCAACACTTCCAGGGATGAGGCAATCACAACTACCCTGGGCAACCTGTTCCAGCATCTCAGCATCCTCACAGGAACGAATGTCTTCCTCATATCCAACTTCAATCTCCCCTCTTCAAATCTGGAACCCCTTCCCCTTGTCCTCTCGCTACACACCCATGTAAAAAGCCTTCCCCCAGCCTTCTTGTAGCCCCCTTCAGAGACTGGAAAGCCGCTGGAAGGTCACCTGGGAACCTCCTCTTCTCAAGGCTGAACACTAGAGCACTACTTTGAGGTTTGGAAGAGTCCATGCATACACTTCTTTTGAACCTGTGGCTCTGAAAACTGTTGCAAGACGTAGTGCACCTTGGCATTACTGGTGTGAGCTCTGCATTGCAATGGGGAAGGTGAAGCAGCTTTTGTAGCGAAGGTCACATCGGAGAGGCTGGAGTGCTCTGACAGTGTTGTAGTCAGAGCTGCAGCCCAGTGTAAACTAGATAACTGTTAATGAATCTTTCTCCCATAAATGTTTTATAGCTGCATGATGATCTGGCTGCTTGGAGGTAGAGAATGTATCTGACCACATGTCAGGTGAAATCGCATCACTGGGTGCTGTGTGGACGTGCTTTAACCCTTCAGTGGAGCTGGCATTCAGCTGTGCAGTGAGGTATTGGCTTAAGTTGTGCTGTATGTTGGTGGGCTAGCTTATGAATTATTAATGAATTAATTATTAATGGCACGCAAGCCTTGGCTAAAGAAAGGCTAATCGTGTTTACATGCTGTTTCTAAATGTGAATTCAGGCACTTCCGACCTTGTATTTCAGGTTTGAAAATCTGTGTGTCTTCTCTCACTCTGGCAAGGTTTCTGCATCCCTCTGTTTCTTGAGGATCTTCAGTTCCTAATTTTACAGGCTGTTTTTTCATCCTAATCACACTCAACTTAGGCTTTCAGATGGCTCCTTCTGTAGACTCCTTCTCTCTTGCATTTCTTAAAATTTATTTCTCTCCTCTTTCTGTGGTCTTTTTTTTTTTCAGAAAATCTTTGCTTAATCTTTCCCTATCCTCACTTTCACAATATTCTTTCCCTCCCTTTATTGTCAGTTGTAGGACAGCGCTGCTACAGATAAGGAATTGCACCTGCACTCTCTGCCATTTGCAGTACTAGCAGCAGGTAGGAGAGATAAAGAAACTCTGCTTCTGACTTTTGGGGCCCTGAAGAAAGGGAAGGAGCAGCAAGACTTTTGTTACAGAAAATGGAGAAGCCTTTTCATTAGGCATCCTTACCTCGAGTGCACAGCTGCCCTCTGGCAGCAGTGCCAAGGTAGGGCGACTCAGTTTGGAACGGGGCAGAACGTGGCAGCTTCTCCTGCTCTGTGTTTGCTATCTAGACCTGCTTCTTGAGGGCAGACGAGGAAGAGCAGCAGCTTAGAGCAGGAAGTACCTGTGGGTTATCTTTGTGTGTGCTTACCTCACAGTCATTGTTTTCAGAGGCTTGGTTGATCCTTATCCTTGATGAAGTGGGCCCAGGGGTGATGAGGGTTAAGGAGAGGTGTTGCTGTGGTGACACAGTGACTGCAGACAAAGGCAGAAGGCTGCTTGGTTCCTTCAGCCTCCTCAGTGGCAGCAGATCCACTGCTTCCCTCAACAGTTGATTCCATGGAGCTCTCAGCTTTCAGTCCCAAGACTGTTCTTCTTCCCAACCTTCTCATCCTAACAGTGGGCTGAGCCTATTTGCTCGTCTTTGGGGCAGCAAAATTTTTACTTCAATTCTGGAAAATTAAATAGGCTCCTGACCCCGTGAATGCAATTTTCATGGCAAAATTCATCATAAAATTTCTTTTGAAGGTTGATCATAATTTAGGCCATGACTGTTTGGAGTCCAGTGTGAAATTGGCTGTTACCCAACATTCTTCTCTGGTAGCTGTAACAACTGCCCAGTCAGTGCTGGAAGGGGGATGAGGTGTTCATTCAGGCATCAGGAAGTGCCACATCAGTGTATTTTGGGCTACTGTTTCAGGTTCCCAGTTGTTTCAGAGTTTTGGACCACTGAGCGAGTCCAGTGGGAAGTTTCTGGTTTGCAACCTCCATTACATTTTAGAGAGCAATTGCAAGCTAACTCAAACCTCTTTGTTTTAGACTAATAGCTTCTGATTTGCTTCTGTCAGCCAGTACCTATCTGTGCACTTTACATCCCACTTACCAGTCCTGGTAGGACCTACCTGTGGGGAGCATGTATTTTTGCCCTGAGCAGATGCTCATCGTAGGCAAATCACTAATGGAACATCAAAAAGATCCCATCTCTTAGAGTTGCATATGGCTAGGATCACAATTATCAAAAGTCTCTCCACACACACCCCCCCCGCCCCATCTCAGTGTTTATCCACACAGTAAATGTAGTTGTCAGCAGGATAAGTTCACACATCGGATAAGGTCACAATTTCATTTAGTGACAACTTCCAACAGCGTGAACTTACAAGGTTCGATTTATTAAAGAGTCAGAAGGGATAAGATCACTGCATGGCCAGCCTGATTTATCAGGGTTTGACTGGAGCACTTGAACAGAGAATGTCGTATTTCAAGTTTATGTTCAAAACTGTAGTTTAGTATGTGTTATGTCTCTGAGGCTTGAAAATTGAGGGAGGAGAATTTAGAGGAGGTATCTCAATAATGCCTTTTATGTCTGCCAGGCAAGTGTATGAGCATTTAATATTGGAGGGCTTTTGTAAAGAATTGCAGAAGTGGAAATGCTGTGGGATCTGCTGTGTGCAAATGCAGAGGTGGAGGGGCTACATGAGAAAGGCTGATGAAGAGAGGCTGAGGGAGCTAGGGGTGTTTAGTTTAGTCTGGAGGGGACTCAGGGGGGACCTTCTCCCTGTCTACAACTTCGTGAAGGGAGATTGAAGCCAGGTGGGGGTCAGGCTCTTCTCCCAGGCAACAGGACGAGAGGGCAGGGCCTGAAGCTGCACCAGGGGAGGGAGGGTTAGGTTGGCTTTTAGGAAGACCTTCCTCATGGAAAAGGTGATCAAACACTGTAGTGAACCGGGTGGTGGAGTCCCCATCGCTGGAGGTGTTTAAGGGCAGGCTGGATGTGGCTCTTAGTGCAATGGTCTAGCTGATTGTGGTGATGTTAGGTCATGGTCTGGGCTTGATGATCTTAGAGGTCTTTTCTAGCCTCAATAAGTGTGTGATTCTCTAATCACCAGTCAAATATGAATTGCAGATTCCACTGGTGCATACAGGACACCTGGAGTTCTTTGGCTTCGGACTGGGCAGTGCTTATGAACTTCTGAGTGTTTCTAACGTGCTTGCTCTGACTCCAGAGCAGTCCTTGTTTAGCACTACAGTATAGACAATTCTCTGCTTTGTAAAAATACTGTTTAGGGATCCAGGTGGCTGTGCACTGGAAATATGCAAAGAAGAAGCCATTTAGCTAGAGGAAATTGGTAGAACTCCATGATGCAAATAACCGAGCTCTAATTACAGCAGAGGAAGAGCTTACTCTTTCTTTGTACCTGACTCCCCTTAGCAGACTATTGCTGATGACAAAAACCTGCTGCCAAAGCGATCAGTGACTTGCTTAGAAATGTTAAACGTTTATAAATCTGGATAAACCTATTTCTGAACGCATTACTTCACTTTTTCTGCCCCAAAACATTGTTCATCATTCCCCATTGGTTCTTATTCCAGACCGTGAGTAGAGGGATGAAAGCTGGTGTTGTTTTGATCAGGTTTACTGTGTCTCAAGGAATTCTTCTTGCATTCAAATTATGGTCAAATTCACAGAATCACAGAACATTAGGAATTGGAAGGGACCTCAAAAGATCATCCAGTCCAACCCCCTGCCACAGCAGGATCACCTAGACCAAGTCACACAGGAACGTGTTCAGGCGAGCTTTAAATGTCTCCAGAGAAGGAGATTCCAAAACCTCCCTGGACAGCCCATTCCAGTGCTCCGTCACCCTCACTGGGAAGGAGTGCCTTCTCCTATTGATGTGGAACCTCCTATGTTCCAGCTTACACCTACTGTCCCTTGTCCTATCATGGGATGCCACTGAGCAGAGCCGGGCTCCATCCTCCTGACACCTACCCTTCACATATTTATAACCATTAATGAGGTGACTTGTCAGTCTTCTTTTTCCAGTCTCAAGAAACCCAGCTCCCTCAGCCTTTCCTCATGAGGAAGACGTTCTACTTCCTTCATCATCTTTATGGCTCTGCTCTGGATGCTCTCAAGCAGTTCTGCACCCTTCTTGAACTTAGGGGCCCAGAACTGGACACAGTACTCCAGATGTGGTCTCGCTAGGGCAGAGTAGAGGCAGAGGAAAACCTCTCTGCATCTACTAACCAGCATCCTTATGATCCACCCCAGGACGCTGCTGGCAATGGTGTTAAGGACCAAGGTTCCTGTGTACACTGTGTATTTTTTGGAGGTTTATTAGATTATTCTGATTTTGCTGTAAAAGAAGACAAAGCTGAACTACCCTCTCTAGCTAATGTTTTATACGAGCCCTATATGACCTTACTGAAACAATATTTATAGACAAGAAAATGATCCCAAAGTGAGTCCTTTGGTGGACTTGTTTCCATCAAGGTGGCCTAATGTCTTAAAAGCCATGGGATGTTTTGTAGCTGTGCTAGCGAGTCATGACTTGGGGCTTCTTTTACAGTGCAGCTATCATAAGTCTTTGAGTAATCACAGACTTTGAAAGTATGCTACATCAGCAAGATAAGAGAAGCAGCCCACAGCACTAACAGCATTATCTGTTACCAAAATCGATTAGTCCATACTATGTGTCTCAAATATTTTGTATAAACTTACTCAGCAAGCTGGAAATAAGTATTTTCACAGAATCACAGAACATCAGAGACTGGAAGGGACCTCAAAAGATCATCTAGTCCAATCCCCCTGCCAGCAGGATCACCTAGACCAAGTCGCACAGGAACACGTCCAGGTGTGTTTTAAATGTCTCCAGAGAAGAAGACTCCACAACCCCCCTGGGCAGCCCATTCCAGTGCTCTGTCACCCTCACTGTGAAGAAGTGCCTTCTCACAATAATA
>JAOXOE010000343.1:40918255-40943110 GCA_028565055.1 Phoeniculus purpureus
CTCCCACTCGCTTTATTTTATCTTTTTTTCAGTTGTGCTTTCATTCAGGTTCCAGGGCCAAAGCATGTAGAAAATGCAGGTGCTAAGCAAATTGTCACCCTACTGGCACCTGTGGTGAGTGGAGCTCAGGATACTTTAATCTGGAGGTGCCAAGAGATAGAAAGGAGAAAAACCATGTGACAGCCATAGGAAAGGCTGAGTGTTTGCTTCAGCATAGTGTCTTCTGCAGCATGGACTACTCCTTTGCTTATTGCTACAAGCTCTTCTCATGCCACAAGGCAAACAATGCAACTAAATCTTTTGTAGGTTTTTGTTCTTTTTATTTTGGGGGAGTAAAAAAAGGTGTCATAGTCTGCAGTCTTCTTATTTGAAAACCTTCACAGAACTTAAGTCAATTTGAGGGTCATGTTTTTCTCCCTCTGCACCCACACCTTCCATTATATTATTTGTCCTGTTTGTCCTCTGCAGAACTGAACGAAACAATTGCAACATTCCTCAATTAAAATGCGTGATACATGAACGCTATAGATATTTCTAATTACCTGTACCGAGCAGCCTAGTCAAGATATGGGGCTGTCTCATTACTCACTCAAACAAAAAGGTTGTCCCTACCCTTAATACTGTTTGTACCTATTGGCATTCTCGTATTATATAGATCATATTTAAAACAGAGTAGTTAGTAGTGAGATTGATGCAAAAATTGTCATTTGAAAATTCAGTGTGTTTATTTAAGCTTACAACAGCAATAGGTTACTAGATTCTGATCTGCGTCACCATGCATACGTAGAAGTTGGGGATTTGCATCACACACATACCAAAGTTTACGGAACTCCCCTCCCAACTTCTAAGCAGCACCCTGTTGTCTAAATACAGCTGGTTTTACTTACCTTTTTGTATTTTCTGGAAACAGTAATCCTGCTTAGAAAGGTGAAGATAAGTAACTACCTCAAAAGCCAGGTTGAGTTTCTGGAATGGATTAGCAGATGATGCTTTGTGGACTGGAATAAGCCACACTCTTCCCCCATGACTAAGCAGATCACCTTCATGCCATGCAGTCTGCACATTCAGGACAAAGTCTATGAATTCAAGTCTATGAATCCCAAAGTCTACTCTGCTGGTTGATAATTAGCAATTTAAAAAACGCAAAGCTTACGTAGCTTGGTGTGTAGATGTTCAGGTGCAAGCATGCTTGATGGCTGCTCAGGTGAACGTATGTACAACCTTGTAGTGAATATGTGAGTGTTGGTAATGCATTAACGCTGTGTTCTACAGTGACTTCCTACTTCTCAGTAATGTCAAAAGACTAGATAGATATATAAGAAACATCTGATAACACAGTAAATTAAACCTTGGATAATATCCTAACAGAGAAATACATAGAGCATTCCATGCTGTCAAAAAAAGAGATCATTTTGGTTAATCTTGGTTATTGGAAGATGAACGGAGTCTAGGGAAAAAAAAAAGACTTCATCCAGGTCAGTGGTGGTTCTGCTGTTGAAATCGGGCCAGGTTTATAGTCTGTGTGTAGTGTTAGAAGTGTTGCCCTATGCGTGATGTGCTTCCATGCAATTCCATCTGTGGTTGTACTGAAAATATAGGGTCTGACTCTAGATGAATTGCTGTGTGTTCAGTGAGACTAAATGCCTGAAATTAAAAAACCATGAATATATATTACAGCAAAACTGCTACATATTTTGCTTTAACCTACTTAAGAAATGCCAGTATAACAGGAGTAGTATCTTTATCTGCCTTTTGTTCTGGAATTTATGTGATTGTTTTCTTATGATATTTTAACTCTAGTCCAGACATTGCAGTTGGTTTATTTTAGACCTTCAAATTAGACATGGGTTCTAGGGTTGGTCTTATAACAGCTATTATGGGAGGAAAATACTGTACTGTGTGCTCTTTTACGGGTTATTGGACTTTCATGAGCTACATGGGGACTTGTGTCTATCCTCTTTGTCACAGACCTGACTGTGACATATTATATTTCCTTTTGCCAGATTCCCTTACTGTTTTGTAGGAGTCCTCCAGCTATGATTCCTCTTGCTTACTTGTATGTATGAAATGCTACTTTTCTTACAAGCACTCCTAGCTTGTCCAGGACTCGGGCATGTAGAGCAAGGGAGAGGGATGGAATTGTCTTATTGCATCTTGTGTTTTTCCACTGAGTTTAAGCAAAGCACTTTTCTGAGAAGCTCATGTTTGCACAAAGTAGTCCTGCCCAGAATTATGATCTTGTCTTAAACTTTTTACACAATATGTGATTACACCGTGTTGCATAAAATAGGATTTTATATTATAATGTTGCATTGCAAGTCCATAGTGCTTGTGTGTTTGTTTAGATTTATTGAACATAGGTGTTGTGTAACTGCTGTAGCTAGTCATGGTTGTGTAGAGCAATTTTGAAGTTTGAGAGGCTTTGAACTTGGGTTGCTGCGTATAAATGAATGGATTGACTTGCGTTTTCAATATTTAGGCTAGGGGAATATCTGAATATTGCTGTGAACTAAGTTCTTAACCTTGGTGGTTTCAAACATATGTTAGACTACCAAAACAGTCACTCTCTTACACCAAAAAAAAGGAACTATGAAAAGAAAAATGTTAATTACAGGCTTTAGCACTCACACCAAGATCTTCTAGTAGGGGTGGTCAGAAAAACAGGTTTTACTACCTAGACCTGGTGCTTTGTGGTGCTATCTAATATGGGGGCTTGTGGAAAAATGCGGTCAATTGTATTTACTGCCTTTCCTAATGTACATACTTCCTCTTGATAGGTTTGGGTACTGGCTTTTTACGTCTACAGAAGAGCTTATCCTTTCATCACAAATGTGTTTTACTTGGAGTTACTGTTCACTGTTCCCAATAGTTGTATTTCAGCTACCAAATTTTGTCTTTATCTCATGTTTTAAGCTAATAGAAGCACACTCTTAGGTGGTATATTGTTAATTTATTTTTTTTTAATCCTACCTAAGAATAAAAAACTCTAAAGCCACATTTTCTTTTCAGTTACACCTAGAGAAGTCTATAGTTAAAGAAGCTCAGAAGTGAGGGCAAAAGTTTGGTTTGCTTACACTAAATCTTTATGTTCTCTATCCTTATTCATATATTTAATGGAATAGTGAGAAATTCTGAAGAGGTCACAGGCTGAGATTCTCATTCCCTCCACGATGAGGAAAAATCATTGTAGCCATTAGCTTTTTAGCTTGTAGTACGACTGAGACGAAGTTCTTGCACTGACTTAGCACTGTAGCTGTTTCTCAGGTTCTGCTGAAGTTAACCATTGATAGTGGATTCATTTGCCTTAAGTCACTCAAGTCCTGTGAGGATTTCACTGTATTTTCTCTCTCTTACTGCTTCTGGGTGCCATTATTCACGCTTAAACTGCACATCTGAGATGCTTCATTCGTATTTCAAGATGTGTTAGCCTATGTGACTTTTGAACTCGTGAGAAATCTTAGGAAAAGAAGGGTGATGTCTTATTTTAAAAATACTGTAATAGTCAACATAAAGAGTTTGAGAAATCTGTGCATATTGCAGGGCACTTGTATAGAGGTGCAGATTGTGTGGGTTTTGTCTAGAATGTGAAATGAAACTTCTGCAAATGTGCTTTCACTTTCAGAATTTCCAGCTGTTGCTGGATGGTTTGAGATAATAAACAAAATGAAACTTGAAGTTTAAACTCAGAACAGAAGGATTTCACGTTAAATTGGTGCCCTGAATGAAAGAAGCACCATTAAAAAGGCTTCTTTTCGTGGATCCTTTCGTTTTATATTTACAGTGGGGCTATTGCTAGAATTGCTACACTGGTCTGGAGTGGGTGATTTAGTAAAGATCTCTGCTGGGTCTTAGTTTTTACAGCTAACTACAGAATAGGTTCCAAATCAGCTGTGCAAAAGTTTATTATGACAAGTTCTAAACTTAAAATGGGGAATAAGCAAACCTTGAAGAAGGACTTGGAAAGATCCTGGTTTTTAGCGATGGTTTTAAAGTCTTTTTCATTATCAAGGCAACGCTGAATAATTTCCAAATATCATATGGAAGCTTAATTAATAGCTCCTAGCTGGCTTTTTGTTGTTGTTTTTTGGGTGTTCGCACTTAAGAAACGCTATTGCAAGCAAATTCCACACTTGCTTTCCACGATGCGCTTGCCAGTTGATCTTGGGTCTGTTTTGCAAGCTCCTTGAAGTATTAGCTATGATGTAAGCCTGCCAATTGTCTTGAAGAGGTTAATTGTTTCCACGATCCAGAGAAGAACATTATGGCATGATGAATAAGAGACCCAAGAGGGTTCCTTACACAGTTTCCTTTGGGCACTGCCCAAAGACTTGTTCTTTGGGTCTGCCTCATGTGATCAGGCTGGCTAACTTTACCCAGTTAAGTTGGGTGTGGCAGATATTTATTATGTTCATAATATCTTGTTTAGTTTGAGGGTTTCTTATGGTAACCCACTACCTTGAATAAAATACTCACTTGAAATCTGCACTGGTTTAGGTTTTACTCAGGGTAGATAAGATAAAGCATTGGGTTATACACGTTACATTCTGATATAGGTAATAAAGTTTAAGGAATTATTTTATTAGACTGGGATTACTAGTTTATTAAGAAATAGTTATTACAGCACAGCTGGTGTAGACAGACATTTCTGACAGTGCTTGAAAAAGTACTGGAAAACCCTTGAGTATCAAACCCCGTTTTTCCTCCAGCAAAGATATTTTCTTGTAGACACAGCTTCCTGAAAACTTATGGCAGTTAGAGTATTAAAATAGAGTATTAAAAATATTTTCCCCGCAATCGTATTTTCATGTGTTAATTTATATTACAAATCCTGCCTAATATTCTAATAGCAGAATGTACAGTCAGTCTACCACTGTTATCATTGTTCTGTGCATTGCAGTAGAGCATCTGTCAGATTCTGAGCGAGTCACAGTTTTGTTAAGAAAGGCAAGGTTTTTATGCAAGAGAAGAGTTTCATAGAGCACAGTGGCCCTCTGAGGTGCCCAGAATCTGCTGTTTCATCCTTCACGATTTAACACTGAGGATGTGGAAGTCATGTGCATTTTTTTCCATTCTTTTGTGGATCAGCAGGGGGCCAATTTTCAGTAGGTTAGAGATCAAAAGAAAACTGCTTTCTTGGTGCTTTATCCTTGTTTTTTAAAAGGTAAAAATGGTATCAGTTTTTCTACTTCTTTAAAAATGAAAATATCCATAAAACAAATTTTTGCAAGACTATGTGCAAGATGAGCTCTGGCTTCAAAATGATGGGAAGGAGCTAGAATATCCTTAATCTTGATAGAGGCGACTGGTGTTCAGTGTGATTAGACGGTGTAAGGGACTCTTACCCAGCTCTGCTAGGCTACAAAGTGAAAGAGCTGTCTGTAGTGAGTGTCAGGAAAGGAAATTAATGAATGAATTAAAGACAGTTTTAAAGGAAAGCAGTGGGAAGAATGGTTCAGAGACTATTGCTTTTATTTAGCCCTTTACATGTTTGCAAAAGATGATACTAAAAAGCTGGGAAATTCTTTAAAAATACACATAAATTAATTTCTGTCTCAAAGTTTTGAATTTATTGTTGGAACAATTTTTTTTTTAATTCTTCTGTCTGCTCTCCTCTGACATTTTCAGCTTTTCTGTGTTTAAGGTGTGCTGACAATGCCATAAACGTGGTCTTTCTCTGTATCTGGGGATTCTTGCTCATTGTTCTTTTTCTCCCCAAGTTTCTTCTGTTTTTTAAATCTAGCCTTATTACTCCTCTGAGAACAGGAACTCTCTGATACACTAACAACAAGTGACAGCTTTCCTGTCACTAAGGACAGGAGAACAGGCAGTGAATGTTGCTGAAGTTTGAGGTAAGTTCAGAATAACAATAACTCATACACACGCTCAGTCCGATATACTGTAGTGTGACTGCGTTCTCTGACGCAGGCTGTGCAACAGATTCCTGTCTCCTCCCCCAGACACGAACAGGAAGGCACAGCACAATGTTGTACAACATGTGGCAATTTTACACTTCTGCTGAAGCTTGACCCCTAGACAGGCCAATAACGCTTTTGTTGTCACCGATGAACTACATGTACTCTCTCCTTATAATGTCACTATGAATGGATTTAAATTAAAAAACAAATCAGTACAGAAAATTAATAGGTATGAAAACACTGAGAGACCATAGGGCTATCTCTCCCTTTCCTTTTCAAATCTGCATTCTAAATGGAAGAGCAAAGGAAGGAAAAATATTTGAGATAAGTAAGGTGAGAGACCCAACATAAGGGGGAGACACAAACTAGAGAGAACCTCTAACTCTCCTGGAAGGGCAGCGGGTAAAAAAAAGAAAGGCAAGGAGGAAGAAGCAGCTGGTGCAGGTATGCTGCTTTCTTGAAAATTACTCCAGGAAGGGCTAATGAATGTAGTAATTATACTTGGCAGTTACCATGTGGAAGAGATTAATTCTTTGGAGTTCAAAATGGTAAGAGTGATAATGTACTCATTTAGCTATGAATTTGGAAATTAATAGTGTTGGCTCAATACTAAATAGCACTGGTTTTCTGGTACATACAATCATATAATCATTAGGGATTGGAAGGGACCTTGAAAGATCATCTAGTCCAATCTCCCCACCACAGCAGGATCACCTAGACCAAGTTGCACAGGAACATATCCAGGCGGGTTTTAAACTTCTCCGAGAAGGAGACTCCACAACCCCCTGGGCAGCCTGTTCCAGCACTCCATCACCCTCACTGTGAAGAAGTTCCTTCTGATATTTATACAGAACCTCCTATGTTCCAGCTCACACCCATTGCCCCTTGTTCTATCACTAGATGACATTGAGAAGAGCCTGGCTCCAGCCTCCTGACTCCCACCCCTCAAATATTTATAGACATTAATGAGGTCACCACTCAGTCTCCTCTTCTCCAAGCTAAAGAGACCGAGCTCCCTCAGCCTTTCCTCATAAGTGAGGTGTTCTACTTCCTTCATCATCCTCATTGCTCTATGCTGGACTCCCTCCAGCAGCTATATGTCGTTCTTGAACTGAGGAGCCCAGAACTGGACACAATACTCCAGATGTGGTCTCACCAGTGCAGAGTAGAAGGGGAGAAGAACCTCTCTTGTTCTGCTAACCACCTCACTTCTGATCCACCGGAAGATGCTATTGGCCCTCTTGGCCACAAGAGCACACTGCTGGCTCACGGTCATCCTGCTGTCCACCAGGACCCATAGGTCCCATTCTCCTGCTCTGCTCTCCAACAGGTCAGTCCCCAACCTATACTGGTACCTAGGGTTGTTCTTGCCCAGATGCAAGACTCCGCACTTACCCTTGTTATACCTCATTAAATTTCCCTCTGCCCAGCTCTCCAGCCCGTCCAGGTCTATCAGGTTGGTCAAGCATGACTTTCCCTTTGTGAAGCCATTCTGACTGTCCCTAATGACTGTCTCCTTGATGTGCCTGGAGACAGCCTCTAGAACAAATTGTTCCATCTCCTTTCCTGGGACTGAGGTGAGGCTGACCGATCTATAGTTACCTGGATCCCCCTTCCCAGCGTTTTTGAAGATTGGAGTGACATTTGCTATCCTCCTGATCCCCATGACTTAGAAAAGATGATGGAGAGTGGCTTAGCAATGACTTCTGCCGTCTCCATTAGTACACGTGGGTGCATCCCATCTGGGCCCATGGATTTCTGTACATCCAGTTTGGTCAACTTATCCCTAACCCAGTCCTCATTAACCAAGGCAGGGTCCTCTCTTGCCTCAACTTCCTCTGGACTCTCAGCGGTCTGGTGTTTGATATCAGGACAGCCCCCAGAAGTACAGACAGAGGCAAAGAAGGTCTTCAGTATCTCTGCTTTCTCTGTATCCTCTGTCTCCAGGGCACCCACCTCATTCAGCAGGGGGCTACATTGCCTCTAGGTTTAGTTTTACCTGCAATGTATTTGAAGAAGCACTTTTTGTTGCCCTTGACATCTCTTTCAAGGTTTAATTCCAAGGAGGCCTTGGCTTTCCCAGTTGCATCCCTACATTCTCTCACCAGAGCCTTATAATCACCCCAAGTGGTCATCCCCTCCTTCCAAGACCTGTAGACTTTCTTCTTTCTCTTCGGTTTGCCCAGCAGCTCCCTGTTTAACCATGCTGAAAATAACCCCAAACTTGCTCTGTAGCATGGAAAATGAAGTGAAGATCACTAAGTGGAACACCTCTTTGGCTTTTTTACCTAATTCTCTAAAACTCTAAATTTTACCTAATTCTCTAATCTCTGAAACGAGGGCATCACTTCCTTTCTGCTGATGTTTTTTAGTGCCATTTCTCTTATGCTTTCTGCTCTCCTTTTCAGTCAGTCAGTTGACAAGTCTGGGATGAAAAGAGCAAAATATGACTGCTGCTCTGCTTTGCCATAGAAATGATGCAGTATATCACAGACTTTATCCCGAAGTGTGAATGAATTCGATATATTATAGATTTGTGTTATGTGAAGGAACGTTATGTTCAGCGCTGAGGTGGTCTGTTGCACTTGCTGGTTGCTGGAAACTTCCAACAGTGTTTGGCACAGAGTTTTCTGTTTCTTTGAGGCTGGAGCATGGATTAAAGGAAGCTGCAGCAGTTTTTCATCCTTTGTCCCCAGTTGCTGGGATCTCCATGGACAAGCTCCTGTGAAGAATCAATAGCAGCTGAGTCTTTACGCTTCTTAATGTGACTTGTGTCATGGCAATGAAATCTCAGATCCTCCTCCTTGTCCTGATGTAATCTGTGAAGATGCAGCTGAGTTGTGCAGGGGATGGTATCTGCAGAGAGCACTTTACAGCTGAACTTCGTCTGAGGGTGAAGGGGAAAATCCAGTCTTGCTGAAACATTTTTCAAACTCTTTTCCTTAAAAAAGAGCCACAGGCTGAGGCTTTCTTTTGTTCCAGCAAACTCTCCTGAGGTCACAGGTTATGTGGGGCTACAGTTGTGGAACCATGTAAACCAGTGCCCTTATAGGAAGCTGGCAGTGAGCAGAGGACAGACCCATTTTCATCAGTGGGAAACTGAGCCTGTCTGTCGCTGCTGTTGCAGTACTGTTCACCAAACAGAGGTGAACCTGAATGCAGGAAAGCTGCAGGATCCTTACTGTGGGGTCAGGGGGCTTCAGGAGGGGATTTTTAATAGTTATGTTTGTGATCTACCGATCTGCATAGCAGCCTCTGGTCTTCCTGCTTGGGGCTGACGAAGGAACGTTTGCAGGGATTGTAGAGAAGATGCAGACTCTGGTAGGGAAAGAAAAGTAATGACCAGATGCTTGTAGACCCTTCTGAGCAGTGGTTTTTAACTTACAGGTCTACTAGGGTAATTTTTTTCCCCTAAACAAAGATTTTCAGTGGAAAACAATAACCTTTTCCACAGAATCACCAAGGTTGGAAGAGACCTCATAGATCATCAAGTCCAACCCATCAAGGATCAGATGAGAAAATGCTGCACCTTGTACGAGTGTAGACAAAATGTGTTTGCCAAAACATGATCAGGTTTTCCTTCCCAGCTCTTAACATGCACCCGTAGCATCAAAATTCCTGATGGTCATGGTGACTAGAAGGAAGTTTATCAGTTGGCACAGACAGACAGAATTATTGAGGCTGGAGAAGACCTGTCAGATCATCCAGCCCAGCCCATGACCTAACGTCATGGGTATGGTTGGACTCAGTGATGTAGGAAGTGCTTTCCAACCATGATTATTCTGTGATCACCGCAATCACCTAGACCAGGGCACTAAGGGCCACATTCAATCTGTTCTCAAACACCTCCAGGGATGGGGACTCCATCACCTCCCTGGGCAGTCCGTTCCAGGGTCTGATCTCCCTTTCCATGAGGAAGTGCTTCCTAACATCCAGCCTAACCCTTGTTAGAAGCTTCGTTGCTCCTCTGGACCCTCTCCAGCCACTCAATCTCTTTCTTGAAGTGAGGGGCCCAGAACTGCCCCCAGTACTCGAGGCCAGGCCTCCCCGGTGCCCAGAGGGAGACTGTCTCTCCCTGCTTCTGGTGGCCACACTATTGATGATACAAGCCAGGATGCCATTGGCCTTTTGTGCCACTGGGCACCCTCCTGTTCAGGCGGTTGTCAACCAGTACTCCCAGGTCCCTTTCTGTTTTGGACTTTTGGAGAGCTATGATCAGGGGAAAAAGGAAGATGAGGCAGCAAAATGTTCTGCAACCCCATCTGAAGTATGGCACTGAAAACCCAGCAGCCTCAGTACGTTGCAGCCAGTTGTACCCCATCCATTGCACCCTTCAGCATATTCACGTGTCTTGAATTTCATTGCCCAAGCCACAACTTGGAAGTCTTAACAGAAGAAAATGAAAGAGGGGAAGGATCCATATTAACGGAGGAAGAAAGGCAGTCTTGGAAAATAATTGTTGTTTGCCTCAGACCTGAACCGCTTACCAAGTAAAAGATTCATGCTATCAACTGTATTTATATTACAAAGTGTAATGATATATATACCTTAAAACTTAGGTAGGTTTTTGGCTATCTCTGGATGATCTGCCCTAAGTTTGTCGTTCTTAATCCATTAAAAGACAGGCCTGCTTGTAAATCCACAGGTACAGATAAGGAGTCACTGTTTGACTGTGCCTGAACCCTTTTCAAATGAAAAATGTCAGTGGCAGAAAGGGAGGCTGAATTATTTTTTTAAAGGGTTTTCAAAGATTCTCATGATTCCTCTGGTATCAGTTAAATGTGACATGTCCATAGACATGACTGGTTTGTAGTGTGTAGAAGCAAGAAAATGCTACTACAGTTTTCATCTCTATGTGGAGAGAAAATGCTGCAGTGATTCACGCCGAAGGGATCGGCGCCTTCCCTTGCCGTACCAGGAGGACTTCTCTCTTCCATAATTAACAGGGCTTTTGAAAGTTAGTACAATAATGTGACTGTGAGAGGGGGGGAGAAGCTGGGTTTCTTCCGTTTTGGGTGCATACACATCTCTCACGGGTGAATGGGGTGCAAGTAACCCATCAGCTTTTCCTGCTCACCTACTGCCGTTTGAAGTGTCACCAGGAGGACTCGCCTGCGCACACAGAGGCTTCTGCAAACTGCTGCAGCTCTGTTTCCTAGATTTGTTCCAGTTTGCAGGAAGGATCTGATGCACAATTTTACGTAGTTTTGCAGTCTGCAACACTCTGAATTGAAATTTAGAGTTCTGTGCTTGAAGCCGGAGCCAAGTTTTCTCTAGAAAATGATGGAGATTAACCCCTGTGGAGAAGGAAAAATGTCACAGCGCGGCTGGAACATAAATCCAGGCAGCCACGGGACTGGTTGGCTTCGGGCAGCCTGTGGGGACTGCCTGTGAGCCAGGAGGAGTTACTCACTTCCTCTAGCCCAAGGTTCATTTCACAACAACTGCCAGCTTGAAATCTTGGACGAGTTGACTTCTTGCACAGTTGGACTTTCCCCTGTTTGTGGAAAAGCGCTGTCCTGATTTGGGGTAGAGTTGTTGAGCTGATGCAAAAGACAGGGATTTCTGCTCCGTCTGGTTGGCATGGAAAGGGAGGAAGGGGCTTTAGCAGGCACTGGGTCTGCTGCAAAGTCAGCGTGAGCTCTGCTGCGAGCGACAACGGGCAGTTTTCTACTTAATCATCGGGAAGACCAAAGCTTGGAAGCGCAGCAGCATGTAAAATTCAGTTAAAGCCTGAGCAGAAAACACAGATCAGCCTCTCCTCCTTGTTTGTTTTACCACTCCTAAACCTTTGAAAGCAGAATTTGGCAGGGGGGTTGGAGCAGACGATCTTTCAAGGTCCCTTCCAGTCCCTAATGTTCTGTGGTTCCGTGCGGTTTAGAACCTTAGAGATTGTGTGTATCAGCATAACGGCGTCTGCTTCTGTAACTGGGATACTTGTGCATAGAAAAGTCGACTTATTAAACAGGACGCTTTCCTGATTAAAGGCTATCCTGTCTTTTTTTTTAATACTGAAATGAAAAAAACCTTTGGGAAGAAAAGTGATGACTGAATGTTGTTTTTCCTCCCCCAGTTTAGTCAGGTGTGTGGGATTCTTTCTCTTTTCACTGAAAACCCCACGAAAGTTAAGGTGCGCTAAAGCAACATTTACACGTTCCAGTGTTAATTTTCAAGTCCTTCCTTTCAAAAATAAAACTTCCTTTTCAACCAAATGACAAATTAATACCCATAGGAACCCCCCCACCACTATTCTACTGCTTTTCTTTCGGTATTGTGTGGTGGAACCTTAAGCTAACAATTTACATTCGTTTGCGTCTAATGTACTTGTCTGTGTCCATTACTTTTGTGTCTATTATCTTTGTGTCTAATTTACTGCCTGTAGACCCTCACTAATTTTAGTTAAAGGAAGGTTTTGGAACGCAATGTTTCCGAGTCGCTTTTTCAAAACGAGCAGAGCCGTGGATGTATTTCGCTGTCTCTGTGGATGTATGTCTCAAAAACTTATAGCAGCTGAATGCTTCAGAATGTGGTCTTGAGGTTGATGCACCAGGTGTGGCTGCTAATGCTGTGTCTCCTTTCAGCTATCATCTCCTCCCTCCTCAGCCCTTCTGAGAAACTTTTATGAACAAAACTGCCTTCAAACTCTAATGCAGGTGAAAAGATGCAAGAAAGCAGCAGGACTGTCTAAACCAAACTTGAATATAATTATAAGGGGGAAAGGTTTGTTTTCCTTCTGCAGGATGACAAGATCAGTTGTTTTCCAGGCGAGCGTAATTAATTCTCATTATATGGGTCCTCAGAACATGGTGCGTGTAAAGCCAACACAAAGGCGGAGGTGGTTGTTGTCAAGGCACAAGTGAAAGTACTCTCAACACTGCTTGTTCTCTTTGTTTGCAGGAGAATTGGAGGTGGTCCAAAAAGACGGGGAGCGCAAGATTCAGAGCCGGCAGCAGCTTCCGGTTGGAACAACATGGGGGCCCTTTGCTGGGAAGATGGATCTGAATAATAACACCTTGGTACGTAGATGCTTGTTACATTGTGTGGTGTTCTTTAGGGAATAGCCTGAGTCACTACTCAGCTGGAGCAGTTGAAAACAGGTATTGTTAGCTCTCGCGGACACTGGCATCTGGCTCTTCTCCAATTAGTTCATCTGTGGCAACCATCCCCGTAAAGTTATTTGGAGTACAGGTTAATAGTACTTCACGGAAGGGAGGTGTCACCTCTTTGTTTGCCGAAGCAAGCTGTTGCGTTTCAGCAGGAATACCTGGGTTTATATTTTTTTTAGGGGCTTTAAAAATTTTTCACGCTGATTTTTCATTCCTGAATTTTTTCATTAGCAAATAATGGATACTGATGGGCAGGATAGAAAATAAACAGTTATGTTATTCTAGAATACATTTAATATGTGATTCATTGCTTGCCTTAATGAACGCAGACTAAATTCTTCTGTCGGACTAACATTATTCGGTGAGATATCAGAAGGCACCTGTCACACATACCTCAAGCAGGCTTTTTGTATAAACTCTGATTACAAACACTGTGTGGGCTGTACTCATTCAGTGTAGGGCTTTGTGGGTTTAGTGCATAAAAATCACACCGTTCCTAGGTTTTATTCTCATTTTTGTTGGTTTTAACTCTCAGCTTCAATATTACTTAGGCAGTTCAGATAATTTTTTGGAGAATACCTGAAAGTGTATTTTCCTCTATTGGAAAAGATCAACTAATACCTGTAGAAGAAGGGCTTAGACCAATGTGGAACATGCAGTGCTCTGTGGGATGTTTCTGAAGAACCCTTACCTTCAGCTGGATCGCTGCTTGCTGTTACACACTTTGCATGAATATATTAGTGTAAAGATCAGTTTCACAAAAGTGTGTTACAGACACCTCTGCTGCAAATGGGGAAGCTGAGCTTCTCAGGATTGGGGGTGTGATCCTGCCCTTGGTAACCTGAAGTGCTGAAGTAGCACCTGGGACAGTGTGAAAGTGGTTGTATGGACAACGAGATGCTGATGGTCTTTAACACTGCCTCGAGTGACCTATGCCTATGTTTTAGGGAAACTGGACGTCTGAATATGTCTTTCCATTTTCTCCTTCCGTTTGATTTTCATTTCTGCATCTATTTTATTTTTGGTCTATCAGCATTCTCAGAATATTTTTCATAAATGTCATTTGAGACAACTAGCTCTAAGTCAAATAATTTTCTAAGATTCCGCTATCACTACTTTTATCAGCTTTCATGCAACAGAAGCCTTGGTCCTGGTGTAGCTCGAAGTCAGTCCCTCTTAGGAGAAATGGCAGCTTGGTGTTGACCCTATCTGCCCTGTCCATTAGTACCAGTTCCTCAGTTATATAGGACTTGAGGAGAAAGTTTGAGTGTGGGAGAAGATGTTTATTGACCCTTCAGTACAAAAATGAGCAGATATTCCTGGGATGAATTTGTAATGTGCTAGCAGTTGATCATACTGTGTCGTTTCTGCTTTCTGAAGGAGATGTAGATCAACCACAATCCTTCCAGCAGGAGCTTGCTTCTCCTTTGGTAGCACAAGCATGTACTAATGTCTGTTAATGCTTCATTGATTTGGGCAAATACCATGCTTGCTGTAACAAAGCCTAAGCTAAACTGGTTTGGGTTTGATGAACTCGTAATTAAGCAGTGAGCAGAGCTGACTTTTTAGTTTGGTGATTCTAATGGGATGGAACAACTTTTTCAACCAACTCCAGAGAGATGAGGGATGAAAATCTTCAGGACTTCTTTCTCACTAAACTGGAAAGCTACTCATTTATCTCTTAAATTTAGAAGAAAAAAAAAGGCTATTTATGTGACCACTTGAAAGATTTTACTTTTGTTTTGCCTACTACTATAAAAATGTTTGGAAATCTGAAAAAGTTCCCTTAAACAGAATTGTAGTCCTCCCCAATGTTAGTTTGTCCCCTGAGTAATTCCATCCTTCGAGATAGGCAAAACTGAAGTTGGAGTCTAACTTTGAAGCTTGCCCTCCTTTGAGCAGGAGTTTGGACTGGAGGACCTCCAGAGGTCCCTTCCAACCTGACCTATTCTGTGATTCTGAGTATTGTTTATTCTTCCCAAATATCAGATGTTTCCTGTAATCCTACATCTGTCACTTTAAACTGCTGTGTGAAAAAATGCAAACCCTTTGAACAGAACCTTAATTTACCGTTTAAGCTACAGAAACGCAGTGCCAGCTTCTACATTTTTTTCTTTTACCTTATTTTTCCTGAAGCAATTCTGTTGTACTCATATTTCTGTTTGCGTGACGCTTTCGGTTACTTTTCTCACTAGCACTTTGCTCTCTGTTGTTCATAAGGGGAAGCTGTGTTCGTTCAAGGAACGGTCAGGTAACTGCTTGTCTCACTAGAATTCAGTCAGACTTTCACATCAGCAGGTTTATTTCTGAGTGAGAACTTCGAATATTGCACTGCCCTTAAACATCAGGTAATTTTTGTAAAGGAGCTTTTATGTGAACTTCTGGTGTAGAAGAAAAGGAGGAAAATTCAGGGAACCCCAGGTGAGTAACTGTCGCAATTTTGCAGCTGCTGTCTATTAGAAAATATGTTTGTGGCTGACTGCAAGTATCTCACCTGACTTTGCTGTTTGGTGTAAGCCCTGTGACACTGCCTCACAGGTTTTGCTACTGAGTTTACCAGTTACAGCTTACTTGCTACCCTCGTACTCTGTGTTGTGTACAGACTGGAAGTGCTGCTTATTTCAAACAGTGCAGGATACAGTCTCACTGTTACTGGCTCAGGAGCTGGATCAAGCTTGTTAATTCAGCATGCTAATTAATTGAGTCACCATGCCAAATGTCAAACACTTTTTAGATCTTTCAAGTTTCTGTCTTGAAGCATGCTCATAATATACATCTCAGAGTAGGGTGAGTTTGGGTGCCTTGAACAAAGCTGGTTTAAGTGCAGTTGCAGTTGCAACAGGTCTAGCAGCTGCAGCAATGTTGGGAGACATGGTAGAGCAGGGTCTCTATCAGGACTGCAGAACACTCAGACTTCAGTGGTAGACTGGAGTTAGCTCAATGACTACTGAAGTTCTCAATTTTCCTCATCTAGGAGTTAGCCAATACTAATGAATTATCAACCCCCCTGATAATATAGTTGCAGTACTGTTGATGAAGTAGTCTATGTGCAGCCACCAGAAATCTTAAGAACTTTTTTTAAGCAAGACTCTCCAGTCTTAAAACTTTTCTAAGTATTCAATTCCCGTTTCAATCTGAATTTGAAAACTCCTTATATTATTACTAACATAATAACTTCTATTGTCTAATACTTCTATTCTCTAATACTTCTATTATCTAATAATAAAACTCTATCTGTTCAGATGCTTTTATTAGGTTTAGAGTGATAGGTCTCCTATTTAGATAATTTTAATGATCTGTTCATTTAATTTTGCCAAATCAGCAGCATTCTCCTGCACTCAGCTGCGTGCATAGACTATGTCTGTCTGCACAACTGGGAATAGAGTTTGTTGCCTTCCATTTCCTTCTACTTCCTTCCACTTCTTCCATTTCCCATCAACTGTTCCATAGCAGTTGGTGGTCCCAAGGAAATGAAATGCACAGGAGCATCTTTTCAAGCCCAGAAAGTGTATTTCTAAAATGAGAGCTTAGTGTTTTGACAAACAGTGTAGGATTTGGTACTACACTGCTTTCTATTTACAGCTGGTGAGAACTCAGCTCTAGAAGGAAGGTGACATGATTTAGTCACTGGTGTTACCAGGAAGGCTTCATCTTTCCACCTTGCTATGTCACAGAAATGTCAGTTCTTTGTGGGTACCTAGAGAGACAAGTATTTTGAAGCGTGAAACTCCTAGCTTGTGACTCTGTCATTAACAGGGAAGTGGATTTACACAAATGGCAAGACTAGGTGAGAAGACCGGAAGACCCCTCTGGAGTGGTCATACAAACCACTGAAGAGGAGCTGCAGCGTGTAAGCAGCTGTGTGGGCTGCACTAGCAGCCTAGTTAAGAAAAAGCTGTTTGCTTGTTTGTTCCCAGCTGCAAATATTTTCCCTGTTTGAGGGTGCAGCTTGGTGGGAGCAAGGCCCTTGGGAACTGAAGCAGCACAGAACTCTGTAGCCCACATCAGACATCACGCAGAGGCTCGTGCCATCACTCTGGCAGTTGTGTGGAGGCATTCTGTGAGGCCTTTTCTCTTGGCTGCTGCCGTCTAGTTTTTGGTGTTAATCTGTGCCCATGGCATCATTTTGTGAAGCGAAACAATGAGCAGCTGCATCCATCCCCTCATACTCTTCGTCTTGTTTCAGGGAGGAGTGCACAGGGCAGGTCTGTATGGGTCTGATAAGGAAAAGAGGATTCAACATGATTGTAAAGGGAATCCATGGTAGGGAAGTGTGTAGGGTTGGACCAGGCGAGCAGTAGGATACAGCAGAGAGCCTTTAATAGGATCTAGGAGGTTCAGCACCAAAGTGACTCCTCTTGAAGATGTCCTCGTGAAACTGCTTGACTGGGGAACTTGTGAGCCAAGGTTCAAAATACAGTTAAGTTGCTCACTCACTGATCTGGGACTGGTCACTGCAGGTCGGAAACCTTGCATCTGTTGTAACCAGAAACTTTTAATCTTCAGAGCAGCAGTGTGAGGGTCTTCTGGGCACTTTGGCTGGAGGTGCTGTACAGCTGTCGAGCCTGCCAGTACTCTGCCAGTAGGCTCTGGTTCTCTTTTTCAAATGTGGAAAGGGATAAGGCAGTTTTTATCTCTGTCTTTTCACCTGCAAATGGGGGTTTGGGGTTGTGTCAGTACAGAGCTATTTTTTATATTTTATTACCAAAAACTGTGTATTCATTAAAGAACCTTGATTCTAATCTTTGTTATACTGGGTTGATACTTCGAAGTACCTCAAGTGACTAAAGAGGCATTTTTTTCTCGATTTTACACTGCTGTTACTGTCAGACTCTCTTCATTTTAAAAACTAGTTTAAACCCACATCTTTCTGTCCCAAACATGAGCAGACGTTAACGTGGCAGCACTTCTGGCCACCTTACAGCAATGTCCTGATGTGCTGTGCAAGTGTCAGGGTTGGTCACTTCATACAAACTGAAACGTGAAAAAACTACTATCCACAGTAGTCTTTGAGAACCCTCACCTTGCCTCATCTTTTCTGCAGTGCTCCCCCATTTGTAAGGATGTGTAGTTGAGGGCAATGCGATGATAGAACTTTTTTTTGAAGGCATAACTGAAGTTTAGATGCTTTCCTTTCAAAAATACTGGTTATTTCTGCGTCTGTATTTACACGAGCAAACGGAGTTAATTGAAAAGATGTGACTAACTTAATAGCCAGCTGTGGTAACAACCTGAATAAACCCCATGATTTGAAGAAAAAGCTGACAATGTGCTTTTCCACCTTGTGGAAGTAGCTCCCAAAGTGCAAGGTGGCGATGCAGCAATACGATCCATGAAAGGAAAGAGGACATTGGTTGTGCACGTCTGTCCAAGTGCTGTTAGCACACTGATATTAGTACTGTGTGCCATTACCAGAGCCTTAATTTTCAAATACTAAATGCTTAAGGAACATACAAATATGGTTTGTTTTAAACCAAAACAAAAACCAGGTGCTCGCAGGAAGACAGGATTGAAATGGCAAAGTTCCTTTTCTTTGAATCAAGGACCGTCTTTCAGAATGCAGGTTGTGTTAGTAGGGTAATGTCATATATAATCACTTCTGTTTTTCCACCTGTTTTCCTTGACTACAGCACTTTTTTAATACTACACGTACCTATGCTTTATTCTGATACCTGTTTCTTACAGCAGCAGGTCTTTAATGTTTTCTTAAAACCACCACTGGTCACTTTGAAAGGTTGTTAAAACCAGTTACTTGGCTCTTCCTATAAGCATCCCCATTAAGCAGACTTTATCCTAATACTATTGTAATTAAGTAGTAGATGTTACCAATCATTCTCATTAAACTAAATCAGTGTCCTGGGAGAAAACTCAATAAAGTATCTGTCCTGTTTCAGCAAGCTTCATTTGAATAGGCGGGGGGTCATTCTCAAAGTGGGAAGGTACCCTGGGGCACACTGCCAGGGCAATGCTGAGAGCAGAGTGAGGGATGCACTGGCAGAAGAAACAAGGCAAAGTCAGGAGCCTGGGACAGAAGAAGGGCAATGAAATGTCATCGGTGGTCTCCTAGGCAGTGGAAACAGAGGGAGACACCATCTGCAAGTACCAGGCACTTCCCTGAACTACTGCAGTAAACTGTGCAGTAGCAACATAATCTGCCGCTGCTAGAGTATGGTCATCGAGTCTAATTTCTCTATACCATAGGCTTCAAGGTACAAACGTTTATTTTGCTGCTGCAGATTTTGCTAAATGTAGAATACAACTTTTAGAATGGGAAGTAAGCTAATTTAAAAACGTGGAGTGAGAGACATAATTGATTTAGCTCCACTGAATGTCATTCATGTAGTTCACCGCACTGGAATACCTAACTGGCACGAGTTCAACCCTTGTATTCAAGATGAGAAATTTAATGTTGTGCTCTGAGGAAATGTGAAAAATTACACTTCTTATTTATGAAACTTAGGTGTTGTTACAGACTAAACAGATATAAAATGTCAGATTCAAATATTCAGCAGTTTTTGAAATAACTTTCTTCTCCTTAAATGTTAAACAATGCTTTTTTTTTAAAAATACTAAAATAAAATTCAGTTTCTAAAATGTAGACACTGTTTTTCCCTGTGCATTTAAAATGAACAAACAGAACAAACCTGGGAAATTCTAGCTCTGTTGTTTTAGAGGAACATAAAGCTATGAAGATACTTGTGTCTGTGAAGACATTTGCGTGTCTAAGTCAGGAAGTTGGTTACAGTAGGCACTGAACTGAATGGTAGAATCATAATGGCTGGACAGGACCTCATCAAGTCCAGCCCTCATTCTAATGTCTCTGTAACTCCTAGACCATGGCCTCAAGTGGTTTAGCTACCTGGTTTTTTCAACACCTCCAGGGGTGGTGACTCCTTCACCTCCCTGGGCAACCTATTCCAGTGCCCAACTGCTCGCTCAATAAGGAGTTTCTTCCTAAGATCCAATCTAAACCTCCCCTGGAGGCTTTAGTTCTCTCTTTGAACACTAGAAAATAAAACGTTCTGGATGCTCCTGGGTTTATTTGGGGCAATTTCCCGTGAATCTGTGCCTGACCAAGAGTAGTTAGCCTTAATGTGCGTTGATAGTGGAGAAAAGCACTGTGGTGCTGGTGCCTGTGGAACTGCAGTTGTGCTGCACTCAGTCTGTTGTCCAGATACACTGTTTGGACACACAAATGATATGAAAGCATCAATAGATGCTTTGCATAAGACTTGTGGAGGCAAAATTGGATAGCTGTTTGGAATACAAAGTTATAGAGGAAATTCTGATGTGAAGAGAAAATTCACGTTTTGATGGTGTCAAAACTTGTTTGTGCTAATAAAAGTGCAGACCAAGACACCTCGTCATAGTAACAACGGCAGGATTTGAAGTTATTGTCTATATTCATGTAAATAAAAAGTTACACCAAGCAACACACAGACTTGTGGTTTCGGGGAAGACAGTAGCTGCTTGCTGCTCTCTTCCGTATTGTGTGCTGCAGTGAATGAAATCCCAAACATCAACTCATTTTGTGCTCGAATATGCTTGAGAGAAGTAGTCTGCAAATTGTCAGGAATGATGGAAACAAAGCATAATTCTAGTTGTGTCACTACCAGAGAAGTTAATACGGGCAGTCACCTGAGAGCTGAAGTCCTGAGTGGGGTTTGTAAATGTTCGGGGCCTTATTTATCAAGCCCTGAGCACGAGCTCATCAGCCTAACCCTGTGGTGGCTCCTCAGGCTGTCTGGTTGCTAGAAAGATGGTTGGCTCTGACCATCAGGGCTCGGGAGGTACCATAACCTGCTGTCCTTGCCCTCCCCACCAGCCTGCAGTAGGGGAAAGGCTGCAGCAAGGGATGCCCAGCCAGATCTCTGCCTAATTATGTTAATTACTTAGAGTTTTGTGCATATCCTGGTATTCCATACATGACAAATTAAACGCCGTGCCTCATTAGGTCTGATGGCCTTTCGTATTTGTGCCCCATCTTAAATAACGTAGTGTTAATTAATAACCCTTTCCCCTCTTTCTTTTCACTACTGCATTTTTTCACTTATTCCACAGAACAGAGAGAAAGCAAAAACGTTTCCATGTCTTTGCAAACTGTTCCAACTGTTGTGAAACATTAAATGTGGGTTAAAATAGTTATTTTTATTCTACTTGAGGTATTTTAACATATTTAGGGAATAATTGGGTTTTACATAAGCAACATACTGTCCTTTCTATGCTCGAAGGAAAGGATAACAATCTGAATGCTGCTAATGCATTTAGAGTAAACTACATGACGTTTTAGATATCATCGTAGTCTATGTAGATTATTCTCACTCTGAGAAAATGTCTCACAATTTAAAATTCCCCCTGTCACAGATTAGTTTTTATATCTTGTTTTTGACATTTGATTTGATATCTGAAAACCACAGGAGAGATATTTTTAATAAAAGTTTCATAGATGTTAGTAGTTGTTTAAGTCTTTATTTATAAACATCTCACGTTTCCAAAAATAAAGGTTTTTTTTTGGTGGGAGCTTTTTTCCCCACAACAGTCTCTTATCTGGAGGATGAGTGACCACCTTTTTTAAAAACACAAAACTGAGATGCTTGCCATGTGTGAGGACATCAAAGACAAGTTTAGGGTTGCTGGGGAGGTGAGGAAGGCGCTGGGGAGGTGAGGAAGAATTCTTCCCTCTCTCCCCCTCTTACAAGCTGTTCTCACTTTTGGAAGAAAATTGGGGCAAATTAGCATAAAGAGAGCAGTAAAGCAGAAAACAATAATAAGTATAAAGTATCCATTTCTTCTTTTTTGCTTGTGTTGAAGCAGGTCTGGTTCTGCTATTGCTAATCTGTAATTCTGCTGTGGACTTTGTAGTTTGAATTCGTCTTAACTTTTTGCTTTTATGGCATTTCTTCCTCTTGTATGGGGTTGCATTTACTACATTAAATACTGGATCTTGTTATTCATGTTGGTTAAATCCCAGGTTGTGTTCTTCTCTTTTGGGATGCACTTGTTTTACCTTACTCCTGTTTCTCTTCTCACTCTTGACAACTCGCCTCCCTTCCACCAAGCCAAAAAACCATCTTAATCCGGTGCAATTCTGTGCTGAAGGGTTTCTCTCCTTTCTTTGGATGCCCCTGAATCATGGTTGATGTAAGGATAGAATGGGTTGCATTAGGTGAAGCTGCCAGACTCGCAGGTGTATTGTGTACCAGCAATGGAGGTCTCAGATATGAGAAAGAGCTACCTAATGGTAATGAGAGTGAAAGGCTGGAAGAGATTCAGGAGGTTTTAGTACAGCTGCGGCAGGTTGTAAAGAACAGTCTGGACCAAGACAGCAGGAGTGGCCTAGGTGCAGCTGAGCCATGGCACGAGGGACAGAAGTGGAGCAGGTGATCCTGTGGCTTTTGGCACCCTGATGCTGAGAAGTGTGTGCAGCCAACTTCACTTGTTCAGCTGTCCAGAGATGCCTGCAGGTAGCTGAAGTCTTTCATGATTCACTTTAAAAGGCCAGAATGAGACCCTGAGTTTTGTAAAAAACAGCAAATGGGATGTTGCAGGAAGCTGGACAGTTGGTCACACGAGTGTGGGCCACCGTTTTCAAAATCTGGTTGACATATAACAGGGGCTTGCTGGAAGATGAGGAAGTTAAGCCACTGTATTTCTTGGTGTGTCCCTTCCCAGTTGCCTGCAGGCTTTTTCCCTCTCCCCTCCAGTTTCTTGCTAACTAAAGTTAGAAGTAACACTCTGTGTATTGCCAAATATTAAATCAGTCTGACTTCTTCAGAGCATTATTTTCAGCTTTACTTAGGAATTTGTTTCTAAGTTATTCTGTACCTTTATTTTTTTTAAGAAATGCCTTCTGATATGTAAGGATCATCGTCCCAAGTTTCTGTGTCACACATCTGTGAAGTACTGCATTTTCAGGATGCCAAATGTGTGCACTTTGATCTGGAGGTACAGCATGCCTCAGGGAGTAAGCTGAATCTTGATTTCTCTAGTCAGTCATCCACTATCAGGTACCAGAGCCCTGATTAGGCAGGATGAAAAACAGTGAACGCACTGTGGGAAGGATGTGGAAACATTTGCGGGGAGGCTCTTGGCATCGCCAGCATCCTCAGAGCTCATTTTGTGTTATAGTTCCTGTGACTGTGAATGTCTTTAACATATAGAGAAACACTAGCAGGTACCTGTGTGTACTCAATGACTTCTGAAAAGGTTTCCTCCTCCAACACCACATTCAGCAGTGAAAAATAAGAACATCCGTGTTTTGAAACTTGACCTCTAACAATGTAAGACCACTTGGTGTGGTTGTACACTCTTAAAATTCTTCACATGCCCTCTTCTAAGCCAATTTTTAGTACTTGTTGCAGGGTTTAAGTGGCTTTGTGCTAGCACCTCGCTCTGGCTAGTGGCATAGGTGAGACTGAAAACATGGGACTTTCTGACCATTTCCTTTGCAGTCACACCAAAGATACTTGACTATCGGATGATCTTTGTTCACTATGACTATCGTAACTGTGAGGTCTTATGAGCTCTTCAGAAATACGATTGTGATGTTCTTGCTGTTTTCTTTGTTCTCTGGCTCTGCAGCTGGACAGGAGCACTTGCAAACTGTACTTCAGGATAGTAGGAAGTAAAGAGTTTCAGGGGGTGACATTCACTGCTGTGGCCTGCTGCAGCAAGGTGTTCCAGCTCAGGAGAGCTTCGGTAGTATGCTGTGTTGTGATTAGTTAAAAAATGTATTCAGGTAGCAAGGATTATTGAAGTAGTTTTTTCAGGACAGTTTGTAACTTATGTACATCTTATACAAATTACGTTAGTTGTTAGTGGTCATGGTTTATGTACCTGTAATTTTTACTCCAACTACATGTTTTCCTGTTTCTGTATACAGCCTTTGAAAAAAACACGAAGCGATGAAAGGGAAAGCATGATGATAGCAAATTTTAAGCAGTGATTAATCATGCATTTAGGATTTGGTTTTGCATAGCACCAAGCACGAGTGGGAAGTGTTGAGAACCCCAAGCTTCCATTAAAAGCAGTAGGACTGAGGTCTGCTTCGCATTTAGTGACACGGAATGCTGCAAGTACAGCCCATAAACCTCTCCTTAGAAGATAAATATTTGTTATTTTGTTTGACCTTGAAGATCGGACTGGTTTGATAGGGATAAGGTCAATGAGTATTTTATTTTTAGACAAGATACGGAGTACATGGATGGTTCTGCTTTATTTTAGTGTGTTAACATCTGGCAGCATTCTGTGTTCCATATGCTGCCGATTGTCCTGATACATTCATCTTCTGCGATTATCAAAAAGATTTCAGTGCGCTGGAGTTAATCACACGTTTGAGAAGATAAATACATGAAGATAAGTGAGAAACTGTGTGTGGATTTCTGTGCATAAGAGCAGTGGGTAATCTTGGCAAGGAACTTGTTAATTTAGAAATAATTTTAAAATTACTTTAATTAGCTCATGTCTATAAATGCTGTATGGATGAAAAATAGCATGGAGTTCAGTATTTTTCTCACAATAGATATAGAGAATGTTGCTCCTTGAAGATCTGATTGAGGTCTTTAATTCTACATGTTACACACTTGCTTATTTCTACTAATGACGAATAGTTAAGGTCCCTTTCTCCTAAGCTGTTGGAGATCAGTGTAGGAGAAAGGGACCTGGGAGTCCTGGTGGACAGCAGAATGACCATGAGACAGCTTTATGCTCTTGTGGCCAAGAAGGCCAAGAGCATCCTGGGGTGGATCAAAAGGGGGTTGATTAGCAGATCGAGAGGGGTTCTCCTCTCCCTCTACTCTACACTAGTGAGACCACATCTGGAGTACTGTGTCCAG
>JAOXOE010000343.1:40954860-40966914 GCA_028565055.1 Phoeniculus purpureus
GGATGTGGAGCTGCTGGAGAGAGTCCAGCGTAGGGCAACGAAGATGATAAAGGAGGTGGAGCACCTCCCTTATGAGGGGAGGCTGAGGGAGCTGGGTCTCTTTAGCTTGGAGAAGAGGAGACTGAGGGGTGAACTGACTAATTTTTATAAATATGTGAGGGATAAGTGTGAGGAAGATGGAGCCAGGCTCTTCTCAATGTCATCTAGTGATGGGACAAGGGACAATGGGTGTAAGCTGGAACATAGGAGGTTCCATATAAATATCACAAGGCACTTCTTCACAATGAAGGTGACAGAGCTCTGGAACAGGGTGCCTAGGAGGATTGTGAAATCTCCTTCTCTGAAGACATTTAAAACACAGCTGGATATGTTCCTGTGTAACTTGGTCTAGATGATCCTGCTGTGGCAGGGGGATTGGACTAGATGGATCGATCTTTCGAAGTCTCTTCCAATCCCTAATGTTCTGTGATTCTATGATTCTGTGATAAACCAGCACAGAGAGAGGGTGAATTATGATAACATGCCTTAAAAAACTAATGATTGCTCAATCAAACTTTTGCTGGCACCTCCTTAATCACTTAAATCATGAGAAGAGAAGGTTCTCAGGGGATTTTAGAGCAGCTTTCAGTACCTGAAGGGGCTTCAGGAAAGCTGGAGAAGGACTTTTAACCAGGGACTCTAATGATAGGACAAGGCAGATGGTTTCAAGCTAGAAGAGGTGAGATTGAGGTGAGATCTGAGGAAGAAATTCCTCCCTTTGAGACTGCTGAGGCACTGTAAGAAGGTTGCCCTGAAAGGCTGTAGCTGCTCTATCCTTGGAAGTGTTGAAGGCCGTGTTGGTTGGGGCTCTGGCAACCTAGTCTGGTGAGAGATGTCGCTGCCCATGGCAGGGTGTTAGAACTAGACTATCTCTGAGGTGCCTTCCCTTCTATGATGCATGTTGTAATTTGGAGGATAATGCCAGAGCTGTTGCAGGGCTTGTCGCATATCATGTGCCCTGCCTTTTGAAGTTGGGATCTTTTCTGAGCTGAAAAACACTGGATGAGTGGGTGGAATAAGGCAAGGTTGTTGCAGGTTCTTGTAAGTGTTGGTCAGATGAGTCAGAGAAGTAACACCAACCGCTCTACACCTAAACCAGCTTCCGCGTAAGTCTTTAACTCCCCACTGAACCTCAAGGATTTGGGATTGTGCACCTTGAGACAGAGAGGAAAGAGAGGTGAGCTCAAAATGAGTTTGACAATTCTGTTACACTTGTAAGCTGCTGAAGCAGCCCACGTGTTCCTACATGCTCAGCAAAGTGACTTCAGCTGAGAACAATGCAGATGACGCATTCATGAGATTCAAATCCTCAAACTTAATGGACAAGACCCCACGAGGCTTTATGTATTAACACTGAATGCGTTGTTTCAAGTGAAAGCGTCACTTCGGTCTGGCTGCTAGTGTTACTGGGCTTGGGTTTTAGGTGTGCTGATTGTGTAGATCCTGCACAGTGTGCCCAGCAGTAAATGCTGATCTCGGGTAGTTCCACATCTGACATTACTGTCCTTAAAGGCTTGGGTTTCTGGAGATCTTTGTGGTTTACCCTTCTAGATTTTATTCAGGCAAAAGAGGAATGAATTTGGACGTTTATTCAACTAAGCCAAATCTGTTACCCAGAAGAGCAAGCTACTGTGGACTCCACAGATGCGCTGGCTCCAGCTTGCCCAGTGATGTGCCGTGACATGCAAGGACACCTCTCTGGGCGAACTGGGCTCCACAGCATAATCTCTGGCAATCCTGACAGGAGTTCTTTAGATTGCCCTTTTGTGTGTAAATAGCAGAATAGGAGGACAGTGCCAGTAAGGCCCTTGCAATTGTCAAGGTGCCTGAAAAAGCTACTAATTTGTATATAGTTGTATAGATATACAGGGCTACTCATACGTACTAGTGTATTTTCAAAGTTGGATGAGAGAATCCAAAACAGCATACCTTGCTTCATACCTGCACCACTAATACTGTGATACTAAAATCATCAACAATCTGGATCATTGTTGAATGAAGCAGTTTTCTAAATTTAGTTTACTAAATTTAATTAAAATAATAGAAGGATGGAACAGAAAATGAAGTAACCAAAAATTACATATCCAGCTGCCGGAAGGAAATTATCATAGGAGGTACTAGATGGTGAAAACAGGAGGCAAAAAGACCTGGTAAGGTGTATATATATATATTTTTTTTTAGCTGTCTAAAACAAAATTTTGATAAACATTTTAAATTAGTCGTCAAAATGCAGGGAGCTTAGCTGCAAAATTCCATCTCATCACTGCTAGGCTTGCACAAGATTATGAAAGGCTGCTGATAATGTAGTTAAATTCAATTGCAAAGCACCCAAACTGCAGCAAGCCAGTGGTGGTATCATTTGGGTAACGAGAGAAGATACTCTCTGAACATAAAAATAGAGAGTCAAGAAGATACTGTTTAGACAGGAATTTGCATATGTTGTACAAGGCATGAAAATAGAAAATCAGTGGTATCATGAAGGAGAATTTCAGGACTGCAGTGTGTAAGGAGGCCTTTGAATGTCATATAAAATTACCAAAGACCTTTCTTTACCTTGATTTTGTTTGACTTTTTTCTGGATAAGTGAGGGGTATTGCACACCCCAAACTGATGCCCCATGGCTTAAATTTTCCCCCTTGTTTCTTTTTGGCTTTGTTTCTATTATTAAATAGATTTCCAAAGCGCCTGGCTATATGTGTATAAAGTTAAGTATGTGGTCTGTGCAGCAATCGAAATCTGCACCAAGGCAAGCCAGTAGAGAAAATTCTAAAGGGAAATATACTGAGGCTACATGTCAGATGTTTCTCTCTTCTTTTCTCTCTCTCTCTCTTTATGCACACAAACACCCATATGCACATGCATATATATTAATATATATAATATATGCAGATATTGATGGAATTCTATGAGTTGAAAGAGAGGGAAGATGTCTTTAAGGATCCATATCTCTCACAGCAGATATATGTTATTATCACTGAAATGTGGCCTTCAGTCTTGAAACAGTTAAAAGAGTTCTACGGCCACAAAAGAAGAGATTTCTTCAGAATTATCTCCCGCCTCACATTTGCTCTTAGGCAAGCAGTTTAAAAAAGCCCAGTGATTGAGCCAGTGATCCAATTTGAAATGCAGAAATGATTAGAGCTGCTTGCCTCATTTCATATCGAAATTCTCTGATTTATGACAGGGCTGCAGCCAAGATCTATCTCCAAAGGGAATTAGTGTGCAAGTTTGCATATTTTTGTTATTTAGGTTTCTGATATCAGCTGCTAGCTAGAAATACTGAACTGGGAGGTGGTGGTGCAGGGTTTTTCAGCCATTGGAGCAAAGAAAGATAAGAGCCTTATGTTTAGGACATTTAGACCCCTTGACCATCTCACCATGCAGTAATTTTTAGACTTGGATTGCAATAATACAGGAATCCAGTGGAATGGTTAATTGTAGTTGTGGAGAAAGGAATTACCAAAATTCTGTCTCCATGTTTTACTAGGGGAATTTTAATGAGGCATAAAACTTCAATCATGCAAGTGACCTGTGGGGCAGAGTGTAGAACATATAATGAAACAGAAATAGAATTCTGAAAAAAAATTATTACCTTATCTGGAATTTACATGAAGTGTTAACAGGAAATTATGCAGCGGTTATAAATGAAAAATACGGGATTTAATGTACTTATTAATAAAGATTTGTTACATACATGATACCAGTGTCCCAAATCTGCTGTCCGCAGCTGTCCCCAATTTCTTATTTCTCTGTCCTCAAATACATTTAGTGTCTTCTTATTACTCCGGAAGCTAAGGCCAATATCCATTTAACACCAATTTCTAAGACAAATGGAAACATCTTTGTGTAGGGGTCGAGGACTGAGGAATTTCCCTTCTCTACAGCACTCAGATACTCATAAAATTCAAGAGTTTTTGATTTGGAATTCATTAATGTTTTCTTTGGATTTACAAACCTTCTGTGATGAGGAGAAGAGAATGAGCACATGGTAGCTCTTAAAAAAAGGAGGAAAAAGCCCTCTCCATTGAATGAAAGATGAGTAACTGCCGAATTACGCTAGCATTGCACTGAGCAAAGAAATCACACTGTGAAAGTTTATTACCTTAGCTACTCTCCAGCTCCATATGGAGTCATTATGGCCTAGAGTCTCACTAGTGTTCCTAAATTGACCTCACCATAATGCAGCTGTGCTTCCAGGTATTAAAACTTCTCTCATATTTCACTGCGTATTCCCTAGGGGATTCAAGGTTATTGTAGTAAAACTTTAAAATTTGATTACTTTGTTCTTTGACAAAGAATTCCGTAAGGAGATCACACAGCCTGCATGTGGAAATGTGTGAGCTATTTCTTTTCGATCAGGTCTTGCATGCTTGTATGTTATGCATCTGTACTCTTGCTATTTAATGGCAGTTCTGCCTATAGAGCTGGTCGTGTTCAGGCACTTTGCGCAGAGCTTCAAACGACACTGTGAAGCTGCACCTAAACCAGCACCGACACCAGGGCTCAACTTCCCTTCCCTCTCTGCAGATGTCGGTGATGATGGGGATTTACATTAGCACATGCAGAGTGACAATTTAAAACATCGTGTACCCGTAAGTGAAGAGTTATCAAACAGGGACACGATAGAAATTGATGAAATAGAACTGAAAATGGCTTTCTTTGTGACAAATTCATGTGCTTGCTTAGGACCATTATTCAGACAGAACAGGCAATGCACTCAGTGAAATTGTCACCTGAAGAGAAGGACATAGTAAGGACTATTATTATGTACTCATGTATACATTAAGACAATCTATGGGTCTTTTAATTTTTTCATTTTCTTTAATAACAGTGTGGGACTGTATACAGTGGATATTATTTGAAATACAAAGATGGTGTTCTTTTCTGTCTCTTTTTTTTTTTTTTTCCCCCCATTTTTTAACAGTAACAGAAAAATTCCAGCAGAAATGTGAAAGAATTAATCTTTGGACAAAGTCTACCTGCTCTGTTCTCAGTAAAATTGAGCAAGCTCTCTTTCCTAGTGCCTTCTTTAGTGATTTGATTGCCATGGACTCTGTGGCTGCTGCACTATGAGGTTTATGATTCTGTGAGAAAAGATGAATATAGCTATAAATCTTAGCTCTGAATGCTGTTTTAGCGTCTCTAAAGATATTGTAATCTAGTGTATCCATGCTATTTGCAGAAAAGCAGGAGATAGAGTTTTTGCTACCGAGTGACTAAAGTTTTCAGATCACGGGCCCCATCTGTGAGCCTGAAGCTTCATATGAGCAGTCACTGATGTATGTGTATTTTTTTCCATTTTCACTTGTGCTGGCAGAAATTTAGATCTTTTTGTGAAAATATAGTGCAGCTTTGCTCAAATAAAAGGATAAGGGTAGAGTTGTATTAGGAGGTCCAGCATTATGGAGAAAGACATGTCCAAGGTCATTGCATTAGTTGGCAGGGGACACATTTGGCCTTAGAGAAGCCTCTAATTCAGTAAAGTCTTTTTCTTAGCACAATGCTGTTCTGGGAATATAAAACATTTGCATTATGAAGCAAGGGATACAGACTGAAAGCGTGTATGGGTGTTTCTGAAGAACAAGACAGCTTCTATCCTACCTGGTAAAGTACAAGTACTTACACATACAAAGTGTTGTACTTGTATGTACAGATACGTATGAAGTCTTGATTTTTTTCTTTGTTAAATTATTAAACTATCGATCACTTTAAGCTTTATCATGGGCTATCAAGTCTGAGAATCTCTGTGCATGCAAAAACCACTTCCACAAGTTATCATTTTCAAAGCATATTATTTTAATGATTTATCATAAAGAATGATCTGTATTGCTCTGATAGCCCGTAAAAGTTAAAATATTAAGTGTGCAGTGTAGTTAACTTGGGTAAGGACAGCATTAAAGTAGGTAGACGTTAGTGAATAAGAGGCATCAGGGGTAGAATAAAAAGGATTAAATTTGACAGAACAGCCCTATTTAATTTCTTCCAACTCCTGTAGTTCTATTGAATGAAACATACTTTAAATATATTTCTGAACTGCAGTAACATCTGTTCTTGGAAAATAGTTTTTGCCAGAGATAGCTACATTACTGGGAAATGCTGGCCCATAATGGCTTGCAGGGAGGGAGCTGTTTTCTTGTAATGTTCTTACTAATTAATTCGCACAAGACTTGCTCCTGGGCTAACTGTTGTGAGACGAGCGGTGTAAAGAGGTTAGCTGGGACAGTCACAGGCAGGCATGTAGTGGCAGCAGCAGACCCCAGGTGTGCATGTATATCCCCTGCAAGAGAAAGGACAGCTAAAAGATGGAGAAGCAGTCAAATAAAGGATAGGGATTTAGTTCTCTAATAGTTATGGCTCTTCCAAAGTGCATACTAGATTCTATAGCTTATATCCAGTCTAACCAATTGGACACCTTCCCAAACCTTATGTTAGTAAATCTCCCAGGTGTGGCTGATATTGGTTGTGTAAGTACGGAAGAAGAAATCATTGTTGAAGTTGGTCAGCACGTTTGTATCTGGACACCTATCGTCTCCTGATAAAATTAATTGCTAGTGGTCAGATTCGATGTGCTTCGTGTTTGTGAAGTGGTGGCAGTCTCTGAGACAGGCCAGTTACATGGCTGTACATATCTGTGGGGATGACTGCATGAGCACAAAGACACGTGCCCATGCACGTGCCATACATGCATCTTCCAGGAACCCTACTTTCAAAACACTTCCTGAAAGAATAAAGGAAAACCAGTTTTAATTTCACAGAACTGACCAGGAGAGATAATGAAGCACTTTCAAAACTCTTTATGTGTGGAAGCCCTAGAGGCAAACCCCAGAGGTTTCTTACTTTTAGCAACCAATTAGTCCAAAAAAAAAAGAGTTTCCCCAATTACGAAGCGCACCAACGCAGGCTGCACAGACTCAATTTCACAACGTGCGTTGGAAAGGCAGCGTTCACGTAATTAATGAGAAAATGCTGCATGTGTTCAGGCCTTCTGTTAATTGATTAAATGAGTCTATGTCTAAATCTGATTGTAATCGTGCTGTGGCAGTACAATTGAGTGAGTTTGTAAGAGGTAAAAGGACTCTTCCTCTCTCTTACGCTCTCAGATATGTGAATGCGTCCTCCCTCCCGCTTTCCCTTCTCAGATTATAAGAACAGCATAAAAATTGGGCTAGTAGGAAAGGTAGCAAAGTTCCCTGTTGAAAGCTAGGTAGCTTAATCACAATTATTTGAACATTTCCTCTTGGTTTAGCTTCCCGGTTGCTGTTTAATCCATCGCTTCCACTCATAAAACACAACGTTCTTCATAGCGAACGTGGGTTTGATGATTATTGTGGTAACAAGTGCTGGTTAGTTTTCCTGTAGCATTGTAATAAAACAGAAAAACTGCCATGTGCTTGTTGGGGTTTTTTTAAAGAAGGCCACAGTGTTCCCTAAGGGTTGTGAGAGAAGTTCATCCCATTGAACTGGTCAGCAAGATATCATTAGCTTGTTGTGTACATGAAATCCAGGGGTTAGAGCACCAAGCGTCACAAGCCAGTTTCTTTACCTCCTTGAGCTGATCAGAGGATCAGAGTATCAAGGAAGGATTAGCACTGACTTGGGATTTGTGTGATTGGTTAATTTATTGCGGCGATGGCAGGCCTTTCATCTATGGCAACATTTAATCAGCACGGCCATGGAGGCTATTACGGGTTAGCTCTTTTCTCAAGTCAGCCAGGGCTGCACCATCAGCCCTATCACAATTCCCCTGAAATTTCCAAATTATCTGGAACAGGCTTTAGCCTCACAGTAATAAAAATTAGAAGAGATTCCTGATAGCACTGGTGGAAAAGGCTTTCACTTGCACAGGGCAAATTATAAATAGTATGAATGTGCACTTTAAAAAAAAAATTCTCCACCTCTTAAGAGATGTGCAGGACTTATCACCCCTGCTCTGATCCAAATCCTCGTGGTTGAAAATTTATATTAGATTTTATCAGTGAGGCCTAAGTCTAGAAAAATCAATGAAGGTTATCTTTTATGTTGCAGGAACTTGTGGAAATATTGATTTTCATTTTATAGTGAATTTGGAGCATGAGTTGGTAATCACTGCTGAGCTGACTACAATGTTTGCCTACTGTATCTTTTACTGAGTTTTGCTCAAGTATTTAAGATAGTATATTCCTGTTGATTTTAGCATGTAGTTTGAAGTCAAATGTTTCTTATTACAAGTTGGTGCATCTCTCGTTACATCACGTAATCCTTCAGCGTAATGGTGATTAGCTAATGTCTCTTGAATGATTTCTGGATTTAATAGCAAGGTTCAGAGTGAGGAGGGAGATTCCAGGACTCTGCTCACGTACCTTGCTCCTCCTTTTTCCTCAGCAGTCGCTAAGGCACTAAGTGAAATACAAAGTCTAAGAGAATATAAAGAAAAATAAGACAGACGATGCTAAAAGATAAAATATTCATGTATAAAAGAGTTAGGAACATGAATAACTGCTAGTGTAAATTTTAGTTATTCAACCTATTAAGCATTAAATCTTTCAGAACTAATGAAAGGTAGCAAAAGTTCTACTGATAAAAGATACCATGGCCACAGATCGTTAAGTAAGTCTAGCTCCTTCATCTTGGTTCTTAAAAACACTTTAGCTAAGTAAGACAATGACCTGAAGACTAATTTTTAGAGCTTTTCTCATGTAATGCCCTTACTCACTGTATTGTTTTTATTTGTGTAGCATATGCCCGTTTGCGATGCCATTTCTATTGGCGGGGTGCAACTGATTTTAAAACGGATGGATTCTTCAGAAGGCATTTGAATATTCAAATAAATCTGTTCCTGCCAACATTATGCCATTTTTGTTGTGATTTTATGTAACACACTTGCGATTGTGTTCTTTCAGCCTCGATACTGCAAAAGGAAATTTTAATACCTCCTTCACACAATATAACAGTCAAGGAAGTAAAATATAAATACGTGACATTCACAAGAGAAAGCTTCATTGGCCACACCACCTTAAAATAGGGACATTCTCGGGTACCTGTTTACTGTTAAAGCAAGTACGGTAAAATTAGTAGGAAAGGCAAAATTACAACTAGTTTTAAATAGATCGATTTTGGAGTGTGGGCTTTCCTCCCCAAGTCCTTTGGGTAGGACGTGTTGTCCCTGAGTACAGAAGGCGCGACTTTGTTCAAGCAAGCTTTCCAGCTTCTCAAGTAAGGATTCAAATCTAAAACTCTATAGGGATGTTGAAATACAAATTTTTCAAGATATCATAACAAGGAAATACTGTTGCTCTGGAAGAGGAATAGTGAAGCTTTCTGTGAAGTACCTATCACCAAATGCCGTTGAAGAACATGATGCTGCAGGTGTCCCTGAGCATAATCTCTAATGATATGGTCTTAGCTGCAGCAAACTTGCAGGAAAAAGTGTATGAATGTAGCTGCCTGGATCGACTTATGATTGGAGCACCTGCAGCACAGTGCTGGGAGAGGCACTTACTTACGAGGATGCATGGATATATAAAATTCTAGTTCCTACAATGGAATATGTTTCGCTGCATTTATTTACATTATATTGGCATCCTTCCCCAAGTCATTGATGACCCATTATGCTTATAATGCTGTCTTTATTTTGGTGTCCCCGCTTGTACTGTTGTTCTTCCTGAGTCCTGTAGTTGGTACCTTTTGCTTGGTTCTATCCATTTTCCTCCACTCACAATCAGTTCAGGTAGCACAGAGAAATACTGGGGATGTTTAAATATCCCGGTGGTGTGCCACTGATTTCAGGGAGAGCAGGATTATGTCACCTTGTGGTTTACGATGTGTTGATTGGTATTCTTTAGCTGGAAATCATTTTCAGGAAAAAAAAAAGAAAGGTAAAGGACTGAATTTTTTACTGTTCATTTGTATGAACTATGAATATTGATGATACTTGTAAAAGGAATTAAGGGAGTTTTTATTCGCTGCAATGATAAATTTTATAAAGTACAACGAAATAGAAAAAGGAGTAGGTTTTTTTTCTTCCTGTAGGTAAATGTTTGTGTCATCCGAATCTTGAGCTTTGCCCCACAGAAACTCCAACTGGTATTTGAGCAGCAGAACTGCTGGAGTAAACACTTGAAGGGTCATCCTTATTGTGTGAGGGTGGAGGGAACAACAATGAAGAAAGCATTTTAATTTTTTTTTCCTTTAAATTCAAAATGAATTTATTAACATCATGAAGTCTTTGGCAGTAGAGAAACTACAGAGAAAGGATGACCTGCAAAGATTGAGTTAAATTCTGTTATCTGAACCACAGGCACAATTCCTTTTGACGTCACTGGGAGTAGTGTCTGTGCTGCTGTGAGTAAAATATGACCTGTTGTCTATTTGCTTGTCTATTATTGAACTACAGATGAGCCTGCATAACTGAAAAGATATCTGAGCCTGGACAGATTTGATTATCTTTGTTAATTGTTGGTCTTGAACCTGGCATTTTCATGAAACTATACTGAATATTTTGTTTTGCACACTGGAAGCCAGTGTTGAGTATAAAGAAAACAATTCAAGGGTTCGTAACACGTTCAGACAGGATTTGGAGCGTTTCACTATAGTCTCTGTTTCATTATCATTATTATTTCACAAAATCAGGTCATATTTTGCAGAACTACATAGTCTTTAAAATGTGTTAAAATCACAAAGACATTTCATTACTGAATAATGTGTTTTCATGAAGTTTTCTTTGAACTGCCCATAGATTCCAGCACTGCACCTACTTTTGTGATTATTTTCTGCTGCTGTTAGTTATACACCCATGAGAGACTGCAAAGTGGTTGCATATGAAAATCATCTAAAGCATTGCTGCTGTTAGAAATGAATGTTGCCTAGCTCATTTTCAAAGTGGTCATTACCGTAAGGGTCAAACTGTAAGTTTTTGTTAGGTGTTAGGAAATATTTTTGATTTAAGGTTAAAGAAATGGACATTTGCAGTCAGGTGATGAGATTCTTGTGTGCTGGTTTCCTGAGATTTACTGAGCAATTTATAGTAACACAGCAGAATCTTCCCTCCAAGGACGGTCTCACCATTACAAATCCTATGTAAGGGTCATGATACCCTCTTCCTTTTGAAATTTTAGAAACCCTGTTACCTGCTGTAAGCCCCATGACTCTTTTTGTGCCTGGTCAAGAAAGCAAAATACCCAGAAGAAAGGTTGGCTTCTCCGGTGAATATGTGGTGGAATTTCCCCCAAGTCTTCAAAGGTTCTTCAAGGAAGGCAACATTTGGTCCAGATGTGCCCCCGAAAAAAGCAGATCCTTGTAACTAACTTGGATAAATAAACGAAATAGAAATTAACTTTTCCTTTCCAAATAATTATGCACAACTGTAACATAGCCAAAAGAGTTGGGATCCTTACTACTTGGATATTGAGTCTTCAAGTCAGTTGCTTAATAGCTAAGTTAGGCAAACACAGTAGTTTAAAGGTGGTATGAAGTGAGGTGGGGTGTGGGGATAAAAAGTGCCCCCCCAAGTTGTTGATGTGGTATTGCTTGGTTTTTTTCTTTTAAAAACCCTAGTACTTAGAGTAATATAGCAGAAAACTAGGATTGGTATACATGCCTAGAATGATTGAATAATAGTTTATACATGTAGTTGATTGGCCAGTACATATCTAGATCATTCTGGACATATTGCTGGGAAATAATCCAACACTGATAAATATGCTTTTAGAAAACCCCTAGAATGGATTTAGTTGCCACAGTCTTGCAAATAGGAAATTTAACTCTAGAAAATGTAGGCAATTTGTCTTCAAAGAAAAGATAGATTTTGAAAAACAATGTGAAAGGTGAGTTACTTTGACCACTGCATATCAAATTAGTTACGGGAAAATCAGAAGTGTTCTAGAAGTTGGAAGAACACAGTGGAAACATATCTTGAGTCAGAGAAACTAATTTGTATCATCCTTGTCATGGACATTTTCTTACTGAGGGGTGACCTCATTAATGTTGATAACTATGGAAAGGGTGGGTGTCAGGAGGATGGAGCCAGGCTCTGCTCAG
>JAOXOE010000343.1:40972014-41015386 GCA_028565055.1 Phoeniculus purpureus
TGGTTTAGAAACAGAATTGAGGGGTGAGAATCTTTTTCTGTATTTTCCCCGTCCCTATTTAAACAGCCCCAAAGGAGAGCTTTAACCTGTCTCACTGCTAAAGCAGGATAGGATATGAAGTATTTTTCTATCTTTATCTTTTTTAAAAAGTAGACATTTTTCTTCTCTGACAGAGTTTCACTTTATCCTCTGCTTTAAATTGCACTGTACCACATTAAAGGCACTTACAGTGCTTTCAGTTTAATCAAAGCAGAGCACTAGGGAAACACCTGGCTCTACTTCTGGAGTATGAATCATGAATCAAGATTTTTAGTTTTCTGATACAGAGTATTGATTCATTGCAAACAATTCATCGCTGTGTTGCAGGATAGTCACTCCGTCTGTTAATACTTGTATATTTGCAGTTGTGTATTAATAGAAAACATTCAGCTGAGAGGGAAAATACTGCAATTAGATTTTTTTTTCTGGATTCACTCCTGGTTTTGTTTGCTGTATAATATGTAACGTCACTTAATGAAGTGAGGAAGAGCCAAGCTGCCCACCCGTCAGTATTGCCAATTGTTTTGATTAAAGGTGAAGTATACTTCATCAATACTACAGTGGTAGCTTACAAATAGAAAACTTGATCTGAAGTCAAACAGCATTCCAGTAAAAGCCAGGTTTTTGACCAGAACACTGTTTCGAAGTCAGAAGAGAATTGTTCTCTGGTTTATAAGACGACTAGAGCAAACTGTGAGATGGACAGGATTTAGGTCTTATTTTTAAAAAAGAGGATCTTTGTTTCTTTCATCTATATGCGTATGATTTTGGTGACTTTTTCAATACGTTCCTGAAGAGGGCAAAGAATCGCAGCGATTCTTGATGAGGTATTTCAACAGTATATGTGTCTCAAATTTAGTTTGTGGGCAATCACTCTAACACAAAGATGTAATTGCAGTTGGTTTAAATATAGCCTGTAAATTAAATGGTAGGTGAAGGCAGCTTTGCTCTTCGATTTGCATGGCTGTGCCTTCAAGGATGTTATCTTCACAGTGAGGCTTTCACCTGTGGGTTTTTATTATTTTTCTCTATTCAAATGAGGGAGCAAATAGGCTTCCTACCAGATAAATGTATGTTCACAATTTTTATTCAAAAACCTATGGCCTTGTGTATTACGTGTTCTTTAAAAAAATAAATTCTGGTTAAGCTTTCTTTGCACTGCATTCTTCACGAGTGCTCTTAGGAGTTCACGTCACAGGTATGCAGTTTGCAGCGTTTTGCGTAGCTTGTATTGGCAATCTTGAAGTTAATTTCGCTTCTTTGGGAGCAGATGACAAGATTTAATTAAAATAATAAGTTTGAACTGTGAAATTACTGTGCTCAAGAAAGGGACGTACCCCTTTAAAGGTATTAGCATAAAGATAGCACATTTGTTTATTATGCTTCAAAATCAGCTGCTAGTATCTCTGCCACAGGTAACAATTGACTTTTCAGGCTTCAAGTTAATAGCCTTGTCTCTTGCTTGTAGGGATCAATATTAGTATTAATTAATCACCATTATCAGCCTTGGGATCTGGTTCTATTTGTTGTTACATCAGCAAAATATCAATATAGAAAGTGGACTCTCTGATCGTCATGGCAACTTCATCTCTTGGGTCAAAGAAAGTTTATCTTATCTGTGCATGGAGAGTGGCAAACTGTTTAGGGATCTAGTTTGAACTCTAAGAACATTGATTTAGTTTTTGTTTGTGAATAGAGGCTGAATTCCAATCACAGGGGATAGCTAAGATTTAAATATTAATGCCCACAGGCTTGTCTGAGAGGGTGTCATTACCATGACTGTTGGATTGTCTTTTTGAGATGACAATGGTAGAGGAGAATTGTGTAGTCAGGATTATTTACAGTTTAGTAATTTCTGTGTTGGACAAACGGGTTTTAAAGTCTGGAAATTCTGTAGTCATTATGCAGTGATATTACCTCTCCCATGCAATCTGTGGGTAGAATTTCTTCCACTTAAATGAAGATACGTCTTAAATTAGTGCAGAGATACAGAAAGGGAAAAGGAAACATTTTTTATCATGCATTCTCCCATAAGAGATTTGTTTAAAACCATGTCTAAGAAGTCTGGAGAAATACTATCATTGTTCCATTCACTCTTGAATTAATGGCAAATAGCCATTGTGGAATCTTAATGCTTCAGTCTGGTTATTTTGGGGTTTTTAAGCTGATAAAATTATCTCATGAGTTTGTGATCATAAAATGCAGATGATGCTGTTTTATCACCTTGCAGCTTCCTTTTTCTATAAAGTGTTTCTTAAAAGTCCTCATCTTAAACAATGCACCTGAGACTTCTTTGTACGTATAGTCATAGTACAATTAAATCTTGTCCTGAGAGCGTTAAAGGCTTGATGATTATGAGCACAAGTTTTGCTTTAAGACACAAGTGCACTGTCTTTACCCAGGTTTGTGTTAGTGTATGTGCGTATTTATTTGTTTGATAGTTCCTCTGGACATGCTGTATGCAAGAGCTGCATTACATCAATACGCTTGCCTCCTAGTCATTGGCTGGCTAGTAATTTTTGGAGGGGGCTTTTTTGTCGCTTCTTTTCATTTCTAGGCTGTGAAGTACCAAAAAGACCATGTCTCGCTCATGCAGACAAATATTGTTTGGGGAAATCCCAAGTGTAAGGAGAGCAGTGTGGTCCATTTGCAATATTAAAGAAGAATTCTGATATAAAAATATTAAAAAAAAAAACCCTCAAGCAAAGAAAACTCCAACGCTCGCATAAAGCTTCCACTGCAGAAGGAATCACTTCTCGGTATTGACATTTCTCATTGATTATTCAGTTTTATCTAATGCTTTGAAAGGGTAATGCCATCATGAGTTGGTAGCAGATGCAGGCGGCTGTCACAGTAGATTTTTCTTTTTTAAAAAGGAAAAAGGGATTTAGTTTGGTATCAATGTATACAGTCTTCAGTTATGTTTTAATAGCTTCTGGTACTCTGTGTAATCATAACCACAAAAAAAAAAAGAGTTGTGTAATCATAAACACAAAAACTTGTGGAAGTTAAAAATACTGCAGTAAACAAAGAAACCATTCTTGTCATCCTATTGCAGATGTTGAGTAAATCTTGTCCTGGTTATTTTCCATTTATCTTTTCATTTTTCATGTGTCCCATATTTCCTGTGATGAGGAAGGGGTTATGTAACATTGTCATCCTTTGTAAATGCTAATATTTTTTAATATTTTGAAGAATTAGCTGGGATTTTAAAACACATTTGGGAAGTGAGTTGCTGTTTTTATTAGTAATCCTCAGAAACCTTTTGTATTTATATGACTAGTTTGGGGCGAGGCTTATTTGTCTATTTGCTCTTCATTTATGTCCATCCAATTTCTTAACTGCAAGTGTGCAAATACACTGGAGAGAGACCTTTAACTTCCTTACGTTTTGAGCACTGATGCATTGGTTTATGGAACTTTTTTATCAAAGCCTGTTCAGTTACAACAGGTTTACAAAGTGAATGCAGTTTCATAACAGAGTATTGAAAATAGCAGTACTTTAGCAGTTAGTGAAGTTACTCAGACATCTACTTAGGAACTCTACCTGCACATTACTCTTGGCACTTACAGATGAGTTGCTTTATTATACGAGTTAGTGATGTTGCTTTATTCTTTCAGACACGTAGAGCTGGAGCTTTCAGTCAGTGCTTAGCTGATGTAACTGCATGTCACACACAGGTTTTGCACTGTTTGCAGTCTTTTTGCCTTGGAATCAGTACAGCAGAGGACAAGACAAATCTCCCTGAATCCAGATGCTTCTCCATTTCTCCTTTCCAAGCAGTAAACTATCAATACCAACTGCAGTAATACACGATAATATTTTGCATGTCCCTAGGTTTCCTGTTCATCTAATCCTTTTTGGGAAGAGGTGAAGATACTGTAGGAGACAGTTCAGGAATACAGCCTTTAACTTAATTCATAGAAGCAGCCCTGTGGATAGTAATACTTAAAATGAATGTGTAAATGTTTATAGGATAGAAGCTTAAAAATGCACACAACCACAAATGGTAAGTAACAGTCTGGTGTATGCAAAATTAGAATGTAGAGTAGAAGAGGGAGTAGGTTTAAACAAAGCGTTTTTATTATATTAGAAGGAATTCCATGGTTTGGGTTTTGCCTTCTGTGCCATACGTGTTCCTTCCCATACTATCTACGAGAAGTAAAAGTATGTATTTTTGTGGCAGAAATGATACAGAAAAATGTAATTACTTTTTAAACACACTCACAGTGATTACTGAAAAGTGATTTTTAATGAGAACAGAATGAATTATAGTATAACATAAGAAATTCCTCATAGACCCAAATATGGTGCGAGAAGTCTTTTTTTGTGTGTCTATTGTAAAGATTTTCTCTGCTGAAATGGAATAATCTTGAAAATACTTTTTCTGATGATACAGGGAGGTGTTATTTTAGGCTGAGAAGAAACTCCACAGAGAGTGATATTATTTTTACTTCTGTAGTTGCAGCACAAGCCTCAAAGGAAGTGCCGTGTTTTACTCCAGTAATTGGGATCGTCACTAGAACCCTGCTGTTTAAAACTCGATTACGTTTCTACTATCAGTTGTGAAGGTTCATGTTTCTAAGATATTAAGGAAAAACATTTGCAAAGATCTTCTTGAAATGATGTGTAAATTCTACGGATCCTTAGGTTTTGTCTTCATGTTTCACTTTCAAATTCAATTCTATTATGTGGCAATAAAGATCCCTTCTCTCAAAAGTTTTGAAAAAATACAGCAAGGACATCCAAAATGTACTTGATGCAGCTTTACTTAAACAAAATGAACCGTCTGTAGCTGATGCATCAAACTGGGACACAGTTCTGAAAACAGCGGAGACAATGGGAAAATGTGAAAGATGAAGTTGCAGTAGTTAGATTTATTTTAAACTGCCTCAACACCCTCCCACCTTCCAATGCCCCAGTCTTCAGTGAATAAACATGTATGGAAATGCTTTTGGAAGCAGTAACAGATACTTCTTAAAACCTCTTAGTTGTGTTGGTATTTTATCCACTAATTGAAATTTATGCATTTTAGAATGGGTGTAATAAAAAGGCTGTGGGTTTGTAGGATGCAGAAGAAAAAATCTCTATGTCCCTAGAAGTACGGTTGGTTTTGATGGTTTCAGTGTGTCATTAATCCACGTTGCTACAAACAGCACTGGGGTGTTGAATGGCACTGTGTCTGGGAATAAGATGAAATACCTCTTGGAGGCCCTTTGCTTGCAAATAACTTCAGTTTGTAAGGAAACTGCCAATTTTTAAATGCAAAAGCATATATGTTTCTGGTTTTTTTTTTTTTTTTTATTAAAAAGAAAAATAGAATTTGCTTGATAGTCGTTCCAAGAATGCATCACGGTATTTTAGTGAACACTAGAAGACTTAGGAACTGAGAAGAATCTCAAATATTTGACAGTTTATCTGGAAAAAAATAATAGCTGGTTGCTAAAAATACAAGTGCACTCCTTAACAATGTGCATCTTGGACAAACAGATGCATATTTTGTCATCAAGTTGCTTAAGCTTCTGAAGTCAGGGCTACAACTGGGTCAGATGATAAGATGAGCACAACAGAAAAACGAAGAGTGGCTCTGATAAAAACTGATTGATTGATGTCTGGCTTCCCCACCATCACAAGCAGTTGACAGTTTGGGATCAGATGATTTGGCTTTTGCGATAGAAAATGGGGCCTGGTAGGCAAGTCTGAAGGACAAAAAGGTCAGTTTCTGTCTGGTGTCAGGCAGTGCTGGGTTCCCACAAGGTGGGGTATTGGATTCTGTTTTTCTTTAGTTGCAAGACTTAACTTTTCGCAGTCGATTGAAAGGCTGAGCAGTCTGGTCAGTATTAATACAAAAAATAAGGCTGTAAGTTGTGAGAGAAGGGAATGAAGATGGGGGAATATACCTGTTGGATGAGTGAATTACCGAAATAACTAGGTTTTGCTGTTCGATTTCTGTGTCTGCTTGCAACATCGCAATTTAAAAGCTTCCCGTGCTGTATAAACATCCCGATTTTAAAAAGCAGTTTCCACAGCAAATTTGTCAGTGCAGCTGCAATGAGAGTTGTATTGTACGTGTGTCGTGAGGGGCTGCAATGGAACACTGTGCATCAATTAATTTCAGCTTGTGAAATACTGCTATTCTCTGACTCATTATGTACAAGATAGGCTGTTGTACTTCAAACACAGGAGTATGTATTTTTCGCTAGATTAAGAGCAATTAGCATGGTATGCCTAAATATCATTAAAATAAATTTATGTGAAGTGTATTTTGTGAACTGGAGATTATTTCTCGATCTGTGACCGTACCTTGAGCAGCTGACTGTTTGGGGGGTTTTCTGTGGGATTTTGTGTTCTTTTCAGAGCGCATTTACAATTAGCACCCTGTGTCCTAGTCACAGGAGGAGAACCAAATGCGTCAATGAAAATTGAGACATAATGGCTTTTAAATGCGAAAGACTTTGAGTGCAGCCATGAAAACGTGTACAACTGCCACAGAATTGAAATTTGGACAGCTTGGATTTAAATTTAGATTTTTTTGGACAGTTTGATACTCTCTAGAAATCCTCTATAATGTATCGCCTTTCTCTGAGTTTTAAGGGTCACATCTCCAAAGGACAGTTGGGTCTCAGCTAATGCTGCTGGCTTAATATCAGTAAGATGAATTCTGCAAGGTGCTGTATTGCTGATAGTATAGCTGGAATGCAGTATGAAAGAACCTGTGGTATAACCTGGAGTGCTACCAGTAATAAGTGATCCGTGTAGGTGAACTGGTGGCCATTTGAACAGTGATTGGTTGTACTTCAAGAAATGTTGTTTTCTTATTTTCTAATCTCTGGGGACCTGTTTCATTTAAGAAATTAAAAAAAAAGAAGAAGAAAGGTCTTATTCAAGAGATGCGGAGTTTTATCTTGGCTGTGTTTTAAACTTCTTTTGAGGTGTGTGTTGAAGGCATGCTTTAAAACACACAACTCGAGGCTTAGAGAAGTATTAAGGAATGCAGATTTAACTCAAGACTGTGGAAGTGTTTAAGAGCTTATTCTGTGTTTATTAATACCCTGGTGCACCCCTTCAGCATCAATTTTGTGGGGGTTTCAGATGTCATTGAACTCTCACAGCAGTACTATGAATGGGCTGAAATAAGCTGTAAAAGCCCACGTACAATTTGCAGATAGTTCAGGTTGTCGGGTGTGTTTCTTCGCCAAACCCACCGCATCACAGGGTAAGACGTTCGTTTTTGAACGTCTTGCACTGACGTTTTTCCAGATGTAATTTTTTACTTGAAAAACCAGAAGAAAGCTGCGTTAGGTTTGTCTTCCGAGTATGATACTTGCATCTGTCCAGCGATGGTAACCACCTGCTTTGTTGCCTGTTTGGGAGTTTTAAACCTTTAGGGTGTACAACGGAGACCCGTTTAATTACACTAAGGAAAATCAGGGTTGGGGAATCAAAAAGGGTAGAAGAAAAAGTCATGCAGCTAAAATAATCAAGATCAGCAATTCTTATAAATGGAGAGTAACAATCAGCTACTTAGACCAGCTAGACTGTGTAATTTTATGATTAGTCCTGCAGCTTAGGAAATCTCATTTAAGTGGGAGTGTGCTTTTGGCATGTTATGACTGGTCTGATTAGTCTGACATTAATTTTGATGGCTTTGCAGCTTGGTTCAGAAGTTTTCACTGTCAAGACAGAGGGTGAAATTCAGGTACGGAGTACTTAGACTACCAAGTTCTTGCTAAATTTGTTTTTCAACATCGATTACTATCGAAGTGTTGTTTTCAAAGGTGTGGCCTTTACATTGTAAAGCAAATGAGAAGCAAATATTCAGAGGAAAAGAAGCAGCTATTTCTCTAGCTGTGCTTGGGTTGTTTCAAGCCGTGAGAGTCATCGGTGGCTTGGTACACCTTACGCCATACAAGAGCAGTGTCAGAGAAGAATCCCACTTAGTTTGCACCAAAGCACTTCTCTTTGAAACGGAAAACCCGCTTTTGCATTCACAGAGAAATCTTTCGAGACTGCAGGTTCATGTGATGCCATCAGGAAAACAACTGCAGTTTAGGCTTGTATTTTATGTTTAACTTGGTTTATGTTTAACAGTTTTGTGTTAGTGTAGCCCTGTGTTCTTCCAGAGTGCTTTTTACTGAAGTGCTGGGTTGGGTAGTCATCTGGATTGTGTTTGCAGGGATGTTAAAAACCAAAAAACATAATTGGTGATGACTAATCGTGTATATTCTAAATATATTGAATTTTTTTTTTTAATAAGAAATGTTTTAAAATATTTCACAAGCAGTTTGCTAGTCTTTATTCATTTCTTAGTAGGCAGATGTTCCTGTTACTGAAAGTACCAAGATGCAGATGGTATTATTTGGCATCTTTTTGGAGGCTTCACTATTATTATCTGTGATGCACTGAATACTAAACTGATACATGATTCTTCAATGGCAGCTTATATTTGCAGTAAATGATTTGAATAACCATCTTTTTTTAACAGGTCGTGTCAGGAAAAAAAAAACCCTCTAAAATGAAATAGTTTCAGATTAAACATAAAATTTAGTGTGTCTGCACGTAGGGAGGTGTTTTGACTACTAATGTGAACTTGACTACTTTTTTGTTCACATCTTTTTTAAGAAATCTGATAATACTATACCTAAATGGGTATATATGTGTCTCAGTATATGTGAGAACTAGTACGAATTAAGGCTCCTAACTTGATGTATGGCAGCAATTAATTATAAAGTACACTTGCTTGAAGAAAAAAGCATTCTACAGGTAAAGATATTATTCACAAGTACGTAGCTTGTAATAATGAAATAATTATCCTTTAATTTTTCAAGTAATCTTACATGCTGTATCTCAAACAGACCCCTTGAAACATGCAAATTCTGGAAATATTGCTGTCATTTCAGGAATAGAGAAGTGAAAGCTTAAGGCTTAAGCTTCCCACTGTGGTCAATCCATGGGGTTTCTTTTGTTGTTTTCTGATTTTATTTTCCATTAGACACTACTACCTGATGTTAAGAGATTCTCCACACCTACAGCTCTTGCTGAAATCGGTTAATAATATACCATAACTAGTAGTGTCTGGAGTCACATCCGTATTCTTTCATGCCCAGTTCTGTCATTAAGCTCCTCTTACTGGAAATGTCTGTGTGTGTTTAATACTAATGTGTCCTATACCCTGGACTTTGATGTGTGTTGAAGTAGACGGGGATAGGTCTTAGAACATTTTTCTTTGTCTTCCAAAAGTCATGTAGAGATATTTCAGATTAAAATACTACTTTCTAGCAAGATCACAAATAGGGGGAGCTACAGTGGAACCTCTGAGCTTGAAGTGTACGCTGCACCTGTTTTATTAAGCTGCGACTAATGGTGTAGAGTTTTGTCTCGGAAATAGGTTTTGTGCCTTAGAGTTTAATTTTACACTATTATAGGAACGTTTGTTCTCTCCCAGGTCATTATCCAAAGTTTTGAAATTTTAAACTGCAGTGCCCAAACACAAATGTTTTACATTCAGAGCGATTTTCAGTCGTTTTTGTTGCACACAAGTGTGCCCAGACAAATTTTTCTTTAGAAAACCCTAAACCCAGAAAGGCAAATGCCTGGTCTGGTGGGTATTTTTGCACCTTAAGTGTGGTGCATCCTTCAATGCAAGCCTGAAGTCTTGCTTTCTACAGGCTGTTTGTAATATAATGGCATGTAAAACAATGCAAAGAAAGCATGCATATTATGGAAAACTGCATTCCACTTAGAAGATCATGAATCATTTTGCTAATGAAAGTGATTTATATAAAATAAGACCATAAATGAAGGATTTTGAATTTCTGTAAATTACCTTCACGAGGAACAGACAGAGAGGTGAAATAAAATTGGCAGGGGAAGAAAAGTTTTGCATAGAAGAGAGTGATGATGTTTGTTCTCAGCCTTTTGAAAAACAAAATATATGTGAGTCAGTGAAAATAAAATGTATTTATGGGAACTGAACTATCACACAACACTTGGTTTAGTTCTGATTGAATTATTCATAGAACAATGTTTTGCCCATATGTGGTCATCTCCTTTTGTATGTTTTCAAGTTTTTCACAAAAACTATGTTATGCTGTAGCTTTAGCTTTTCCCTTCTAAGATGTTCTCATGTAAGATGTTGAAAAGTTGCTATTATGTTCCTGCTTATTTACATTTCAGTTTTGTGAAGGATGACTCGAATGCTATTAAACACGAGAAAAGCCTTAAAAAATTGGTGAGATTTTGATCTCGTTCTTGAAGGGAAGCGTTATGAAAAGTTGGTAGGATTTGGAAGGGACCTCTGGAGATCATATAGTGCAAACTCACTGCAGAGCAGGATCCCCTAGAGTAGATCACACAGGAATGTATCCAGGTCCAGATGGGTTTGAATGTCTCCAGAGCAGGAGATTCCACAACCTCTCTGGGCAGTCTGTGCCAGTGCTCTATTGCCCTCACCATAAAAAAGGTTGTCCTAATGTGCAAATTTAACCTTCTGTGTTCCAATTTATGCCGATTGCCCCATGTCCTATCACTGGGCACCAATGAAAAGAGCCTGATCCCATCATCCTGACACTTGTACTTCTTACAGCTACAAGCAGTTATGAGGTTTCCTCTCGCTCTCCTCCACTCCAGCCCAAACAGCCCCAACTCTCAGCCTCTCCTCATAAGGAAGATGTTCCAGCCTTCTCATCATCCTGATGGGTCTGCGCTGGTCTTGCTCCAGTAGCTCCCTGTCCATCATATACTGGGGGAGGAAGCAGAGAAAGAAATCACTGAGCCCAGGGAATTTAAGACATCATAACAGTTTTTTCCCACCCTCTTTCTTTCTCTCACTCTTTCGTTCTCTCTCTCTCTCTCTCCCCCCCGCCCTTCTCTCTCTCTCTCCCCTTTTCTCTCTGTCTCTCCTTTCTTTTTGAGAGGGAAAAGCATAGAACTTGTTTGTGCTATATACAGGAACACTGAAAATTTGTAAGCCATAAATATTGATGGCCTTGATAAATTTTACATTCAAATATATTTTGATGCTTGAATGATGTGATTACATTTCTATGTGATGCAGTAAGAAAAGTTGTAGGTGCCTCTGATGCCTGTATTTTGGTGCTTAATTAAGCATTAGGCATTTTGTTTGTTAGAGGAGCTTCAGTATAATCTATTAAACATTCTGCATTTTCTACGGAGTAGTATTTTATTAGTGAAGTATGTGGAATGAGTGTTTGAATTCCATTTTGTGTTACACATTGATACCCTGCTCATTCTGATTGTAAGTCCATGCAGTAGCCATGCATGTGGTTACTTATGTTAATGCATGTTGATAACCCACACAGAACAGAAAATAAATACTTAGGTTATTATGCCACTCCTTTTTTTGTTTACATTTTGATTGACTAAGCTGTTCTTCCCTTATATCTGATGCTAGTTCCTTTTCTGTTGCTGTTGGTGTAGGACTGTTGTTAGTGGCTAACGGACTCACTAATGAAATGCGCCACTGGTGACCTGGCTGTAGGAATTACATTTTGACACGGTAATAGGAAGACACATTCCATAGTCTACAGCAAAGATTTTTAATAATATGTGTATGGACTTTCAATTTTTGGGATGTTTTTTGGTATTAAAAGAAAAATACAAATAAACAATGTTAAAGCCACATACCCTATTAATTTTGGTAAGCCAGATTTCCTATCCTTTTAATGGAAATTGATCTATCAATTGACTTAATTGATAATGAGGTTATTGTTTGGGTTCTTGGCTAGTAACAAAGCAGTCTGTAGGTGGAATTTGTAGGCACTCTTTGTTGCATTTTAGTGTGAAGATTGTGTCTTTCTTTACGTTCTGTTACTAGTTGGTAAGTAATAGTAGTATTCTTTGTATTTTTCCTCTTTGAAGTACATTTAATATAATTAGTCATTTTTTTGACAAACAGTTAAGACAGAAGCTGGAAATGACATATCATGTAGGTTGGAATAGAATCCAACCTATTGGAGCCAATAGGCTCCAATAGAGCCTGGAATAGAATCCAGGAGGTTTGAGACCTGTTTTACCCAATGCAGTACAATTCTTTTGAGTATTCTGTAATTGTCTGGGTTTGCTAGTTATATGGAGTGTATAGGCTATAGGGAGTAATTAGGCTAAGCCTTACACACTGTTGTTGTGCCAGGCATAGAGGAATAAGTTAGTGATGGTCATTTAGGTAAATGGTGTAAATCTGGGAAAAAGACACAGTGGAGGTCAGCTGCCTCCAAAGGACTTTTTAACATTGCAGATAAATAGAAGTGGATTGAGAAAGTAGATCTAGGTGTTCTGCTGGTTGTGACTGAGGGATGGAGATATAACTGCTATGTTTTTATATGCATTTATATGTTTTATCTTAGAGCCAACACTTTTCGAATAATTAAATGCCAGTATTTTATTAACTCTTCTTGATTAGTGTAAGTAGCAACGCTTCTATTGTGTCCAAATAAGTTTCTAGTTTCTGTTTTTGCAGAATACTTCCAGGGTATTTTCTGCAAAACATTAGTGGTATCTTCGCCATTTTTCAAATGTGCTTTTAGTTTTGTTTTGTTTTAAAAAAACCCCCACATCACCAGATATGGTGCTGTCTCCTAACAGCTGGGATGTTACAACTTCTGATTTGCAATTTCTACAAGTACTTCCTAAAAACGTCTTTTCTAAATAAGCGATTACAGTTTTTGAGCAAAGTTGCTGAAGTTATGCCCTGTTGGAATCAATGGCAGATTTTCACGAAATCAAGGACTGTCCTTTACAGTCATCTGGTATCTGTCATTCTACCTCTTTTTCTGTGTGACCAGTCACTGGAGAATTAATAGCAAGAACACATAAGCTCAGTAACCAAAGTTGTTCTGGCCCCTCTTTTTAGGACTTTAGGGCATTGGGTTTGTGCCCTCTGTTCTTGGTAACACTCTGTGAAAAAGATGTTAAGTGTGACTAAGAAGGAAAAACAAAACCACAATGTTTGTTTTCCTCCCTTTTTGATTTTACTAGTTTCTGGAGGTGAAGATCTTATCAGCAGTATAAATGAATATGAGTGTGGTGTGGGGAACTCCTGGAGTGTGATACGGTGAAAGATTGAATCAAATCAACTTAAATAGGGATTTCTGGCACTAAGGGGTCACTGATACAGATAAATAAAGGGCGTCTGAGGTCTTCTGTGTGTGTTACCACCTGGTTTATTTCCAGTGATTAACAATTGATGTAAAGAGAAAACAGTAACTTTAGTACATTAGAGACTTACAGAGCTCTTAAATAGCATCAGGAGGCCAAGACATGCTTCAGCAGAAGCATAAGGCTCCAGTATCACAGTATTGACATTTTTAAGATAACAGAAAAAAAAAGAGTAAAACAAAAAGCAAAAGATCTCTCAGCACTGACTTGCACGTCACAGGGAGAAATGACATAATTAAAATACACTTAGACAGAAGAAGGTCATAGATCTCATTGAAATCAAAGTGATTTTTTGAATACAATTTCCTATTAAATGTGAAAATTAATAATTTGGTGGAGATCAGTGAAGGGTCAAGCTGGCATACAAAGGGTTAAAATGCTGAACAGTGACCTGACCAGGGAGTTGTTGTGTCTCTGAATCCCAGACATACTTTATTAGGACAATCCAGCTGGTTTTCTATTTCTATCTCCTCATTATCAACACGCTTATGGTATGGCCTCTTCCCCCTCACTTCCAATGCCAAGAATTTGGCAGGGACACCATGTGAGGAGGTCAGAGACTGATTGAGAGGAAAAATGAAGTTGAGACTGCGGCAGAGATGCAGAAAGAACGAGTTCAGTCAGGGAAGAGCTGAGGTTTCTGTTTACTGTACAGAGAGTATCAGCAGAGGTGTTTGGTGTTTTGGGGGTTTTTCTGAGAGGGGTGATTATAGCTCCATGTGAAATCAAGCGACTGGCAGCAGGCTTGATTTTTCTTCTCGCTGCAAGTGCTGTAACACAAGAGCAGTTAAACTAGAGGAATCACAGATACAAGTTCAGTTGAAGAATTAACAAAGTCAAATCTTCGGTTTCTTCATGTTTGGCATCTTTGTGTATTTTAAGAAGGAAAAAAATCAGAAATTACAGCATTTTTCTTTGAAAAAGCAAAGATTTATAAATAGAAGCAGCTCACTGTTAAATTGCTTCATGTGTTGGATCTAGCTGTCTCTGGCTGAGAGTGAAAAACAACCTCCAGCAAATGTTCAAAGGAAGGAAGTGGGAGGAACAAAGTCCTTCTCACACACTTCCATAGTTTCCATTTCAAAATACATCTATCACTGCGTTATGACACATCGTTTACATCAACAGATACATCGGTTCGGTATTAATAACGATGAAACCCATCGTGTGACAGTATTGATTAAGCAACAGGCAAATCTGACATTTTTATGTCCAAATCCATGTGTAAACAGAGAAAATACAGGCAGATTTTCTGTAGAAGATCCATTCCTGTAGCGATCAGACCTGTTTGTAAGTCTTGAAGACAATATGCAATGCTTCCCTTCCGTATGGTACGGATCCTCTCAAAATTGATCTGTGGTTAATTCCGTACTAGAAGTATTGTTGGTTTTCATCCTTTTCCTGGCATTCCCCCCTCCGCATCATGGAAAAGTGGCTGAATGGAAAGTGAGTTAATTCGCTTTGGTGTGGGAGATACTGATTTTGTCGTTCTTGTGTTCTTACCATTCCTATGGAAACAGAGATTGTGTGTCCAGAAGGAATGTCAGGGTTTAATCTCAACTTCACAGAAGTCTGTGTCAGATTCTTGCTTTCCAGTTTTTACACAATGTATTTTCATTGCAAGAAAGATGTCAGTGGTAGTCTCTGCATTTTAGCTCTTGTGATTAAGGGCTGACCTGGTGTTACAGTGCCAAACCTTAGGGCCAAATGAACTCTCAGCTTGTGTGTGTCGAACCCCAGTTTACTGCTGTGGCACATGCTGTGCGTTTTGGAGAGCTGTGACCCTTAGTATATGGGCTGTGCGTTAAAGAATAAGACATTCCTAGGAGGTCTTAATCCTTAGAAGTTCTAAATTCTTTGTTAAATTAGGATAGGTGAATATTGTCCTGATTATCGTTTCGTCATGGATTTCTTACAAGTGGTGGTTGATTGCGTGGGAAAAGCCGGCACTTAAAGGAAGCAGAACAGGCGTACTTAGAAATGAGAGGGGGAGGAGACAGAAGGGGGCAGGGAGGAGGGAAGAGAGAGACTTACTTTGCTGAAAGGATGAAAGAAAAGACAAAATTCCTCTCACTGCTAAATTCAGGTACCTCCTTAATTGAACGACATGAGCACACAAGCAGGGCGCAGATAATAGACAAAGGGAAAAGAAAGGATTCACTCTGGGCTGGGATTAGAACCTGGGGCTTTCCAGATGTGAAGAATAATTTATGCTTAAAGAACTTACTCTCCTAAAGGAAGGGAGAACATTCAGTTGAGTTGCTCTGGTGAAGCTACTATTTCAGTATTTATTCCTGTTTTAAAAAGTACTATTTGTTTTATTTTTATTCACAATAAACTCATGACACTTGTGTCCCCTCATAACAGACACCTAACAATGAAGCAGCTTCAATTAAGAAGCAGAACATCAGCCTCTGGCATCTTATTCTGTTGTTCCATCTTTTTTGCTAGGGAGAATTCATTTGTTTCTTAATTAAGAAAAACACCAATAGCATGAAAAATCTGCTTATGGTACCTGAATGGTAATTAGGTGAAAGGTAAAAAAGAAACACACACATACATTCCACTAGCAGCCAAAATGAACTTGAGCTGATAAAAATGAACTAAACTACCCTTGCATAAATCAAGGCTGAGAGAAGTGTACAGTCATTATGGCTAAGACAATATGCAAACTATCTTCAAAGAAATCAAATTGCTAGAGTGTTTTCATTTGCATGTATTAACTATTAACATAATGAGGAGAAGTGACATTGGACCCGGATTGTGTGTCTGTTCGGATTGATAACTCCACTGCATCTGCAAACAGGCACCCGAAAAATCAGACTAGTAGTGAGATCTGCGTTGAACTCTGAAGTGTGTCTAGTTTTTTTGGTTGGGTGTTTTTTGTTGGATCTGTGTGTGTGTGTGTGAGTGTAGTGGGCTTGTGGTTTGTTTTTTGTTGGTTTTTTTAAATACCTGGAACCCAGAACAATGTGCTGGGATGTTGAACGCGAGCTGTCCTTGTGCTTTTTATTCTTTCCTAAGGTGATCCTTCTGCTACAAGCACTTCCTTCATACTTTCAAGGTACAGATGTCAGTTTTGAACTTTCCCCATCGTCGCATGTATTCCCATTTATAGAGAAGAATGACTGTTGGATGTTAATTTGCGGTTATTAATGTTTCTGTAATTACTCAGTGATATGTTTTTGTCTTTCAAGACTGTCCTTATATATCAAAATGTCCTACTTAAACTGTCGACCACTGTGTTCATGATCAGAGAGAAGGCTTAATGGAAGTCAGACTTTGGAGCACTCCATTACATGCTATTTTATGTGATTATTTAGGACCATAGCAATCAGTGTTTGTGATAGCCTGTTTTTATCTGCCTAAATATTGGGTGTATATTTGAACTGCAACATGGCAGATACTGTATAAGAATTCAGAAAAACACAAGTTCTTTTGTTAGGAGAATCATTAGAAATTAGAAAAACTGAAGGTTTTCTTCAAATTGTTTTTAGGAGGAAAGGGCATGTAAACAAAATGCAATTTGTGTCATGGTTCTCTGCCTCAAATCTTTTGAAAAGGAAATTTTTCTTTGGTATTACAGATGAAAATGAATAGAAGAAGGAAGTTTTGGAAGAAGGTGAAATGGGATGGGAAGCAGGCACTGCAGTTCTTAAAAATACCCCGTTTATGAGATTTGCGTAATTTGGGGAAAATACAGTTGTCCCTTTTCTTTTTGTATAGACACAGACTGTGGTTTTGTGTGAACTATATCCTTCTGCCGTTCTTGTGCTGTGAGACTGTGACAAAGTAGTTTGGCATTGCTAGAAGCAGCACGTACAGACTTCACCGGAGAATGTAAACCCTTCTTCCAAGAGGGGAGGGATTCCCTCGTGGTTTGCTGACTGCTGTGTGCATTTGTTTCTCCACATAGCCCAGCAGCCTCTCTCCTGCCTGCGAGGTGAATATGTTGAAAACTTGGATTTTTGAGAAGAATATTCTTAAGGCAGCCTGGCTATGTGGGTAACAGAATGGGTACTAGCTATCTAAACAGTAGTTTATGCAGCAGGCTGCAGTCTCCTGGTGAGAGAGTTTAACATGCATGAGATGTTTAAACTTGATAGTATAAACAGTGTTTTCTTTAATGAAGTAGGCATTGATCTATAGGGATATTAGACCCCTTTAAAGGTATTGTGATAACCCAGACTTTTAGGAGTTAATAGTAGCTCCGGAAGCAGATGTTACCCAAATTCTTAGAATTTTTCATTTTATTTAAATGCTCTCAAGTGCTCAGTATTTTCCCTGTATTTCATGTTATCGACCTGGAAGCTGCCTTTGGAGAACTCTCATCACAAGTTTTTACTTTAGGTTGCTAAATTGTAATTTCTACTTTATGACTAACAGATTTATCAATGGAAGAATATGCAAAAGAAATATTTTTCTCTTTGGCAACTTGTTAAGAGTTCACAATCCACGTGGGGGATGTTCTCAACCTGTTTCTGCCTCATGTCTGGGCATTAGTCTGCAGTTTGCCACTCTGCCACCTGTTACACCTTTTGTCCTCAGACGACTGGTATAGACAAATCTCTACAGTGTAGGTGTGGATGTGAAAGTGCCTGTCAGAACTTTTTCTGGTACAAATCTCCTGTAAGGGCTTATTATGAGCTTCTATTGAATGGAAGACTTTGAAGGATAATCTGAGCTTCATAAAACCTCTACCCATCCAGTTGAAATGTCCAGGTAGAGTTATTTTAAGATTAATTATGCTAACTTTTTACAGAGACTCTGTTGATATTATGATATTAATTGATATTAAAAACCCCCACCCAAAACCCATATGTGGAAATAGATATTTTATAGAGGTACATTTTACTCGATACCAGTATTTTTTCCTTCTTTGAAGATTTTACTTCAAGGTTTTTTAAAAATTCTGTAGTAAAGAAGGCAACATTCCAAAGAAATACCAATCATTTACCTATCAGAATGCAGCTGGTAACTGGATGCCACAGGTGCTAGCATGTGACATGACTTCAGTTTTAAAATACAAGTCCAGTCTTACACATACATATATATGTGTGTATATATATATATTTATCTGTGTGTGTATATATATATATGTATGAAATATATATATAGTCAACTCATTAATAAAGTCAGGTGAAAAACATTACTCTGCATGTGTGAAACTGGAATATACTGAATTATTCTAATTAACTTTAAATGTTTGCTCTAGAATTCAAATTCTTCATTTCCAAAGGGAGACATTTCATTCACTCTCTGAGGGTAAGGAGTGAATGTTCATCTTTGTGTATAAGCAGTTTTACCCCCCATTTTTCAAATTCAAACATTACACTTGTCAGAAAGCGTGTGTGTGTATGTACATGTGCTCACACCGAAGTCCATTAGTATTAGGAGGATTCCAGGCAGGCTACTCTGCAGAAACTAAGAAAAGTTTTAGGTTCTTTTATTTCTTAGTGAATGTGGAGATAGTTTTTTTGGGGGGTATTTTTCCCCTTCTTTCATGTTACACTACTATAGAATCTTGAATAATTTTATTAGCACTGACATCCTAATCAATAGACACGTCCTCATTTGGAGACTTCATTTTCTTCCAGAAGCAGAATGTGAATTATTTTATCAGTTCATTTTTCTATATGATAGAGGTGTGTTTTGATTGTCTGGCTTTAATGGGAGGAGGTTTTAAGGTTTTCATACCTTTTAGTGCTGTGCCTAGTGTGTCTTAGGCAGGATTAGTATGCACAGCGTTAACATACCATTATATAAAATTAACATAGCATTGTATGTTATGATTACACATATAGTATACATACAATATTACATATATTATTTGTAACATACTAAAAATACTATCTGAAAGACCAAATCCATATAGGAAAGTTCCTAATTTGCTTGTCCCTACCTGTTGTTTATGAAAACTGCTGCACTTGCGGGTTTTACTGAACAAATGACCTACTTCACATTTGGGAAGATCCGTGTTGTTCCTGCTTGTGATTTCTGTGTTTTTGATGTCTGGCTGGGAGGAGCTATGGAGAATGTTTAAAATCTGCCTTTTCTAAATCTGCTGCTTCCTGTGGAGATCAAAGGCCCCAGTGCAGAGAGCAGCAGATAGAACAACTGTATGGCAAAGTCTGTCGTATGTTGTAAGACAGAGCTTGGAGCTTGGCTTATGGTATCTATGATATGTTCAAGGTGGTGGTCGCCCTTTCATGTCTAACGATAGTCCTCATTTCCACAGTAAGCGTCACAGCTTTGTGCTGTTCAGGAGATGGTGTAATAGCAAAAAAGAAACCCAGTTTCCATTTACTGAAAGCAAAACCGTATTTTTAGGATATTTAAGTCTGTTAACGTTTCTAAAGTATAATTGTAATTCATGTATTGTATAAGAATGATAATGGCTGTAATAATGGTCATAAAATTATTCGTATTTTTATAGATGGATTTATATCCATAATAAAGACTCCTCCTTGAAAAGGGAAGAAATAACCATAATTGTGTAATAGTCAATGAGAAGGAAGGAGAAATGCTAGGTGGGGTACAGCTGTGGAATCTACCTGTTAATATTCTTTCACTGAATGAGGTTGCCTCAAAACACTGCATTTATTTTCCTGTGCTGTGTGATTTACTGTTGACCCTGTACGTAATAGCAAAAAAAGAGCCGGTTATTTTTCCTGAGTGATACAATTGGCTTCTAGACAAATTGGCACATGAGTCTAAGGTCTGAATTTTGTTTTAAGGTAGTTTAACTTGATTTTTTATTCCATGAAGGTGAAAGGGTGGAATGTGCCTCAGGTTGAAATAGGTTGAAATTTAAATAGTGGTGGTAACACAGATCTGATTTAGCACCAAAAAATGAAAGATCCCATGTTGTGTCTTTTGTAAGAGAGCTCGCGAGGATTTCCAGGACAAATTCAGCTCTTTAGGCACCATTTATATACAAGTTGGCTGTTCTACTTTTGACCACAAACCAGAAGATTTTGAGAATCTTCTGTTAACACCTTTCCTCCTCCTTCTGGTTTGAATGATTTGTCAGATTATTTTTTTTAATTCCTTAATCTCTTTACTGGCCAGGATTAGCCGTGGGTTTAGTGACAGGCACGCTGGCATTTACTGAGGTGTGTGGATTTTGTTTGCCAGCTGTTTTGTGTTTGGTTTTGGTTTGTTTATTTCTTCTTACTGTTTTAACATTACTTAAGACATGGTACTTCCCTTTGGGTCCCAGAGGGCCTTTCTGTGGAGCTTGAGGACGTATCTCCCTTTAACGTGCACTGTCAGCCTCCCGTCTTCTTTTCATGATGGCCGTCAGGACAGAAGCAGTGCCTAGCCAGCTTCCAGAGGATTATGTGCAGCGTTACTGCAGAAACCAACCAGACTTCTATAAATCAGAACGTTAAAAAAGGTAATTTGTTGTAGTCATGGTGTTCCGTTTGTGCTTCCCCTTCTCAGCGCTTTGGGAGCGCAGCACTGCCCGGGCCGTGTTGCACTGGAAAAGGCCGGGCGGAGGAAAGGACAGGTAGGAGTGGGAATGTCTGACAGGCAAAGAGATCTCAGGAGTTTGTTTGGTTAGATCAGTGATGTTAGATGTCTTGTAGGCCTAGTTTCAATACTCTTTTCTGCGTACGACAGGCTGGGAGGGCTGCGGTTCTTCAGCCTCAAGGGAGGGCTCAGAGGGGAACTTGCAGCAACTTTCCAAGACCTGAAAGAGGCCTCTAAGAAAGCTGGGCAGGACTGTTCACAGGAGCAGGGAATGACAGAACGAGAGGTAATGGTTTTAAGCTGGAAAAAGGTAGATTTAGACCGGGCATTGGGAAAAAGTTCTTTAATCTGAGAGTGGTGGATCCCTGGAACAGGTTGCCTCGAGAGGTGCTGGAGGCCCCGTCCCTGGAGCCATTCAAGGTCAGGCTGGATGAGGCTCTGGGCAGTCTGGTCTTCTTGTAGAAGGGTTTGGCTAGATGACCTGTGGAAGTCCCTTCCAACTGAATATATTTTACGATACTATGATTCGGTATCTTCTAGCAGATACTGTAACTTGGAGAAGGCTATTGGCATAGCCCACCAACAAGGTGGATGTGGCTGCTGAGGCCTCCTGGTGAGAAACACATGTGCTGACAGGGTATCAGAGGCAATAAAGACCTTACTAGTTGCACCATTACTTGGCAAAAGTGAACTTTCTCAGTGTTCTGATTTCACTAATTTGCTACTTGCATAACATTTTTATGGGTTTTGATTTCCCGAGCTCTTTAGAGACCGTGACAAGAACCACTACTAGTCTATTTTGCTCTAGGATTTTGAAATTTAACCTCAAAGAGTAGTAAATCAGGGGTTCTTCATCCTCTCGTACCAGGTGACTACTGCAGTGTTTAAAACATGTAAAGATTGTGAGGCTATTAACAGATGACACCAGTTGCTGATCATGTAGGATGTTCTTCTAGTACAATCTGTGTATAAGATTCTTTAAAGAATATACTGGATGTTTTTTATGTCTTAGAGTCTTACGTGTATTTTATGCAGACTATAGTGCAATCTATCTAGTTTTACTTCTATGATAAATAAGAATAACCATTTCTGTCATTGGCTTTGTGAAGTAGTACAAGATGATTTTCTTTCCTATATTATCCCTGTGCATGGTGGGGAAAAACATACGTAGTTAAATTTGCAGAGTGGAAACCAAGATATAATGAAAATTAAAATGCATTGTTTTTAATTTTTTCATTTTTTACTATTGTTTAGATAGTTCCTGATAGGAAACCAAAGATACTAATATGAAATAGAATGAAGACCTTTCTACAATTGTGTTTTCACGCTGTTTAAGAGTAATATTTAATAATTGATAGTAAAGTAAGAGAAATAGGTTCTTTTTCCCAACCTCAGTGCTGACATTGCATGTGTGTGTACATACCTTTGTAGCGCCGCAAACATTAATCCCTTGAAGCACATACATGAGTCTGAATTGGGCTGAGAGCCCCAAGGCATGTAGCATAAGTTTTGGGGAAGAAAAGAGGAGGGGAGATGTCATCGTGAGTGGTTCACAAGCAGTAGTTCTCTGGTGATACCACTGTTTCCTTAAAAAATGGCTAAGCTGCACATGCAGCTGGGTCTGGGAAAAAATCAAATGGTACATTATAACCAGTTCTGTTCAGCTGTAGATGTGGTTTTAAAGCCTAATGAGGTTAAAGCACACTACACTTCCAAACTAGAGTTTTAAGAATTACTTTCACTTAAATAGAAGAATGTGTAGATTCAGAGTCTTGAAGACAATAAAGCTTGTAAAAGTGAATCACTCTAGACCTGCCACATAAGACAGATTTTTTTTGTAGAAATAGGAAATTCATCTCTGTTTATTTTGGCTTTGGTTTTGGTTGTAGGATAAAATGACTTCTTCTGACAGTAGACAAACACGTGTGCAAGGAAAAGGCTGAAATCTAATCCATTTAAAGGAAATCTTGCCATCTCAAGGAAGATTTAATAAAAGACACTAACAGGTTTTTGGGTTGAGGTTGCAATTCCAAGTGGAACAATTAAAGTGGTTTATCAAAGCAATTGAATGTATTTTATGTACTTAAATTTAATGTCCCTTTAGGTACATTAGCTTCCTCTTTAGGTATTAATGATTTACTATGGAAGTATTTCAGATATTGTCTGGATAATTTTTATATTTATAAATAGTTAAATATATATTAAAATATAGAAATAATTATATATAGATATAAAAATAGCTACGTTTATAAATAACTAAAGGAAATAGAATGTAAACTGTCCATTTGTAGTTGATACAATAAAACTACTTGGAATTATTTCAAATATTCTAAATGTTTTTGCTAGTAAATTGGCTCCCAGCAGTGAGAATGATCTAGCTAGCAGGCCACCAGCTCCAGAGCCGGTCGTTTACCCAAGCCATGTGCTAATCACTGGTTAACCAATAAGCTTCAAAATGAAAGGCAATGAGAAATTACTTGAGGATATTTGGTAGCGTAAGATCGCTAATATTTCATCTGATTTTTGGAGGCGGGAATGCGATTAAGAAATATTAAATGGGAACCCATACAAAACCAGTCAACTTGTTAAAATATTCAGATATGCCTTACTGTAACAAGAAAGCACTGTTACGTACTGAAATCAGCAATGGAACAGCTGTGTTTTAAAGGACAGTACTTTGAATGTCACTTGACAATTTGCTTTCAATTAGAAGTAATTTACAGGAAGATGCCCACAAGCTAATCTTTACAGGATAATTAAGTTCCATTTTCTTTACTTTTAATTAAAAAGCAGAAAAGATTTAGCTGATCCATAAAAAATGTTCTGTTTAAACATTCATCAGACTTCACACTCTTTTTTAAAAATTTTTTTTATTTGTTGTAGCAGATGTTATCAAAACTGCAGTCTGCTCTGTTTTAAACCCAGCCTATTTGGGAAGTGAAACACAAGTTGCAGTAGGCACATACAGCTGAGGTATGATCATTTAGCTTCTCTGTATCTGAATAACTCTGAAATGATACCCATACTCTGGGCTTTCATCTTGCTCCTTCCATTGCTTGCCATTGTGGTGAAAAAAAGCAGCAGATGAACGGCTCTGTGGATCTATTTTCCTCTTGCTTTTCTTGATCATTTCCTAATGCCGTTAAAAGCTGCAATCTGAATGTAAAGATTAAACCAAGTATCTTTGCTAACATGCAAATTTAGCAGAAGAGTTGACAGCGTGTCTTTCTGTGTGCTGGACTTGCCTGGGATAGAGTTAATTCTCTTCATAGTAGCTGGTTTGAGGCCATGTTTTGGATTGCTGCTGAAAACACTGCTGATAACACAGGGATGTTTTCGTTTCTGCTGAGCTGGGCTCGCACAGAGTCTTCTGCTCCTCAGACTGCCCCTCCAGTGACTGGGCTGGGGGTGCACAAGGAGTTGAGGGGGGGATGCAGCAGGGACAGCTGATGCCAAGTGACCAAAGGAGTGTTCCATACCTTATGTCATGCTCACCATAGAAAGCTAGGGAAGAAGGAAGAGGTGGGTGATATTTGAAGCTACAGCTTATGGCATTAGTCTTCCTGACTAACTGTTAGTTTGATAGAGCTGGACTTTCCTGAAGATGGCTGAACACCTGCTTGCCCATGGGAACTGGTGAATGAATTCCTGGTTTTGTCTTCCTTGCTTGTTCAAGTTTTGCTTTACCTGTTAACTTGTGGATTGAGATAAAAGACATTTTTTCTTGCTTTTACCCTTCTGATTGGTCCCCTCCTCCCATGGTTGGACAGTGAATGAGTAGCTGTGAGGTGCTTAGTTGATGGCTGGAGTAAAACCACCCCAGCCTTTAGAATCAATGGAAGGGAGGAAAAAATAAATGCCTTTGCTGATTACACATTGAATGAAAATAGGAAAGTGATGTCTGTGTATGAGTGTCTGGACACTCCGATACCTACACTGTAGTGAATTAGTGCTAAGAATTTAAGGAGTATCTGTTTCTCCCATACTTTCTTCATCATCATTGCAGATTTTAAGTAGTGAAAGAAAAATTTGTTCTATAGTTTAAATTTGTCCTTTTAAAGCAGAGTCATGCATTGGAAAAAAAAAATGCACAATGAGAACTCATTCAAATTGATGGCAGACTGTGTGGTGTGAAGAATTCTACCTATAGAACTGGAGATCTAGTGCTTTCTTGAAGTGTAAGATCTGATTATTTGTTCATTTGTACACTCTCAGGCCCAGTTACCTCAGTGAATAAATGAGATTTTATGTAACAGGGCCATGGTGTTAATAGCAATATCTGCAAACGTATTAAGTCTGGGGAGTACTCTGAACATTTAACTCAGACCACACCAAGCTGGTGGTTGTTTTCCATAATCAATTTTGAACTGAGAGTAAAACTATAGAATTACAGACTGGTTTATGTTGAAAGGGACCTCCAGAGATACTTTGGTTCAACTTCCTTCTCAAAACCTCATGTCAGGTATTGGTTAAGTTTTTAAATATCTCCAGGGATGGAGATTCCATAACCTCTTTTAGTGAAGAGTTCTACAGTTTGACTACCATCAGTCAACTCTTCTTCCATAATATTTAATCAAAATTTCCTTTGTTGTGTCTTGTGCCCATTGTCTGTTATCCTATCTCTCTGCATCTCCAAGAGGAGCATGGCTATGTCTCCTCTGTACCCTCTGAACTAGTGCACGAGATAAATCTGTCCCAAAGGCAGATTTTATGATTTGCTTTTACTGAACTGCATGTTTCTGACAACCCGTTTCTCTGTGTCTCTTCTGTGTAGCAGCCTTGCCATCCAGTGTTACTTAGCAGCTCCTACCAAACTGATACCATTTCAAACTTGTTTTTAATTAATAATTCATTAAGCCATATTGATCCCTGAGGGATACTTTGAGAGCTGGACTCTAGTTGGATTTGATAGCAACACTTCAAGCCTGGTGATCTACTTGCTTTAAAAGACTACACATACAACCTGTATGTTATGAGGTAAATATTCTTAAAACATTGTTAGCTTTTAAAATGAAAGGTATTATTTAATATTTCCATATAACATATAATTTCCATAAATAAATACTAGAATTAATTGTAATTAATCAAAATACATGTAATTGTTCTGAGTTGCAGTTACTGAATTAAAAGTTCGTAGATGTCTCAACTCCTAGATTTGCTCTTAAGTTTGCCGATAGATGAATAAGGGCTTTCTAAGTGCATAATGGATTTAAACATGGCTCTCTAAATAGATTGGTGTGATGAAAGATACGATAGAACAGTTATTGACAAAGTCAAGAGCACTTATCATTGTCTGTAAAGAACATAGAACCAACTTCCCAGAAATCATCCTCAAATTGAGCTTTTTGAGAGTTTAACGCGTACATTTATTTTTCTATTTTTCATGGAGCAAGTCTGAGCAACCTTTTTAAGCTGTGCTAGGGCACAGCTCCCTGTTTGTGCATAAGTGCATTTTTAGGAAGCATTTCATATAAGCTAAGTAGTCCAGTGACTACTTTTACGAGTTACATTTAAAGAAGGTTAAAGGACTGTGTTAAAGGGAATACATCTGAACCTGTGCTTGTTTGCATGTGCAGTTACATAGATGATTTATAGTCACTTCCAGTGTAAGGATCTTTAGCTATCTAATTGTTTGTCATCTAGGAGCAGCTACAGAAATGAAATAAATAATTTTAGAGGGTCATTCGTTCCTTCAGTCTTGTACCCGGCTTAAGGGGTTGCTTTAATCAGGCAGGCTACTGAGAAAGCCAGCAATGACCTCTTTCTTTTGGCTGTCAGTTCTTATGAGTGCTCGCATATGGCACAAATGTTTGTGTGTCTGTAGAGTGAACTGGAGGAAGGAAATGTTCCAAGAGAAAAACAGCTTCTCCCCCCATTCCCTGTGGTTCAGTTTTAGTGTAAATCAATTTCTTTATCTAGTTCACCTGATGCCCATACAAATACTTGCCCTAATCCAGCAAGGAAGGCAATGTGAGTGTAAGAGCAAGCAGAAGGGTAGGGCAGCCTCTTTGGGGAATGCAGCCTGCTGGTGTTGCCATAAGGAGATAATAACACAACACTGCTAGACAGCTGTTTTAGGATGCAGTCACTCTGTGATACTCAAAAAATACGCTCTGCTTTGTTTAAAGCAGTAGGTAGTGCTAATGCAGTTAACAGTGTACTGGATGGATTGGTTGTTCAGTGCTTATACAAATACTGCAAAAGGCAGAATGCTATCTGTCTCGAGTGCAAGCTTTGTAGGAGATACAACTGCAGCATTTTTTTCCTTACATGTCTTAAAGATCTTTTCCTCACTAGTGAGGAATACAGTCTTGAACTCAGTGTATGAAATTATATTCTTTAAATATTTACTGTAGAAAATAGAACTGGGTAGAACTGAACTGTTAAGTTTTTGCTGCACTAGTTGGCTTTGTAAAGACTAATAAAATACCATACTTTATACCACAGTATTATGTGTAGTGTAATGTCTCACTTTATAAAACTTGGTTATGTAGTTCAGCAATGTAGTGTTCACAGAATCACAGAATTATTGAGACCTCTGAGATCATCTAGCCCAGCCTATGACTTAACATCACCACAACGTAGACCTTGGCACTAAGTGCCACATCCAGTCTGTCCTTAAATGTTGCCGGAGATGGAGACTCCACCACCTCCCTGGGCAGTCCTTTCCAGTGTCTGATCACCCTTTCCATGAGGAAGAACTTCCTAACATCCAACCTAACCCTCCCCTGGCAGAATCAGGCCCTGCCCTCTTGTCCTGTCGCTAGTTTCATGCTGTATTTGATTAGTTTTTGGTAACTGTGAGGCTTAATACACTTGGTGATTCACTTGTAGACTCTAGATGTGAGTCTTGATGAATAATTTGAGATACGTTCTGATCCATTAATACTGGTTTGGGTTTGGGTTGAATTGTTTGCAGTCCCTTCATTAGTGAATTCTGCAGGTCTTCCTTTGAACACAGAAACATGATTCTTTGCAAAGCTATAAACAAAATACTCTCACGTTTTCCTGCTTTAAATACAGAAATTTGAAGAGAATCAACACTGGTGCCATCTCATGTACTGAATATTTGTCAACATTTTGTAAATATTTTGTCCAATGTTAATCCTTTTAATAATACTTCTAATAGTTTAAAATATTGTTGCTGTCTTCCCATTGTGGTGCTTGTTTTAGTAGAGGGAGGCACGTTGTTGCTGCATGGATATCAAAAGGATTGTGAAAGCTCTTCTAGATCTGTGGGAGGTACACCTCTTGAGACCGCATGAACATAACATATGCAAATACACTGCACACATGTATATATACACATTCTAAAGAAGTTACACTAAGGACTGACTATCCAATTTCAAAGCAGTAGTACTCTTGATTTGTTCTTTTTGACTGTGAGTGCTGAAAGAAATTTATTTGTCTAGCACTTTTCATTGCCATCAAAAAACTTGAGGCACTGTATAAGACAGTGAAATCAAAAGTAATAAAATAAATACAAACTAAAGTCCCCTGGATTTTTAAATAGGAAAGAGGTTCAAAGGAAAGGCATAAATAATAAATATGTAATACTAAAAAAGTGTTAATGTTTTGAACAAGTGAAGTTATATGGATTTGAGGAAAGAGTCTCAATATTTAGTGCTTCCTCTTTCTATGCAGTTACAAAGTGTGTGACTAGAAAGTATGGTAGTAAATGGTAGTATCCATCAGCATTTGACTTCTTTGTACTCAGATGTAGGTACTCAAAGGCTTCAAAATTAACCAGGAGGGGACTACTGTTGCTTTTAGGCTTAGCCTGTAAGGAGCACAAAGTGGACATGATGTAATGACAGCAGCCACAAAGTACAGTTGGAGGATGGAATGAGACAGGACTTAAAACCTGAATCACCCAAAATGCACAGCTCTTGGAAAATAGTGAACTAAGATCATAGAATCATAGAATCATTAGGGATTGGAAGGGACCTCAAAAGATCATCTAGTCCAATCCCCCTGCCATGGGCAGCGACATCCCACCCTAGATAAGGCTGGCCAGAGCCTCTTCCAGCATGGCCTTAAACACCTCCAGGGACAGGGCATAAACAGCCTCTCTGGTCATTCATCTCTAGCTCCAAATCAAAACTTTGAGTGGGATAGGCAAGAACATAGCTCTTCACAGGGTGGTCATTCCCTAAGTTAGAAGCCTTTAAACTATGTCCTTTTCAAATCTGTGAACAAGTTGGTTTTGATCATCGTGGCTAACCGTGGTGTATGTCCTAGGAATGAGGAAGGAACGTTTCAGTTCAGCAATGCTGGTGACTAAAGATCCAGTCTTCTTTGCCCTATGTGTAAAACATGTGAAATCTTAAGTTTTCGGACAGAAATAAAGTGTGATAAACATTGTACCTAGAAAATGGAAATCACAGCCAAGTAAGTTGGAACACCCCATCGTTTATGGGCAAGAAAAAATAGCTTTACTAAGTCCTGCTTTTGTGGGTAAAGTGTAGGCAATGTTAGGAGTTGGTGTAGTGTTGTTCTACGAAGAAGATGTTGTTCTGCTTTATTGTAAGACTTGCAGTTGGTGACAGGTTCACCTCATGCTGCATACTAAAATTTACAGACATGCAGGAAAACAAACCTTGTGAGGAGTGGCTGGAGATGCTAGAGGAGATGTGAGTCTGGAGAATGAGATGCACGGGGGGGACCATATTCCTGCCTGCAACTACCTAAAAGGAGGTTGTAGAGAAGTGGGGCTTGGTCTCTTCTCACAGGTAACAAGCGGTAGGATAAGAGAAAATGGTCTCGGGTTGCACCAGGGGAAGATCATGTTAGACATGAGTAAAGACTGTATTGGAAGGATCATCAGGCCTTGGAACAGGCTGCCCAGAGGGAGTTGAATTGCCATCCCAGCACATGTTTAAATGTCATATAGATCTGGAGCTTAGGAACATGGTGTAGTGGTGGGCTTGGGACAGTTAGGTTGATGGTTGAACTCGATGACCTTAAAGGTCTTTTCCAAGCTAAATGATTCTGTGATTCTGTGTTTTTCACTGTATGTCTAGCTGTTGAGTTCAAATTTGAGGCATATCATTGTAATGTTTACTTTTAAAAAGAACAGATTTGCTTCCTGTACGTCTTGGTACCTGGTGATAAAACTAAATCCTCTCTTGCAGAGGACAAAATAGTTGTTAAACTTCAGGTAAAGTGATTATGAATTACTAAAATTTCTCATGTGCAGGGAAAATTAGTAAAAGGAACCATAATTGTAAACTGGATAGATTTTTGCTTCAGTAGTCTAGTAGGTCGTTAGTTGCAATACTGGACTATTGCAGTCAGTTACTGTGGGCTTGGATCTGTGTAACTGATGGCAGAATTGGATCAAAGTGCCGTTACTTGTACTCTCAATTAATTGCATTCTTGATTAACTGCATCTGAAGAAATAATGGTTGGGTTGAAAATCACTGATTTAATGTCAGCGGTTTGTTTCTAGGCTTTCATGGCCATGCACTGACGATAGCAGACTCTTTGCATTTATCCTATGTGTGTTAAGATTTGATTATACTTGCCTTTCTAGAGTTAAAACTAAAACTTTGATCACTTTTTTCCTTAAAACCTCATGAAAAGACCTAAAGGTTTGAATGAGGAGAAGTTACAGCTTCTGTTGCTGTTTTAATTGTAACTCGATTCATTAGCAGGTTCTTGTCACAGGCAGTGCGTTTCCATGGGTTGATGTTGCAGGACTCACCTATCGAACACAAAGGACCTAGAGGGGCTGGTACCTGACTGCTTCCTCTGACAGCGTGTGTAGATGAGCTTTGTTGGAGATTAGGACTCCTCACTTCAGGGTTTAACCAGCAGCTGTGGGACTAATCATGAACCTGAGTAGAGACAAGGTACAGACATCTGTAGTCCGTGGCAGTGACTCCTGTCCTTTCACGAACAGATGCCAAAACATGGTTTATACAGCGATCGTGACAGCAGTTCTCATGGTGTTTGCTGGGTTTCTAACTTTCATGAATGAACTGGAATGTTCTCTGGGATGTTTAAAGGCTACTCTGTTCTGGCAGGAAAGATATGAAGAGCTTTAGTATTAATGGTGAGACAATGACAAACTTGGTTTCATACTTGGCTGAAGAGAAATGATAAAATGATCGTATCTGGTAACTGGGTAGACTGATGAACAGGTTTTGAACAGGTGAAGCTTGCTGATTCCAGGTCTGCTGAACAATCAGCCAGAAGGGTGAAACACAATCACAGAGTAATCACGGTTGGAAAGGACCTCCCAGATCACCAAATGCAACTGTACCCACAACAACAAAAATCTAAATACTTGAATACCTATTGATTGACAGACACAACCTCCCCCCCACACCTGCCACTATAGTGGGTCGTGAAGCACCATGTCTACACGTTTCTTAAATACCTCCAGGGATGGTGACTCAGCCACCTCCTGGGAAGGCCATTCCAGTGCCTCACCACTCTTACTGTCAAGAATTTCTTCCTAATAGCCAATGCAAACCTCATCTGCCTCAACTTCAGACCATTTCCCCTGGTTTGGTCATTAGTTCCTAAGGAGAAGATACCAACACCCACCTCTCTACAACCTCCTTTCAGGTAGTTGTAGAGGACAAAGAGGTCCTCCCTCAGCCTCCTCTGCTCCAAACTAAACCTGCCCAGCTCCCTCAGCCTCTCCTCATACGACCTGTTCTCTGAACCCCTCATGAACTTGGTAGCTCTCTTGGTTCCCCGCCGCAGCCTCCACTTACTGGCTTGGATTATTATTGGATGATGTCTTTCTTGATGGCCAACTTTTAAATCTTACTCTGATACAAATACAAAACTTGCTGAGAACATCTGAAATAATTGAAAATACTGCATCTGCTTCAGGTGGTGTTAGGTCTGGTTGTAATAAATACAAGTATTTACGGGATAAGTCGTTCGTATGATTCAGCACACGTTTAAAAAGTTCAGGAAATACCACTCGACCAAAAAGTACACTTTACCTACTGTTTCTTAGATTGGTGAATGAACATAAAATTGGAAAATGTCCATTTTTCTAACGCAGTTTATAGTTTTTAGTGTACCCTGTTGCTGTTATGTAATATTTTCTACCTCGGAGGGGAAAGTAATAATAGGTCTCTGCATTTCTGTAATAAGTTATCCAGGGTCATAGTACATAAAAGCTGTCATTAATCAAAGCTTGCTGCATGGCTGTGGGATTGGTAAGGATTCCATTTCTGAAGTGAAACCATTACTTAGGAAAAGAGTTGTTTACAGAGAAGTTACAAGCAGAGATATCACTCCAGATGTGTTCCTTCTGTGAAGCCTTCTCCCTTTCAGTATGTTCGGTGCCTGCCAAGTTTCTTACAGAGTGGCACCTCATTCTTTTTCCTTTATCTTTTTCTATATTTTTCAGCATTTACAGTATGGTACACGTATTATCAGTAGATGATTTCTTTTAAGGACTGAAGCAATGTAGATGCCAAGTACAGGTGTCAGAGTTAATAAAAATGCAGGGCTCTATTTTAATATAATGGGGTTTATATTTTGACTCCCCTCCTCTCTGCAGTCAGGGAGACCTGTGATCCTTCAGGGGGTGATTCATTCATTACTCTCACACTAAAATTGGAGAAAGCTTGAGCAAGTACCACAAAACCACTTCTGAGCTCCATGAAGATCTCATGAGGTGTGAGACAGGTGCCCCACGCTGTATCCTGTCATTGAAGGACCAGGCTGAATTATCTTCTGAGATGGATGATTTAACTGAGTGTATCTGCCCTCTGTCAACTGACTGCTTTAATCAGGAGCTGAGAATAATTTTTGGTAGATGTCAGAGTCCCATCACACTTCTGATCTTGGTAACTCAAAAAGACAGACTCATTTTACTTTTGGTAATAGTAGAGCCCGTTTTAGTAGAGTCTGGAAATGCAGATGGGTGAAACTGAGGCACTGTTCTACATTAGTAGACTTTCTGCTATTCTGCAGAGGCAGCTGTATTAGATTGGGATTTACACTTCATGCTTTGTTTATCTGGCTTCAGTAAATGTTTTCCCTGGGCAGTATCTTATCCTTACATCATATTTCTAGTATCTCAGTAGCATATGTTGTACCCACTGGAGCAGACTAAGTAGAAATGTCTTCATGATGCTTTCTAATGTCTTGTCATCAAATTGTACATCCATCTTGTGCTTAAAGATAAACAGATAGAATTGCTATAATCCAAAGAGCACAGCTACAGCTCTTGTTCTGTGTGAGAGTAGCTCTGAGAACACTGGCTTTCTGTCTCTTTCAAGAGTTTATGATTAAATCCTGTGAGCTTTGGATCAATCATATTCTCTAACTACACCAGGAATTCTGCTGTGGCTCTGTGAGCAGCAGCTGATTACTAAAACTGTAAGAGGCTGTATTTCTGTGTGCAGATCTAGTGGTCTTACTGCAGGGAACGCTTACAGTTTAAAGGAAGATGAATCATAACCAAAATATTTCCATAAACATATAAATCCGTGATCTCGAAATCCAGGCTAGGTGTCCTGGCTCCTGAGGTCCTGCCCTAAAGAACACTGCTTTAGGCACTTCAAGACATCTAGTTCCAACCCCCTGTGTTGGGCAGGGACACCTCTCACCAGACCAGGTTGCCCAAAGCCCCATCCAGCCTGGCCTTGAACACTTCCAGGGGTGGAGCAGCCACACTCTCCCTGGGCAACCTGCTTCAGCGCATCAGCACTGTCAGAATGAAGAAGGGGCTGGGACGCTTGGCTACAGATACAAGTACAGTGCCCAAATGCTCCTTGTAAGGTAAACCATGACAGGTTCATTTTATCCCTCTTTGAGGATTATAAAGGACTTAAGAAATGTCTGAAGTTGGGAAGTGTAGTTGAGTTTCTTTTCTGCTGGCTTGTTTGTTTTTTTTTTTTAACCCAGCGAACCCAGATTAAACTGGACTAAGACCTACACTTCCTCCAACAGTGAAGAATGTGCTTCTTTTCACCTTTCAAATGAATTAAGGTGTCAGTACTGTACTTAGTACTTTATGGTTTGTTTTCAGATTTCCAGAGCTTTTTAAATGATTCACAATTCATAAGGAGGATTTATGAGTCTGAAAATGTATAAACCTTCTGGATGGCACTTAAGATCAGTTTAGGCTGTTCTCTTGAGTGATACTATTACCATGAAATAATAAAACAACCCACAAAAGTCAGTATGACATAAAGCAATATTGTTTTATGGCACAGTGAATATTTTACATTTTATTAGCTTTTTTTTTTTTAATAAGAAAGATCCATTAGAGACTTGGTGTAAAATGGGAAAGAAGCAAATGAAATGAGGGAAATAAAATTTGAAAAATCTTCTGCTGAAGGAGAGAAGCACCATCCACATCCCACAAGGCTTTGTCATAGTGTTTTGAGCAAGTATCCAACAAGTATTTATTTGTTTTGGAGACCTGTTTCCCTTTTGCTGTGGCATAGAGACGATCCTCATCACAAACATATATTTCATTGTTAAGCTGAATGGGAACTCTGGTGTAGTAGATATAGATGGATTTACCTCTGCACTTCTTCTTGGCTATGATTCTTATGTCTGTCAGTCAGCAATGAAAAATTCGTATGGTTCATCTTCAAACTAAAACCTTTGACGCTGAAGAACCATATTTGCATTTACATATTGTCAAAGTAACCACCTGATTCTATATTATTGCTGCTGATACTTCCATTACTCGTATAAACCAAGCTTTTAGCACATTAAGTTGGGGAAGGTCTTCTATTCTTCACAAGCAGATGATGTCAAGTAGTAGACTTCTTGCAAAATTGCCGTTTTATAAATTGTGTTGAAAACCATCAAACCTTTGTGGAAATCTTTGCAAAGGTTTTAAAGAAAAAGAAAAAAGCCTGGAATTAGTTTTCTTACGTTAACTTAAGTCTTAGGTAAAAACATAGTTGAAGTTCAAAGATCTTTAAAAAACAACAATCTGATTTGCTTTTTACCATAGTTCAAATAAGGTAATTCTAAGGATTTCTTGTGTTGCAATTCCCACCGTAGTTGTGTTTCGGCCAGCTAACGTGGCTTCATTTTAAAATACTTGTGTCCCTGATGCGTTTTTTTTCAGATTATATCTAAGGTTACCCTTTGTTGTACTAGTATATTTGATTTCCTCTTACCTTCCACGTAACGAGTTTGATGAAGTCATTAATAGAAACACCCTGATGGTACAAATGTCTTCGCCCATCAAGAAGAAGGGGCGTACGATTTTTAAGAGTGTAACTATTAGTTAGTCTTACAGAGTAGTAGAGTACGTGGGTAATAACCTAAACAAAGTAGAAAACTAGAGTAACAATGTTAGAAGGTAAGTTTGATAAAGAATATATATTGATACATTTATTTTTCAATTAAAGAAGCTGTTAATCAATGTGTCTACTAGCACAGCACAATTAATTCTCTAGAGTACTACTCATGATCCAATATGGTTTTGTTATCCTGTGGATTTGGATCTAACAGGTTCTTTTTCTACCATTTGGATCTAACAGGGTATTTTCTTTGTATTACATTCTCTTCTCTAAACGTGTTGTCAGTCAGCTGTACTGGTCTAGACCAACGCGCCCTTTTCCAGGCAGTGGGTAATGGTGTAGTCTCTCTTACTCTTCTTGGCTCTGAAGCTTAAACCAAGCGTGTTATCTTTGTTTCTATCTTATGTTGGACGGCTGTGCCCCACAGAGTATGAGATTTGAGAAGTAGTTGGTTCTAGGCACGAAGGCTTACGAATGCCATGGTAGGTGCCTGCAAGCATGTGAGGATGAGAGCATCGTGAGAGTCTGGTGATGGGGAAGAAAGTGTTTATTTTTTTGAACATTGATCCAAATTTCTGTTCCAACCTTTCCCCCTCGCCCTGTTGCTTTCTCTTCTAAGTTAAAAAAAACTCAACAGTTCCCTTCATCTGCTGTTACCTGTTTTAGGGAGGCACAAATATGTTGGTTTGTGTTGTTTACGGCTCCCTGAAACTTGGTATTGCCTGCCAGAGAAAACTGGAAGGACATCTGAAGACATTAACTGGCAAGAGAATAACCCTTAAGGATATTTCAAGCCAGGATACTGATGATGAGAAAAGAAACCCTATTCTGAGTGTTTCTTTTGCTAGGACAGCAAGAAAACTCTCCAAAGGGCATATAAAAAGAAAGAAAATCTGATGGCCTTGTGCTAAATAAATAGCAATTAAATGGTGGTAGTAACGTGATAACAATAGTTTCTCTGGTAGTAGTATTGTCAAATAGTATTAATATTCTTGATATGGAAATCCACTGTAAAATATATAAAATAGAAATATATTGAACCACTGTATTGGAGTAACAATGCTGGAAGGGGAGAGGAGGAAAGTTAAACATAACAGAAAATTGTTAACCAGTAAATGAACATCAGCTGCTGACTGCAATTGCATGCTCTGGTTTTCTGAGCTTGCAAATCTACATATTTTAAAGTTCTTTGGCAGGAAAGGTAAACTATAGTTTCTCTCCTACTTAATCCTCACACACAGGATTAACAAAATCCTGTAATGCATGGTGACATTTCGCATAATTGCAGACTATAGTTTCTTATACTTCTGTTTTGAGTAGCAACATCTCTTCTATAAGGAAGTCCATCTTGAAAATATAATGATTTTCAGATGAATTTCTGTTACCATATGGCATGACAGTGTTACACAGCCTCTGACAAGCAATACAGGGAGCTTTTATAGTGTTTGTATTATTAACCATGTATGGATATTGATGAACCATCAATATTGCTATTGTATTATGTATCTTGATTTCAGATCACTGAAAAGCAGTCTTGAAATTCAGACCATTCAATAGTGTAACTTACTTGAGTTGATCATCTGTGTGTCTGGAATGGATAGCATCTGATTCAACCCCTATTTTAGACCTGAATACTACTTGCAATCAAAGTCTCATGCATTCCCTCTCATTTTCCACAGCTGACTGTGGTGTTCCAATCTCATTTATGTCTGCTATGTCCTGATGTTTTGATCAGTGTGAAGCAGAAACTATATGCAGAAGTCGTGCTGTGCTGCCTTGTATTCACCTTAGTGCCAGAACTTGTAAGTTCAAACCAGGAGGATGCTCAATTGATCATGCAGAGGTATACCTGAGTTACAGAGTGTAGTGTGTAAGGAAGATTAAATTAAAAAGAAAATTAAATAGATTAAATTAAACAACACTTGCCTTTTAGTAAGGTGGTAATTTAGAGGGTTCCTGTTTGAAGGTATAAACATATAAAAGAAAGTATCTTTAGAGTAGTTGTAATGACGAGGAATGGATTGAAATTGAAAGAGAAGTTTTCATTGAACACTAGGCAAAAAAAGTCGTCTTTTCCGTTAAGGAGAAGGATTAGTTTAAGGAAAAGTTGTGTGAAAGCAGTGTCTGGATCTTTAAAACTGAAATGAGTGAATTACAAAGGCGATATCAGAGGATCAGTTCTGTGTTTCCAGTCAGCTCTGGCCTTGCTACAGGCTGAGTTTAGTGGTGGTACCAAACTCAAATTAACTAAGCATTAGTGTTATTTTATTAGTAACATCTACAGCACGAAACAAAACACTGCAGTGAGTCTTGTGTGATTACAGAACGTGTTGAACCTTTGAATGTTAAGACTTTCAAAGTTGAGCAGGTGGTGTGTATATTAGAGTATAAACTCCCGTTCTTCCATTACCCTAAAATAAGTTCACACTTGCAGTGTGGAGGAACCAGGTTTACAAGAATGTTAAATATCTGCAGTAAATTAAGGTTGTGAAATGTACATAAACTGAGCTTTGCCTTCCTAGGGATGTGCTTGTGTGCGTTTGAAGAATGTCACATGAAGTGTGTCAGTGACATTTTTTCAGGCTTAGTGTAGAACATCAGCAGGCAGAAGAAATGGGCTTATGGTGTCAAACTGAAGGAAAGATGGAATGAAGAACTTGTAATGTGCAGTCAAACCATCCATGGCCCAAACTCAGGCAGCATTGATGGCATTCATGGTTCTGCTGGAACTGTTTATTGCCTCAGTGTTTCAAATGGCCTGTAGGTACTTAAGATCTCACTGGAACATTCATTCAATCTGGACTTGATCATTTTGGAGGTACTGAAGAGTAGTATTCTTATTTTTTCACCTTTAAGTGTATTTCTGTTGAGGTCAGAAGTGGTAGAACATTACAAAGTTCTGAATGTTGAGATGGAACAAGAAAGTGTGCAGCCCTCCTGGTATTAAAGACTCGCACGGTAGTTGATGTCTGGAAGTTGTCTGCTTAGACAGGGGTCCCTTAGATCAGACAGATGTGTTAGTAGCAATGGCAGGAAATTTTCGAAAAGGGGTGATAACAGGAAAATACTTTGGCAAATATTTATTTTTTCATTAAGGGGAATTACATTGGGCAAAAACTCTGTTAGGGAAGAGTTTAAGTTTATTTTGTGGCTTAGTTCTTTATTCATATTTTGCCATTATTTCATGATAAGCCGGTAGCAGTAGTACATAATTGTCACTGCTCTTACCTGCACCATAAAATGACACTATCTGATGGTAGCTAGAAATGCTTTATTTTTTAATGTTTTAATACGAACAGGAAAAATGACTGTGTAAAAATACTGCGATAGTTCCATAAATATTAAATGCCACGTGTAAGGATTTAAAATACAAAATGATAAAATTGAATAAAAAATTTAATAGTAGCGAATGTGTCATGGAACAACATGCGAACAAGAACGAACAATGGGACTAAGACACATGGAATGACATTCCAATCCATAAGTGTTTGAATGGTTTCTTCCCATAGAAGATATTTCTAAAAATACCTAGCTCCAAAGAAAGTTTGTTAAACTCCCTATTTTTTCAGTTAAGTTACCTCTGAATATTTAGAAGTTAATTTCATTTCCTTTGGAAATGAGTATTTGGAGTTTAGTTTCTTAATTTTCTTCTGCGCAGCCCTACCTACCCTGCAGGTTTTTTTACTGCAGTGTATTGCAGCCTTGATAATTCAACTTTGAAAGTCGTCTTTGAAGTGTGGAGTTCTAGTTATAGGGTGAAACTAGCACTTTCATGAGGTGCAGGTGTTTACTCCTTAATTGAGAGAAAATAACAGCTAACTCTTACGGATTTCTTTCCTAATAGAGAATAGCTTTGCCCAAACCAAAAGCAGTTGAGGATATTTTGATAGTAATGGAGCCAGTAAACTTTTCAAGTGAGTATTCTGAGTCAGCCTCAGCCTGGAATAAGATTGCTTCATTTCGCTTTGGCATGTAGAACAAGGTATTAGTAAGGCTGAAAGTATAGGTGGAAAACATTTTCCGAACCCCTGTTTGCTGTGAAAAAGGAGAAGGGTTCCTGAATCGTCAGTGCTGAAGCATCCAGTGGCCTAATTCACAGGAGTCGTGTTATTCCACAAGTTGGTTCAGCAAAACAACAATCGTAAAAGGAGAGGAGAATGAATTCTTGTTTTGATTTGATGCTTATTGCTTTGAGATTTCCATAGCCTCATAATACCACTTACCAGCCATCTGGCTTCCAGAGGAAAAAAAACTTCTTTTCTTCATACTGAAAAAGCCTAGGACATAACATGCACCATTTAAAAGCTCATTGTCTGGAAATGACATAATAACTGTGTTTTCAAATTATTAATTAGTGATTAACGCAGAAAACCAGCAGGTTATGACAACTCTGGGGAAATACAATGTGTTTAGTGCAACCTTGCAATTCCTACCAGTGAAGAGTCAAATTAAAGTAGCATAAAAGTGAGCAGGGGTGTTAAAGAAATCAAGTCTATTATAACAGAATCACAGAACACTAGGGATTGGAAGGGACCTTGAAAGATCATCCAGTCCAATCCTCCTGCCACATCAGGATCTCCTAGATCAAGTCTCACAGGAGCCTCCCTGGGCAGCCACTTCCAGTGCTCCATCACCCTCACCGTAAAGTTGTTCTTTCTCATACTGATGTAGAACCTCCTCTTTCCCAGCTTATACCAATTGCCCCTTGTCCTATCATTAGATGCCACTGAGCAGAGCCGGGCTCCATCCTCCTGACATCCACCCTTCACATATTTATAGACATTAATGAGGTCACCCCTTAATCTCCTTTTTTTCCAAGCTCAAGAGAACCCAGCTCCTTCGGTTTTTCCTCATCGGGGAGATGTTCTACTCCCTTCATCATCTTTGTGGCTCTGCGCTGGTCAAGCAACTCTGTGTCCTTCCTGAACTGAGGGGCCCACAACTGGACGCAATACTCCAGATGTGGTCTCATCAGGGCAGAGTAGAGGAGGAGAAGAACCTCTCTCGATCTGCTAACCAGTCCACTTCTGATCCACCCCAGGATGTTGTTGGCCCTCTTGGCCACAAGGACACTTTGGTGGCTCACAGTCATCCTGCTGTCCACCAGGACTCTCAGGTCACTTTCTCCTACACTGCTCTCCAACAGGTCAGTCCCTAACCTATACTGGTCCCAGGGATTGTTCTTGCCCAGATGCCAGACTCTACACCTGCCCTTGTTGTAGTTCATTAAATTTCTCCCTGTCCAGGTCCATCTAAATGGCAGCACAGCCTGCTGGGGTGTTGACTACTCCTCCCAGCTTTGAACAAGCACTTACAGTTTATTTTAAAAGATGTAGTTTGTATTTTTGAGTGTGTGTACCTTTTGTATAAAGACAAATAACTGTAAATGACATGGAAATGTTGTTATTTGTCAATAAATCTTGCTGTGTGTGACCTAGACTACAGTGCTACACATTCCTGAGGTGTGATAATGAAATCCAGTTTGTGTCGTGGTGATTGTAAGATGAACATGCTGATAAAGAATAGGTTAGTAGTTCGCTGTGGTCTTGGTTAACACGTAAAGAATAACTACTGTTCTTTGAAGATCTTGAACATAAAATCGCGTTTCATCCTTGTGCTACATCATTGCAAACCACAGCGTCTGTTACTCTTGTTACTAATCATAACCGACATTCTAGAGGGTACAATGAGATCCAAATGAGATTCCATAGAAAAGAGAGTATGCCTTCTATTCCTTTGCAGAGGGCCCTCACTTTGGGTTTGCTTTGCCCTGGAAGGACGCTACTGCTAGCCACTTTGTGGCTGGTTGTGAGTAAATTCTGCGTTGTGTTCCACCTGAATTTTCTCAGATTAATTTGTTTCTATTAGAAATGCACACTATTCATTATCTGGCAATCTGATCTATAGATTTCATTCTGATCTGAGACTCTACGCTTTTGTTGTGCACTTTGGGAAATGCCATTATGGGATTGAACCTAACAAATCTCCTGTAGTTATTTCAAATTCAAAGCTGTAGGAACACAAGTAACTAATTACATAATTCTGTAGCACTTATGTACCATTAAGTAGTGTTTGTATTATATTTGTCAAATTGTAAGAATCTCACTGAGCTGATTTACCATTCACTCTAGCACACACCCTGGACAAAGATCATAATGGAGTTTATTAGCTAATTCCTAACATCTTGGCTTTCCTTTGCTTTTTCTTTAGGACTACCAGTTAATTTAAAACATGGTGGTTTTTTCCATGATTGTCGTTTAAATCATCTACAGCGTTTTTAAGTTTTTTCTTAAACTGTGTCATTGATGGGTTTAAGTTTGCCTACTTTTTATTGAGGTCTAACCCAGACTGGCGCTGAGTTCTACGTACAAGCTCTGTAGCTCTGATCATTTTATTAGAGATTGAATTTAGGCAGTCCTTTGGGTGTTCTTTTTTGCAGTATCCTCTGCTTCACTGATATTGATCATGATGGGGAAAAAATAGTCGTTATTCAGTAATTATTTGAAGAGAAGTAGCAACCCATGAGAGAAGTCATGAGTTCACTGATGATTTCTGGACCTAAATAGCCCAGATTCCTTTTTTACTGCTTTATTTAATCACATGATGATGTACAGAGATGAGAGACCCATTTCCATTTGAGGAGATGGAGCTAGAAATGAGAGATGGGCAGGAATAATCCGTAGGTACATACAAAAATAGACAATATTAAATAAATATAAGAAAAAGACCCCTTAATTTTCTCTAGCAGTATTGGGTGTCTTTGCTGTATGAGAAAAATGCATTTTGTCTTGAATCTGGGGATGTAAAATTACAGTGAATAATGAGTATGTATTCCTCTGATCCCTTAATGTATTTGATATGAGGTTCCTCTTTCATCGTAGCTAACATGCTGGCCATTAAATACACTGCAGCAGCATCATTAGTGGCTTCAAAGTGCTCCTACTTGTATCCCATTTTTCCCTCCAGCAGGTGAGTGAGAACAGTGATTAGCAAATACCAGTGTCTGTCACTCACATTTCACGTGTTTGCCGGAGAAGAGCTGAAGGTAGAGAGTGAACTTTTGCGGCCTTCGTTGCTCTAAAAGGCTTTATGCTCTGAGAATGACTTGGCCGTGTGTAAGATAAAATTCATCCTGTTTGGGGGGTGGTGTTTGAGACTGCTCTGCTGTGGCAGCGCTCTGTAAGGGAGATGGGCTGCAGGGAAAGTCTTCCTGAGTACAGACAGTGTGTGATTTACAAGGTTGAGGTCCCCAAACCTCAAACTTGTAGGACACAAAATAGAAGCTTCTGTTGTTTGCCTGCATCATAGTTTCCTATGTCTGGAGGAAAAGACTCGCTGAAAATTTCTGGATCCTGAATCCTCAGAGGATTTCACTGGACTATGCAGAGCAGCTTGCCACAGATGTTATTTGGCAAGTGTTGACTGGTTGGAATAGATGTTTCTATTCCTTGCACTATTAGGTCAAAAAACACAACCCTACAGGAGTAAAACGAAGTAAAAAGGGAGAATAAGTAGCTTCCTAAAAGCACACCTTTAATTTTGATATACTGTTATTGGTTGTGAGATGCAAGATAAAGGTGTTTCCTTTACTGGAGAGGAGAATATCCAAACACACAACATGGTATCTGTAGAAAACAATAGAAACGTGTTCAAAAAAATGCCAGTATCTCCTACAGTTTTTTTATACTCTTGTAAAGATAGAAAAAATTGATGACACTTCTTATAAATCTATGAAGCATCACATATTTGAATTTTTATTGTATAGATACATAGAATTTTAGTGAAAAACACAGAATTAAGGAGCCATCTTCTTATGCAAGCAATGGTTTCTTTCCTCATTTTTTTAAGCCTGTAAATTTAAACATTATTTTCATACTTATCTAGCTGAAACAATCCACAGGAACTGGATAATATTTGCATCAGTGTTAGCCATGTCTCATGAGGCAAATTACATTGCCAGTGTTTCAAATTAGATTGCCAGTGATTTCAAGAATTGTTTGGCAAAAGTTAGCAGATAGGAATCGTACAGAAATAAATGATGGGTTTAAAAACTATAAAATACATCATAGTCCAGGGAAAAATGCTTCAGGGGTAATATTTCTGTATAAGCAAACAGGAAATTTTCCTCAGTCTCTACTACTTTTGAGAAAGCTACTGATAAAGTACCATTGCAAAATTATTCCTAATGCGGGAGGTTATCTACAAGCATCACAGATTCATCTGAGAGCTTTATGCCCAACATCCTGTTTGCTTTGTAGGCTTTAGTGGAAAGCTTGCTTCAGGAAAAATGATGCACTGTGGTACTGCGGTGGTTCTGTGTTGCTGCTGCGATTCTAGTAGGGTATTGAGTGAGGACACTCATCACTCTGCTCTTTTTGCTCTCCTTACACCAAACAGCGTCTGCTGTGAAGCCATTAGGACTGTTATGTAGAGTTAAA
>JAOXOE010000343.1:41015396-41051551 GCA_028565055.1 Phoeniculus purpureus
CAGCTAAGAGAGACATAAGTCTTTTTCTCACTCAGTAGCTTTGTGTTCAACAAGGTTTCTATGAAACCTTGGGTCTTCCTGATTTCTTGTGCGGTGCTTGGTAGCAAAGAAGTTACAGCCTTGCCTGGCTGCGATGCCAGCTTCTAGCTGCTTTCAGAGAAGAGTTCCTTGTCGGTCTCGGAGTTGGGGAGGTGGGCTGCAAGTGTAGCTGATTAAATTGGCGAATGGGTGATCAGTAGATGACAATGGCAAGAGGAATGGGACTAGTTACTGGGTGCAGCTTGTGACATTGCTTTTGTCATTGTTAGCATCTGTTAATAGTTTCCAAAATACAGTTTCAACTGCAGTGGGGTTTTTTTTGAAGTGCTTCATGTAGGGAAGTACTTAATGCTTTGGAGCTGAGGTTTTTTTGTTTGCTTGTTTTTGTGACATTTGTTAATGTCAGATAATACAGCATTTCTTCTAAAAGAACTTTTTTTAGCCATTCAGACAGGTCTTGTACATTTGTCCTAATGACTACATGGATTAAGCAAAAGTGGACACAGAAAATTAATCCAGATGCACGTTTAATTATAACAAGGAATTAGCTACCTGTTGTTTCAGGTTTTTCTGTTACATCAGGCAAGAGTAACTGGTTTTGGGACATGTGGAAGGACTGTGGTGGCCTGTGGATCTGTTCAGTTGAGATACCGTTGGGAGTCAGGATGCAAATTCCCAAGCACATGAAAAGCTCTTTAGGAGGATCCTCCAAAGGTTGTATTGGAAAATTGTGGTACTGAGACCCGTAACATGCAGAAAAACGTGGTAGAGTTCTCCTGATATTAATAGGTGTTGAGAAAATGTTAAAGTCTGGACCCAAAGGGGCTGTTTGGCTTGGCAATTCAATAAAAGTGATTGCAGCTGAATCAGAATCGCTGACTGTCCAGGAGGTGACTTCCTGATAGCAAAACCTCTTCTCCCTTCTTTTCTAGTTTAAATCACAAATCACTGTCTCTGTTTCCAGTGCTACAGATACTGGTATTTCTGCTATTTTTCTAAACCACCTAAATAAATCATATTTACCACTTTTAAAATAAAGCCCTTCCCAAGAAGAAAAGCAAGTTGTCAATTTCTGTCAGAAAGCAGAACGACATTGATAATTCTAGAAGATCCAAGTAACCTGTTCAATTCCTTAGAGTATGGAAACACACTTTATAGGTTTTACGTGCATATAGGGGCATGAGATGAATTTAGATGCCTCTGAATTCACACCCTTATACCAATTCTCGGTCCTGTTGGCATCACAGTAACAGGGAAGACACTTAAAAGCTCCTGAGACCTTTATCCCTAGGAGCAGCAGTTCCAGAATGATACTACAGCAGTTGAATTTTTGGCACTGTTGCTGTGTGCATTACATCTTAAAAAAAACCCCAGTTTGTTCCTTATGGCATTTACAGACACACGCAGAAAGATCCCTATCTTGAGGGTTTTGCTCCTATAGCGACACTTTCGACTGTCAGCAGGTGGGAAGATTTGAGGACAGGGAGATTCTGTAAGTGCCTTTCATAACAACCGTGTTTCAGAACAATGTCAGTTCTTTGGCAAAACATCATAATCCTCATCTGGTAAATTAACCTGATCTTTCATGATGAGTTTTGCCTGGACATGTTGTGTAAGAACAGTACCACACAACTTGCCTTCTTTTTGTGTTCTCTCTGTGCTCATGTTGAGGTAAAATCAATAAACCCTGAGGTCCATCTGAGGGATACTTTCTGACTTCTATGGGCCAAACAGGGTGCACGGAATGAAAACAGAGCCCAGACACTACAACAATGGATATAACTCTTTAATCACAGAATCACAGAACATTAGGGATTGGAAGGGACCTCATAAGGTCATCTAGTCAAGAATGGATACAACTCCTTAATCACAGACTCACAGAGCATTAGGGATTGGAAGGGACCTCAGAAAGTCATCTAGTCAAGAATGGATATAACTCTTTAATCACAGAATCACAGAGCATTAGGGATTGGAAGGGACCTCAGAAGATCATCTAGTCCAATCCCCCTGCCAGCTATTGGAGGACTAACCCTGTATTTCAGCATCAGCTCTTCCTTGGTATCTGTGGTGGTCTGTACCACTGTGCACATCTTTTTTTCCAGGCAAGTGAAACTTTGGCATTAACCGGAGACTTGCTTAGCATTTTTTGGAATTACTGCCTAGCTCAGTGTGTTTTGAATGGTCAATTGTAATTCATTTCATGTTTATCAACTGGAAATATTCTAGCCTTGGCTCTGAGAGCAGACTGACTACAGGCACTGGCAGTTTTGTTGTGGCCTCTTGGAAAATGGTGAAAGAAGAAAAGACAAGAGGATAAATGAAAGTGAAGTTCCAAATTACTGGAACATTTAAAGGTCTTTGAGAAGTTTATATACGAGCAGAGTTAATTTTGTCGTGCACCGAAGTGCCAAAAGACCTAGCAGTGAAGAATATTAATCTACTTTTATAAAATCAAAGGGTTCATATTTTTTGCTGTAAAGAAATAATTTGAATAAAATTTGACCCTTTCTACAATAGTCTATGGGTCAAATTGAACCTACTATTAAAATTCTCTAATATCTTCCTTATATTAGCATTTCAAAACTCTATTTAAATATTCACAGAGCTCTTTTTTTAATAAACTTAACAAAATTCAGGTAATTTCCTTCAACTTTCTTGATTGAAGGAAGGCAGTAGGTACAGATATAAAAAAAGATGTACAGCTACGAGCAAAACCTGAAATCAATTATATAGAAGAAATAACATAACACATGGAAAGAAATTAATCAAAAGGAGAAATTTCTGCTATATGATTTTCTTGGTCTGCTACCTGCAGGCAAAGAACGTAAATGAAAAAAAAAAAATCAGCATTCTTCTTGCAGATAAGGGGAAAATTAATAAAAATGTTTCCTTCCTACCAGATCCCCTGATGCAACTTATGGTAAAAGTGAGTGGCTGCAGGAAGAAGTGAACTTAACGCATTTGAAAGTATCTGCTGGGGTTGTTTTGTACAGAAATACGCTTTATTCTTGCTTTTAAACACAAGGACGGCAGGTTGGTGAGGATTTGTAGTGTCCAAAGAGCAGCTGTTTTTCACTCCTTTTTCTGTGAAGTTGGTTGTTAGCTCATGAGAGATGGTTCATTCTGTTGGGTGCCGCAATGAAGGTGTAAGGTGTTGCCCACAAATTGGCCCAATCCTCCCACCTAGACTAAACTCGTGAAGTTCAGCCAATGTACATGACCGACTAGAGAGGCTCGGTGTGCACAGGTAGAATTGTGTAGAGCTGTAGAATTGTAGCAGGAGTTACAGAAATAACTTGGTTTGTAGAAGGTTCAATGAACAGAAGAAGGAAGCGTTTCAGTAAAGTGGGAGTAGTTTGTTTGAGATGTAGTGTCCTCCTTGAGAAGTATATTTAAAGGTTTTTTTAAAATAAATTAATTTAAAGGGTTTTTTCCTAAATTAGTTTTCTAGTTTGCACTTCAGTCCAAGAAAAGCCAATAGCAGGCTTCTTTTTCGAGCTGTTCCTGAGGTGGGCAGTTTGTCAAGATTTGTCAAGGTATTGCTGTCTACCATCCAACAGAAGAATATTTAGGCTACGTGCTTGGCCCGTTCTCTGTAGTCTTATGGAATTATGTGATTAAAATATTTTCATTTCTCACAGGTAGGAAAGGCAATGTTTTTTGTGATGAAAATTGAAAATTGTGATCATTATTAACTCAAAGGCAAGAGAGACGTATGGACACTCATGGGGTCAGGCGATTGGGGTAGGGGAAGCCACTAGTTCAGCAGGAAAATTTTATTTCTATTGTCATCTATGATGTTAGCTGTGGACTTGTGTGTTTCCATTTTTGTGATCCATCTTGGTACCTCTAATTAGCAGTTCCCCTTCTTGGAAATGTTGCACGTCTCGGTGAAAACAGTATCTTGCTATTAATTGCTAGAGAATACATTATTCTCCCTAATGTGTCAGTAAATGTGTATTGACCCTAGACGAGTGTCCGTATCCATACATGAGAAATACCTGAGCCTGAACACAGTTCCTCCAAAACCTCTGAGAAAACCAGGTTCCCAGAAGGAACTTGTAGTAGTTCCTTTGGGTAGTGCTGCCCTAAAGAAGGAGAAGCTGGGTTGTTTCTGTTGAGGTTTTTCAGATCCCTGTGAAACTTGTCTCCAGGCTGCTACGAAATCACAGAGGTTGGAAACAACCACTGCTGTGAGTTGACTGAAAGGTCCCTATGATGTGAATCAAGATAAAGTGTGTGTCTGCTGGTTTTCTTACGTAATTGTATTTGTAGGAAAATGTTGTCAGGAGAGAGAGAATTTTAGTGAAGCTTTTCTCTTTGTAATCAGAGAGCATCATACACCTAGGTTTTACCATAGGCTAAGGGTAATTTGTGTGTAGCAGCACATTTTCCTAGCAAAATGTGCGGATCCCATAGAACGTGCAAATGCTGATCCAGTCAATTTCAAGCCTCTGATTTATCGGAGTTGTTATTATTTAATGCTGCTGCTACTACTAATTATAGTCATTAACCTCTCCCCAGCCACTCACTGACAAGTATTGTAGGCTTTCTGAAGCATTCTTAATTTGTTAAGAGCACTGATTTATGTTGCTGCTCTGGGAAAGCTGGAGAATATCTGTAGGTGGGAGGGAAACTAACCACTTCAGAGACACTATTTCAGTGGTACTTTCATGTGTAAGATATATGGATTTGGAAGAGCAGAGCACTGGATGGGAAAACACTTAAGCATGAGCTTAATTCAAGCATGTGTCTAAGTGGTTTCATTTCACAGAATCACAGAATCTTTCAGGTCGGAAAAGACCCTTGGAATCATCGAGTCCAACCATCAACCCTACTCTACAAGTTCACCCCTAAACTGGATCCCCCAACACCACATCTAAGTATATTAAACTCACCCGGAAATGGTGACTCAACCACCACCCTGTCAGCCCATTCCAGTACCTGACCACTCTCTCCATGGAGGATTTTTTCCTGATGTCCAATCTAAACATACCTTGTTGGAGCTTGAAGCCCTTCCCTCTGGTTCTATCACTAATTACAGAATCCTACAAAGATTACGAATCACAGAACATTAGGGATTGGAAGGGACCTCAAAAGATCCTCTAGTCCAATCTCCCTGCCACAGCAGGATCCCCTAGACCAAGTCACACAGGAACATGTCCAGGTGGGTTTTAAACATCTCCAGAGAAGGAGACTCCACTCTCCTTTCAGATAGTTGTAGACACTGTCCTTTCAGATAGTTGTAGAGAGCAATGAGGTCCCCTTAGCCTCCTCTTTCTCAAATTAAATAACCCCAACTCTCTCAATCTTTCCGTATAAGGTTTATTCTCCAGGCCCTTCTCCAGCTTCGTTGCCCTCCTCTGCACTTGCTCCAGCCCCTCAATGTCTCCTTGTACTGAGGTGCCCAAGACTTGACCCAGTACTAAAGGTGTGGCCTCACCAGTGCTGAGTACAGGGAGACAACCACCTCCCTACTTCTGCCAGACACACAGTTACAAGCCAGGATGGCATTGGTGGTCTTAACCTCCTGGGCATGTTGCTGGCTCATATTCAGCTGCCCATCAATTAGAACCCCCAGGTCCTTTCCTGCTAGACTGCTTTCCAGCCAGACTTTCCCAAAATTTTGGGACAGGTCTTGTGAATTTGGCTGTGAGGGAAATGATTGCCGAACTTACTTAAACAGTTTAACATTACTGGATTTCAATTCTTTATGGTTTCAGTGTCATAAAACTGCAGTCATGTGAGGATGCTTGAGGGGTGCGATGCTGAAATTTATGCTCAGAGGAGTGTTTATTTTAGAAAGAGCATCTTTTTTTTAAGTGACTGTAAACCCTGGGTTTTATGGTTCATTCTCACACTTCTCCACATTACTGAAATTCATAGTGTTGGTTTTCTTTTGTGATGCTAAATGTGGCCTGTCCTTTCAAGTGTTGAATCATAGAATCATCAAGGTTGGAACAGACCTTCAGGTAGCATCTGTTACTCATCGTATAGAGATGGCTACTTAGGTGTCCTTGTGGTTCAATATCTAGGTGTTTGCATTTGTATGATTATACACAACTACTTGAGAAAGATTATTCTTTTTAAGCTTTTAATACATGAATAGTGCTAAAACCCACACACTTCAGTGTCCGTAAGTCTGGTACAAATTAGGGAGCACAGTGCAGATTTCCCCACACGGTGCTGCCAAGTGGCCTCAATCAGAAGTAATTTTCTCCATGAAGGCACACGCAACTCACTCGTGAGCCTCTCCTCAGCAGATACCGCTATTTGTATCATATTATTTGTGGTGGTTTTTCCAAGTGGACCGCTGTGTCCACTAAGCCATACCGATTTTTGACTCCTTCACTGCTGTCACTGACTAGGCTGCCTTCTACTCCTTTGTTGTTTGTTATTTGCAAGAGTATTTGAGCTCTTATGGCCATATTAATAAATAGTCAAGAACTAGGCTGTTGTGAATAGACATGAAATAGGGTAGTGTGAATAAGTAGACTTCCAAGTAATTCAGAATCTTCTGTGATGTATGTAGCACGAGCATCTGCTTGTTTTATTCAGGAAGTAGGTTTTTTACAGGACTTTGCACAAACTCTAGAACGAAGGAAGGAAAACGTCGTTTGCCTTCAGTACCTCAGTTTGAAATTAGAAATTGAGTTTCTACCAGATGTATTTAGGAATTCTTTTTATCCTGTGTGTAGCGAATATGAAGCTTTTCAGACTCGTGTCTCGTTAGGTGACATCACATTCTTCTACAGAGTGCTAACAGGAAAAGATTTGCTGAAATGAGAAGACAAATAGTTAGACTATCTCTGGAATTAACTGTTCAATTGAATTCTTAAATCGATGTGTTCACTGTTTTATTTAAGAGTCTCATAATCTCGGAGCTGTTTGCTGTCGGATCTCTGTGCCATGCCAATGAATTTGAGGAGCAGGAAGTATTTGGATTTGCATTGCTGTGTCACTAGGACAGTTGCTGGTTGTGGTGTCGCACTTAACAGATATTTTTGGGCAGAACATGAATGGGACCTTGACTCTGTTCCAGTATGCTACATGTTGTGCCATGGGCACTTAATAACATGATCAATATAAGTAATGGGAGTAATATTGTTAAATTAAATCAAAATTTTAAAGACATGCAGAAGGCAAAGTATATAGGACTAAAGTAACTGGTTAAGCTGTATTTGGACTGTTGAAGGCAATATATCAACAGAATAATGGCTGGGGGAGTAAAAGTACTAACAGAGAAAACGGTTGAAAGAATCTCTGGGGTTTTTTTGAAGAATTATTTATCTGTATTTTTGTGTATTTTAAAACAGGGAAGAAGTTGAGTAGAAGCTGTCTAGGTTGTTCCCTAGATAGTGATGATAGTGAATTTGAAAACTGACCTATATGTTTCTGAACTGGATAAATTCTTAGTTCTCTAGCTGACTTGATTTACTGCTATCAGTAAGAGGTTGCTGGAAGCAAGCAAGCCTGCAGAGTTTGTGTTTGCATTAATCAAGGTTATGTAGTTTTGTACAGTCTTAATGTGAGTTTGTGAAAATTTATTTTTATGGACTGTTTCTTTCTGTGCAAGTAGTTAGATGGAGTAGTCAAGAATAGAGAGTTTAATCTGTTTATACTTAATAGTTAAGTGGCTTTTGATTTGACCGTTTTCTTTAACTCACTGTGTTTGAGTAATAATTTAGAAAAGCCACTGACATCAGGCATCAGTGTTGCGGTTCATGTTAAAAACACAGACCAAGAAATACTTGATTTTGCTGTTATTCTTGTGGGCTGGTCTTTATTCGTGTTGAACAATGCACTGCTCTTCAGTTGAAGTTATCGCTTTAATTATAAAGGTATCGGTTTATACCTCTGGGCACGAGCTGAATGTATTTGAACACTTCAAAAAAAAGACGACTCAACGTGAATAAGAGAATTTGTCTCAAGGATCATGTTGTAGATGGGTGAGTTAGACAAGGCAACAGAATCATGAAACCTAAATGTACATTTCCACAAAAGTCTTGCTGGGATTTGGAGTGTAAGGCCCTGAGGTGAACTGTTACGTGAAGCTGTGATGTGTGCCCATCACATCCCTGGGTCAACATCACTGGTTTTTATATGTGAGTTGGTATAAGCAAAGCAAAACCTGACGTAGGTGCATGCACCCCTCTGGTCTCGTTTGGAGGTGATCGTGTTAACATCTATGGCTTCACACGCTCGGATGTGTAACTTCAGGACATGTTACATGCCTGTTCATACATGGGATTTATCTCTGGAGTAATTTGTCAAGAATTTATTTTAGTCTGAAATTTCTTTATAAAAATAAGAAAAATTAAATTTAATTTAAAAATTAAAAAAAAAACCAAAAAAGATTTAAAAAAATATTTCAAAAATAAATTCTCAACCTACAGAATGATCTGGGTTCCAGTCTGTGCCATGGAGCTGGTGCATGTACACAGACACACAGATACCTAGATCGTTAGAGGTTGGAAGGGACCTCCAGGAGTCATGAAGTCCCAACCACCCTACATAGAACCTAAGACAGGTCACATAGGAGTGCATTCAGATGGGTCTTAAAAGTCTCCAGAGAAGCAGACTTCACAACCTCCCTGGGCAGCCTGTTCCAGTGCTGTGACCCTTACAGTAAGACAGTTTCTTCTCATATTGAGATGGAGCTTCTTGTGCTCCAGCTGACACCCGTTGCCCTTTTCCCATCGCAGGGCGCAAGAGAAAAGAGATTGTCTCTTTCTTCTGTGTAGGTTTTCATCTGCTGTCTTGGAAGCAGCATCACTGCTAATGCTGAGGTGTGTGTTTTGACAACTGCTGCAAATAAAAGCACGGCAACTGCACTACTTTTCTGATTAGCATACAGTGATTATTAGCTTGCTGATTACCTACTGGTGACCTGAGCAACCAAGCCAGTTTAACATCCAGAAACAGACCTAAATGTCATGTGCACGTGCCCACTGGATTACCTGCAGGTGTATTGCTTTTGCTGTACTTTGTGAGGCACTGAAAAAGTCAAGTGACAGGGAGCCGGTCACTCAGCAGGAAATTGCCTCTCATGGAAATGTTGGTTTATGTTTTTTCCAAAATTTAAAATATTTTGAAGATCCATTAAAGACATAGAGCTGATGGTGGAATGAGGCAAACCAGAGATTTACCCATCTTTATACATGGCAGAAATGTGCATTTCCCTAAACCAGCCAATTTTTAGGGAATATTTCCCTAAAATAGAAAATTTTTACATTTCCCTAAAAACCAAATTTTGCAGTGTGGTTTTTGCTTCCTAGTTTACTTATCCTGATGTTACCAGCACACATCAATAAATGGCTCTACAGACAGTGTGCAAAATCTGAAAGGTACTCCGTGATAGTTTCGTAGAACCCCTCATGTTTTGATTTCTGACGGGAAGCTGGGCAGACCTAAGGTGCCCATGGAGCTGCCCATGTTCCGCTGCAGTGCGCTGCCCCAGTGCTCTAGTGCTTTGTTCTGTGTGCCGTACTGTGCCCTATCTGCTCATCATTCCCCGCACATATGCCATCACTGGATTTTTTCCCAACATGACTAGAAGGTGCAATTAACAGTAATGGATACTTTGATAGTGAGAGTCTTTATTTCTTCAGCCATAATAATAGCCGCTTAATTTAGGAGATATATTGCTGACTGACGGCTAGTGTTGGTGAGTATGTGTCCATAGAAGTGGGTTCATCTGGTCAGCTTCTCGGCTGGCACAAATAGTCACATTTCCATGAAAGATAGTGAGCTGTATTAATTTATGGAACCCCAGCTGGGAATCTCAATCAATTTCAGTAAAAGCTAACTATCATATTCCTGTGAAGCGAGAATTACGCAACCTAGCCTAAAGTGAATTTTGCTGTTTTAACAAATGTTGGTAGTCACTGGTTCGTAATAAATTACATAAAATTAGAGTGTAGTCAATATTTGGTTTCTTTAAAAAATTTATCCCTTCCTTCTCATCGAATGCAACAGAATCATTTATGAATTGTATCTCGGCATGATAGATTGTATAGGAATAGGGTGTTTAATACTGGGAAACTATCACATAAATACAAATTACATTTTTTTCATTAGCTAGCTAGCTTGCTTTCAATTTGAGGGAAGAAATACTCAGTCAATTATAAATGAGGCTGCACTTTCACTGCAGAATGAAATATGTGATTTTTTCACAAGCCTCAACCATGTATAATGAAATCTCTCTTTTGAAATCCAGTCTTAAGATGGATTTTGAAACGTACTGACATTTAATAAAATCTTAGTTAAAATATGTTCCGTTATTTCAAATTGCTATTTAAATCTGGGGTAAAACTCTACAACTTAGATATCGTTAGCAAACAGATGCTATTAACCAGTAAGTGCAAAGTGTGTGTCTTTGTAAGAAAGAAGAAATTCCAATTTTTGAGCACATTCCCACTGGGAACCTGGGTGTTATCGATCTGTCAGGCACTGTCTCTTCAGGGGGATCTGTAGCAGTAGTATGTCTATGTACCTAGACGAAGAATCAAAAGCAGCAGGCTGCTATTTCAAGTTCAAACTCATCGTCTGCTTCTGTAACTGGTTTATGTTTCTGTAGCCCTTGACTAGTAGTTTACCACGAGGGTTGTGTGTCCTGTCTTTTAGGAAGTGATAGTCTGAGTCCTGTCCATTGACTGTGAGTCAGAGAATCTAGCAAAAGAAGATCACAGGTACCATCAGGTGCTGGGTTGAAGCAAAATACCAGAACAAGCTGCGGTTTCTCCATCAGTACATTTGTAGTAATTCACTGTTGTACCGTTAGCTCGAGAAATGAAGCCTGTAAAGGGAACCTATTAAGCACTGTAATTCAGCCTCAAAAAACAATGACTAACAAACAAAAGAGGGCTCTTCTCTGTTTACAGGGTTTTACAAATAAAGCTTTGATTTCCATTGTTAAACCTGTCTGCGTTTAATACTGGAGTCTGATGAATAATGAAGAGAACCCTCGTGTGAAAGTATTATTAGTGCTCATTATTAATAACACTTTGTGTGTTCTAGTTTAAAGTCACTTTCCATTTCAGTTTCCGTAAAACATTATGTGTCCAACTCTAACAAATGTTGAACACTGATGGGGAAGGAAAAACTAGCTAAAGACCTCCAGTTACAGTTTTGTTTCCCATTATTCTGTCAGATGATGGTTTTGCCACTGTGTTCCTGATTCTTTTTAAAGGGCCCCTTGAGGATGCTATCGAGGATGAAGAAGAAGAGTGCCTGTCTGAAGAAAATGACGCTGTCTCCAAAGAAGACTTTCCACTGGAGGAAAGCTTTTCTGCAGAGTTTGAGCCTGAAAATCTGAGCTGTGAAGAAGTGGAGTACTTTTGTAATAAAGGTAATCATTGCAGCCCACCTCTGGAAGGAATAATGGTTTAAAATGTGCAAGAAGTCCTGTTAATATAGTCCCTTAAAAATAGAAGAGTGAGTCACTTGTGGAGTTAAGTCTGGTAAAGGGGTAAATATTTAAATGTGTTGGAAGATGTACTGCTCCGGGGGGTCTTGCCTTTAATGTTTTGCTCCAGGAATGCTATTTTCTGTGTGTTCCACTGCAGAGAACAGGCCTCAGAAGTCAATTTTTATCAGATCCGAAGCTAGCAATGCAGCATGTCTGTTCATTGCTTCTTTGCCTACCAAACAGTGCTAGAAAACCAGATTGTGTCTGTAGATTCTAGGATTAAAATAGAGCTTATTATGGAACTTCTTATGCATGGGAGAAACCCAGTGATTTGCGACAGGATAACTTTTAAAGTTGCAGATGCCTTTTTGATGCATTTGTTACTTGCCAGTTATTGAAGGTAGAGGTGTTTTAGCATAGGGAACACCCAGTTCGTTCTTCCACAGTGTTCAGGCTGCAAGGTTGTGCTGCTTCCCTTTCATCTGACAGAAAAAAGCATATTGTCACGTCCTGTTATTTAGAACATTGTTTTAACCTTCTCCCTGACAAATTTCCACTTGATTGCTTTATTGTTTGTCTTCTGCAGGTAAGGATGCCTATCAAATATCTGGAGTTGTTGTGGTGACGTTCTTCCGTTATTCCACAACCCCCTCAGGCATTTGGATATCGATGCTTTCACTCCCAGATGCTGACATACATTTTCTCATGATAGCTTGATGTGCTCCTGCTTTTGTGTTATTTTCACTTTCTTGGCCAAAGTAAACAATATCTGTTTGAAGAGTCAAGTGTTATGACTGCAGAATATTAGCCTTTCCTACTGAGCCTTCAGTGGGGAAGGCATGAAAATGTATTTCTTACCCGTGCTGTCTGTAGCATACAAACTTCTGATAAAATAATTTACTTCTTGTGCTTCCACTTCCTGGTACTGAATCACGCATCCAAAGAGATCAGAGCAGTCCAGTCAATAGTGTAGAGTTCAGCTGCTACACGTCTTTGGAGAAAATGAGACCAGATTATGAATGAAAACCCTTTACAAACAGGATCTCTTATGCTATCATATATATATAAAATAAATACTATTATTGTAACGGTGCTGTAAACCAGTGCTGCAATTACTGTGCGCACACATGCTCACAGGCCACTCAAACGTTTTCTTCAGCTGAAAGAAGTACTGTCCCTGTTCCTGGGATGACTAGATAATTATTTAAAAAAACACTACTAATAATTGTTATCCTGGCCTCCCTTGAGTTCCTTCTCTCAGCAATGGAAGATTATCTATCAGTTATATTATATCTATCAGTTATATTATTTGATTATTCTATCAGTTGATATCAGTTTTATTTAGTTATTTCTCTGTATTTCTTCCCATGTTTCCAGGGCCCCTGAATGGAAATACTATGGTTTTGGGTGAAAATCAGAAAAATATATAATATTGTTTAGTTATAGTGATCAATGTTGCAAGTTAATGTTGAATTTCAAGTTGTCATGGTGTTTCCCTATAGTGAACACATTCTTCAGGGGAAAAGTGCTGAACCCAGGCCATTGTATTAAACAATGATCGGGAATTAAATGGAAATATATTTAAATCTGTATCTTGATTATCATATGTTTTATTAAGGACAACTGCTGACTCTTCAGGCTGAATGCCGTTCGACTGCCCAGCAGGTTTTTTTCCACGTGTGTTGTAGTTGTGTAAGAATCTTAACCCATCCACTACAACTGCTGCAGAAGGCAAGTAGGAAAGGAAGTTTCTGAGGATGAAGGGGCACATAAAAGCCCCTAATCTACTTCCAGTTGAGGCAGTGTGACACAAAGTCCCACTTTGAAGTAAGTGGAGAATATCCCTGGAAAAAGATGAGATGGGAGATAGACGTGAATTGGGTTTTTGTTTTAACTTCTGTTGAATGTCGTGCTTCTTCCGTGTCACGTCGGAAGTGATGTTAGCATGAGGCCAGGTATGCTTTCCTTAGGATAAAACCAAAGACAAATCTAATGAGAAAAGCAAATCAGCTTCTTTAGTGGAAGCGTTTGTGACTGCATTATACAGTAAATACTGACGGTGAGACCGAGTCTCACTTTTAACAAGTCTCAGTTTTTAACAGGAATTTGTTGGTCCTTCATCACCTTCTCTTTTTAGTGGTTCAGCATTGCAAATAAAAGCAATAAGCTTTTTATTACCTACAAGTGTTTTTTTCTTTAACACTACGAACTACAGTTTTAAAATGAGATTTGTACTAAGTAGGGTCAATGGGAAATAAATGCATTCTCGTTTCTGTTTTGAGGGGTTGACCTTCTGAGTTTTGTGTTGTTCTTTGACTGTGTTGGCAGCTTGTAACCCACAGATGCCTTCAAAGGAGGGAAACACGAGTGTAGAACTGTGTTTTCTTTGTGAAGGCTTTCTTTTTCCCAGGAAACACCAGAATTAGCTTGGCAATCCTTTGTGCTGTCTCTGCATTATCCCCTTGCTAGCACGGACCATTAAAGAATTGTAGGGAATTTTATTGGATGCAGATATTTGGATATGAATATGTTCTTGGATATAAATGTGTGTCCTGGCTCCTCATTTCCTTTTCCTTGGATGTTTTTATATCTGGCCTACATCAAGCAGGTAAACGAGTAATAGGGTTTCCTGCAGGAATCAGGAGGTGTGGGCAACGAATGGCACAGCCACTAGGGACGTGATGTTTGCCAGGCTTCAGCCATGTATTTCTCCAAACTCTGTAAACCCAAGAATGGACTAAAACCAGAGACTTTTAGTGGTCCAAACTAGGCATTGGAGGCAGAAAGTTACCGCATATGCAGTTCATTCAGAAGAATAAAGTAAATGATGTAAGGGGTCACAAGTTGGTAACTTTGGCTTTCTGACTGAAGAGGTTTTGCTGTCAAGCTGTGCCCGATCGTATTATAAGCAGAGAGCAGTCTCTTACTGTCTAAATTGCAAATGGCTAACCTTTATAAAGCCATACTTGTCATTCCCACCTTATTAATTTGGGTTTGTAAGATTGATTCAGCAGAATAGTTGCCAGAATTAGAAGGAGAAGGCAAAAGCGTCTGCAAAGTGTGAAGCAAATTAATCACATTGATTGAGCTACATGTCACTTACAACTTCTCCATTTTCAAAATTATGACTTTTGGCTATTATTTTTCCCTTCTCCTTTTGCTCATTAATGGCTTTTACAAGGAATCTGGAAAATTCTGCCTCCCCCCGATTTTCGCAACGCCACAAACCCACAATTAGCTTTACTACCTGTGAATAATTATTCCCCTGTATTCTTCCTTCCCACTCCAATGTGAAGAGGTGAACAGTGTTCAAGCCTGTAAATATTAAAAGTAGAATTTAGCAACTCACGGCGTAGCAGCGATTGAGTTAAGCTTGCAGCTGGGAACTTTGAATGTTTTGGATGAAGTTTGCCATCCAAGAATTAATGTTTTAGAAGAGCTAACTAGCTTTGAGAAGAAATGGCAGTTAGAAGTCTAGTTTGTTTGCGTGTGTGGTGAGGGGAAAGGGAGTGTTTTGAAACGGCAGTCATACCAACACTAGTGGAAGTCGTAGTGTTCTTCCAGTATGAAGCTGGGCTGGTCTTAGTCTTCAGAGTAGAAACACAATGTTTGGTAGGGGGTAGCCTTGGTGGTAGTGCATTGCATTTTGTCAGCTTGTAGCCTTTAAACATTGCTGTTTGTGCTTAGTTACTACTAATGTCTGCACTGCAGGCAAAGAGGGCGTCTGATGCCTTAGCCTTGGGGCTGAAAGGTTGTTCTTTTTAGTGTCTGGGTAGCGGGTATCTGGATTAATTCATACTAAATTAAGATCTAGAAGATGTATGAGATGAGTTTCAGTATTTAGAATAAGAAAATAGACTGTCTCCCATGGAGCAGAGTGATAGACTGGAGAGCTGAAAGCTTACCGTGGCAGCTAGGAGATTGCACACACAGATTGGTGTCTGTAGGTAGGAAAGAAGATAGGTGATGCTAACAGAAACAGCCAGAGAAGTGATCTGGAGGCATATTTGGGTTAGCAAAAGTGGGAAGGCAGATAAGCAAGCTGGGTCTAGGGTGGGGTGTCCCTGCCCATGGTGAGGGGATTGGAACTGGATGATCAGGTGGTCCCTTCTGACCCGGAGTGATTCTGATTCTATAACTTCTCCAGTGAAGGGATCCTGCTGTGGCAGGGGGTTGGACTAGATGATCTTTCGGGGTCCCTTCCACTCCGTAACGATTCTATGATTCTAAGACGTCCCTGCTTACTGCAGGGGGGTTTGGAATAGATGGCCTTTAAAGATCCCTTCCAACCCAGACTAATCTAAGATTCTGTGAATACAAAAGCCAAGGAGTTGGAGCTAATGAAAAGCAAAGTACTAATTCAAGTCCATTTGGGCTCTGAAGTACTTTGTCATTGTGATTTTAGTCTCTGGTTGCTCTCATCGTGCTCAGATACCCTCAGGAAAAATTTAAAGATGTTCATAGAATCATAGAATCATTAGGGATTGGAAGGGACCCCGGAAGATCATCCAGTCCAATTCTCACCTGTTACTTAGAAAGTTTGCCCTGCTCCTGCAGAGGAGGTGACACCTTTTCTTCTCTGTAAACATCAAGGGGAACAGGAGCCTTGTCTGCTTCATAAGGGTGGGAACTGGCTGCACAAATTCCAGTTCCATGTGACCTTCTTAGCAGAAGTGCTCAGTGAGGGATTAACTTTGAAAAGGAAAGTTATCTTGAACAATGAGAGAGATCACTTGAGATTAGCAGTTAAGTAGCTGTGCTCAGAGGAGGAGAGAGGCAAGAGAAGAAAGTTAAGGATTACAATGGAGAGAAAATTTGGGACTGTTTTCAGAAGAAATTGGTGAATAGCTGATAGTTAGAGAAAGAAGACTATCAATGTCTTACTGCCATGCTTACCCAGACAGTTTTGCTCGGTTAATCCCTTCCTTGCTTGTAGCACAGCTTTGGTGCTTGTTCCTCATCTAGGCTTCCCAGTTTCTCCACCACCAGGCAGCATTTACACCAGCCATCAGTGGTAGAAGACTCAATGGTCTGAAAACTGGTGGCAAATTGGAAAGCAAATGGCTTGTTTTCCGCCCTTAATTGTGCTTTAGGTGCTGAGGTGGGAAGATTAGGGTGATACCTAAGGTAGGACTGAGACTGATTGTTTCCTGATGCAGTGCTTTTGGGATCTAGATCACAAACTGCCTTTGCCCATAGCGATTCAGTGTTGCATTTCCTGATAAGTTCCTTATCTTTATTTGTGGGGGAAGAGTGAGCTGAGGGGGATCCAGGGCTGTCTGACACTGACACACTTCTGAGTCAGCAGGAGGAGAACTTGGGGAGTATATGGGCTTCTGCTTGGGCAGGAGGGGATGAGCTCAGAGCCTGGTTCAAGTGTTCTGCTCATGTGCAGCATTTCTTTTGTCACTAGCCCACAAAACCATCTTTGGACTGGGATTTTCAATGTTAAACCGTGTGAGCTGATTGTGCAGCCAGGCTTGAGATTCAGGGAAACCGCTGCAGCGTGATTCTCCGCATAAGGAAAAAAAAAGGCGTATACAAAGCTAAATTCTTCTCTGCATTAATCTTCCCCTTCATACTTCATGTGCAAAGTTATCACACACTGATCTATAATACCAGCCAAACTCTTAACACGCTGGAAATGATTTCTGTGTGTCCCTTTTTCCTCTGGAGTGTGACTTTGCATGTGGATGCCCGTGTGTGTCCCTGTAAAGGTTCTTTGTGCCTCTCGTGTTAGGCATGTCCTAGCTGACAGTGCGCTTGTAGTAACTAACACTGTGCTTTCTGTTTTCTGGATCAAAAAGCACCTTTGTGCCTTTTGTTCTTTATTTTTTTTCATTTAACCAGAAACCTTTTAATCAATAATATTACTTACTTTTCCAGTAGTGGATTTCATGACAAATTTCTCCCCCTTTTGCTATAGCAAGTGGAAGCAGGATCAGCATAAGGCAGCTATACCGTAATCGCTTTGAGCTCAATAAGATCTTTACAGGCAACTTTGTTCCTATTTCTTAACGGGATTAAGAAGCTCAGCTCTTTAAATTCTTGCATATAACACTGACATTTCCAGGGTGTGTTTGGACCAGGGAGTTCAAAGGGAAGGAATAAAAAAGAAAAGCCAATATGACTTTGTTTTTTACCTTGCTGGAGGAGCTGTTTGTGCAAATCGCCTATAAGCTTATTGACCTGAATCTTTGACTCCTTGTTTTCTCTGGATTTGGCTGGAGTGTAGACACAGATAGAGCACTGATAGAGGTGATTGCACAGCCCTCGGCTTTGCTTGGCACCAGACACCCCCTCTCCCAGCGACTGACACTATCTTTCCCTGGCAACATTTCTGTTCTCCTGCAGCTCGTACTCCTTTACATTTTTAAATTGCTTTTAATTCATTGCGTTTTGTTTGCACAGGCATTCTGTGGAAGTGAACACATTGGTCCTTTTTGGGAAGCAGAGGCAGGAGAGGAGGGGTATGATGGGTGATGATGTATTTTCATCTCCTAGAATAACAAGAATCTGCATAAGAACTCAGTGCAGTTTCTTCCTAAACCACAGTAGTTACCTCTTACTGACTTGTGCGCATGTTTTCGAGCTGGTATTGGGTTCTTGTGTCCCCCCTAGGGAGGGTTCCCATATGTTTATCTGTATCCGATTCAGCTGAAACAACTAAACCTTGTGTATCTTCCAAACTTCTTGTCAGCTGCTGGATATGGACAAAGAGAAGAAAATGGCCTTTGAAGGATGCTGGATCTTGGCAGGATGAAAGAAGATCTTTTTCTTCTGTATGCAAGCATTTGCCTTGTGCTTTACCTTTCATGCTTTCTCATTTTTCCTCTTCCTGGGGCTCACAGGACCACCTGTTTCCTTGCTAGAAGAGAGATACTTTAAAAGATTAGAGTGGTTTTTCTCACCATTCACTGAAGAGTATGGAGAGGCTTCCAGGATCGTTGTCTGTCCTATACTGTCTTCTGTTTACTGCTAGCCCATGTGTAAACTGTTTGGACCATACTTTCAGTCCACCTGAAATTCATGTCAGTGTTAACTTGAGTGAGCTAAAAATTTGATGTAAGTCTTCATAGAATAACAGAATGGTTTAGGTTGGAAGGCACCTTCAGAGATTATGTAGTTCCAGCCCCCTGCCACGGGCAGGGACACCTCTCACTAGACCAGAGCCCCATCCAATCTGCTCTTCAACACTTTCAGGGCAGAGGCATCCACAGCCTCCCTGGGAAACCTGTTCCAGTGCCTCAGCACCCTCACAGGGAGGAAGTTCTTCCTGGAATCTAATCTACACTCTTTTAGATTGGAACCATCCCCCTTGTCCTGTCACTGTAGTCCTTTATTCCAGCTTTCCTGTAGCCCCCTTCAGATTCTGGAAGGCTGCTATAAGTTACCCCTGGAGCCCCAGTTCACTCAGCCAGCCTTCATAGCAGAGGAGCTCCAGCCCTCTGATCATCCCTGTGTCCCTCCTCTGGGCTCGTTCCAACAATTCCAAGTCCTTAAGGTGGGGACTCCAGAGCTGGATGCAGCACTGCAGATGAGGTCTCACAAGAGCAGAGTAAAGGGAGAGAATCCCCTCCCTTGCCCTGCTGGTAACACTTCATGTGATCCAGCCCAGGGCAGAGTTGGCCTTCTGGGCCTCCCTCACACCCTGCCGGCTCATGTTGAGCTTTTCCTCTAGCAGCACACCCAAGTCCTTCTCCTTGAGACTGCTCTCCATCCATTCACCACCCAGCACGTATTTGTGCTTGGGATCACCCTGACCCAGACGTAGGACCTTGCACGTGGAGTTGTTGAACCTCATGCAGCTGATGTAATCAAGAAATTAAATAATTGTTGACCGAGCAGAAAACTATCTTGAAAAAAAAACTGCCAAGCTGTGTTTCAGGAAGTGGATCTATGTAGAAAACATCATTGGAGCTGTCCAGAATTATAAAGTGAGGGAAACCTTTAAACAGCTTACTCAACTTTAAGCAGTTTATCAAAGCAACTCCAGCTTTTTCAGTCAGCACTTTTTGGGTGTCTTAAGAACAATGACATTGAAAATTCTATCGCAGCTGTGAGGAAAGGGATTACTTGGTTACAACAAGTAGTGTAATGTCCCCTCTCTAGAAAGTCACTAAACTTGAACTTGGATTGACTTAAATTTGAGCTCGAATTTGACAGATTATGAATTGCAAATTAATGGGGGTAATCGTCTTTAAACTACTAAACGCACAAGTGACAGATTTCACCACGTGCTCTTAGTTCATGGGAACTGTACGTCTGCTCCTAATATGATTCACTCTGAAGGTCCAGCTTGCTTTATTTTTTTGTCTAATGTTCTTGACACAAAAATTCTTTGGAAGAGTTGTGAGATCATCCCTGAAAAACTGTTGTCCATTTGGGTCCAGAAGCACAGTTGCTCAGAGATGGTGCCATGGTCTAGCCTTGAGCTCTGTGGTAACGGGTTGGACTTGATGATCTATGAGGTCTCTTCCAACCTTGGTGATACTGTGATACTGTGGTGTGTCCCGTCTTGGTGAGGATATTGGCAGTAGAATCATAGAACAGTTTTGGCTGGAAGAAATCATCAAGTTCAACCATTTCCTAGCCCTGTCATCACCACTAAACCATGTTCCCCAATGGAACATCTACCTTTCTCTTCAACACCTCCAGAGATGGTGACTCAACCCCCTCCCTGGGCAGGCTATTCCAATACCTGATAACCATTAAATGCCTGAAGATGAACATTTCTTACCTGTACTGCTCATCTGTACCCAACACCCTGAGGGCTGCTCCTAAGTCTCTTGGAAGTAAGGAAGTATGGCCCTCAACTTTTCTCTTGATTGTTTTATTTATGAAGCTTTGACCTACTAGATGCAGTAACTGTGTCATAAGCAGGCTACAAGGTCTTAAGTACCTGCCTGTGATTATAGTATCACAGAATCACAGAATAATCATGGTTGGACAGGACCTCTCAGATCATTGAGTCCAGCTATACCCACAACAACAAAACCTCAATGCCTGAATACTTGATTAATCGACAAACACACACTAACCCCCTCCATGCCTCCCACTAGAGCGGGTCCTGAAGCACCATGTCTACATGTTTCTTAAACACCTCCAGGGATGGGGACTCAACCACCTCCCTGGGAAGGCTGTTCCAGTGCCTCTCCACTCTTTCTGTAAAGAAGTTCTTCCTGATATCTGATCCAAACCTCCCTGCCACAACTTCAGACCATTTCCCCCGGTTCTGTCATTAGTTCCTAAGGAGAAGAGGTCAACACCCACCTCTCTACAACCTCCTTTCAGGTAGTTGTAGAGGGCAAAGAGGTCCCTCCTCAACCTCCCTGTCTCCAAACTAAACCTGTCCAGCTCCCTCAGCCTCTCCTCATACCACTTGTTCTCTAAACCCCTCACGAGCTTGGCAGCTCTGCTCTGGCCACATTCCAGCATCTCAATGTCTTTCCTGTAATGAGGGGCCCAGAACTGACCACAGTACTCGAGATGAGACCCCACAAGGGCCGAGCACAAGAGCTCGATAACTTCCCTTCTCCTGCTGACCACGCTGTTCCTGATACAGGACAGGATCCCGTTGGCTTGTTAGTAATTAAACACTGAAGGGATTAGTAAAAGCAAGTGAAGCAAATGGCATGTTTAGCACACTGTCAGATAAATACCAGTAAAACCAATGTTACTGCTCAGTAGATTCTTGTGTATAAAAGAAAAAGAACCAATTCATTTATGATCACTGAGTCTTTTTTCTTGGGATGGACTCAGAAGTTTGGACTATTTTTGAAACCATTATGACGTGGCCGGTGTGGACAAACATGTCTCCAGAGAGAGGGAATTGATTGCCTTTGATACCGAAGCCCCTGGAGTGATGGTTATTTCAAGTAAAAGCACCCAACTGTTTACAACAAGGAAAACTGAACTCTGACTTGGTGTAAGAGCCAAGAAATGCTTGTTTGGTAGCTGTGGTGGAAGTACTGTGAAAATGACCTGTGTGCGCACAGGACAATAACGTCGGCTGCACGTGGTGAGATGAAGGGTTCTCGTAAGAGACAGAGAGACTTAGTGTTTCTGCAGTGGGGAGGAGCAGAACTGCTGTTTAGTTAAGTAGAACTATGAACTCGCAGAACTTTGACACTTCCTAGAATAGCCCCGAAATCTTTGTTCTGCGGCAGGGTGGTTTAGATGTTCATGGGCTGCTGATTTCCACTGAAACACTTTTTGGAAATTATATTAAGCAGCAGTGTTTGTCTGGGGCATCTGTGGATCTTTAAAAATGTGCTTTTGCTGCTTTTCTAACCAAGTGCCTAAGGCTACGTAAGTTTGAAACCCAGGTTGGCACTTGAATGCATCTAATAGAGATTTTTCATTTGCAACTTTAATGGGGAAAGGTTGAAAAGACACAAGACTAGAGTCTTTTTTTTGTTTTCCTTTAAATCTATCGAAGCTTTGCAGTGGCCAGTGTATCTGAGTGACACTCATTTGTACCACTGGTGCCACAAGAGTTGCTCGCTAAAAATTAGGGGAACTCATTAACAGAAGGAAAGTCTGGGATACAATTGAGAGGACGCTTTAGTGGTCCACAGGAAAACATTTGAATGAATGATCCTTGTCTTGAAGGGACTTCAAAAGCAAACAGTGGATAATGAGATCGTCTCCAACATCTAGGGAAGGGCAGGCCAGCCTCGGTCCAGATGAACTTGCCTTGTTCCAGAAGAGAAGTGCGGTAGCTGAGCTGGTTGGAAATAATTGCCGCTGCTTTGTGGACTGCTGCGCTGAAATGCCATTGTGTCAAGGTGTCCTTTGTTAAACGGAGTGATGGTTTTAATTTGGATCAAAATAGCTTCTGTGCTGTCGCGGAGTTAACAGCTCACACACATGTGGGCACTCGCTAACACAGGATGTTCATAGACCTTCTCTGAAAGTCAAGGTAAGAGACAGGGCAGTGTTTCTGACGTGTGCTGGGTAAGTAATTTTAAGTGTGTTTAGGACAACTAGAACCAGGCAGTGACTTCAGGAGGGATTTATCCCAGGAGAAACAGTGCTTGTTAATCAGCGCGGCAGAGAGCGATTGCTTGCAAAGCAGCACGGTGTTTGATAAATGACAGGAAACGAATCCACAGAAATAAAGCACAGTGGATTAACATGTAAAAGTGCTGGTGTCTTTCAGGATTCGCTAGTGAGTCCATCATCCAAAGGACAAGTTTTGCTCAGACTGACTGTCTTTGTAGAGTAGTGCATTTCCGTTGGCTTGGGAGCGCTTCATGGAAGTCATGTCTCACAGGCTTCAGGTGGGGCAGCCTGGTAGTGAGAGCAGCAGGAGTCTCTCCCCGTCTCTTTGTCATTGCAGAGCTTGTAGAATAAACTAATTTGTATGATGCTGTAGTTGACTGCCTTATCCTCAAACTGCATGCAAAGTATGGGACCATCCCTCCCGACGTATTTAGTATCTTTATTCTCAGAGCTCTGGTCCCATACCTGTCCTGGTTTTACTGGGACAATCACAGACCAGCCAAGGTCTGCAGGCCATCAGAGTCAGCCAGGGCAGCGGATCCAAGCCTGTCACAGCATAACCCACACAGTCCTAATAAAGGCAGGAGGTTCCTCTTGTTTTCCTCATTCTCCCTATCTCTGGAGGGGCTCAGTTCCCTTTCTGTTCTCAAGGACTGCTTTTCTCTTTATCGTGGAGAGCTGTGCATTGAGCAGTTCTAGCGTAGCTTTGTGAGCTTTATACTGAAATTTCGTGTTAGCTTGATTATTTTATTTGAACCTGTGGGTCTCCTCTCTTTTTACTGATCCTTGTTTCTGCTGGGGAAGGGTCATTGGATGATAGAGCAACCACAGTCTAGCTGTGGACATGGGCTAAATGTCGGCAGTACCAGAAGTTTATTTAAAGATAGGGTTTTTTTCATCATTTACATGGTTTTTGTACTCAAAATGCTTTGTATACTCAAAACTTGTCTTGCTATTAAACCTAACAGACGTTTGCTTGTTAGATGTGTAAATAGAATAGTTTCAAACGAGGCTCTTTTAGATGTTGTTGGTATTTGAAAGAACAGCATATGCTGCCAAAATGTGAGTTAAATTGAATAAATTAAGTAAGGTGCACGTGTGACTTAAGTTGTATATGGCTTGTTCTGAAGTTACCTCTAAAGAGACCTTCGTGCCAATGATTTTCAGCTTTCTTAGGATTCAAGAGCAAGATGATCAGTTGGCGTAAGCTGTGTTACTAGTCTTAAGCATTGCAATAAAGCAGATAAATGAAACAAAGAACAATTTCTGAATGCTAACTTAAGGGTTCTGAAACTCTGGTATCTAGTTCATGTGAAACTCTGGCATCTGGATTCAACCCAGAATCCTTCCTGTGACTGGATCTGCCCTTACTGCCAGTGTAGGTTGTCAAGGCTCCCCCCGTGTTACTGTACGTGAGGCTGTGTTCCTTGCTGAATTAAAGTCTACAGTGAGTGACTCCCCCTGTCTCATCTGTTTTCCCTTTTGGCAGTGCAGAATGCTACAGGCTTGATACCCATTTATTGCTGAATTGATTTATTATAATTGAGAAGTGATGTTTCGCTCTGAACAGCTGTATTAGGACGTTAACAATTTAAGTTTACGTTTATGCTGCCAGGAAAACCAAACACAAACTGAATTTCAAACTTCTAATGTTCCCTCACTCCAATAGAAGCTGCCATGTGCTGTTTGCGACTGGTACAGTCCTTCACCCACAGCTATTTTGTCTGATGATAAAACCATAAGTGTACGAAGGCTGCACATTTTTCATCTCTTTTATGACCTTATCTTTTGTGAGCGGTGTCTGGGAAGGTATCCTAACTATGGGAAGCACCTGGCAAACGTATATGATATCTATGCTGTGATAAGCAGTTGTGAACAAGAAAGTAGATCTGTCATTTCTGAACTATTCATTGTTAAAACTACTTTGTTGATTTAGCTGATTGCAAAATACATTACGGAGTGACTAACAGCTGCTATAACATTTCTAGTCAAGGAAGTTCAATAGTTGCATTGTACGAGAGTTCCTATACGAGCCTAATACTGATAGGAACAGCATGGATTAGAAAAGTGGGTCTGAGAAGAGCTACTAACCCATGAGCTTCTTTAAAATACCGCAACTCCTCGTGGTACAAGCTGATTAAGGACATGTTGGGAAGTCTTTAATTTGTTAAAAAGATTAACGTGAAATTACTTGAATAGTCAAGTCTCTCTCTTTTCCTGCTTGTCAGTGTTGTCAGAGATGTTAGAGTTCTCCCTCTCGTGTTTCTGGTAATACATCTCTTCTAAAAAGTTTTCAGACTCCCTGACCAACTGGCTTAGTGCACTCGCTTGCATCTGCTGGATAAACACTAGGATGTTAAAAAACACATTAAAAAACTTAGGGTTGTTTTTGAAGGGCAGCAGAAACAGTTAGTGCTGGTGAAAATGGCAAGGTGAGGATGAAAATTCTATTCATATTAGTGCACTGACGTTATCTGACGAAGACTGTGACTTCTTCTTAAGCAGTGTTTTGTTTATTTAGCAGTTTGCTGTAAAGCAGTGATTTGTTTCACTTAACTGGCTAAAGATAGTCCCTGGTCTGAGCTCTGTTTCTGAGGATGATTTGGCTATCTCAGACCCCAAGAGGGGTTTTGTATCTCTGGCATTCTCGAGTAGCTTGAGTCCCTGTCCGTAGGAGCACTGCATAAGTAGTCTGGACTAGCTTAACTTGAAGACATCTGAGATTAGAGGAGACAAAATCTGCCTGAAGTGTAGCTTTAATACCAAACATAAAGAGAGAGGTGAAAGTACAGTAGGTCTAACCGACTCAAGACTGCATGTACTCCGTGATGTTATAGATTCTTGCTCCTGTCAGTCTGTTTTCTCATGATTCTGTTCTTTTAAAGGACTGAATTAGTTTACTGATCTTAGCTGCCAGATGGAAAAACTTGAGCAGAAGCAAGGTTTTGCTTCATTTTTAGAGCCTTTATCATTGCTGGCAGTACTGTACCACTCTTTGGTGTTGCTGGTAAGAAGTTATTCTCCTTTAACTTAAATAAAAAATGTAATTGAGCAGCAAAGTGAATGAGTAAGATGAAGGAAAAGCAAAACAATGGGGTTAGGAAGGAATCAACAGGTTAGGAATGATATATACTGTAAGTGAGTAGTATGTATGTTTGGCAAAAGCTGCTTGGTTTAGCTTGGAAGATAGAAAAAAGCCAGAGTTCTGGATGGCTACTCCTGCACATTGAAAAAATGTCTAAGTTTTGAAATAAATGAGGAAAACAGTCTTACTGAAACTGGTAAATAGCAGATGAACAAGGGAAACAATGGAAAGGGAATCAACTCCATAAAAAGATAAACGGTAAACTCCTTTCTGCTAAGCATTTGCTAACTGCTAAAGTGGCACTAAGTGGAAATAAAAGAGAAAATCTTGATGGGCTTTTGTTATAGGCTGACCCTCCTTTTGGCTTGTTAAAGTTGCAGTGTCTGCAGCATGAAATGGATGGATTTGGGAGCCCATCTTCACCTGATCTTAACAGACTTGCTTTGCGGGTGGGTTCTGAAGTCCACAGTGATACACCATTTGTTGCTTCAGTAGGTGGAAGAGATAGCTTGGGAGAAGTCAGTTGTGCTCTGTCAGGTGTGTCATGCATAGACTTGGTGAGCAGTAGGAAGCATTGTTGTAAATAATTCAGAATACTTCTGGGTGCAAATCAAAGTTCTCATTCATGTAAACTCTACACATTTTGTTCTACTCTTGGTTCCTGAAAATGAGCATGGAAAACAGATAGGGCCATACTTAATGAAACACTGGAGATGGAGTTAACACAAATTGAGCAATCTCCTCATTTTCCAAATGCTTAATTAGTGTGTGCCGTGGGTCGTGTACTTAGCTGTCTTCCTCTTGTTCTTCAGCCCAATCTGTTCGCGTTTTCTCCTCCTCTTTCTATTCTAATAGATACTGGCTGGTTGCATTGATTGAGAGAGTGTTCAGATTTTCAAGCTCACCCCAGGTTTTCGTGCCTTATAACCGGGAAAAAGCTTTTCTATTTTGGAGTGAAAATTTCCCATGCTTGAGCTCTATCAAGAAATCCAGTTCCTAAATTTTGTTGTTTTGATGTAGTCCACAGACATCTATTGTTTACAGGAGAAATAGTTTTCTTTAGAATCAAAATGCTATTAAAAAATAGTCTAGACGCTTTCTGTGGTGATTGTGTAGCTCAGGGTCGAAGCTCTGAATTCCCCTTACTGTGAAGTGCTTCCCTAAGTTTTGCAGAAAATTGGGAAGTGGATCTCACCAGGTTTGAACCTTGGAAAACTGTCTTCTGTGTCTCTCCTTCAAAGAACAATTCATTGCAGCCTTATGGAGGTGGGAACTTAGAAATGCGAGGTAAAATCTGCTAGGTTCCTTGGTCCACCCCAAAAAAATCAGAGCTCTGCTGGCTACTCCAACACAATTCCAAGTAGAACGGTTGATGTCAGACTTTGATTGTGTCTCAAGTGGTCGGTAAACAATTGCTAAAACTTACAAATGGTTGTAAACAATTAGCTCTTTTCGATATGCAGGGTAGCTGCAGACTGAAGTGGAGCATGTGAATTCCAACTGCCCGTGTGAAAGTCTACAGTGCCTTTAACAGGGAAGTTACACCAGTTATTTGTGTTGTCACGCGTGAGTGCGCTGGGCTGTATTTGGAATGTTAGAAATACAGACCTCCAAATTGTGATACAAGTAGAGCTAACTTAGTGCAGTGCTTGTCCAAGCAGTAGATTACCAGGCTTTCATACGGTGAGATTTGGAACCTGCTTGGTTTAGGGACGTGAGGAAGATCGTGTCACGGGAAGCAGTTACTCCTGCACACAAAGCTAATACTTTATCGTGTTTGTATATAATCATGTACTTGAAAACTCTGGGTTGCAATCTTATCTGGTATAAATATAGCTCCAGTGATAACATATGGGGATCTGGCATGGCTTGTCGTTATCACATTTCTTTACCTATGTTGCTAATAAAAGCTTTTGTTATCATGAGTGGGGAAAAAATTACAAGCCACTGCTTAATTGCTCTGCATTTGGCTTCTTGCTCTTCTGTTGTTAAATAACAGGCAGTTTGATTTTCAGAATCTAAAATACATGGTTATTGTTTTAGAGCTGCCACTTTCTGTGGGACACTGTTCTTTAGAAGGCTTGCTTCAAGTTTGCTAAGGAAATAAATAAATTAAATCATAACTCAGTCCTATCTGGCTGGTGAAATTAAATTGTGTAGATTTGATTTTATTTCTTTCCCCCCCACCCCGTCCATTCTTCATAGTCTTCCTGTGCTAGAGTTTCTTGGCTTGGTAGAGTGTACTGGCCTGGAGAAACCTTCAGAGGTGTCATTTAAGGCAGTCCTGTGGCCAGAATATTGTGTTAATACCTGAACCCCTCGCCGCCTTTACATTTCTCCATCCTGCGTATTTCACAGTGATCATTCCACAGTTGTTGCACACCTGTCTAGTATAGTTAGCTGAAATAACTGCCCTTAACATCACCACAGAGTTCTTCAAAAGTTAAATGGTCACCTGTGAGAACCTAACGCTGTCTCCTGCATACAGCCTTGTGGCGGATGGTCGCCAAAGGCAGGCAGACGGATGTTCTTGGGTGCTTCTGTGTGATCCAAAATTCTAGAATTCATCAGAAATGCTGCCTTCCTTCAGATAAAGTTCGATAGGGAGAACATGATCATAGGGACTTGCTGCTGCATTATGACCTTCAAGGGCAAGTTCCTTAAGTGTCAGAATACTACAGAGTAGCTCTCCACTAGCTGCCTGGGAAGCCGGGATGCTGACTGGACCATATTTTAGTACCAAGTGGTGTTAATCTGCAGGGCATGAGAAACAGGTAGGTGTCAGGACAGTCAGTTCAAGACAACCCAACCTAAAGCACGTTCCTGGGGGTAACAAGATTTATTCCTTTCCGTGCATGCAGACTGAATTTGTGCTTTGGTTTACGGCACTAGGTGCAAGTCGTGATTCTGGGTTTTTTAAGCATTTGGAGGAAACACTGATTTCCAAGATTTATCTCCTCACGGAGCGGGAATGAGCTCAGAGCCTGTTTGAATCGCTGGGAACTCTTGGGTGTTTGTGTCCAATAATAGTTTATTTTAATTTTCTTTCTGTGTATAGGCTTATGTTTTCGCTTGGGCATGTAAGCAGTTGTTTGGACATTGAAAGAGCTCAGCTTAAAAGTCATGGTTGAAGTAAGACAATACTGTATTTCTTTGGGTTGTTTTCTTCCAGGCAATGAAGAAGGCATCCAGGAGGCAGCAGAATCGGATGGCGACGCTCGGTCAGAGAAACCAGGGCAGCTTGCTGTGGAGACTGAAGAATGGGATGGGCCAGGTAGGAAAAAACAACTGAAAGCAAACAAATTTCTTAAACTAAATTCCAAGATGTGTTAATATCGTTATTTTAGTAGATGTGTTATGCTTTGTATTAACCTTTGAATAGACTCTTCCCTTCATGATCCTTGGAGTCCAGGGTATCGGTGAATAAGTACTAAGATAAAGTTACTGAGTAAAAAGCCTGTTTTGACACCACCGTTTTGTAAGTTGTGGGGTGTAAAATTGCTGGATATGAAATTTCCTGACATGCCTACTTGATGAAAAATGTTGCTGCTTAGACTTTTTACCTTAAGAGTTAAATTTAACTAAATTTAGTTCCCTGATAGCATTAAGGTATTGACAAGAAAAACAGCCAGACACTGGTCTTGTCTTCATTGTGCCTTCATGTAGCACCAGGTTAAGATTCACAAGGAGGTATGGTATCTACTGATGTTGGACTTTACCTGATTGAACCCGATTAACGTAATTTAGTAGCAGGTGGAAGAGAAACTCTTAGACTGCAGTCAATGACATATTAGGACTTCACAAGAAAACTACTTCACAGTAACGTTTTGTTACGCACAGTGAGGATGGTGCCGGCTTGGCTTTGCTAACGTGTATTAGATGTGATAATGTGGGGGGAATACATTCTAAGTGTCTGTTAAATATAAGAGCGAAAAACCTTTGTTGTATCATGGAAGTACCTAAGACAAAGGGCTAAATTATGTTTCTCAAGTACACAGTTCTGCAGTCAAAGTCAATGTGACATTCTCGTTGGTAAGGACTCTGCAATGGTCTTTTAAAATCCATTATGGTGACTGTATTTGAGTAGTCAATAAGGATAGTTATCTCTTGTGGAAATTCTCCCTAAAAAAAGAGGAGTGTATCAATGCTTCATGACCTCTTTTCTATCATGCAATTTTATTTCATTAGGAAAATCCCTGTATTCAACCACATTTTCATCCTTGCTTGATTTGCAAGTTGGTTTGTGGTCTTCATGGAGAAAAACAAAACTAATGGTAATCTTCTTAAACCAATAGTTGGAAACACTATGTCTTCATTTTTGCTTGCATTACATATATATTTGTTATTTAAAATGTTGTAGAATATCAGTGTGTGTATTATAATTAAAAGTGCTGTGGCATGATATCAAAAGATTTAGGACTGTAGTGCACTACAGTAGATTTAAAATACTACAAAAGACACCTTTAGATGTAGTGAAATGGCCTTTTCCAGCCTCATAGTAGATTTAGAGGCTATTTGTGATTAACATGTGCTTTTGTCTTTAATTTCATTATAAATAAACTGCCTGAAATTGGTATTTTTTGTGTTACTTTTCTGGTTTTAGTGTATTTCAGAATAATTGAATATGCTTGTTGTGGGCTGTTCCTGCTTTATATATGAACTACTACATACAGAAGTTCGGATGTGTTTTATTGACAGTATGGAGTAAAAGGAGGCTTTACTTGTTGGGGGGAATGTTCAGTTCATCAGTAAATGTGCGTATATTTTGTAGTACTTACTGGTGGCTCGGACATGGAACAAGATGGAAGTCAAAGCTAGATGTGGAAAAATTCCTTCAGACTTAACACTGATGATCACTACTATGAAATAAGCAGCTCTTTGTTTAAATTCTTTACAAGTGTATAACATGTATGAAGAAACTAATGGGTGGGTACCACATGACCAGCATACGTGTTTTTGAAATGAATCTGCTTGTTGATTGGTGTGAAGAATCGACAGTAGATACTGTTTGGCCATGCAGCAAAAAGATCACTTTTTTTTTGATCTTTGGGGAAAAAAAGCAAATTGTGAAATCCTTGACTTATTTAGGAACATATTCAAGCACAGCTCAAAAAGAACCATTAAACTTTCCGTTTGAGAACTTTACCGACTCATAGTAGAGGTGCTACCTTAAAAACATTCTTTACCTGGTCTGTCTCTGGTCTCTTTACCAAGATGGAGCTCCCTCAGAATCAGATCATATTTGTCTTCTGTTTGATACTAGTTGCTGTCAACTGATAATGTGAACTGCAGCAACTCCAGGGTTCGTGCAAATAGTAGACCTCTTTTGTTCTTTCGTTTTCCTCTTTTTTTTTAGCCCTGAGAGAGCCTTGTTTTCAGAGCCAGTAATTGCCGGGGACTGAGTTACTCATTAGCAACAACTTACTCACAGCTGAGTCAAAATTAAGCTTCTGGCATTAATTAGTTTTATTTTATTTGGAAATTTGCATTGTTAAATGGTTGACTTGCGTTCCCAAGCCTTTGTAATGCGAATAGTTTTATGAAGAAAAATCTGAAGTTCAAAGGTGCTGTAGCTTCAAAGAGTTTCTGCTGAAGCAGTCTTTGAGATCTCATAATGGTCTTGTGACTTTCACTGACCATCAAGGAATTGCCTACTCTGTGTACTGACTTCTAGTGTTACCTGAATGCTTTTTAAACTATCTAGAGTTTTTAATTGGTTTTGTTCTCATATTTTTGAAAGTCTTTTTAATGAGAAGACTACTCTGAAATGATGGAAGCTGAGGTCGGTAGGCTTCATATGGACACAGAACCCAATCCTTTTCCCATTGTCGCTGTGAGCAGAAGTCCAAGGAAGAGTAAGTGCCTGCAAAGGAAGACTGGGCTTGAATGAATTTATATAAAGACATTTTAAACATTGAAACATGTGGTTTTACAGACATAAATATGCTGCTTGCTATCATATGGTTGGCTTGGTAAATGTAGGTGGGTATATCTCTATAGCCTTTGTGTTGCTGTTGGATTATCAGTGCATGTGAGGCCAGTGATTAGCATTTTAACACTTAATGACCGAACCACAGATCCACTGTGTCTCTTCTGCTAACCATCCCTCACAAGAGAATAGGATCATGCCATTGTTTATGTTTTTACATAGTGCAGGTATCTAGTAAATCTTCCTGAGCATGAGGAACTTGAATCATAGAAGCATAACGGATTGGAAGGGACCCCAAAAGATCATCTAGTCCAATCCGCCTGCAACAGCAGGATCCCCTAGACCAAGTCACACAGGAACTCATCCAGGTGGGTCTTGAATATCTCCAGTGAAGGAGACTCCACTTGAACTTGAACCTGGAGGTTCCGTGCTTCCATAACAGAACTTCCTTAAAATGTCTAGCATTTGAGACGCTGGGCTCCTCAACTACAGTGCTGTTGAACCCAACATAAGGAACTTAAATATTCTGTGCCATGTTGAGCTATAAATTGTTTATAGAAGTTCATGCTTATTTATCATCCAGTGGTCCTGCCTCTATTGGCAAATTAAAGTTCAGTCCCCTGTACTTCTTACTTTAAGAGAGAGCAAACAACTGTAACCTAAGAACTGTATCGGAGAACATACCGAAACGAAAAGTATGGGCTATGATTTGCAACTGTTTGATGCACTCTTTTAGGTTGTTTTGAAAGTTATAATAAATGAAGGTAATGTTTAAGTGACCTAGAAGAAGGGAATTTTAAAAAGCAGAAGATTCCCAAGTTATAAAAAGATTGAGAGAACAGCAGATGTAACCAGATACTAGGGTGTAAAGCATGGTTAAAAAATAAAGAGTAACTGAAAATCTATCAGTAGCTTCATTAATAACAGATGACATTTTAAAATGTAGTAAGAAAAGAAATCATTAGGAAATTGGTATTGATCTGTTACAGGACAGGACTTCTAATAGTTACAGGGGATAGAAAAAAGGGTAGAGTAATTGAAATATTTCTAGTCTCCTTCAAATATATTTTTGGTGGAAAACCTATTTGTAAGTGATGACTGTACCATCCCATCAACTGATCAATGTGTTAAACCTGCTAAGTCCTAATTAATTTGAGCAGTGTGATAGTTGGATTTCACCTTCTTAGTTGCTAAGTGACCCAAGTTTGCTAGTGGTCCTGTGTCTTCAGCTTTCAAAAAAGTTTTGAGATTATTTGAAAATTCTTGAATACTCGAGGAAAGCAGTAAAATGAAGGTTAGTGTCGATAAAGAGAGACTTGGCCACATGATTGTGGTTCCAATGGAAATAATGGGATAAGTGGGGAAAGATCCTTACATTAAAGGAAGATTAGTGAGAATACCAGGTCTGTATGGGCTTATGGAAAAAGTGTATCTTGTGTGACTTAGTATGTAATGGTGAGCTGAAGTGTGCTCTTTGCAATGTCTTTTTTTAGTGCTTTCTTTGGACTATAGTGGGTGGGATTACAGAATCACAGAATGGTTGAGGTGGAAGAGACCCTAGACATCATCTACTTCTGACTCCGCTGCCATAAGCGGGGACACCTTCCACTAGTCCAGGTTGCTCAAAGCTCCATCCAACATGGCCTTGAATACTGTTGCCTATGGGACACTTACATCTTCTCTGGGTAACCTGTTCCACTGTCTTACCACTTTAACAGTAAAGAATTTATTTAATATATAGTCTTTCTACTTGCTTTACACAGAAGCACAAAACATTGGGGATTGGAAGGGACCTTGAAAGATCATCTAGTCCAATCCCCCACCACAGCAGGGTCACCTAGACCCAGTCACACAGGAGCATATCTAGGCAGATTTTAAATGTTTCCAGAGAAGGAGACTCCACAACCCCCCTGGGCAGCCCCTTCCAGTGCTCTGTCACCCTCACCGTGGAGAAATTCCTTCTTATATTGCATATTGGTGTGGAACCTCCTCTGTTCCAGCTTACACCTATTGTCCCTTGTCCTATCACTGGATGACACTGAGCAGAGCCTGGCTCCATCCTCCTGACACCCACCCTTCACATATTTATAACCAGTAATGAGATCATCTTTCAGTCTCCGTTCCTCCAAACTCAAGAGACCCAGCTCCCTCAGCCTTTCCTCATCAGGGACGTTGCCAATAACATAAGTCAGAATCATTAAGGTTGGAAGACACCTCCAAGAGCACAGTATCACAGTACATTAGAGATTAGAAGGGACCTCAAAAAATCATCTAGTCCAATCTCCCTGCCACAGCAGGATCACCTAGATCAAGTTGCACAGGAACATGGCCAGGCGGTTTTTAAATGTCTCCAGAGAAGGAAACTCCAAGATGATGAAGCCCAACCATCAACTCAATGTCACTGTGCCCTCTAAACAGTGTTTATTACCCAATACTGTTATGTGCACATTTTTTGTTGAATTTATGTGTTAAGTTCTTTTATATAGAATCTATTTGTTCATTTAGTCTCCTGCTGTTTGGTGTAAAATACAAGACTGCTTTCCAGTAGGAATTTTTCCTCTCTTGAAATGCCCAGCCTTTTGGAGAGTTGTTATCACTTACTGTGGCTGCCAGGTTATGTAAAACCCGAAAGAAATTCCAGTGTGCCTGTATTTCACCTCAACTATACATAACTCTTCTGTGTGTCTGATTTGCAGCAGAGCGCTTCAGCTGTGCAGCGAAGTTGGTTTTCCCTCTGTTTTTGTACATAATACTGACTTCAGTGCCAACGTTCTCCAGTCGCAAGGATGTTATTTGCTGCACACAGTCTGGTCAGAGTCCTGGTTTAGTCTTCTGAGTCAGCATAATTGTCTCCTGTAACCATTTCATCCTGCACCAAGTGGCATCTGTAAGACATAACCACGCAGAGTGCTGTGGTGTTTCACTGTGTGGCTGAAAACTAGATATCTAAATATAATATAGATATAATATAAATTATATTAATATAATATTGATATAATATAATATAGATATCTAAATATAATTCAGGCACTAGAATAGGCTTCCCAAGGGGGTGGTTGAGTCACCGTCCCTGGATATGTTTAAAGATCATTTGGATGAGGTGTTGAGGGATATGGCTTAGGGGTGAAGTTGTAAGGTAGGGTAGATGTTTGAACTCGATGATCCCAGGGGTCTTTTCCAACCAGAGTGATTCTGTGATAACTTCTCTCTATGGAAGAGCAGAACCATCAGAGTCTCTAATTAAAAGGGAACACAATCACAATTTAGAAGCCCAGGAAGATTCTCTGAACCAACTGAAGCTATTTTGTACTTGTTAGACTGTGCAGTTGCCCAAATAAATAGGATCTTTCCTATTATTTATTGCCCTTTACTGTGAACCCCCTTGAAAGTCTAAACAAATTGACTCTTGTGGCTTGTATCATACTTGCATCCAACAGAACTTTGTAAGTTACCATTTTCAATCATCAAATCATAGAATCATTTAGATTGGATGTGAGCAGGTTGGGTTTTGTCCATTTTGGCATTCTCCTGGTGAATTCAATTATTGGTTCATTAGTTCTCAAATGTCAGGAACTGTCTTTCTGTGGGGTTGGATTTTTTTTGTTGTTTTCCCTTTAAACCTGTGTGACTTCCTTTGAATTTTTCCCCATCTCTTTCCCAAAGTAATTAGTCATAAACTCCCTTTGAGAAAGAACATGGCTGGGGAAGAAAAGTACTTTTGATGATTAAGGCCCTTCTGTTCAAACAGTTCCTGCCTACGCTGTGGAATCCATAGATACTGGAGATAATAAAGGAGAGGGTTAGAAGATAACTAAGACCCTTCAGGCTTGATACGTAATCAAAGGAGTATTGTTTGGGAATGACTTAAGGGGAAGCAGAGGGGCTAACATTTTGGCCCCAATCCAGCCACCGCTGGAATTGATGGCAGAGTTCCCACTGGCTTCAGGAGAAGCAAGATCAGACCTTTTGTCTAGTGAGGACAAGCGTAGGAAAACACAAGGGGAAGGATGACAACCATGCAAATTGGGAAGACAACTGCCTACAGTCTTCTTAGTTAAAGGATGTCTGTGCCTGGGTCAGTGAGCTTGACAGGAGAGATGTGTTTCATCTCTGGTTCCTGGGCAGTGCCGAGCTCAGTCATCAGCACCTTTTGATGGAGGCAGGAGCCCACTGTATAGTATCTCCAGGAATATGGCTCTGTACCTTGCAAGCTAAAGCTGTCAAGGCAACTGGAAGTGAACTAATGATGTCAGCACAATTGTATTGGACAGGAACAAAGACCTGTCCAGCCTGTTGATCTGCTTTCTGCAGAGGATTCAAGAATAGCAGAACAGACTATCTAAAGCACAGTGCATGTTTTGTTACAACATCCCAAATTCCCTAAGTCAGTAACTTAGAGCTGTTTGGGTATTATCTACATTTAAGAACATTGTGTTTAAAGACCATTAGTAGGTCCTTGTGCAACAGTTGAAGTCTGAGCTCCAGGCACAGCATCTCTCATTACATTTATATTAACAATCTGTGAGTTAGTAGATGTGTTTTAGCAAAGCTGGAGCTGGGTAGATTTAGACTGCATGTGAGGAGGAAGTTCTTCACTGTGAGAGTGGCGAGAGCCTGGAATGGGTTGCCCAGGGAGGTGGTTGAGGCCCTGTCCCTGGAGGTGTTTAAGGCCAGGCTGGATGAGG
>JAOXOE010000343.1:41068344-41082775 GCA_028565055.1 Phoeniculus purpureus
GCTGTTGCAGGCAGATTGGACTAGATGATCTTTTGAGGTCCCTTCCAATCCATTATGATTCTATGATTCTATGATTCTATGATTCTATACATAAATACACTCCACCGAAACATCCGTACACCTCTAGCAAAGCAACTCTCTTTGTTGCTAGAGAGCCTAGAGGCTTCACGAACCAAAGCACCTTCTCTGCTTGTGAAGCTGCTTCCTGAGTACAGTGAACCCACAAATGTCCTTGCAGCCACAGACCCCTGAATCCTGCTCTGTATTTCCTTCATATTCCTACTAGGTGTCTGCCAAATACCTAATTACAGTATTTGACTGTCTACTCAATACCTGGGACTAGGCATTAGAACAGTCTGTATGTGATACAAAGCAAATTAATGGGTAGGAACACAAATCAATTTAAAAAATAATTACAATAGTATTCTATTTCCTTTCCCTTACCCCCATCCTTCCCACTCATGTTGTGATTTTTCTGCCTGTATCTGCACCGTAAGTACCTGGCATTATTTCTCTGTCCCCAGTGAAGTTTGAAACTCCTTTCAATTTAGTATCAGCAAATGTAATTACAGGCTAGTTACTTTCACTTCCAACTCATTAATGAAAACGTTAAATAAGAGTGGACCTAAAGTACCTTCTTAGAAACCCACCAGATAGTGCTTCCAATTTCTGTAACGTGGTCACTGTCTCTCTCTTCCCGGAACGACCTTCCAGAAAGCATCAACATCACCTCTTTACTTAGCTGGTGGGAGTTCCTGGATAGTCATCCAGATTCCTCCAGAGCTAAGGGTAATCTCTCCCATCCCCTTGGGTCTCTTGCCAGCACATAAACTAGCAGAGCAAGGCTTGAAAACTGCGATCCTTGGCACATGGCTACTGTTAGTTTAAGGCTTTACTCCCTTTGCTTAGGATGAGGAGAGGAGGACAGAAAGAAAATTACCTTTCTTTAAGGCTTTATAAGACTAGAAAAGTTTTACGTATGGCTAGGGCTATAAACTTGAAAGTAGAGTTCAGGAGGCTGTGTCCATCAACAGCAGCAGCAAAGAAAGACAGATCATGTGAAAGCTGATAATTACCAAACTAACATCAGCAGCAGCAATGTCTCTGCCTTTTTATTATTAGAAGAAGTTAAATCCTGATATCTGGTTCATGCGCTGTGTTTCCTGGCACACACTGGCTGTTTGCATGCCTGCTGGGCTGGAATCCTGATGCTGGAAAAAATAAAATAAAGCATGCTGCAATTTCTCGCTGGCTACTGGGCTCTTCCCTGCACTTAGCTTCAAAGATTCTTCAAAATATATTTTTCTGCACCACAGCTCAGGGTTGCTAAATCCAGAAATTGAAACATTCTGGGAACCAAATCATTTTGGGGGCAAATCAAAGCTCTTGGAATGTTGCCCTAGGATTTTGAAGATAACAGTTAATAGTAAAAAATGTTCAATATTTTTAAGGAAATCCCAATTATAGAAGGCTGCACCATTCAAATCCTCGATTCAGGAGTAGAATGCATGCTGCATGTCTAACAGACGAGGGAACGAATGCTCGTGCTATGAAGGCAGGAATTAACGATGGACAAAAGGAAAACTCCCACATTTCACATCTTTTATGCATGTTAGGAACGGTTGCTCTTGAATCCAAAGATCAAGTTTGTTTAGCTGGTCAGTCAGTCTCTGCACCAGGTGTGATGACAATTATGGATCTCCAACCAGATTATGTAATTTGGTTTTCATCTTTGGCATTGTTTTCCAAATGGAAAGAATAATGATTAAAGGCAGGAAGAGTTTAAATGGTGATATTGAGGCTCCTTTTCCTGCTCCACTGGAGCCCCACCCTAACACTTGAATTGCACAGTGGTACTTTAAAGCATAGCTGAGGTGAGTTCGCAGAGGTTGTAGTTACATTATCCCTTTCATCTGACATAAACGTGTGCTCTGTGTAAAGAGGGATGCACAGGACTCCAAGCCTCAGAGTTGATCAGGTCGGTTTTCAGGTTAATTCTTGGAAGTATGCAGCTCTGTGTAACAGCTGTGCAAACGCTGGTGCCAGCACAGTGGGCTTGGCAGAACTGAGGAGCTGAGGATGGAGGGAAGGACCTTAATGCAATGTGAATTTCCATCAGACTCTAGTGACTACCGTCACAGATAAGCAAACCTGGCAAAAATAGACCTTTAAGACTTTCCCATGTGCCCCCAATCCCAGAGCTACAGTAACCCCAGGATTTCACAGATAGCAACTGTGTAGCCCGAAGGCCCTGCCTTTTGAGGCAGATTACTGGCGATCCACAGGAAACGGTCTGTAGGCAAGGTTAATAAAACCATTGGGCAAAGCTGACCAGAGAGCCTGAGGAATTGGAAAAGCCTAAGACTGCAGAGCACCCTGAGTGTCCAGCCAAACAGAGCCTCTCTATAATCATCATGTGTATTAGGAGGATTGTACGGGAAATGCCTCAAAACATTTAAAAAACATGAAAATTTATATTTAATTCACTATAATATGTGAAAATGTAGAGGTTCCCAGGAAGACCTGGGTTTGTAGCCCGTGTGTTACTGAGCATTAGGAGTGCTGCGTGCATGCACCCATGCACTAAGGATGTAGAAGCAATGGCCGTGTACTCTCACGCTCAGGGATCGTGTGCTAAACGATAGTAGTATGATGTTATGCTTACAGGGCTTGAAAATGTTACGTGCAGAAGCATAGCACGTCATCACAGTAACTGAGTCTATGTACTATAAAGTAAAATAAAGTCTTTCCACCCATGCAGCTTCTTAACACTCAGATTTAAATGGGAAATCTCCATTTACGAAATGCACAATTCACCTCATCTGCGATTTGTTAGCTTCAAACACAGGCTCATACTCAGTTAAGCGCCTAACTGCACTAAGTTAACTGCACTAGAGATGACCTTGACACTCTGAAGGCGGAAAAGAGGGTGAAATGTTTCCAGAGGATGATTTAGGACTTTGGTGCTTGCATTTCTCCAGTGACTGCAAACAGACGTTAGATTGATTCTAGGTTCAGCAGCTTTAGTGAAGCTCTATGGGAGTTGATATGAGCCTTGGGAACAAAGATGGATGTCAGTCATGTTTCCTATTCTGTAGACCTCTCAGATCACCCAGTGACAAGAGTTAAAACCTGCACTGGAGCCTGTTTCATTAGTGCCCTAGTATCACTTTTCTGCAGAAACTACTTCCCTAGTACCTCTCGTTTTTACTCATCCCAGCAGGAGATGGAGTTTCCAAAATATTTTCACTGGAATGCTGTAGTCCACAGCACAACAACTTTTTTTACACATCCTGGTAATTGCCTGGAAATTGTTCGAGTGTAATTTCCATTGGAACACAGCAGCGAAGGAGAAACCTTTTCCCTATCTACAGATACATCCGAAGTGGCACCAGATGAATCTGCTGAGGGATATGGTTTAGTCAAGGGCTTGAGACTGTTAGGCTATCAGCTGGTCTTGATGATCTTGAAAGTCTTTTCCTGTCTGAGCAAGTAGGTGATTCTGTGGATCAACCCCAGAATATGAAGCAGACAAAAGGTACTCAGCAAGTGCTGTGCCTGTCTAAATGACAGACCAACTGGGTGATGAACCTGGGGAGGCACATGCCACAGCACAGCCTGAGCCAGCCAGGGATTGTGGCTGCCCAGCATGGGGATCCCAACTCAGCACTTCAGGGCACTGTTTAGGAAAACTTGTTGCTGCTGACAGCTAGCGGGGAGTTCCTCCACACTGAGGAAATGGGGTTAGTTAGTGCATCCATTGCTCCGGCTTAGCTATGTTTCTTGCCAAGCAAAACAAGAGCTACAGCTAAGGAGTGTTTGCAGCAGCAGGGCAGGACTAGCTGCTTTCCCAGAATTTTTTCCCTTTTTCCCAGCATGTTGCCATGTCTCACTTCCTCTTCAGCAAAGGAGTATCTTGGAAGTAGAACCCAGCTATTAGGAAACAATGAGGAGTAATGGATCATGTGTTCACAGCTGAGGCTGTTGAAAACTTCCTGAGGAGATATTTTTGTTCCAGAAAACAAAAGGTTTTACTGATGATGGGATGTTCCACAGGCAATCACTGGGATTGGTAGATTTTCTAATAGGATAAAATCACAGAATGATAGAACATCAGGGATTAGAAGGGACCTCAAAAGATCATCTAGTCCAATCCTCCTGCCACAGCAGGGTCCCCTCGATCAAGTCGCACAGGAACATGTCCAGGTGGGTTTTAAACTTCTCTAGTGAAGGAGACTACACAACCTCCCTGGGTAGCCTATTCCAGTGCTCCATCACCCTCACTGTGAAGTTCTTTCTCATACTGATGTGGAACTTCTTATGTCCTAGTCGACACCCATTGTCCTATCGCTGGATGCCACTGAGCAGAGCCTGGCTCCATCCTCCTGACACCCACCCTTTCCATATTTATCAACATTAATGAGGTCAACAACAGACTCCATGCACCACCGCAGGGCATCTCTCTGCACTCCAGGTCCCCACTAGAACTAGAGTTAAGCCTCTGCAGTCTCCCATGGCACCCCGCTGTCTAGGTGGCTGTAACACCCAAAACAAACTTCAGTGGATTATTTTTTCTGCACTTCCACACCAAGCCGTATCTCTTTCAGCAGCCAATCCTAAGTGCTGGGTTTGGCTTTGTTTAATTGTCACGATCAGCTCTACATTTTCTAAAGGTTTCAGAGATAGTTAGGGCATTTATTCAAAAGAATAAAAAGGAGACATGCATGTGAAGATGGATTTTTAGAAAGTCCTCGCTGGCTCAACTCAGCTCCCTTTGATATGGATAATACTAAGAGGGTTCCAAACATTATTCACAGTCCCACGTATTATGTCGTGAACCTAAGATGCTCTGCAGTACTCGTGTTTCCCGCTCAGCATTGCCTACTTCTATTTCTCCTCACACTCAGTTTGCCTTTGGGAGACTGATTTACAGATCCTTGTTGCCAGTTTGCTGTTGTCTTCGATGCTGAAAGATGTGTCGGTGCTGCAAGAACATGACTCTTAGCATCAGAGCTTCTGCCTGTCTGGAGATAAATAAAAGCTCCTTTATTTCTCGTGCTCTAAGTTGTGCCCTTTACCAATTCTTTTTTCAAATCCTGGATCAGTTATGTTGGTAAAATTACATCCTGATATTTAAAAGTCATTGCGGTGTCCCCCCTGTGCTGTTCCACTGCTCCATGTTTCTTGACTGCCTTGTGGCATCCCTAAACCTATGTTTTGCAAATCAGGACTTATTTCAGGCAAACTCTTTCTGCATATTCATTTAATAAAAAATAAAAGACATTATTTCACAATACACTGAGGTCAATCTTGGCATAACTGGGTCTGTTCACAGGCTTCCTGGCTTTAAGTCTGATTTAAACTTCCGATATGAAGACCTAGGGAATTTTGTGAAATTGTTTTTAATAGAATCATAGAATGGCATCTACAGAGCAACAAGTGCCTCCTTAGGAACTCTTGGGCACCTAACTGTATATTGCTTTCCTAAAAATCGCACACTTTATATTACATTAGCTAACAAAAGCTCCAGGTGTGACCAGTGCTTCGGTCCTGATTTCAACAAAACCTTCAGGTGTTCACTCTGCTTTGCTTTCCGAATTAAAGGGAAGAGTTTCGGAACTAAGAGTCGACTTTAGTAGCTCCAACACCATAATTGTAGCTCACAGTGTGCTTGGAAAGAGACGTGCTCTGTATTTGCAAAAAAAGATGTGATTTTTCTTCTCCTCACACAACATCCTTCCCTCGAGAGAAAGAAGTTTTCATACCTCACTGACCAGATTGCTGGTGAAACCTCCCTTGCACTCTAGCACTTGCTTTATCACATTTCTGACATGTTTAGAAGCAAAGACCAAGTGTTATAAGTGGAAAGGGAATGACTAGGGTTTTGGCAAGTTAAAGTGTTAATATTATTTGTGAACTTTGTAGAAATGCGAAGGTTAAAATGTAAAAGTGAATAAAAGTTCTATTTGAAATAGCAGCAGATGGCCAGGTCATGAACACCAGCTTAAAATCACTCTTGGGGCACTACAGTGCTCACGGACTGCCTCGGCTGTCTGTTACTGTGTGGATGCTGCTGATGAGAGAAAGACTGAACTCTTGTTTCGTGTAGTCAACCTTAGCAGAGTATCATTTGATACGAAGGGCTACAGAAGTTTGATTCCTCAACAAGTCCCCTGGAGAGTGCCTGGACTCTCCAGTTAAGAGGCATTCCCTTAAGGTTACTGCAGGGGGGTTTTCCCCATGAAAAGTTTCATAAGGTTATGGCAGTTAAAGAAATACTTTAATTCCATGGCTTCTGAAAACATAAAAGTGCTGAGCCATCTCATCCTCTACAGAAGTGCAGTTGAGATGTGTGAAGCTGAATATTCAGTGAAAGAGAAGCTTGCATCTGATGCTTTGGAACTTGGAGAGTGAGTCCAGTTCTGAGCAGCTGGAAAGGCAAAAGCAGTTGCAGCAGAAGCAGTTGCAGCAGAAGCAGCTAGAAGAAACCTACGGAGGGCAAGACGTAAGCAGACCCAGTGACAGAAGCAGGCGGTACAGCTGGGATATGCAGAAAGCAGACACTCCCTTCTGCTTTTGTGCCCTCTTGTTGACTAGTTAACCCTTACTGGCTCTGGCTGGATTTTTACTACCCTCTTTGACCTAACATGACCCACAAAGGAGGACTCATTTGTCTGTTTGGCAAAGGCAGACCATGCAGGTGGCAAATGGCTGTTCTTTGTCTCATTTCCTTCTCTTCCTGCTGGAAGGTGTTTCTACCCCAAATTATGTTTTCCAAGGCTCTGCTACCTCATTCATGGCAAAAGACAGGAACAAAAAGAACTATGGAAGTAGACCCTCCTAATAGTATTTGTGGTTTGTTCTTTTTCCCCTTGCTGATGCTCCAGTTCAGCCTTACATCAAAATGATGGTACGGAACCTCCTTCTATCAAATTTCAAATCAATTGCTCCAGTTTTACCACACACTGGAAACACACAGGCAGGAAATGTGGGTGGGGGAAAAATACGTACAAAGACTTTAGGGAGTTCCTTAAGTTTTTGCTTAAAGAAACACGACAGTGAATGTTTTCACAAAGGTGAGACCACACACCCAGCCGTAATGGTTTGACGGCTCAGTAAAAGCATCTCGAGCTGAGAATAGCTCACAGTGCAGACATGAGAGAAGATGTCAGAGGATATGTGGATATGTGAGGTCTGCCATATGTCAGCCTGCAGCATATGGCAAATCAGGGGTCGCCTGAGCTGTAAGCTCTTGGTAGTTGATTTTTGTAGTATGTTCTGCTTTGTTTTCTCTGTGTCAGGAGAATCACAGAATCACTCTGGTTGGAAAAGACCCCTGGGATCATCGAGTCCAACCATCTACCCTACCTTACAAGTTTACCCCTAAACCGTATTTTACCTTATTGGTTCTCCTGTCAAAATGCCTAGTGACAAAGGAGATAATAAGGTGACACACCTTTGGGAAGAGGGAACAAGGAGGAAGTAGATCATCATCTCTGCATGAAGAACCCTCTGCACACAGACCCGTGGATCAGCCTTAGTCACCCTGCTGATCCAAAACCTTCTCAAGAGATATCTTCAAACACATTCTGAGCTGCCAGCTAATTGGAATGTCATCGATGCCTTTGGTTCCAGTTATAAGGTGACGTAGATAACCAAAAGGTGAAATGTTTGCAGAGGTCCTAGATTAAACAAAAGCACTGTGTCTTGCACATAACACACAGCAGCACTCAAAAGAGATCGACGAGGGGCTGCTGCAGTTGAACTGCAAGCAAGGGAAGTTTGCTGACGTTATAAAAAGCCATGACCAGTGTTTTATCCAAAGTTTGAGGAGCAAGCAACCTTTCTGAAGATCTGGATGTTCAAGAAGTGACCAGATTGTGCAGAAAACACACAGGGAAAACCTGCAGCAGGAAGGCTGAAGGAGTTGTTTTCGTATGTGTTTGCTGTAGAGCAGGTAAGGAGCCCCAGTGCTAGAACCTCCATGGGAAACATCTTAGATGGTCTGGCTGAAATCAAAGTGAGAGAACAGAAAGAGTTGGTTCTGAATAACAACAAACCTTCAGAGGGGGACTGCACGTGTGCAGACGCACTGTGCCATGAAGCTCTTCACCTCCTTTTTACAGACTTAGAGCTTTTTCCATGCCCCCAAAAAAGAAAGCTGCAAATATAACAGTTTTTAAAACAGGCTCCTGAATGCTCTGCTAGTCTGATGTCCAGTCTGGGAAGCTTTGTAGAAATTATTGTAAAGGAAATTGATCAGTCATTGGTTTCACATACGTACACAGACACGTTAGCTTTTGTGCAGGGAACTTGCCTCACAAGTCCGTTAGGTAGCCTACTTTAGAGAGTCGTTGTGCACAAGAATAAGCCAACAGACACAGTTTTCTGGGATTCCCAAAGGCTCCTCTTCAGTATTTCTTGTAAAAACTTACTTGTGATCAGTTTAGCAAGAACATAAAAATATCTCCCACAGATAAACGTCTTTTTAAAAGATAGTAAACGAAAAGTAGGAGTAAATGGTCATCAGTGGAGGACAATAGTGTTCCCTACAGAGACCTGTGCTAAGGCTTGTCCTATTCAGCATATTCATACAGGATCTAGAAAAGGTGGTAGAAGCTGATAAAGCTTGATGGTGTTAAATTATTCAGTGTAGTAAAAATGAAAGCTGGCTCTGAAGAGCTATGGAAGGATCTCACAGTATTGAGTAATTGGGCAGTAAAATGGGAGATGAAATTCAGTGCTAATAAATGCAGAGTAATGCAGTTGGAGAAAAACAAGCTTAATTTTACAAACATAGTATTGAGCTTTGAGCTGTTACCACACAGTAAAGAAATCTCAAAGTCATAATAGGTAATTCTAAGAAAACATTAGCCTGACGCTCAGTAGCTGTTAAAAACAAACAAAACCAAAATAGGAAGTTGGGAATTATTAGGAAAAGACCCTGGCTCAAGCAAACGTGTAATTCTGCCGTTAAGTAAACCCGGGTGTCCTCTGTGCAGAGCGTTGGTGCCCACCTCAGTAAGGATGGAGAGATCCATTCTCCTTTTATCTATGTAGATCTGAGCAGATAATCTCTGTCGCAGTGGCTGGACCTTAGAGATTCAGACGTGAGCAGCCCTTGCTTTTGAATCTTCTCCCCTTTGCAGGACGGTTTCTGTGCACATGCGTATACCTTCAGAGCAGGCTGGGTGTGAATGTGAAAGCCCAGTTCAATGAAAGCGGTGCTGAGATAAGCATCAACGAGCAGGCTCACCAGGATACATGAACTGTGCATGGATGGACGTGAGAGGAGATTTCAGCTGCTGATTGAGTGGGTTTCAAAGGAAACATTGAAATGAGGCTACGTGGCTACAAGAGCAGGTGAAGACGTGATACAAGATGAGAAGATGTTTTATGTTCTGAAACAGCAGCAGAAGTCAATAGAAGCAGCTTGTCTGGTTGTTCGGATGCTGATTTGAGAAGTGTGCTGACAGCAACGGCTTTCAAACAGTCTTTGAAGGGGACGTGATGGTTTCAGTTGAAGGCAGGAAGACCCAAAGGGAAAAAAGTCATACAAAGACCCTGAAATGGTTCACTCAGGCCTCGTTTTGTGTTAGAACTGAGTCCCAAAGTGGTCACTTCTGAATGGAAAACTAGGCTGCTTTAAAAATGACCACGGGCTGGGTGATGGTTGGGGTCTGGAGACTCACTTGGATATTTTGCCTCTTCACCCGAAGAAGGCTGTTTCCAGAGCCAGGGGAGACCCACTGGGAAAATGAGTTTGCAGGAACATGCTCTGAGGAGCTCTGTAACAGGTAAGAGAGAAAAATCAGCCCTAAGCTTTACAGGGGTTTCACTCTCAGATGACAATGCGCTGGAAGTCCTGCTATGCCGCCTGGCACATTCTTTTCCAAAGTATTGTTGCCAAAAACCATCACTGTTTGAAAACAAAATAAGAAGCCCAGCTGCATGAATGCAAAGGCTCAAAACCAAACAAAACCTGAGAGACAAAAGGAAATAGAAACTACTTGTCTAGGGGGAAGAATCAACATTGTGAGGGGGAGTTTGGTTGATCCCCAAAGCCGTCAGCTTTTCGGGAGAAAACTGAGGAGGATGGCTAGAGCATCAGAGGCAAAGAGGGGATGTCAAGGAACTGCAAACCCATCTCGTTTTCATTCTGTCTTGCTGAGCACATTTTCTCTTTACACCTCTATCCCAAACCCTCAGGTATTTCTCTTTCCTCCTCTTCTTACCACTTATGTTTGTGGAGCGCTCCTTTCTGTGTTGGCACTTTCACACAGAATCACTGGGTTGGAAGGGAACGCTGAGATCATCCAGATCAACCCACCTGCTAGAGCAGGACCACCTAGGGCAGGCCACACAGGAATGTGTCCAGAAGGGTTTTGAATGTCCCTAGAATAAGAGACTCCACAACCTCCGTGGGCAGCCTGTGCCAGTGCTTAGTTGGTCTCACAGGAAAGATTTGCCTTAGCCTGGATCCTGCTCTCCTGTGCCACAGCTCATTTCTTTCTGAAACAAGAGTCTTTGCTTCTTTCTGCAAGTGACTTCATTTTAGATCACCCTTCTGTTCCACTTAATTTCCCCAATTACTCTTTACCATGCGGTAGACATGGGAGACACCTACCTAATAAAACAAAAAGGTGCAGCCTGGAGAAGTTCTTTGCCAACTGAGACTTCCTACAGCTGAATTTGTTTACTGAGAAATCCACCACAGGAGGCAAATCCAAGTCCTTCCCCACGACTGTTCATAGGGTCATAGGATGTTAGGGGTTGGAAGGGACCCAAAGCGATCATCGAGTCCAACCCCCCTGCCGGAGCAGGACAAAACTGTCTAACACAGATGACTGTTGAAACAAAGTCTTTGCCCTCAGAGCCACTACAACTGTTCCTCAGACTTCAGGGTGGGTTTAGCAGCCTTGTCTTGTCCCCAGCAAGCCCCTGCGCACTGACGCTCTAGCATGAGGTTTGTTCCCACAGCCACGAGCAGGTTGAGCCAACAGCTTTTCTGTTGTAAGACTGAACCGTAGGCTCGCCGATAGCCAGCCATCGACCGACTGATGTGGCTATATGCTGTAAGGCTTTGCGAGAAACCTGTTTTGATGGCAGCTCCTGTACACTTACAGTTGCTTCAGAGAACAACAAACGCGGGCCAGTCTTTCCTTTCGAGATAGTCTTTGATTTTTATGATCTCCTAATTACAGTATGTACAAAAGAATTTCACACGTGTTTACAAAACAAACACTTAGGCTACTGGTGTAATTACAAAGTCTGCCACTAAATTAGTGTTTTATGTGTTTGTCTTTTAATTATTAACTGTGCCAGAATACAGCTAAAGCAGAAAACATGCAATTTCTATGATAATAACTGAACACAATTAGCTGCATATCTTTCTATAAACAAAACGTGGCTTTCATTTGCGTTCTTCCCTTGTAGCAGTTGCGTTTAGGGCAATGCAAAGTTGTCTGGCATGGTCCCCTCTTCACTCTAGGTGAAGGTACAACAGGGTTCTTTAAGGTCTTGAAGTTGTTTATTTGCAAGGTAACTCGATGGGGAATTACGTGAAGACATTCTTACGGATCTTGCCTCCTACTCACCCACCTATTATTGTCTGTAAAGCAGCTTCCTTGCCCTTGTTCTTTTCCTGATGTGTAAATGGCTCATCTGTCTACGTCTGACACTTGTGTCTCTTTCCTGACATTCAGTTAAGTCCTCACAGGTCTCTACAAGTTTCAACCCATTTCCTCTCCTCATCTCTGTAGCCCCAGTAATTTCAAATCACAGTTCACTACCGATCCTTCCTCTACTGTTGTCTATTTTTCATCCCAGAATCTTTTCTCAGGTTTTCACCTGTTTCTATAAGCTGAAATCTGTGACTTAAAATACCTCATCAATGAAGAACGTCTCACCTCCTTAAACTTTTTAAGACATTTGACATAGGTTGCTAAAGTTAGGGGATTCTAAAGAAAGTCAACCAGCATTTCAGGAAAATCTAATTTCAGATCAGTACGAAGATGAGGGGTTTTCCATTCTTTACTGAGTGACAGTCTAGCCAACAAGAGTTGCTCCACTGAGAGGCCACCTGAAAGGTTACCCTTCCTAGTCCTAGTGAGACCTGATCGGTTCAGTCATACGAGCAGGGGTCTAACTGGGACACTAGATTTCCCTTAAGGCAGGTAATGTCACCCCTTGGCCTCACAAAAAGAGTACATGCAGGTTCCCTGTAGTTTTTCCCATACGGTTTCCCTCACAGAACATCTCCATAACTCCTGGGAACTGCTTTCCATGAGCTAGGTGAGACGGCTGACAGATCTTGAACATTTTCTGACGGCTTATCTAGTGAGAAGAGTTGCTCAGATTACAGGTGCTCCTTACAGCACTGCTCTTGCAGCTCCTGGAGACACACTTTAAACAGCTTTATTCCCTTACTCTAAGCATGGAGACTTGACACCTGCTTTGGACAAGCTACCTCCATGGACTGTTCCAAAGCCCATAAGCACAATCTCCTGACCACAGAGAGAGCTTGTGGTTCACCTTGGATGGCCCATCTTAGACAGCCCTTTGAAGGTTCACTCCACTACTTAGCTGACACTGACTACAGTCCTTTGAGATGTGTTATCCACGTGCACTCTATGACCTGCCCTCTTTACCCTCTATTAGAGATTCCTACAACCTGGATTACATCTAAGCAAAAGAGCTAAAGCATGTGCAGAACCTTTTTAGCCTCAGTGCGGTCAGGGAAGGAGTCTGATGGAAGCAGAGGAAAGAGTGGGCTCCAACAGACCTTGCACACTAGAATGGCATTGCTCTGGTAAAAATCGCTACGACTGATCCTCAGGGAGAGAGAACTAGGGTTCTCTTCACCCAACTCATTGTTTTATTGAAAAGATACCACATTTCAGGATGCAGTTAGGTGACCTTCTAGTTTTATTCAGGTTCACAGAAGGAAAAAAATAGAATTTGACTGTGAAAACACCACTTGCTGAAGAACTCCATGTAAGCTGGAGCATAGGAGGTTCCATGTCAATATGAGAAGGAACTTCCTTGCAGTGAGGGTGACAGAGCACTGGAAGGGGCTCCCCAGGAGGATTGTGGAGTCTCCTTCTCTGGAGATGTTTAAAACCTACCTGGACATGTCCCTGTGTGACTTGGTCTAGAGAATCCTGCTGTGGCAGGATGATTGGACTAGATGATCTTTCAAGGTCTCTTCCAATCCCTGATGTTCTGTGATTCTGTGATTCCCTTCAGTGTATGTGCAGCAAAGAAATCCAAGATTTTTGTACCCCATTCCTACTGAAAGGTCAGGTGAATCGTGGCCCTCATATAGACAGGCACCATTTCTTCATGGGACTGTCACCCACTTCTACCATGGCTGAATTTGCAGCAAATTACTTGACACTCTTTTCCTTAAATATTCATTTTTCAGGGAAAAGATTTATATAAGACCTGTCGCTTTATATTACAGCTGATGTAAAAAGTTTGTGACTGCAACCCTAAATGTTTTATCACCTGTCAGACATTTCAATGGTAATAAAAAGTAACATCCTTTAAATTAATTAGTCATGATTAGGACTTCAAGCCCACAGGCCACTTCATTATGCAAAAATTGTAAGCTATTTAAATTACCATTAAATTTATTCTTATGTTAATTGACATCTCACTTCTAACCCTTGTTTTTAATTTCTGTAGGATCTTATTAAGGTTTAATACAAGTAACTAAAGCGCGCTCATCAATCATTCAAATCAATAAAATACACTGAAAAAGCGATAACGCTTTTCTGATTCAAAGGTACATCACAAATGGGAACAACAGTAGTAAAACAGATCAGGCAGCACCCATGCAACCCTGTCAGCAGGCAAATTGTCGTGATTTTCTTCTCTGTTCTGCCTTACAGCATAAGTAGAAACTTCCTCCTTCTACACACGTGCAGCAGAGATTTTCTGAGATCAGCAGTGACTTGCACAGAGAGCTGCAAGAGAGAACTCAGGTCATGAAATACAACCAAACAAGCAATGCAGAATGTTAATAATGGAGTAGGATGTCCAGATTCTTTTAAGTCTACTGTGTTGCTGCATAGATAGGTTGCTCCTCTTGGATTTTCCATGGCTGTTTGTCTTGCCCACAGTGAAGGACCAAAGTTCTTGGAAGATGTGTAATTTGTTTGGTAAAGTAGGTTCTGCCGACACAACAGCAGAGCGGAGATGTTTCACTTTCTTTGGTATGGTACTAAACCATGTTTAAGTGAGGTGAACTCAGACAATCGCAGAATGTCTTTGGTTGGAAGAGACCTTTAAGATCATCACCCTTGACCCAGCACTGCCAGGATGCCCCTCAGCATTATTTCTCTGCCTTTTGGGTGACGGAGCACTGGAACAGGCTGCCCAGGGTGGTTGTGGAGTCTCCTTCACTGGAGATATTCAAGACCCGCCT
>JAOXOE010000343.1:41093246-41115904 GCA_028565055.1 Phoeniculus purpureus
TCTCTATATCTTTCTCTTTTTCTCTCTCTTTTTCTCTCTTTCTCTTTCTCTTTCTCTCTCTCTTTCTCTCTGTCTCTCTTTCTCCCTTTCTCTCTCTCTCTTTCTCTCTCTCTTTCTCTCTCTTTCTCTCTCTTTCTCTCTCTCTTTCTCTCTCTCTTTCTCTCTCTCTCTCTTTCTCTCTCTCTTTCTATTTCTCTCTCTCTTTCTCTTTCTCTCTTTCTGTCTCTCTTTCTCTCTTTCCCTCCCTCTCTCCCTCCCTCCCTGCCTTCCTGTTGCTATTAAGATTCCGACAAGGAGAACTATCCTTTGCCTTTTCGCTGTGTCTGTCCACGAAGCTCTGAGCCATTCTTTCCAACGCCTGCCCCAGCACACATGGCCATTCTTTGTCTCCTGTTACAGGCTTACAAGATTCTCTCAGTCAGGTTAGACCATGCACTGAGTCCGCACAGTTCTGCTTTCCCATGTCGGACACGTGCCGTGCTGTCTCGTTCTGTAGCAGAGCAGTAAGTTTTTCCCATCAGACTAGAGGTGACCGTGTTCTGTGTTCACTTCTTATGTTACACGTTTCAGTAAGAACATTATTAAAAGGGTTTCTTAGGCTACACACTGCAGCATGTGTGGTGCACACCGGCTATTTCTGTAGCTTGCAGTACGTAATGAAGGATGTGATTGCTCTAGATACAATTCCGTGCTCCTAAGGAGGAATATGAACGATGTCCATGCAATGTTTTTCTATCTCTATCTCTTATTATGTGCCACAATTTGCTTTATTTTCCTCAGGGCACAGTTTGAGCTCAGTTACCACCTCTGATTTTTGTGTGGATAATAAAGCATTTATAGTCTTCAAAAGTAGGTGCTGAGACAGTGATTAGTTTGGCGTAAGTGAGCAACTGAATAGATAAGGGCGAGACGTTTTGCACATGCATTGCCACAGACTGAACTTGTGCACAAAGTCCCAGTTTGTGTGTGTACATGTTGGTGATTCCAGCTCAGCTATTGCTTTCTCCTTACCTGTGGCACTCACTCTGCTTTCTTTACCTGGCCATATTATCCTTCTGTTTGGAAGAGATTTGGCCGCTGCAGCTCTGTTGTTCAGGATGCTGTTGGGGTTCTGTTCAGGAAGACTTTGATTTTTTCTGAGTTTCCCTTCAAATTACAGTGGTGACTGGCTTGATACAGTTGACATCCCTGGATAAATAACAGCATTCCTCTGTGAGTCCTTCTGAGGTCAATGATACCTTATAAAGCAAAAGGAACTTTTCCTCTACACAGACCCTAAAAAGCTCCAGAAGTGTTTTTGCTTCAATTCCCTTTTGGGAACAACTTGTCTCCTCACCACATCCTGTACTGCACTCATAGTGGCTGTCTTTAACAGCAGCCCATGTCTGTGCTATCACACATGCAGGCATGTTTTGGGGGCAATGCATGTGAGAAGTGCTTGTTAAGGTAAAGAAAGGTCTAAAGCCAGTGACTTCTGTCAATGAAGTTTTGGGAAGTGGCCCTTCCCTCCATGCCCAATTCCTTCTAGACATTGTCTTGACTTCAGTCCTTGCCTCCCTGCATTGCTTGATGCAAGTCTGTCTCTTTGAAAGGGCAGATAAAAGCAGACATTGCTTTACATAACCAATGATACCAGAATATTTGTAGCTTCCCCAGCCCCCAAATATATTAGATAAAGTCTTATTCTACCAGGAAGTAGCCATTTTATGCTATGGTTGCTTGCAGTAAGCGAGTTATCTGCCTGCACGAAGCCCTTAATAGTATAATCAGATTCCAAGCAAAGTCATTAATCTGTTCAGTATTTAATAGAAAGACAGTTTCTGCCTGGTATGTCCTTCACAGTGTTTTTTTTACATTTGTCAACAAGTACCTTCTGTGACAAACTGTCTTAATAATTACAAATTACAGCTGATCCTACCGCACTGCGAGACCTTGAAACCAGTAGGTAATTCAGCCAAAAAACCTGATGGCATGCTATCACCTCGAAGGACTCATGTGTCTACACGTTCCTTCAAAACAAGCGTGGTACCACAGCGAAGTACCCCAGCGACTGCTGCGCGTGATTCTGCTGCTGGTACCTTTCTTCTCACAGTGCTTAACGTCATTGTTTCATCCCTCAGCAGAGGGAACGCAAACATTGCTGTGGCATATACGTGTCACATAATAAACTAGCTGTTAGCAGCATGACTAGCTGAAGCCAGATTTATTTTCCCAACCAATCTGAGAAGATTTGGGATGGTGAAGAAGCATTGATCAGACAGCGTGTTTTGCCACGGAATATCTAATTTAATATTAGCTAAACTTGATCAACAGTCCACGAGTTTAAGGTCACATTATTAACAGAAAACATCAATCCTTTGGATAATTCAATTAAAAAACATCAATAAAAATCTAATTTCAAAAGTCACTCGTGTACCCGTATACCGTATCCAACAGACAGAAACCGCTCAGCCACCATTGAATCATTGCCTGTTTTAATAAGTATTCAGAAATTATACTGAGACTTCAAAAGAAATTGTAAGGAATTGTTAGCAGGTTTATTAATGTTTTATGTTTTATTAAAAGTTTGGGTGTACATTTCACAATGAGCAACATCAAAAATCAGACTTTCTGCCTGTAATTTTGCTTCCTCCTGTCTTTCTGCCTTTGGGATTCACTCTTTTCCTTTCATCAGCTGCCATTTTCAGCAGCATGCAGTAATTTCATGGCTCATTGCAAGCGCTGAAAACCTTTGAAACCACAAATGCTAACCTACCTGGCCTGCAGCCATTTAGGAAGAGATTAATTTAGCAAACAGAAGCAAAACACTTTCTACTTCTAGCCTGTGCATAATTTCGGTTCTATCTATATTTATTTTACAGTGAGCAGCGTAATGACAATTTCAGTAATTGCAACTCTGTAAAAATTTGCCTACCTAGCTTATCTCACTATCACAAGACTGTGAGTCAGTCAGATTAGAAAAAGTACAGCATGTGAAGCTGCGTTGGTTGCCTTCCAAAAAATATGTGCCTTATATATAACTTAAGTGATGCTTTGCACTTATTTGTGTACTTATCTGCAGGACAATGGATCCTCCATGATGTTCGCCTGAGATGTGGGTGCCTTTTTAACGGGTGCTTTTCCCATGCAAAAAGATCAGCAACGTTAGTAGGCTGCAAGTGCCAGCCCATTTCTGCAGACTTAGTTACAAATGGCTGTTACGGTGCTGTCAAGCGGTTTGAGCAGGACTGAAAGTCCATCTGGGGCAAATCTAAGCTATCATGCTTGGAATGAATTCAAATTCAAAATTAGCCTACAAACTGCTAGCTGAAAGAAACTTCAAAATGTTTTATTGGTTCTAATTTATCTCAAAGACCAAAACCTGTAAGCAAACACACAAACTTTTCTTCTAATCCATTTTTTTTTGCTCCGTTCAACCAGCATACTCGGAACAAGATGCTTAATGCCAAGCTTATGCGTGCTTATTTATACAGTAAAACAGAAACAGCTTGGAGTCTGTGTTCTCCTGCGATTTTTCTCAGTTCTGAGTGTCCTGCTTCTCACCAAGTTCATTGACCACCGAGGTTTCTATGTTTATCCTCTGACAAATGTAAAGGTTTCAGTAATTGAACCCGAAGCCTTTGTCGCCATGTGCTGTGTTAAGAGGAAAAGGAGTGAGAGCTGTGGTAGTGTTTTTAGACACACAGGAGGAAGATGATTTCTTTACGATTCCCACGTTTGCCTTGATAGCCAGCGTGATGGCCTCAGGTACCAGGAATCCCTAGGGTATCACACAGCTCCTGGCTTCTTTATTGGTATCCTGGCACTGGTAGCAGGGCAATCTGGTGCTGCTTTCTGGCAGTCTTTGCTCTGGGCATGGTCAGCCTGGAAGGGATTTTAGCAACCTTGAGTGACCTTGTGGATGGCAGTCACTGGGTAATGATTTCAACGGCAAGATTATGCAGTGGCACTTCCCACCATGAGGGGCTGCAAGAAGCATGCTGCCAAAGACATGGAGGGAGATGCAGTCAGAGGGAGAAGAGGCATCCTCAGCACTGAAGATTAAATGATTTCAAGTGCAGAGCTTTCCAACTTTCTAAATGAGGGTGCTGAATAAGTGACCAAATATCCTTGTGAGCTTGCTTCAGATACTTTGACATCAGCGAAAGGAAACTGTACAGCATTGAACTTGTTTATGCAGTGCTTTTATAATAGCTAATTCATTTAAGCATACAGATACACAGACGGCAGTGGGATGACTGGCCAACCCACACAGATGTACACCTCCAATCTGGCATCCCGTAACATTCATAAAATATGTCAACACAGCCTGGATTCCTTCCATAGTTTATGTTAAACTATTGGTGTTCGTACCATGCAAGCAAAATATTTCATGTTGGAATTTGTGTCCCTGGTAAATAAATATAAAACCCGAACACATTCCCTCTAAACGCACGAGCCGTGCGCTGCAGCACTGAAGCAATATGTGCTGTTTGTACTTTTAGCAACACTGGAGAAATTAACATTTGTAGAGCTGTTTGTCATGCAGGCAAGAGATAAAACATGGAGGCTCCTGCTTTTTAGCAGCGCTCTGCTTTTAGCTGTGATGTCCCTCAAACAGAGTCCTCTCCAGTCACTAGAGTCCTACACGAGACTACAGCAGAGAAAACAGTGAGGAAAATGATCTGGTGAGGGACACACGTAGGGGCTCCCATGGTCTAGACATGCTCCTCATTTTGCTGCCCCGTAGCCTTGCATTGCCCCTTTTGCTCACCCCCCAAGCCCCCAGCTACAGGCACAGGCAGTTGGCATAAACCAGCTTTGTTTGGCATGGAGTGTCCTTTAGCAGTGGGAAGGCAGCAGCTCTGCCGAATATGAGTAAGTGCAGATGCTCTAGTGCAGGATAAAGGCCAAGAATGAGTCTGGTGTTCAGGGTGTAGAAATAAAGCCGAATCCTATTTTTAGAGCAGAATTCACCCAGAACCCTGAATGTGAAGCATATTCACAGACGGAGCCCTCACGATCCGCTGAGCATTTAAGCAGCCTTTGCACAACGCTGTAACGGTGCTGGTTTTCCTGAACAAGACAGCGCAGTTTTCCCTTGTCCCTTCAGCAGTTACCCCACTCCCACTTTGCAGAAGACCACGATTGCCTTGGCGGCTGTGAACAGCCGAGATACTCAGCTTCTCTCTGGGTAGGATGGCATCTGCTTCCCTTTCTGAAAACGAGAAACAAGAGAGGTTGTTGCAGAGCAATAAGTCCTCTTGCTTGTGGACCTTTGGCTCCTTGGTATTTGCCCAGGTTGGGTTTTGGACCTCTTCAGAGGAAACAAACATGATCTGAACTTACCTAACCATGGCTGCTTGAAAAGTTGCAGCTCCATGCACCTCTCATATAAAGTGTATATATATATATATATTTATTAAATGATGAAATATCATTTTAACATTTAGATTATTAAATTATGTTGCTAATAAATCATGTCACTAATGTCCAACCATGTAGAGTAAAATAGATCAGGGTAGTACTGCGAAACAGTGCAGTGTACTAACGTGTAGTAAAACAGATCTGTTGCAGTTAGGTTTAATGGTGAATATTCCCTATCAACACACAACTCTGCACTTCAGTAACTCCAAAGCTATGACACAGACCAATCAAGGAGATGCGTGGTAAACAAGCTGTAATTTTGCTCGAGCTGTGCAACACAAAACACTTTGTGAAATTGCTGAGTGTTGTATGTGGAGACACGGTAGGATTAAGCAGATACTCAGGTGTGTCCTCATCTTCCTCCATCAAGATAAGGGAGTAACGTGGAGGGAAGAAGGCAATGCTCGCTCATTAATACACAAATGCAAAAATACACTGCTGTTAGATACCGAGGAGACAGTACCACCACATGCTGCTTGGAGAGGACTGCATTATCTTCAAGTACTTCCATCTAATTAAATATGTACATATTGCTAGGGCCTGAGCTCTGGAACCCATTCCTATTCAAGAGAGCGAGCGCTTAAGCATATGCTTAACAGCAGAAAGGGGGCTTGGAGGGGGTATTAGTATGTGTAGTCAGAAACTGCATTTAACAGATGAGCAAAAGAACCTGTTTCACACTCAAGACTCACAACAGTTTGCTATTGGTTAATCAAGTGCCTGGTCATGACTTTAATTGAAGTTGTTTGGGGTTTTTCCCATTAGATGGTGCAAAACGTTGTTGTAAGCAAGTGGATTGTTCCAGCTCATGACTAGCCAAACCATTCCTAATTTTTTAAAGGAGAGGAAAAGCGTTCCTTGCCGAAACCTCGCACGTGGCAGTCCATCCAATAGAAAATTTATTGAAATGAAATTATAAACTTAGGAGAAACAGGATATGTAATGGAAACACTGATACGGCCGTAAGTACAGCCAGGTGAAGCAGGCTGCTATTATTTACTATGGTAACATTATAAAAACCTGCACTGTTTGGGCCATTATCCTTACAGTTTTCTTTTCAGTACAAATCATTATATTTATTATCCGTCTTCTTGTATAGGGGGTCATGGAAAAGGCCAATCAAAAGCAGAAGCCGCCTGCTTTTCAAAAGGAAATTGGATCTATTTCTAATTCTTCTTCTTTATCAACTACAAGGAGTGCAGAATTTTTTTGTGAAAAATTGTTTCATGTAAGATAAAAGTGTAGATTATTGGTGAGAAAATGACACGCTTTTCCCAACATCTTGAAGGTTCTTGGGAGATATTGCCCGCTTTCCAAAGAGATTTTTACCTTCGTCACAAAGGCATTTCCTCACAGGCTTTAGGCAGCAGATGCTCTGGCTCTGGGTACTTGGGCATAGGCTGCATAATTCAGCTATTGTGACTCGGAAAGATGTCTTAGCAATGTAGTATCTTAGAATGAATACTGCACAGAGTGCCAGACAAAATGGATTTCTAATTTACTGGATAAAGGAAAAAAAAAACCTCATCTTGTGTTTCTTTCTCTCCTTCCTTCATCATTTCTTTCCTTCCTTCATCACTCCTTTCTCTGTGCCTGGAAAAAATATGAATCTCAATACTACTATTTCTGCCTCCCTAGAAATTGCCAGGAACATCCCTGTATTTCTATTTGTTATCAGAATTATTGACAGCAGTCTAGTAGAGAGACCAAAGTGTATAGGCACAGAGTCCTAGTGCCTGGCTTATGCAATCGAGCTTATAATTATGACTAAGAGAGATGTGCCAGCTTCTTAACTCTTTCAAGCTCTAAAAGGAAGGAGGTAAAGATCTCCTCTCTCCCATGGCTTGGACAAGATACGATAAGTGTGTAGAAAACCTTCACCATAAAACATGACAAATAGCCTCGAAATTATATTTAGGCATTGCTCCACGCAGTAACCTGACGTGAAACATCAATGCACGTGGAACCCCTTTCTTTGTCTTTCCGAAGCACCCACTTCACTTAGACATCAGTGCATTGCAGCACAAGATGAGCACTCAAGAGTTACAATAACCCGGTACCTGCGGTAAGGTACCTTGCATGAAAAAGCGTGGCTTGGAACCGTAGTGAGTCGGTATCATAACCACTGGTTTAATACTATTATCTGCATGACAACTATGCTTAATTCAGCGAACGTTCCTGACACTGTAAACAGGGCCAGTATAGCTCCTAATACAAAGCAGGCAAATTGATTGACAAATATGTTTAGAGATACGGGTCTCTGAGAGACTATGGATCGGTTGGTTACTGATAATTGGCAGGATGCTCTGACTCCACTGCTAGCAGTTAAGCTAAAGAAAAAAAGGCACTTTATGGCTGCTGCTTGACGAAACAATATTCCTGAGGTGGTTTTTTTTTTTTTCAGACTCTGCTGCCAATTTAGGAGTATCAGCTCTGCACAAGGAAGCTGTGTCACAACTGGAAAACGATAATGCTGCCAGCGCACAGCGGTGTCGCTGGAGTTGCAACACCCAAAGTGCTTCACGCCGGTTGGTGGTTGCTTATGACAATTAAAAATCACTTTATTTATTAGGAAAGTGGACTGTGAACATAAGTGTTAACCCAAATGGATTTTATTTTAGACTACCTATTGTTATCTCAGAGTATGTCAGTACTACGTGCTTCAAAAGAATGGATAGGAAATGTTTATCAGTAGACAATGAAGGCAAATAGATTGTTTATGACAGTATGGGGAATACATTTCTTGGCAAGATTTTGAAGTGCAGTCAGGAGGGTCATTCATGTGGCTGCTTTTGTTGACATTCATCATAACTGAACATCCAGATTGTAAAATATGAGGTGGTTTTGCACCTAGGTACAGCATATTGCATTGGACTTTGACGGCAGAGTCACAAAAGACAGGACGTTCAAATCCTGCGTCTAACACTGCTGCTTCTATTTGAAGTGTTTCTTGAGTAGCTTATTGCAATTTACAAAATATTGCCAAGTTTTAACAGTTTGTCTATGGAATTCTCCAACTAGGCTTGGATGTATTTTTTTCAGCTTTCATGATCTTCCCTTATTTCTGATGTTAAAGCTTAGAATCACATTTTGAAAACAAAACAAACAAACAAAATAATAAATTTTATTTAGAAACGCCATATAGCATAAAGTAAAGTTATAGTTCAAGTTTGCTGACATCATCTTGGTCAGTTTTTCACTGAACTATTGCCTTCATGCATTAATTTTAAGCACATCGTAAATACAGTGTCAGGCAAGGTAAAATCATGTAGTGGGTATGACCAAGGAATATTGCTGTTGTGAGGATTACAGGGATGTAGCTAGATTCATAAAAATATTGTGTTCCATACCAACCCATTTTGCATGTTGATGTCTCATTAGTAGGGAAGGGACTTCCAGTTTTAACAAGGTCTATAAAGATTGCTGAACAATAGGCAGTGAAAGGAAGCCTGGAGAAGCAAAACCCTCATCGCTACCCAGCTCCTTCATACTGCTGTTTCAACAGTGCACCAGAATCTTTACAGCTAGTCACCTAAAATCATAGTCTCGGGGTCTGTAATCATTGCAGGTGGCAGAGCCCACTTTATTTATTATTATTTATTAATGCCGTCGTATCCTTAAGACACACAAATGACATTTCCTTTATTTCCTACAACTTGCACGGTTGTTCCGCTCTGCACTGAGCTTGCCCTAAATAACCCCTTCGTGACATCAATCCTTTCTCATTTGAAATAGTCGCTCCTACTCCCATTTCAGAACCGACTGGCTTTGTTCAGCTGCTCAGCTGCTGAGCCCTGCGTTGACCAGTGGTAGCACACACCTGCATAGACTCGTAGAATCACTCAGGTTGGAAAAGACCCTTGAGATCATCAAGTCCAACCACTAAACCTACTCTATCAAGGTTGCCACTAGACCAGATCCCTAAGCACCACATATAAACAACCTTTAAACGCAGTCAGGGATGGTGACTCAATCCCCACTCTGGGCAGCCTGTTCCAAGGCCTCCCACCATGCCTTGTCGTTCTATACAGACAGGGAGCCACATGCAACACTTGATCCAGTTAGAGCACATGTATTTATTGTTCCTCGCATGGCTTATCGCTGTTTGGAAGTGGATAGAAAATAAAGGCTGCTCTGATTTGGCATCATCTCATACCTACTTCATACTCACCAGTGTGAGTTCACAGCTGGTTCAGAGCAAAACAAATTCAGGCATTATCAGCACGGATACACTTTTACAGAACAAAGTATTGTCAGCATGCCATGCTCCCCGTGTGTGATTAATGTCTGCATGCAGCACAGATCAGGATGGACCTTCCAAAGAGCTCAGTTCATGCAACTGAGGCTAAATGCTAGGTGCTGCTGATGGGTGAGGTGGTTTTGAAAAGGTGGTGCTCAACGCAGAGATCGGTGCCTTATGTCATAGACAGCACCAGAGAGCTTTCTGTGCCGATCTGTTGTCTGAATGTGCAGCCTTAACATGCACATGGGTGAGGGATCATCCGACAGGTGCTTCAGAATGAAGCAAAACTATTAAATATCACAGCAGCATCAGATCGTCAGTGAATCAGACAGTCACAACACACTCATCTGAAAGACTGCAAAACTTGAAGTAAGTTGTGACAGAAGAGTAAATAGCTTTGGCTCCCAATTTGCAATCCAAAATGAAAATATGAGATGATCCACTTAAATATTTAAATGACATTAATGAGGCCCAAGAAAGTGAAACTCACAGGATAAGGGGCCAGGTGAAGGAAGTTGGAGGTTCATGATAGGACAAGGAAACGTCACTAACAGAAGAGATACCTAAAGGGAACTGTAAGTTACAAAACCAAAGGCTTATCTCCTGCACACTTATCTTCTTGGTCTTGTGGTCTAGCCACACCACCACAGTCCTTTTCTTCATGTGTTTGAAGTATTAGCCTCTTCATCAATTTTACAGAAATTGAAGTCATAAATATAAAGTACATAAATAGAAAATCAAAATTTCAGGTGAAAATTTTGGAATTTAGAATGCAATAAAAATATTTCTGCAAATAATGCAAAGCTAAAAATTAATTATAAAGTTAGTGTGCTGAGGTCCAAGCAGACTTTGAACAGTAGACAAAGTCCATCTGGATCTCTTAACTGCAATATTCAGATGCAGTATAGAGGAAGAAATACATCTTTACACGGGTCTATGTGTAAATAAACTAAATCAGAGAAGAAAGTAGCTGTTTCTACTACATTTCGAAGGGCATTAAACATGCTTGCCATTGCATGTGCATGAGAACCCCACCCTCGTCTCTGCTCACACTGAAATCCATTATAGTCACTAAAAAGAACTTGGCACTAAAATATCTGAAGATTAAAAGTATTTGGAGATGTTTAAATCATCAGCCTTTACTGACAAACAGTCCATGAGAGATCCCCTAACATTTGCATCAGATACCTGCCAGCCAATCTGAGAGACAGCTCTTAAAGCTGTCCCCACTCTCCTTTGAAAGCGAGCAGGAGTGTCGCGTGGAGCGGTGCAGCGTGTTGGCACACAGCACGGTGCTGCATCAGCAACAGGACTGCATTGTGCATCACCAGAAATATGTGAAAATGTGTTTGGATCTGCCACCAGCTATCAATTTCGGTAAGGAATGTATCTGCTCCAGCCTCATTAGGGAGGATGAAAGCAGGGCATACAGGTCTGTCTCCTCACTGCTTGCACACCACTGTGGCACTCTGCTAGAGAAGTTAGAGCAGACCAAAACCAGGTGTTTTCTCTATAAAACATATTACTTCCCATTCCAGACCAGCTCAGGCTGCAGATGCAGAGTGGCTTAAAAACAACACTGAGGTTTTGTTTTACAAGTCCCCTTACCCAGTCTCAGGGATGGGACCTTTAGTAGGGTGGCTCCTCATTCAGAGCAATGCAAAAACCTTGAGGAAAAGTTCCTCTTTGGCTGTAAAACTGATGATGTTCCATTCTGCACCTAAGATGTGTCTTCATGTGTTTGACTTTTGTCTGTCTGTGTGGGTAGATACACAACGTGTGTGTGGGTGCTTTACGCGCACGCACTGGTACGCAGAGCAGGGTTACAATACTTTTCATACAGGGAGGGTGTCAGGAGGATGGAGCCAGGCTCTGCTCAGTGGCATCCAGTAACAGGGCAAGGGGCTATGGGTATGAGCTGGAATGTTCCACATAAATATGAGAAGGATCTTCTTCACAGTGAGGGTGACAGAGCTCTGGAACAGGCTGTCATGGTGGGTTGTGGAGTGTCCTTCCCTGAAGATGTTTAAAACCTGCCTGGACATGTTCCTGTGCGACTGGATCTAGGGGATCCTGCTGTGGCGGGGGGATTGCAAATGATGTTTTGGGTTCACTTCCAACCCCAAATATTCTGTGATTCTGTGACTGTCTTCAACAACACAAACCTCTTCTTCATTCTCCTCGATTCACTCCTTCCACCTTATCTTAGTCTACGTTCCAAGGGTGTTACATTTACCACGAATCTCCAGAGCGACGAACAAAAGATCTTTTACAGAACCAGATTTCCTTACACCTTTACCTCCATGCTGTTTCCAGTACAGTTGCATTTTGCCAGCCCACCCAGATCATTCGTGACCTGCTCTTATCCAAGTCTAAAGGTGACTTTCGTTTTCATTTCCGTGTTGACTTTACTCTCTGCCTATTTGGAGGTTCATTCAGTGAAATAAAATTGCCTTGCAATTATTTCTACTTAGTGAAATATGACAGCTAGGATTTTTATGTTAATTAATCTTTGTTTTTTTATTGTTGTGTGGCTGCCTATCATAAATTTCCTTGCAATCCCGTTTTAATGCATTCTATAAATTACTGTGGTTCCTCCCGGGCCCGTCGTATCTTGCAAACAGTTAACTTCGCGTGGATTTCTGCTGCTTGACCTAATACCCCTGTGCACGTAATTCCGTGGGGATAGCGTGTGTCTCTCTGGAACTACGCGGTTAGGAAGGCTATTCATCAGGAATGAGCCCTTGGTCAGACCGTAGCTGCGGTACAAGCGTGAGTGCGCGTGAAAACAAATGCAAACGCCTTAAAAAATAATCACAAGTAGCATCGAATCCAGTCCGTGCTGGGTTGAAGGGAACAAACAAGGCATCACGTTTCTTCTTGTTTTGCTGGCTCAGTGAAATTAGGAAGCCACTGTTTCCTCACCTGCATGCCCAGTTAAGGACCATCTGTTTCCTGTTTAAATGCAATGTCTTGCAGGGTTTTTCCAAGCCCCTCTCTTGCATTAATCAACACAATCCCAACCAACACAAGCGTGAAATCTTGCTGATCTCCCTCACTCAAGGAAAGCCCGTCGGTAGTTGCGGCTTGAACGGAGTCTGGCGTTAGTGCCCTGCTTTGCTTTCACTAACAGCCACGTTCGTTCTCTGCTTTTATAAAGTTTTCATCTCGTTCCAGGCTGGTTTCACAAGTTTTCCCGAACAGCCTGGAGCCCTTTTCGTTACTGTGGATTAAACCAGCAACAGGTTGGTTTTGTCACTAGTGCCTCTAATACGGGTCTGCTGTCACGTGTTGCACTTTAATATCCTCATTAATATTACTGTAAATACAACACTAAGTTAAAGATAACAAGGTCAAATGTGTCCTTGATGTTATATTTTGCCTTTGATGAAGGTAACACACGGTCTGTTCTCCTTATTACCGTTGTCTGGATTTACAGGAAATCATTGGCCGATGGATACCTCTGGTGGGGAGAATCAATGAGCCAAATTGGTTACTGGGATTGCAGGGAGATTTGCACGGCGAAACAATACCTTTGATTGTATGAAATAATTACAGCATCACGATGCCACGACCATGAGAGCTGACGCCATAAATATCAGGTGTCATCCTCAGGAGTTATTGTTTAATAAGGTTCCGCTGTCATCGATGCAGACTCTCATTTGGTTTTAAGTAAGAACTGAAGATTAAGGAAAAGTTTTTAAAATTAAGGGGAAACAGCTGGTAAGAGGACAGCGAAGTGTTTCATTTCACACATACACGCACAGACACGCAGATGCAGGCTCTGCAGGAACTTCAGCAAGGTTTTCAAGATCAGCCAGAAAAGATGTCTTGCATGTTGATTTGGTTTCTTGCATTCATTTCAAATCAGCCCTGAACTGCACCACTAGTGTCCTGCTGCACCCAAAGCCCTGCCTTATCCATCCAACTGATGGCAAACCCCCACCTAACAAGCCACAGTTCTGTGCTTTGCTGTCTCCTCAGAACTCAGTGTGTGTTGTGAGACCGTATCCACAGCACCTTAGCTGTTCACACCTTCCTTGAAGGCAGTCAGTCATCTGGGGGCTTGTCTCTGGTGTTCATTGCTAGCTGGGCGAGGGGAGCTGTGCATCTCCTGCAGGGCCATAACTTGGAGACTTAACGCCCACCAGCGCATGCCACGCAGCGCCTCCTGCGACTGCTGCCCTCTGCCAGTTTGTTTTTCTCACGGGGATCTCAAAAGTGTTTTCTAATGTGACTGATTCTATGAATCTCTGATGCTATGATCGCTCGATACGCCTCATCAAGTGGGTAGTTGAGGTGCTGTTATTATTTCCAGGCTAAGGTTCTCAGATATATCTAGGATCTCTTTATTTTTTGAGCCCTTGGGAGCACTCTGCCATAGCACATAAAACCCCTTTCATTTGTGTCAAGCAGAAGTGCCTACTACTTCTGCACATCAAGCACCCCAGTTTGAAATCAGGATCCAGGAAATGAACAAAATATAGACATTGACATCTGGTGGGGAGTCTGGTTTAAAGGATTGGTCAGCATCACTCCATGATCCTGACACTTTATGCAATCCATTTTGCAGTAGTTTTTACGCTCTAGTCCCTGTTCTGCACCCCAACATCTTTCTTACCCGGTCTGCTGAGTCACTTTGGTTCCACTGTTTCATGCTGAGCTGGGTACTCCAGTCCCAGTCACTCCCTGTTTCAGCTAATCACATCAAAGGTTGGATGCAGCTCCTTGTGACAACCCACCCCCCATATGCCCCCTGGAGCCTACACCCTGCAGCATGCAGGTCACAGCAAGAACTGGGACAAAATCAGTACATAGGAGCAGACCTGGCACCAGTAAAGTTGCACTGGATGCACATTCATAGGAAGAGGACTTATTCCCACATCAGCATTACCTGCTCAGTGGCATCCAGTGATAGGACAAGGGGCAACGGGTGTAAGCTGGAACACAGGAGATTCCACATAAATGTGAGAAGGAACTTCACAGTGAGAGTGACAGTCTGCCCAGGGAAGTTGTGGAGTCTCCTCCTCTGGAGACACTTAAAACCTACCTGGCCATGTTCCTGTGTGACTTGATCCTGCTGTGGCAGGGGGATTGGACTAGATGATCTTTTGAGGTCCTTTCCAATCCCTAACGTTCTGTGATTCTGTGGGATTCAGAACGGGAGCATCCCACGGGGGAAAACAGGGAGATCAGACTGTGTTCCTCCTACCAGCACCCCCGCTGCATACATACTGCTCAGGTAGGTTGATTTCAACAGCAAATCACACTGGGCAGCCCCATACAGGCTGACTCTATTTTGACTGTAGGATAGCTACAAAGACCACTTACTCTAAGCCGTAACCTATGCTTCAGTGCAAGGAAAAGGTGACGCTCTTCACACCAGTGATACCAGTATTTCTCAATACAAGCAGAACCACCTAGTATCTCTCACCTTGCTCTCAAATGGGCCTCAATTACCTCAGCTGAAACCTTCTCCAACACTCCAACCTAGGGCAGACGCAAGGCATAGGATGTTATTTTAGCCCAAACAGCTGCAAGCTGGCTAAGCTCTAAGTAACAAATCAGCAGAGCGTCTGGCAACCCTAAACGAGAGGCTGTTTGCAGTCCCACTTACAATGTACTGGAAAGCCAGCGTGAACGCCGATAGAAAGCTCTGAGCTGAACAACCAGAGCGTTGAGCACTTCGGTCAGAAGAGAAGCGCACAGCTCAGAACAAGGAAGTTATTTCGGCTTGTGAGTCAAATAAGTGAGGGTGATAAAAGGAGACTGGTGGAAAGGGTTAAAGCTTATGCAGCTGTTTCATTCTGGGTGCATTGAACTGAGCTAATATTGTTAGATGACTTAAGCGACTTACATTTCTATATAATAGGGTGATTTTATAAGTTTATAGAAGCAACAAAGGATGCAAAGCAGGTTACATAAAGGCAAAAAAAAAACCAAAATGAACATTTCTGAAAGGAGCAATGTTGCTGACGGAGGCAGTTTTATGGAAGAGGAAACACGGGGCCCAATTTACAAGGAGGATCTCAATGCCTCCTTAGGCACTTAAGTCAAACTTTTAGTTACCAACTGGTATCTAATGACATTGTGTCACCTTGTCTAATCCTGTAGGTACCTCAGCATCCCTGACACCTAGAGAAAGCAAGAAAATCCTGGACCCAAAAGGGCTGAAGCACCCAAGCTTACTCCTTGTGCCTTAGTCACAGGTTAGTCTTCCTCTACCTATGCCACCAGGTGGGACTAGATCTAGCAGGCTCAGGTAGCACAGACTAAGGGGAGGACAGAGTGCCTGCATCCACATTTTCACCTAAGAGGTTAGTGAGTTTTGTTGTTTTGTTTTTAATTTGGACTGTGAAATGTTCAGCTTTAAAACTCGCCTTTGTGTTGTGACCTGACATCACATCTTTCTGTTTCTCAGTGAGCGAGTGTCCCTGGCTGTGAGGTGATCTGCAGTGGGACCCCGTCTGCCTGTGATGTGAATCTGTATGACATAAGGCAATAATTATTTGGGCTAGTGAGTGCATAAAGGCAAGAAAATGACTGTAATGTGAGTTAAGACACTTGAAAGAGATGAACATATACAAGCCCTTCCCCTTACCAGGTCAGCATTCTGCTTTCATGAATGTGATTGTTCATACCCACCCCTTCCTGCTCACTCCATAGGGGACCCCTGAGAGCTGACCAAACCAGGACTGGGAATTCCATTAGACGACAGGACGCTTTCAGATGACAAAGTTCAACACAGCAGCAAATAAATCTCCCTGTTCACTTCCCCCTTGAGATGACTTCCTTCCTCATTTCCTGTAGCTGCATGTGTGCTACACAGGAGAGGGGGCAGGGTGACTACCTGGTGTAAATTCTTCTCTCCACCTGCTGCTATTTTTAATTAAAGTCATCCTTTTATCAGTGTATCTGAACTGGCCTGACTTTCGCTCTGCCTGTTGCTGTTGAAGTCTTCTGAAGATGGACCGGTGAGGTGGCAATGCGCTATATCATCTAACACAGCAAACACGCCACCTTCTTATTACAACAGTGTTTATCTGTGAACCTCTCAATAAGACCAAAGTTGTCACCACAGAGACTGGGAACCACAATGTGAAACTTCATTTGAGCAATGTTCCAACAAGCTCTGCTTTTGCTAGGAGGTGTATTTTGTGGAAGAAACAGCTCAAACAGTATCTGTCCCTGCACGTGCTGGGGTTTGGGCTTGGAGCAGCATCTCCCCTCATCCAGGCAGAACACCCCAGCTCTTTACATTCCTCCCAAGGAATCAGGGGAGTTTGCTAACATGAACCCATGGATGCCCACTCGTCTTTCTGCTTCACCTTTCAGTCTTTCCACTTAACGCACTTTACACAAGTTCAGAACAAGTCAAAAGACGGTAGGAAAGTCCGATGCAAGGACTCTCTGCCTTTACGTGTGTGGTGCTTCTCGTCCAAACATAGCTTAGGCAGTCGGATGTACAGTGTGGTAGGTTCCCACTTTTGATATTTCACAGTGCACTGAAAGACAACCAGCAGCCTAAATTTAACGGCTTTGTTCTTCCCTCTAGTGTTTTTCTTTCATCCCTTCTTTCTCTTTTGCCCTGCTCTTTTTCATTTCCAGTTCTTTGTCCCTCTTTCCAGTACTATAATGCCTTTGCTTCCTAACTAAACTTCAGTTCTACTTCCAGGCATTGTGGGACTTGTTTAGCTTTTGATTCTTCTCCCATATTCTGGTTTTCTCTTTACCGCATTAGCTCTTCTCCTTTTGCTGAGCCATCATTTCGTGTGGTCGCCCAAACCCTTTACTCCTTTCCCCCTGTGGAGCTTCCATCATCTTTCACTTTTTGTGTGCCTTCTACCCTGCCTTCAGCTGTTCCTTCTTTCTCCTCAGACACGTTGTCATATTACTATCCCAACATGTTTTCCTTCCTGACTCCAGTGCAGAAACTCTTACTCACTCTCCAGCCGTTGCATTTCTTTCTCTTCTCTCCCTTTTCGCCCTCTAAGTGCCTCATAGCCACAAATATCCATCCAGGGACTGCAGTAACTTAGGTTGACCAGGAACTGTTGATCAGGCGTAGATGAGATAAAACATAAGTGGACATCTGGACTGACCAGGATCACATAGGCTGACAACACAGGTCTTCTTGACATTGAAGTAACTTCACCAGTTTTGAAGGTCTCAGGAACTCTTCAGTGCTATCTACAGCTGCAACCTGAGGAGCCATGAAAGAGGGACGTGGAAAAAGCAGGGAAGATGATCTAGAGGAATATTAATTTTATATTATGTTTCTTTATGCCTTTCAGGTCGTTAACATTTTGGGGCTGTCAAAGCAGCTTGAGAGAGCCATTCACGTTTATTGTTCAAAACTTCTCTAAGTTGCATTTTGCAGAGCATTGCTGGCTCTGCTAGGGTTATTTCTAGCATGGGAGCAAAGTTAATTCCTCCCAGAACAAAGTTATTATCATAATCTCCTAGCATATGTCTATCATAACTGTGCTTTTTCTTTGGAGTCCTTCCAGAAGGTAATCTTGGGAAGACCATTTAAAACAGCCCTTTTCCTCTACTACGTTAATGGGAGCTTGGGGATTTTGATGCTATTACCCCCTTTTTAACTTTTAAACTGTTATTATTTTAAAAACTGAGGGTTGAGGTTTTCATGCTTCCAGTTGAGCTTGCCGAGTGCAAAATGAAGGTCTGGCACTCCAGGGTGTACGTTAGCTACAGGATAATGTTTGTGGCAGAGAAGTATACAACGCAAAGAAATGGCTTTTGTGGGTGATTAAATGCTGAAGTGAAGCTGAGGTGTTTGATAACCACAGAAGCTATTTATTGTGTGTATACTCCAGTGCCATGAACATTATTCCTATTATACAACAAGACAAAGGAAGATTCAACAAACCATAACGAGAGAAGGATGAAAGGGGTTTTTTTCGTTGTGGCTTTTTTTGCATGATGGAAGTTTGAAAGTTCTGCTTCATTTTCTGCCTTTCCTAACATTTCCTTTGAGGGGGAGATTAAGGTGAAAAGACAAAGATCGGTCTGCAGTGGTGGCAGGAGGAGTGACTAGATTCTCAGTGTATAATGGGGCGTATCGTAGCTTGCTATCAAACAGCAGCGCTCGCTGTCTTGCTGAAAGATCATGCTAATAGTATTCAGAAAAAAGCATATTTCTGTAGGGAGTGACAAACAAGCTGAAAATCATCAGACATCAGGTTTAAAAAACAACAGGGGATATGAAGAAGATAACGGTCGTGTACATCTTCTACTCTTAATCCTCGCAGGAGCAGTGTGAGTTCACGAAACGTCGTGAGCACAGTCTCACAAAGACAGTTCAATTCTCAGCCACAATTCTGTTTCGCTAGTTCCTTGCTCACTCCTGTGGAGGATTTTGGGGGTTTGGCCCTAATGGCTTTTCACTGAGCTACATCAAGACCTCTGCCTGTTCTCAGAGGGAACTGAGAAATACTGTGAGGTGGGAATTAAACAGATCCAGCACTTGGCAAAGCACGCCTGCTCCTCACTGTCGTTACCTAATAGGTCTAATTTCCTTTGGAAATCACTGGAGTTGTTAAAAAGATCAGAAACAAATCGGTGCGGCTAAAATGACGGCAGAAACCCTAAGCAGCCTAAACTGGCCGCAGCCAACCTCACCCCTGCTCTTTGTTTGTGAGTGCTGCTCATTAAACAGTTATGAGCAGAGGATGTACTTGTGAAGTGCGAGCTGTGCTCGCGAACGACTCGCCCGAGATAAACAAAGGCTGCTTTGTCAAACCACGAGAAACAATTTAACCATCTGTGGCCACAGCATCCCTGTGAGCAGCAGCTGATTTTACACCCCTTTGGAGGTGCAGAACCCCAAGGCAGAGCAGCATTCCCTGCATCCACATGGCGGAACGGGAAACAAAGCACAAAAAGCAACCGGTGGTCGTGCTACGATTTGGTTGTGTCTCCACATCTCCTGACAGGAAATAAGACGAATTCCGGGGGTTCTATTACCTCTGGGAACTAACATCGAGTGAACTTCAACGTTAGCAGCGCTTGCTGTCTGCCTGCAGACATTCCTTCAGGCTGCTCCTGGAAGTCTTTCTAAGTCATTAAAGCATTATCTGAGCATCTTGTTGAGTACTTACTGCTTTGAAAGGTGCTGGGCTGTCATCGCAAACTCACCTAGCAGCGAGGGAGATTAAGGGGCCTTGCACCTGCCAGCCATTGTACAGCAGCAGCGTGATCCTGCTGCCTGCCTCCTCTGAGCTCCCTCCCTGCCTCTGCTCTTCAAGACGATGGCTAATGCAGGCTCCAGAGCCCTCTGTGCCCTCGTGCTCGCACACACTAAATATTTACTCGCTAGCAATACGGAACTTCCTGCCAGCTGCTTTGCTTCTGCTTCACACAGCATCTTATGCAGCTGAACAGCTCGGTGCCCTCTCCTGCCATAGTCCAGCACCCTCCCAGCTACATCTTCTCAAAGAACCACAGTATTGTTCAGTAACAAAATTATTGAATAAAAATATGGACTAATACTAATATTGGGTAGTTTTGTTGAATACTACTGTTATTGTATGCTATTCAATGAATGAATGAACGTTCAGTGTATAGTCGGTTACTCCATGACACAAGGTCATAGCTCTGTGGTCTTCCCAAATACCCTTGAAGTGCATAGGAGCTTTATCCAAAAAAGGGCATTTTCTCGTTGTATTTGGGTACATATTGTTTACAGCATTTAGACACTTTATATAGTCAAAATAGCGGCTTGAGCTGTAAAATAAAATTAACTGATAGAAGTTTATTACCCTTTGATGCAGCTCCTCAAAACAGCGGTTTGGGCTGGGCGAGCCTTGCCTTGCCCTTGTTTTTCAGGTGCAAATTGCCATATGAATTCCAGGATAACGTTTCTGCTCTCCAGTGGAATGTGAATTCTGCTTTCTGGGTGGTATTCAGTGCTAATGTGTGTATTTAAATGACAAATAAAGTTCTACTTACTCTAAATTATCTTGAATGACTCTAGCAAGTGAAAAAGGGCTGCCACAGCAGATGGATCGTTTAGAAGAGGATTTCCATTCTCCTATGATGTGACCTAATTTCAAAAAAAATTGAGGCTGGGAGTTGTGCTCTCCTTGTTTTACACAGAAGATGTTAATGTCATTATCTGCTTAATTTGAACGCTGCACTGATTTCCATGCTGTTTCTTCCTTTGACTGTCATTGCTATATATAAAAAAATATGACCAAGCGCAGCAGTAGTGATTTGAATTTACACCCAAAATGCTGGCCTGATCTTACAGATAATAAACGAATCTTCTGAGATCAAATGAGTGTGGCTGTCTGCAACACGACCATTGGGCAAGGCTGTGTGGAGTGATCAAACAACAGAACCTGGATTATTCTCAGGAAAAAAACCCCCAATACCATAGAAACACCACTGAGGATCATATCCTCTGCTGAAGTCAAACTAAGTCGGGGATGAAAAGCACAGGTCCATATTTTCACAAACTGCTTTCCTTCAGTAGTTTCAAAATGAGCCTGCTCAGTTAAGATTTTTACTCTGAATCACATTAGAAGGGCCAAGTCGTTGAGATGTAGCCGTGGTGATACTACTGAAGGGGCATGGGCAGGATGGAACACAGCTTGGCTCACCACTGCAGGGCCCACAGGTAAAAAGCATGGTAAGACAATTTTATCACCAGTCATTTGCCTTGACAGAGATGAGAAGATGAAAGCACTAAGTGCCTTCTGCTCTCACTGTTTTTCTGATAGCCGTGCAATTTAAAAGTACATGAGGTCTGCGAGCCATCACTGAAGTTAAAACACCAAACGTATGTCGATGTAATTTTAATTCTTAGCATTTTTAATCTCATAAAATTCCTATCATTCTACTTGCTAAGTCCTTCTGGGAATGAGTGTGATGCAAAATGTACTAATGCTTCTTCGTTGTACTTGGTTGCAAGAGTCAGTGGCCCATCACACGAACCATGAAGTCAGAGTTCTTTGGTTTGTTGTTTGTTGTCTTCTTCTCAAATACTGAGCCTGTAAGAAAAATGTGATATTGGGATGTCAACTGAGCTGGTGTTGATAATTCAGTAGGTGGCATTCTTTCCTCTAACTGCCACAGAACTACTTGATCAGAACAGTAACAGAGGGCTGAGATTTCAATTAAAAATTCCTTAGGCACATGATAAAAATGAATTCCCTGCCCTTGTGTTGGTAGAAACTGCTCTAAGCCACTACATAGAAGTTCCTTAGCTGTATGAACAAAGGAAAGAAGAACAGACCAGCAAGCATGGAACAGTAGAGGCTGCAAATTATAATTTAGAGAACTGATAAAACTCCTTCAGCAACATGATCTCTGAGACACAGGCTACTAGGTGAACTTATGCACCACATCAGCTGGACGCTAAAGGATTTATACTCCACATAATAACATTCTGTGGGAGAATTACAATGAGCTCAGAGTTTGCAAATATTGGAAAAGAAGGAAAGCATGTCTGCTGAAGGTTCTCTGAAATTATTTTAGCCATGCAAATAGAACTCACTGTGATATAAGAGCTAAAACCAAAAAAAGCTGTTGCTAGTTGCAATAATTTCTAATACATGAAAATTGCTTTTATTTTCTTGTAGGCTGTTGTGGTGGGATTTCACAGCATGGTTTACACTGCAGCTTGGAAGTTACACCCATGCCAGCTACATTTAAATAGAGGTGACATTAGGCTAGGAGGAGATCGTCTGGTGTTTTAGTGTACTTGGGTTGTGTAGAAAACACAGGTAAAGAAGTCAGCTTGCTGCCTCTGAGCTGAAGCCTGAGTAACTACAGCAAAACATGCACCTTTATCACCCTATTGCTCAAAGTCCACTACAACTTCTCCCTCTCTGCTTTGTTATGCCAAATCTTCACTGAGAGAGTCATTGGCCACTGGAATGGCCTGCCCAGGGAGGTGGTGGAGTCCTCGTCCCTGGAGCTGTTCAAGGCAGGATTGGACATGGCACTTTGTGCCATGGTCTAGCCTTGAGCTCTGTGGTAACGG
>JAOXOE010000343.1:41116004-41133841 GCA_028565055.1 Phoeniculus purpureus
TAGACCAAGTCACGCAGGAACATGTCCAGGTGGGTTTTAAACATCTCCAGAGAAGGAGACTCCACAACCCCCCTGGGGTTCTGAGCTTAGAGAAAAGTACAGGTAATAATGTCTCTGTATAAAATCAAATAGGAGTTGCCTACACTAAAGAAGCCCTTCTTCTTCTTAATAGACAGGTAAAACTGTTTGGCATGATGTTTCCTTCTCAGTCTGAGAGCAGGAGAAACTTTAAAAACTTTGTTGATCAGAAATGCAAATTCTTATCCATCCTTGCTTTTTAATTAGCTTTTTAATTTTCAAACACAAAGATAATGTTGATGATGACTGGTAAGCTTGGGATGAGAGATGTGCCGATCTAGTGCTGTTCTTTGGAAATCTGCAGAGAAATGAATTTCAGGGAACAAATGAAATGATAATGGGATTCCAGTTCATCAGGGTTCAATTCCACAAAATAAATGTTCAATTTCACAGATTGTTTCTTAAAGGTCTTCTTCTGTAACACAGAGAATTATTCAATACTCACACTATTATCATTTTTTCATATTACCATTGTCTCACTCCCAGGAAGGCACCATCAAGATGAGAACTTCTCAGCGCTCATCACCAGGAGCAGGGGGGAGGAATATTCACACTTTGTAACTCCACACAGCTGCTTTTAGAGTTAAAGCACCTCCTGAAGGCTCCTGACGTTTCCCTTATTGACTATGTAGGAAAGATGGAGTCCTCAATACTGCTGCCCATACATCAGCTGAATGGTTACAGCAACCTTAAGCAGATCATACAAACACTTGAATCCATGTTCATGTTCAATGGATCTGTTCCTAGCTAAAAAGCCAATTTTAAAAATTAAACAGCAAAAACCCAACAAAGCTGAAGTAAATAATTTACTCGAGATGGGCTGCGTGTATGGAAAAGGTCAGATGTGACTTAAGGTCCACAAAGCCATCAGCTGGCAGTGCCTAGTTTTTATAGAGCTATAGACTAGAGACCCATGCCCTGAAAAACTGCAGGTCCTGGAAGTCCAGAATGTATTGGATGTGGAATTGGGTTGGAGAAATGATCATGAAGAGATGAAGAATGGTGGTGGTGGCTGAACCATAAGGGAGGTGCCTGGGTCCTGGGTCTGGGAGGTGATGCTGAGGACTCTTCAGCTGGCAACAGCAGCAGAGAAGCCACAGGCTGACCTAGCACCTAGGGTGTGTGGCAAAGCTCTGAAGGACGAGGCTAATCTCCATGGGAAAAGCTGTGACGAGTTGTGGTCAGTCAAAGCGATCTAGGATAGCACTTCAGAATAATGAATAACTGGTTTCAGCAGCAAACTCCTGAGCTTGCTCATTAGGAGTGACAGACAAGGGAGATCACGAAATAAAGACGACAGAAGACTTGCATGGATGAATATTTACAATGCATTTGACTGGATTTCAGCACATAAATTGTATAAGACTTATCAAAACAATGTTGGGGTTGTTTTCCATAGTGGAAAAGCAGTAGGAGTCTCTGGTCAAAGTCCCATGAACCACAATATGGAAATTCTAATGTGTTTACACAAACTGTAAGCTGCCAAAGGACTGAAATCATCTGGCTGATGCATCTGTCTTATTAAAATTGGAGTAATGTGAGTATTGTTAGTTCTCTTCGTCCTACCTGACATCAAAAAGGCAGCAAATATAAATCCCAAAGTTAAGATTTCTAATGAGCTTTTTTTGAAAGTGGAAATGTAGTGTCGTACCAAGATGCAAAATCACAGAGTCACAGAACATCAGGGACTGGAAGCGACCTCGAAAGATCATCCAGTCCAATCCCCCAGCCACAGCACAATCTCCTAGATCAAGTCGAACAGGAACATGTCCAGGTGGGGTTTAAGTGTCTCCAGAGGAGAAGGCTCCACAACGCCCCTGGGCAGCCCCTTCCAGTGCACGGTCACCCTCACTGGGAAGGAGTTTCTTCTCCTATTTATGTGGCACCTCCTGTGTTCCAGCTTACACCCATTGTCCCTTTTCCTATCATTGGTTGCCACCGAGCAGAGCCTGGCTCCGTCCTCCTGACACCCACCCTTTCCCTATTTACAACCATTAATGGGGTCACCCCTCAGTCTCTCTTTTTCCAAGCTCAAGAGACCCAGCTCCCTCAGCCTTTCCTCAGCAGGGAGATGCTCCACTCCCTCCTTCACCATCTTTGTGGCTCTGTGCTGGACTCTGTCAAGCAGTTCTGTGCCCTTCTTAACTGAGAGGCCCAGAACTGGACACAATATTTCAGATGTGGTCTCATCAGGGCAGAGTAGAGGGGGAAGAGAACCTCTTTCAACCCACTAACCACAATCCTCCTAATCCACCCCGGGGTAGTAGCTGAGACTATTCCATTAGGTTTTACTGGGAGCTGTTCACTGGTGTTTGGACACAGCAAGAGCAGTTGCACATTGGGTCCCTCTGGTGCAGGGTATCAGAGATCCCCTATACACCAAGATAGCTTATGGAGGCTGCCAAAAGGCATCCTATTATTGATGAGTAAACTAACCGAATGTAGAAAGGAAGCATAAAAATTAGCAGATGAAGTTAATTAACGCAACAGTTTTAAGTTAAATTTTATTTACACAGGAAGTTAATTAACCCAACAGTTTTAAGTTAAATTTTATTTACACAGGAACGTTGACCTTCTACTTGCTCTGGCTTCTTGCACACCAGCCACACCATCTATTTTGAGACACAGTGAAAAGAGCGAAGGACTAAAGAGAAAATATTTTAGCCCAAGCACACGCCTACCTGGCAGAAGACCCCATCATGGGGTTTTGTGTGCACATTTATAACACAATAATCAATCAGTAACACAGAGGCTCGAAGGATCGTAATGATATGTGGTCATGTCGTGAGCTCGATCTGTTTTAATCCATAGAAACAAAAGCCTTGGATGTCTATGGCTCTGCGTCTCCCCTCTCAGTGTTGCGTGGCATCCACGAAGTCTGACGTTCCAGAAGGACCGTGCTGCTTCTGATCTTTGCTCTCACAGAGGGGGAAAAAGAAAAGGAGGAGGAGAAGAAAAAAAAAGGCTCCTGTTTTAGCGCTGACAGTATATTAAATGAAGAAATTAAACGACACAATTCTGGGAGGGTATATATAATGATAAGAAAGTAAAGCAGCAGTGGTTACACTTTCTATGGTAGACATAATTGATATGTTTGTTGTCTGTGATTCACACATTATTTTAAGTTTCTGAGGGGGATTTTTATTGCAAAATATTCTGCATTTTAAATAGTATTTAATTATGGTTTGTTTCCTCAGGGATTATATCACCATGTGATTTTAATTTGGTATATGCCCTAAGGGGCGGCATACTTTCAATTATGAAATATTTCCTCCAGAAACAATAATGGTTCAATGATTTATTGCAGGATCCTATTATAAGGTGCCTCATACAAGCGAAATCTGAAATGCAGTTGGCCTAACAATATAGTATAGGCAGGACTAAAATGCATGTGAACCGAGCACATGGGCCTTTTGCACAAAAATCATATTTATACACTTTCATCCTTCGCATAATACTTCAATTATTATATCTCGAAAAAAGAACTTGGAAAGCTGAGAGCTGTGAAACATTTACATTATTATCTCTTCAAAAAGTTCATTTTTGGACAAGTATCATTTGGATAGGGATTAACTTAATCAGAGATTTTGAATCTTCTTTACTTTAATTTTTAATCTCTTTTTAAAAATATGTCTGAATCTTAAAAAGGCCTAAACCTGTAGTCACAAAGCACCGCTTCAAAAAAGGGGAAAAAAAAAAAAAGAAGAAAGAAAAAAGAAAGTTTTTTAAGCAGCCACCAGCTGTAGGAGAGATAGTGCAAGCAGCAGATTTGTGACAGAGTGGAGCATGAAACCCATCAGCTGATGAGTGAAAATCCCTGGTTTCTAATTAATCGAGGTACACAGGCCAAGGGATGAAGAGGATCAGGGAAATGAAATCAGGAAAAAGATACCATCAGTCATTTCTGCGGCCCATTGTCATACTTCAGAATCTGCTGTAATGAATCACTCAGGCATTCCGCAGATACATTCAAATGGTGAAGAAAATTCATTGTCCGGTGAAGAGCGCTTGATAAAAATCTTTCTTTTCCCCCCTCTTTGTCAGAAGCCTGTGATCAGAGAAGGAAATCCAGGCAGCACAACAGGTGTGCTTCTGCAAGCCCGCTGAAATCCGCAGACGAACGGAGGCAACACCGAGTCGGTTTCGCGCTCAGATTTCGCCAAAGCGCAAAAAAAGTCGCTGGTGGGAGCGAGCGGTGGCGGGATGCACCGGAAGCAGCTGACGATGAAGGGGACAGCGGGTGTAAGCGCTCTTCCCGTCGAGCAGCTCCTGTCCCCACGAAATCTTCTCACGCGGAAAGGGGGGACAGACGTTTTTGTTGGAAGAGTTTGGCCGAGTTTGGTGTTTTCAGCGATTGACGTCGGCGCTGAAGAGCCACTAATCCACGAGCTGGCCTGAACTTAAGACAGCACCAAACCGCCACCCTCAATCTCCAGAGCGGGAGAGCTGGCTCTGTTGTTTTTGTTCAAAACAGATCGTTCAGTTTTATCCTCACAGTTACTCGTCTCCTCCAAAGACAGAATCGATGTCATTTAATGGGGTTTGTTTTCCCTCTCTTGCCACGTGCCCGTCCACATGCTCAGGCACATGCATTTTGGATAGCTGCTCGCTTCCGTCAGCCCGGTGCAGAGATTTCGGAGCTGAAGGGAAAGATTAGACTGGAATTCTCGGCAAGTTTAAGTGATCCTTGCTTGAATTGCTTATAACAGATCCGTCTTCCTTTTCCTCTTCGCTTTGCCTGTGGCTCAGCTTTCTGACCCTGAGCTAGTCCTTGCACCAGCGTGTTCCTTAAAGTGGCGCGTCCCGTTACGTGACAGCACAACGTAACTGCTTACAGCAACAGCCAGGTGCTCCACCAGGATGTACAAGGACGGCCGATTCATTTTAGATTCAATTACCGCAATATAGGGGTTTGCTGTCTGTAGTGTCAGTCACCGAGACACTTTGGAGTTGATAATGTTAAGATGGCACCAAGAATGAGACTTCTGCTTCCTGATGAACATAATGTTAATCACGGGTAGGTTACAAATCCATTTACTGTTGCGGTTACTGAGAACTCTATTATCTACGTCCCACCGTGAAAGGTGTTGGAACTTGTATTCAGGAAATGTGAAAGTCCATAGGAGTGTGCTCTCCACACAAAGTTTCTACCACAGCAGAGCAGCAAACATCTGCTTCATACCCGGAACTGTTATAGATCAGACTCGTCAAGTGAACTCGTAGGTGCATCTCTGCGTGAGCACGTGCCTTCTATTTGACAATAGTGGTGGCTGGGTCATCACAGGGTTGTAGGATGTTCTTCTATTCACAAGCAGTACTTAGCCAAGCAGTACTTAGCACAAGCAGTACTTAGGTGATGGGCTGTTGCCTCTGCAGCATCGCTGTTTACTATCTTCAGTGTAATGGACTTGGGGAATCTAGAGAGCACCTGTTTCTTCTGGTGGCTGTACCCCTGGTGTTTTAGTGTGACTGCCGACGTATAATCTGGGTTTTTCCTCTTATTTCTTTCTTTTTCTGTTCCATTCCACTCTAAACAGCTAGTATTATGACCATCAAGTTGGGGTTAGCTGTGTTCTGCTTTGCAATTACAACAAGGCTGATATGGAGATGGGGAGCTGAATCCCAGAGTCCATCTGCTGCCAAAGTACTGTTGTGCCTCGAACCACTGAAGGTCTTGGGCCCTTCCCTACGTACAAAATGCCCATGCGGGATCATCAAATTCTGAATGCTCCTATCTGGCATCTTCACTGGAAGTGGCTGGGAATGAGAATAATTGGGTAGAGGGATTTCCCAGGCTGCCAACTGTTTTTCCAGGGGCACCCAACCCACTACCTCACCCCTGTGGTGCAGGAGTTGCTGATGAGCTCCTATTTAATTTAAAAGGAACAGACCTCACTGGGGTCATGTTAATGCAGGAGTCTAGGCAGGGTCTTCCTCTGCTAAAACAAACAGCATAAGCTTCATCCTGTTGAACGTCTTCCTGAAACCCTGTGTGGCCATGTGCACACGTGTACATTAGCGCTGCTTTGATTATGTAATGCAACGAGCTCAGTGGTTTGCTCCGGATTTACACTATGGAGCCTCAGAGCACAGTTTGGAATGCTACCTTGTCTTTAAGTTCAGATGCCAGTTTTGTAAATGCTTTTCTTCTTCTTAAGGATACTGATGAAAATTTATTTCTGATTTATCATGCGTAGCTCTGCAAGAGAGTCAGATTTTCCTTTCCCAGCTCCATCGCCGTTTCCAAATGGGGATTAAATGTTTTTTAAAAAAACAACTTAGTAGAGAATCAGTTATCATCAGAGTCCCCAGGAGTTCATTTACTGGTGTGCAAACTGCGCCCCACACTGGTGCCCTGCTTTGGAGGAACTCAATGAATAAATTAAATCCACGGAGACAGCCAGCTTTACAATCCTGGCCTACTGCTCTCCCTTCCCACTTGCATAATTTTTGTTGTTTGGGGTTTCACTCTCTCTGGCTGGTCCCCATGGCTGGCCAGTGAGTCTGCGGCAAGCGACACCAGGGCTCAGGAAGTCTGGGAGCACAACTTACACGGAGCTATGGGCGAAACAGCAAAACCATCTGCCGACGGAGCAAAATATATTGTCTGCGTCTTAATCTGCATTAAACACACCATCAGCAGTCACAATTGCAGAATCAATCTATTTTTTGGTAAAACTACTTATTTTGTTACAAATACAAACAATCTTAATAAACAACCAGAATTTCACCTAAAGATCTGTTGCTTTAATTTTTTTTTTTTAATTTTAATTTTCTTCCCTTGTGTTTAAAAAACTATGAGATTAAAAAGGAATTAAAACCCAACAACTATACAGGTAACATGATTTCCTTCCTCCGAGCAAAAGAGAAACAGGAGCAGCAACAAAAAAACCCCCCCACTCTTACCAGTCTATTTTGTAACTCAGACTGTTTGGAAAGGTTTTCATCAAAGTGATTTTTGGCAGATAGCTGGTAGGTGATCAGGATAAAACCCCACGGCTTCAGCACTTCAAATATTTATCATATACATGTTTGCTTGAATCTTGATAAGGGTGAGGTTTGGGACTTATGGACACTGAGATAGGATGTCACCTGAGACATTCATCTGATTCCGAATGCAGGCTGAAAGAAAGTGCCTGGGAGAGGCCAGAAGAGAGAGGGAGGGAGAGAGAGTAAGGGATAGTAGGAATGGACAGCCCTTGTTCCCAGCTCTAATATCCCAGCGCAATTATTTTGTGGACATCCACTCCTTGCCTGCACAGGAGATAGGGCTATAAGTGTATGTTATTTTTTAATTACAAGGGGGTGGAAAAAATCCTGATGATGGGCTGGAAGGTGCCATTGCATTGTTATTTTTTTCTCTCCCTTCGTTTGCTGATTATGTGAGCTGGGCTCCTTTGCTAGCCGATGATAAGCAGAATTTCCATGTTCTCTGCATAATTAATCCATCTCTGCCTCTCTTCATGCCAACTCGCCCGTTATCGCCGGCACATGCCTGAATTGCAAAAGAATCCGCTCTTCAATTGGAACTTATTGATATTCTAAGAAAAAAAAAGAGAGAAGGAAAAAAACTGAAAATCCTTAAGTTTAAGCCGCAGATTTTTAAATGGATTAATTTCGCTGCAATCGCAGCCATCTAAGGCGGGAAGGCAGGCAGAGCAAATTGAAAGCATCTCCATGTTTGCAGAATTGGGTCCAGAATGCTGAAATGTACTGGCACAGTTCTCTTTTAAAGTCAGAAAATTACCATTCATTTACATCACATGAAATACTTTTTTATGCTAGAAATATTCAAGAGACGTTCCTTAAATGCCTGCTAATGCTAGATAACATTTCTAACTTTCAACATTTTGCTAGACTTTGATATGACATGATAGGAATGCCTGCCAGTGAGGAATATTATATGTACCAGTAATCTCTTTTTATCACATATTTAGATTATATCATCCTCTTCTTAAACCATCCTGAAGTAGTCTTTAAACAATGTACTCAGTGTTGTAGGCTCCTATTAGTGCAGCTACGGGAGCCAAACTTGGTAGGGCATTTTTAGACTTCGTCTAGTATGAAGGGAATCTTTACAGTGCCAACACAAGATCCCCAAACCAAGTTTATATTTTCCTGCCTTTCACTAAGTTAACTTGAGTCTGTTACATCTCTTCTGCATTTAGAGATTCTACGTTCACTTCATTTGCAGTGTGCAAAGTGTTTTGTTATTTCGACGCAGCTCTTGTGGATTGTCTTTACATTTATAAAGAGCTCGGCTGTACCCCACAGCAGCCTGGCACTGACTGTCGAGAGCTGGAGGGGAGATAGGACTATGCCCCTGCTCCTTTTATTTCCTCAAACATTATCCAAATCCAGATATTCCTCTTTTATTCCTCTAACACGAAGTTCAAATCCTTAATTTCCTTGACCCTGGGAAGCAACGGCATTCGGCAACACCGAGAGATTTCTCTGACGGCTCAGCTAAGCCACAACGTATCTGGCATTCCACGTCCTCATGCTAGAAATCAGCGATTTGTGCTGTTGTAGAAGGAAATATTGACACTTGCAGTTAACAGAGGAGGAAAAGTTGTTATACTGACTGCAAATGGAGATTTAGCTCTTAGGAAATCTTTGTCATTATTAGAGGGACCTCTTTCATTTTACAACACATGAGAAAGAAATAAAACAGAAAGAATTCTATCAGAGGAGCTGCCAGGCACATGCCAGAGCAAGAAAAAGAAGAGAGAGAGATACAGCAAAACAAAGATATTTGTGGCAACATCTGCTTCAGATAGAAAACAACGAGCTTAATATATGGTTGGGCCATTTTCCCCCACAAAATGAGCACCTGTGATGAAATGCGTGTCGCTTGTAAGCAAATAGAAAGTCAGTATTCCAGCCTGGGTTTTAAGGCACTGAAAAGCACCATGCAAGGATGACTAGTGATCACGTTAGGATATGTATGTTTTCATACAGCAGAAAGAGAACAAAGAAGGTTTTCCAGTTGCTTCAGAATGATTGACAGTTCTAAGGCACCACTGAACTTGAGGGTATTTCCGGCATATTACAAATTTAACATTGTGGGTTTGGGAAAAATCAAAATGTTTAGAAAAATGCCTTTTTTTCTTTTTTTAAGAAAAATATCATTAAGTTCACATTCAAAACTGTCAGCTCCTAAAAGAAATAGTTGAAAGCACAGTTTAAAGAATCAAAGTTTTAAAATTGCTGGCTAAATTGTATATTGACAGGTATCAATAACTATATCTGTATTATATCTCAACATACACATCTGTATGTGACAGATAAATAAAGTCTCTGAGGAAATAAACTCCAGTGCCCTCTCTGCAGGTACCTGCAGTCTAAATAAGTAAATATTAAGTCAACGGCCAAGTAGTCGGAGTGCTTGAGATACTGTGTAATGTTTTTAATGAAAATAACCATTTCCAACGTAATCCATGAGAAAAAAACCCAACCGTACACGGATGACATGACCTGCACATTGCCGCATAACTTCCTAATCTGTGACAGTGAAATCCTGGCTCTCTTGAAGTCAATTGCAAAATCCCTACTGCCTTTAGTAACACCTGCGTTTCAGTGCCATTTCAGTAGCCAAAATAGGTTTAATTCCACTCACACTACAGTCGGTGTTGACCTCTTTAGCAACACGAGCCTTCTCCTAAGTATTTATACTGCAAACTTCCAGGATTTGCATCATTAAACCATAAAAAAAACTTCTCAAATGGTAAACTTATTTTAACTGAAGGCGAGTCGTAGCTTTCAATGAGAAAGCGCTGCCTTTTTATGCTCTTTATATATTTGCATATTCCACCTCTTATATTCTCATCCTATGGCACATAATAGTAGTCTACCATTATTTAAGTAACTACAGATGACTAGTTTGTATCATGCTATTTTATACAAGTAGGTGCACTGTGTTGAAGGCTCCATGACAGTAAACACAGACGTGATTTTTCTCCCACAGACGTTAAAATTCCTCTCTTGTTTGTTTAAGAAACAAAATGTATGCACTGATACCTTTTGGCAGGGCAGTGTGTGCCGAATGCTTTTTCCACCTGGACAGAATGCCAGCAGCATACAGGAAAAGGAGTCGTTTTGCAGCACGCAGTGATCTCCTAGGTACTCACGCTTCAGCATTTGTTTTGAATGGGAAATACTAATTTCTTAAGAACCTTGTTAACAGCCTCTGTATTGATTTGGCTTTATAGAACATCAACGTGTCTCCCAAAAAAATTGAAATCAGAGGTCAGCACAAGTATTACTTGGGTTTAGAAGGCTGGATTCAGTGCAAAGCAAATAACTGCAATTTATCCATGCATGGCACTGCCCGGCATCCACCTGTCCTCAGTTTTATAACTGGAAACTAACTGGAAATGAATTAGAAAGCTATTTGTAAATTTTATTTAGAGGAATATCCTCACTTCTTCCAAAAGTATTAACTCTGTTTATTTTAGGGTTTCTGGTTCTATATATGAATTCTATTTCATGCGCTGGGGATCATTTAGGCAGTTGTGCAGTGACACCTATACCAAGGAAACTGGGAAAGCTTCTGGCATCCCGTATGCATGCTGTCTGCACATTGGCCTGCCTGCTATAAACCACAGCATAACCTACGTATTTGAACGCACTAAGCATATGGCCAAGTGATGAATCAGGATCTGTGGGATGACCTAGATGTGTAGGAATTTATCAGACTACGTTGAGAATACAAGAGTTTTATTGTTTGTCCAGACGTGGATGCATCAGTCACAGTAGAGTGGCTGAGATTTAGATTCATCGGAAGCCTTTGTGTCTACCCACTTTCCCCTTCCTGAAGACATGAACAGTAAAGTCAAAATCCTCGTATGCTGGAGGTCTGCCAAAGAGCATGGCTCTGCTATTAGGCGTCCACTGCGTTAACCTTAGCAAGGAAACCAATCCTAATAGTCAAACCTACAAAGAAAAACCCTTAGAAACCAAGGCGACAAAGTGCTGTAGACAAGTACAGAGCTATTTAAGAACAAGTGCTCCGATGATTCATCCATAAAAACGCTTGCATCGGTTCCACTAAGAAGAGTGTGGTGTTTTATTATAAGAACGATTTAAATTAATAATAATACTGCTCTTAACTCAGTTCACACGACTAACCAAACAACTACCTTCCCATATGAGTAAGTAGGTAGATGTGATGAGAAGTTATCTATGGAAAGGAGCCTTGATGGGTGTCCTCAGACCATCTTTGGCCTTAGAGATGATAAGTCAGATTACAAACAGAGTAACTTGCTGCTACGGATGTACTGTAGTAAGAGCTACAGTTAGATGTTAGATGTTAGAAAGTTAGCTACAGTTGGATGTTGGAAAGAAGTTCTTTACTGAGAGGGTAATGGATTGCCCAGGGAGGTGGTGGTGTCACCGTCCCTGGAGGTGTTTAACGAAAGTGTGGACGCGACGCTTAGGGATCTGGTCTAGCAGCCAGATAATAGGATAAAGGTTGGACTCGATGACCCTGGAGGTCCTTTCCAGCCATGATGATTCTGTGATTCTAACCTTTCTAGGGCGCTACAAGGGAACAAACAGGGTCAGTTTCAAGAAACGAGAAGACGACCAGCTTTATTTTCATATGAATTTGCGTTCTCATTTTATATCCTGTGCAAAACCACACTCCTAGCTCCATCCATCCCCACCTCTGGCATGAACTATCATCAGCAACAGTAAAGAAATAACTTCCCAGATGTTATCAGACACGGGTAGTTCTTGTGCCTAAGATAGCTGTTTAGGTCTAAGAGAGCATGAAATCTACATGCAGAACACTGGACATACTCACATACTGCAATATGGCCCACGAGGTATCCATGGGTTTCACAGTGATAGATCCAGGGAGCTTTCTCCCATCCCTTTCCCTCTACCATCTGAACTGAGGGAAGAACTAAAACATGTGTAACCCTGAATTGCTTAGTTCCATGAAAGCAAAGTGAACAGACGACAGATAACTTCCAGTGAGCATCTCTCTTGAAGAGCAGGATGTGATATTTACTTGCAGGCTACTACCCAATTGTTTTTTCACAGATCTTGGCACAGAGATCCGAAGCTGTGGTCTGTATTAGAAAAAATTATAAGCCACACTTTTCAAGGACAATATGGCCACCACATAGGCATTTTTACCACTCTGTCACAAAAAGCACAGGAAAACATAACTTTTCCCAACATGAGACATTCACAAAGGAATATTTGCATGGAGAGCCTGTAGATACACTCAACCTTTGGCTAATGTCACTGACAGACAAAACCGCGTCATTTCCTGGAACCAGAAACACCATTGTGTGCTTTATGTGCTCACCTTGATAGTTTGTTAGTTGTGGAGAGCTGAGCAGAATCAGAGTCAGATGCAGCCACCCTTGCTGGCCCTGGGGCAGTTTAGCTCAGGAACAGGAGCGGAACAGAGCCAATACAGAAGGAATGCCTTGTACATCACTGGTCAGTGATACGGATGTTAAGGGTACAAACCCCTCTGCATCCTCACATAGCTGTACTTGATACTAGGAAAAATTTTTTCACAGAAAGGGTGGTCAAGCACTGGAATAGGTTTCCCAGGCAGGTGGCTGAGTCACCATCCCTGGATGTGTTTAAAGATTGCCGGGATGAGGTGTTGAGGGATATGGGTTAGGGGTGAGCTTGTAGAGTAGGATAGGTGGTTGGACTTGATGATCCAAGGCGACTTTTCCAACCCCAGAGTGATTCTGTGATTCTGTGACTTGAAGATGGCCCTTGGCAAATAAAGGGGGGCAACTGTCCCCAAACTGAAATGCTGAATAGCCAATCCAGAAATGCTGGAAGCTCCCAGCCTTTTGGAAAAGATGCTCGTTCTTGGAGTAATCGGGTTTTGTGTTCCCACGAAACACAAGGACCAGGCACTGAGTGCGTCCCTCTTGGTGCCACATCTGTGTGACTTTGTGTTGCCTGTTTACAGATACGCCCTGACAATGAAGCACAAACCACCAGAGGAAAAACTTTCCACTGCAGATCTGTTCTGAGGCAGATTGCAGCCTGGGAATAGACACGGCAAAGCCGTGGGCTTGCCAGCATTTGACAAATCACAGTAACGCTCTTTGCCTCACTGAGAGAGAGCAAGGGGAGCCCAACTGTCTGAATCGGTGGCATCTAATGAGCAGGAACAAAATTACTTTAAACTGTTAACAAAGCAAAATCCATTTTCTCCAAACCTACATTTCCTATGGGCCATTACAGCTCAGAACAAAAGTCAAGCTCAAGCCTACACAGAACTGAGCATATTTTTTATTTTTCCATTTGAAACCTGGGATTATTTCCTCCAGGCATTTGGAAGGACAACGCTAGCAGGACCCTCTTTGCCAGTAAAACTCAGTTTTGGAAACCATCATCCGTGAGCATGAGAATGGGTCCAACGCTATGGAAATGAGCTCGTTACTATTATTTTTGTTACTGGCACTCACACAACTCGTGCTTTTAGACTTCTGAAAAGCACGACATGAATTGCAAAGAGAAAACCGAGTTAACAATATTAAACAGTCAGTTGCTAATTACTGAGCCATCCAAACCTGAGTCTGGAATGACATGCTCAGGCGTCCAGCTGGACCTCAGGCCGTATGCTATCCCAAAGCCTCACGCATAGCTCCCCTTACTGTCAAACAGAGGAGTAATGGGCAAAAAGTTCAGCATACAGATTGCAATATGGTCAGAGCTCTACAGTTGTAGATACTTTAAAAAGAATAATGAGCATGTGCAATCTATCAGCAAAGTAAAGGATGAGAGCTGTAGAGAGCAAGGTAGAAAATCATTCTGAGTCATGAGATCTGCTTCACTCTCATCACTTTGTTTGGAGCGGGAGTGTCCAATAACTCCAGTGATGCTCTTTCTCCATGAGGAGGTTACACATAACAGGGATTTAGAATGTGACTTTATCCTAGTACCACATTTAAGCTGCCATAAATCACATTTGTAAATGTTCAACGTAATAAATGCAGATTATTATCTACATATTGATCCCAAGGTATGATACTTGGCAGAATGAAACATAAAGGAAATTCTAATCCAATGTAGTAAGTTTTAATGGTGCAATTCCAGGGATAATAATATTGCTAAAAATATTATTCCCTTAAGTATAAAAAGTCATTTACCTTTAGCTCTACGTTTCTGCTTGATCCTAGGTAAAATATTAACTTTTGATTTATTTGAATTGGATTCATTATCATGCATTTTCCAGATAAAGACCATCTATGTTATAAAATGTTCAACTAAATGAGATATTTTATAGCATCTTCTTACAACAACCGAGACTTCTTTATGTATTTTCTTACAGTGGTATAAGTCCCTGTATTTATGTTATCTTGCACATATCTAAAATAACCCCACATAAATGCATTGTGAAATAACTCGCAGAAGTCTTAAAAACAGGCATCTGATTTATACTTGCACATGCACGTTTGCTTACCCGTGTTGCAATTACGAATCCTTCCAGCCTGGATCTAGCATTGACCAAATAAATGCAACTTGGTAAATTATTGAGTGATCTCAGTCTTACGATCAGGTGCAAGGAGGCAGAGGAGCCTGCAAGTTCAGAACAGTCGCCAGGATCTCAGCCTATGCCACTCGGTCCTTTTGGGGTATACGGTTGCAATCCTCACGCGGCTGGAACTGCGGCCACAGCAAGCACATATTTCCTAAGTTTTGCATGAGGAAAGACTCTGCTGGCAAGGCCCAAAAATCCTCTGCAACGTGTCTCAAGTGTGGTTTGCACGGTGCTTCAGATGGTCTTTAATTCTTCCTCATGCAAATGGTATGCAAGTGTGGCCATGTAACTAGATATAAATGAGACGTGTAAGCAACTAAGAAGTAAAGCAACTAGTCAAAGCAGAAACTCATAAAGAAGGAAATATTGTAGTAGAACGATTTGTTTTACAAATTCTGAATTCCTCCACTGTTAGGGGAAAATGAATAGTCCTTCATATACAAACACATTAAGGACTAGATAGCATGTGATTCAATGACTCTGATTTAAGAACAAATCCTCGATGATTTGACTAATATTCTTTCTGCAGCTACTCAGCACTGTGAAATATGAATTTGCAAATAGATTACTATACTGGCTTAAAGCTGGATATTTACACGTTCACCTCCCATATTCATGAAACAGCTTCATGCAGAAAACAGTAAAGAAAAATCCCAGGGAAAGCTGCAGTCCTAAGCAACTCATTTAGGACAAGAGTCTCAGTGAGACTTTATTATTGCTTTATTTACAGGAATTATTAGCCTTTTTAAAAGTTGTTCCGTTGCAAATCTGGAACAGAGAGTATTTTACATTACAGCAATATTTAATAGACAACTGAGAATTGCGAGATAGTTTACAAGTGGAGTTACTGTTGCACTTCTTGTAACATCTTTCCATTAAGAAGGTAACAGGCTGGATTAATTGCCTCGTGATAAATGCTTCTTTTGAAAACCTCCTGTTTCCCACGCAGCACAACACAAGGCGTATGTACTGTAGCAGGGCTAGCCTGTTTTGACACGCTGCTTCTCTCCCCCAGAAGTTTATGGTGTAGACACAGACTCTACTCTCTACGTGCTAACTCACACTGTAATAGACTAACAAATCAGGGAGCTCTGCAGAACTCCCACAACTAAGAATCACAGAGAGACCCTTGCAGAACACATTTGTAGATGGCACAATGCAACGTAAGACAGATAGTATTAATTCGATGGGAAAGCAATTTCACATTTCAAAACTGATCATGTGTTCACTTACAAATCACATTCTAATTACATGGCTTTGCGCTCCCTGTTGTGACGCACACCGAGAGAGAAACCTCGAGAGAAACCTGGAAAAGGCCTGATGAAAATGTAAATCGTATCTGGCACCGCTCAATCGAGTTTAAAGTGATGATAAAAGTTGCAATAGCTAAAAGGTATTGATTTTTAAAATAAATGCGTACTGTAAAGGTGACAACATGTAGGACAGCATTAGTGTACGCTCAAATTATCTATTGCTTTGCCACTAATGACTAAGTGCGATTATTAATTACGGTGTTCATCTGCTTTATAGCCATCTTCACTTGCCTGCAAAAGGAAGAGGATTAATATCTGAGGATAAAAACGGGTGGCCCAGGGAGGTGGTTGGGGCCCCATCCCTGGAGGTGTTTAAGGCCAAGCTGGATGGGGCTCTGGCCAGCCTAGTCTAGGGTGGGGTGTCCCTGCCCATGGTGGGGGGGTTGGAACTGGATCATCAAGTGGTCCCTTCCAACCCAGAGTGATTCTGATTGTATAACTTCTCCAGTGAAGTGATCCTGCTGCGGCAGGGGGATTGGACTGGATGAACTTTCAAGGTCCCTTCCAATGATTCGATGATTCCTGCAAAATTCTGTGTCTCCTTCAATAATAACCTTTAATGACAATGACTCTCACGTGAGCATTTTTCAAAAGCCTCTTATGTGCCCAAACTGTGAACTCTCCAAGCTAAAACAGCAGTTTTGCTGCTGCATATGGCAAGGGCTGTGTTCAACTTGAAGTCACTAAGAATAGTCCCAGCCATGGAGAGAAGCAAGCCTAGTATGTGTTAGCAGATACAGTCCAAACACCAAGTGATTGTGGCTGGGGTTTTTTTAAGAAGGAAAAAAAACCAGCCAAGTCCTCCTGTGAGAAAATTAAGGACCACACCTACCTATAAGAGAGAAATAGAAAAGGAGCTCTTCTGCTGACGGTTTTCTTTCCTGCAGGGGGAAATGCATCTAACACTGGAGGAGGTAATTGTAATGCAGTGTAATTGCGACACTGGGAGATGCAGAAAATGATAGCCACTAACGTTTTTATTGCAAGGCACAGAACCAGACTTTGGCCAGAGAGTCAAGGTTTGTCATTTCCTGTCTTAACAACACTTCAGCTTCATCTAGCAACGCTTAAAAACGCTTGCTAACTTTTTCCACTATATATCCACTTACAAACCATTATAAAGAATTCTAAGAAAAGCAGAGAGGGAGATAAAGTGCATTAGCATTTCCTAAACTGTCCTGTGCACATTCTTGTCGGTTGTCTGCTGAGCATTTCTGCAGAAATGTGCTTAGGAACTGCAGACTCTGTCGTCCTGCACCAATATGGTTATTCCTCTGGACAGAAACAACATGGATGCAGTGGTCCAAAATAAATGAACCCCTAAGTGTCCTCTACAACATGTTTTACTTTGCAGAAATATAAATGATTGTGAACAAGCTGTTAGCAACCGATTGCTTGTTTTCACAGTACATATGGACTCTGTGTGTGGACACATCCCAGAACACTTCCCGCCATTCGAATCATGAAGGGCCGGATTTTACCTCATACCTCTTACTTTAAGCACAGACTTCCTCAGCTAACAGCCCTTCTGGTTACTAAGGGCCTGAAAAAAGGCACTGCACCCAGCGAGGAGCAGAGCAGAGAGTGCTCAGGAAACGTTTCTGAGCAACTGCAGAAGAGCTTGTGTGGTACTTCCCCAGGCTCATCACTAGCTGTCGTGAAGTTTGACCCTGCTACATCCTTACAGAGAAAATGACAGATTTCATCTTAATTAGCTTTTGTTCCTGTGAGTGCACACAAAACAGTGCTTCATTGAGCTCTTATTGAGCAGGCAGAAGGAAATTGAAGGACTTCTCTCTCTTTTCTTTCTTTTTTATTTTTTCCTTTTTTTCCTTTTTTCCTTTTTTTCCTGTTTTCTTTTTTTTTCTTTTTTCCCTTTTTTCCCTTTTTTCCTTTTTTTCCCTTTTTTCTCCCTCCCT
>JAOXOE010000343.1:41133941-41146891 GCA_028565055.1 Phoeniculus purpureus
ATTGTATAACTTCTCCAGTGAAGTGATCCTGCTGCGGCAGGGGGATTGGACTAGATGATCTTTCAGGGTCCCTTCCACTCCCTAATGATTCATTGATTCTATGATTCTATGATAGGAACTATAAGCTGTATGTTTCTGAAACACACATTTGGAAGTGTAGATAGTCATCATCCAGTAAATAAAGGAGATTGCTTGCTTTTGCAAGTAATTGGGACTTTTCTCTGAAAAAATATTGATCAACTGCTTTAAGACATACGAAGTCCAAAGCCCATCGTATCATCTACTAGGCAGCTACTGTTGCTTTGGATTTAGGCACCTTGACCCAGAAGACAAGAGCATCCTTTTCTTTGATATGAGCAATTTGGATTTGTTCCCATGTGACTTGGTCTAGGTGATGCTGCTCTGGCAGGGGGATTGGACTGGATCTTTCCAGGTCCCTTCCAATCCCTAACGTTCTGTGATTCTGTGATGATGTAGCTCCGTTTTCTGCTCTGTTCAAGAGTCATGTAGAAGACCTAGACGTTTTGCTTCAAAACACGAGTCCTGGACTGCATGCAAACGAAATTACTTACAGTCTGTACAACCTCAAAGCACTGAAACTGCGAGAAAAGGTTTAGTTAAGAGTTTGCCTCTTTCTGGTCTTGAAAAAGCACATGGGCATCTGATTAAGCAGGTGAGTTAATAGGGCTCAAATAAAGACTGACCATGATACCGTACTTACCCTACGGTCCCTACAGTCTCAGCCACTCACATGCGTGTATGTGTGATACTTACAGGATGGATTTTGATCCGGCACCCCAGTAGCTGTGTTTTCCTTCAACGGTAAGGGCAGAAAAATTTATGTGGAACTGTACCTAAGACACTCTCTACAGAAAACACCAGAACATGCCCATTTGGTTGGTGAGGAGCGTTTTCTAAAGAGCCCGTTTGTGGTCACTGACGCTTAGATAAGACCTTTAGAAGAGACAGAGGTAAACAAAGAGGTAAATACAGCATTTCACAAACTAGGAGTTTTATTAAAAAACGTGATTTTTTTGTGAGCTACCTTTTAAGAAGTTTTCAAACATTCCGTAATTGGCTTCTTGGATAACAGGTTTCTCGTTAATAAATATATAAATCATAAAATAATGTATTCAGGCAGTGTAATGTAGCAGTTTATTACACATACTGCTTGAATTTTGTAATCAGGGAATCCCCTGATGAAAAAATAGCACAATATTAATTACCAGCACCATCTGTGCTAAACAATATGAAAAACAGTATTTTAATACAATGACTTCATGCATGTCAGTTATCTTCAACATTAAACACTGCAGTTTTGTTGATGTGCTTTACCTTCTACTCATTTAAATAACTGATGTTCTTACAAAGGTTAAAACTATGAATAAATGAATTAAAATGAAATATAACAGAAAAATACCAACAGGCACAGCATGGATCAACCTTATCCGTTAAACGAGCGATCGTGCAGGTGTAGGCACACTTATATTTTCACACACTTTTACAATTTACCTACACATTTCCAAAAGATGATTATTTATATGCCCATTACCTGCAAAAGAATAATGTTTGACTTCAAAGGATTGTTTACAGGGTTTTTAAATTTTAAATTATATCTATTCATAACAGATAATCCTCACAACATAAATATTGAATCCACTTGGAGACACCGTGAGCACAAGTGGTTGTGACGTACACAAAACTGTTTGAGGAACATTGAGTATTATGGGAACTCGCTGGTTTTCCAGTGTATCTTACCACCATCAAGGCAAAAGAAGCATGAGCTTGGGAGAGTCTGCCTTGTCTCAGAATGATAGGAAAGATGTTATTTACACATCCAGGTGCTAATTCGTTTAATAATTTGTTTTCTTTCAAAACATGTCAGCCAAGTCAATGTTACGCGTATCAACACATCGCCGCCTTGAAAAATTCTGCCAAAGGGGTCAGCCACGGATGTTAGAGTGAGGACAGGGCTCAAATGCAGTGATTGAACTTGCCACGGGAGACTTAAAAGCCACTTCCTTATTTCAAAAGTCCCCCACCCATACCCAGGCTCCCATCACCAGCGTACAGCATCCTTCCGTCTGCACATTCCCTTTACCGTGTAACTGTTACTGACACTAACTCTTTCTTTCAGTACACTGTCACCAAGCTCCGTTGATATTAAACATACACCCACTACTAGAGTCCTGTTATTAGCTTCTATTGTAGATTAGGGTTGTCTGTACATGTGCAACTTTCCCCATAACATCTGCATTAAGTTCTCAGTGCTTCAAGACTTTGTTGGCATTCACAGCTTCCAAATGTCCATGTCAGAGCCTAAGACCCCGCTGCAGGCTGTGCCCCCAGGCAGTGCTTTCACTTTTGCATGCATACACTTTTATTGGTAGTAAGTATTTATTGGATTCTTTTAATGAACTATTTTCACTTGCTCAGACACTTTATTTACAGGAGAGGAGGGAGTAAGGAGAGCCCCAAAGCTTTAGGAACTGTCCCAAGCTTTTTTGTACCATAGTAAAATTAACTCTGTATTCGAAGACATCAGCTTGCCTATTGAAGGGCAGTGTGAATTCCCCTTCACCCTGGGCAATCTGCACTCTTCAGGCCTCCAGTGGCTGCTCCCTGCTCTCTGCGTGGTGTCCCACCCTGTCTGTGACTTCCATGCACTTTTCCACACCAGACATGGAATGATGCCCTGACTGCCTTGCTGGAGGACACCGTGGCATTGCACGCACTTGCCTTTGGCTGGAGCTGGGTGACAAACCATCGAAAGCTCACAAACAGAAATCTAATTCACTTTAGCACTCAGTATCCACCCCAAAGTTATAAAGGAAGGCTTTGCACTTTTGAACTGCGACACACTGGTACTCAGCAAATAGCCATCCGTTATTTTGACATCGCCAGATACTGTCTCAGGGGCTCTGCAGTCTCGTGCTGCAGTGGATTTCTGTACAAACCAGATCCATTGAGGTATTCATCTCCTTGCCAGGGCTATCTTGGTCTGCTAGGAGAGTTGTAAATCTCATCAGATACTCCGTAGGGATGCCTAACCATAGCAAATTCAGTCTGATTTCTTTTTCCTCCTCATTTTGATGTATGCTTGTGGCCATTGCTCCATTTCCATATCAATAATTCTCCTCTCTAACCAGCCTGGCTATTCTTCCCTCCCAGTGTTTTCTAGGGGTAGTTGAAAAGATTTATTTCTCCCTTGCAATCTAACGGTTCTCTCAGTCGTGAACATGACTCCAGGCTGATATCTGCTTCCAAACTCACATCTTTTTCTCTTTTCATGCTTCTGTGATTGTCCTACATTTGTTAATTAAAGGGAACCTCCTCAGAAATATTGCGTAGACTTTTACCTTTGTCTTCTCAAAGAAAAACTCCTCCTCTATTTGCACAAGTTTGTGGTATTCAGGGCTACCTTTTCAGGTAGCCAGGCTTCAATCTGGCCATTCTGTAGAATTTGCTTCTTGCTCTTAGTGACTAAGCAACTCCCTCTTCCTGCTGCCTGTTCTTCATTATTTCCTCTTACTCTCTTTGACCTAAGTGGTTCTTCTGACAACAGTAGATTTCTCACGTGTGGATCATTTCTATGGCTCTATATATTTAATTTCTTCTTATCTCATGCCAATATATTATTATAGGCAGTTTTATTCCTGCCCATATAACACATCTTTCACTTTTTAGTGGTGGCTTCTGCTATGTGACAAGGCTATTCTTCTGTAGATTTTCAGGTCTCCTTGCTCTGCTTTTCAATGTTATTTCTCCCCTCCAATAATTACTTCCCCTTCCTCTTTTCTTTCTGGTTATTCCTCTCACCCAGTTGATCAATTATTATTTTCAAATCAAAATGTTTATCATTTTGTTAATGATTTATCCCCATTATTATCTTCACTTTTCTTAGGTAGACAAGCCTAAACATAGGAAAAAATAACTTGTCTCTATCAAGATATCTTTCAAAAATATTTCAGTGAGTGAACCCTCACAGTTTGCTTTTCAACCCTTAGTTTAATTTGTCGTCTGCTTTTTTCATTCTTCCTCGTTCTGCAGTTGATCATGAGTCATTGGAGTGAAAGTTCCTGCTTACAAGATGCAGCAGAACTCACTGGATAATCCAAATCATTCTGCTGATGATACCTGAGCTGGATTCTGCCTTAGATTGCTGGTATGATGGATTTTAGTGACCAGGTCAACATGTTTGAAAAACATGAGTGTTACATTCAAATATAGTTAAAAATCCAATGGCTGGTGCCTCTCAAAGAGAAAACCAGTAGCTAAGAAGGACACACTAAGTAGAAAATTGAAGATGCACAAATTCTGCTCATGCTCTAGCCTGTCAGCCTGAAACTTGACAATTGCATAAGACAGCTGAAATCTTTAGATCGACCTAACAATCTGCCACTATAGGGTTGAGCTATCTCATTTGCGTCAGAAACTACAGAATATAGCAAATACAATGTAGAAAGGCAGCAATACTGACTTCCAAAGAGTGAGCCCTCGTGGAGTCCTTCAACTGCAAATAAGTTTGAACTTACTGTCAGTGAAGTTCCGCAGTTGATATCTGGCTTTGCAGATACCCACGAAAGAGGAACCTAATTACAAGCCTGATGTGGAGCTGCTGGTTAGTAACACTCGGTGTGTATCACAGAATTACAGCATCACAGGACATTAGGGACTGGAAGGGACCTCGAAAGATCATCTACTCCTATCCCTCCCGTCACAGCAGGATGCCCTAGATCAAGTCGCACAGGAACATGTCCACACAGGTTTTAAATGCCTCCAGAGAAGGAGACTCCACAAACCCCCTGGGCTCACACTTGTTGCCCCTTGTCCTATCATTAGATGCCACTGAGCAGAGTCTGGTTCCATCCTCCTGATAACCACTCTTTCCATATTTATAGACATTAATGAGGTCACCCCTGAATCTCCTTTTTTTCCAAGCTGAAGACACCCAGCTCCCTCAGCATCTCCTCATCAGGGAGATGTTCCACTCTCTTAGCCATCTTTGTGGCTCTGCTCTGGACTCTGTCAATCAGTTCTGTGTCCTTCTGGTACTGAGGACACACTATTCCAGAACTGGTCTCGGTAGGGCGGAGTAGAGGGCATCTACTAACCACCTCTCTTCTCATCTACCCCAGGATGCCATTTGCCTTCTTGGCCACGGGACACATTGCTGGCTCATGGTCATCGTGCTGCCCAGCAGGGCCCCCAGGTCCCATTCTCCTATACTGCTCTCTAACAGGTCAGTCCCTAACCCGTATTGGTCCCTGGGGTTGTTCTTGCTCACATTCCAGACTCTACACTTGCCCTTGAAGTGGAGGGAGAAGCAGCATCAGAGTGGATTTCCAATATTTTCAGTGCCTGGAGTACGCTAAGCCTCACTGAGCTCCATCTAAGCAGCCCTGAAGAGCGAATAAGCAATATTAAATGCACCTATGCCAACTCTAAACCAGCCTCCTGAGATCTTTGCTCTTGGATCTGCTTTATGGTGGAGAAGATCATTAAGTAATTAGAGTACTCTGAGAAATGATAGATGATATGCACACATCCCCAAGGCATAGAGAGTGCCCGTACAGAAATAACTCTGCAGGTTTCATATTTAAGATTGTGCAGGAAAGACCTAAGTTAATCTTGTTCTCCAACTGCCTAGTGTATAACCACACACAGAGTAAAAGCAATCTCATTTTAAATTCCATAGCTAAGATTAAAAATTAGATCTTATTACTCAGTTTGCTATCCCATTTATTGATCAGTCTGCCTTTTTAGTACTTCTTCAATTACTCCCGACAGAATACTTACGTTAGGTTGTCCTTGATGTATTTAAGAAAAGCTTTCTAAGAATGAAAGAGTATTTCCAAACCTCTTTTCTCCAATGGGAATACTTCTCTGAAGAACGCGTGTTGTTCAGACGCTATGCGTCTGACTTATTACCTGCACAAAGTGCGCAAGATTCATGAGCCCGAGTTAATTGTTCTGCAAGTTGCACCCCATTTATGCAAAGATTGCTTTTAAGAATGCAGCTTCTTTAAAACTTATGTTCCATCTAAGCGCATTTTTAGCTAATAGTCTTTGTACGGCTGAAGCCTACAGGTATTTATACATTTGTGGGACTGTAAATAAATCACCTCTAATGAGGCTTTCTAAATAACTCCTCTCCATTTATTCCTTAGATAACACAAACATTAGAAATGGGACATTACTGCCTTTCGCTACCAGGCAAAGGTTAAGGTTGTGTGTTTGCTAGTTCATTTCTTTTAAAAAGGGAAATATACTTTAAAAGTTTTTATTTCGTTTAATGTTCACATAACACTCTGTATTTTTGCTATTATGGCTGGATGAATTTTTCTGTTGGGTATGGTAAAACAATATGAACCTAACTTACAAAAACTGAGGAAATGGGTGTTGTGGCATCTGTGTCCAGCTATGACTGTGTTCAGCTGAAAGTAGTAAGCAAAAGGTTCAGATTTAATGTAGATTATGGTCAGTGATTGCTTTAAACTTGACTCTGTGATTAGCGTAGCTACCAAGGGATTGTGCACATAATGGAAACTGTTTGTTGCTTGATTGTTTTGTTAAATAAGTCAATAGAGGGACCAAAGACTGAGCAAACAAGGAGACCTAGTTATCCCTTCTCATCGAAGTCAATCCTTCTATATGTCACAGTTTCAAGACATGATACTATCAACAGACTTTTTTTCAGAAATAAACATTCTGAAATTTCCAACGCAGATGGAAAAGAATTTAGAGTGGTGTCTGTGCACTGACTTTGATTAAGAAGGCAGAAATATCGAGAGAGGAATTAGTTTTGTCTTATTCACATCAGTGGAAGCTACCTCAGCATGTGGAAGACACACACATGGTTTTGAAACCTAGACTGGGATCTTTATCTCCAATTCTACACACAATGAAAGCTGCCAAAACAGGCGACGTGCTACTGAATATCTAGATGCTGTGCGTTGTCCTGGGGTCAGCTATGATGGTGTTAATTTTCACAAGAAGTTGGGAAGGGGCACAGCCAGGATAGCCAAAAGGAACCAGTCAAGGGGGCATAGAGGGAGCCAGCCAGGGGGAGCTGGCCAGCAGCAGTGAGCTGGTGCATTGTACATCACTTGCTTGACATATTATTTAAATAAATATTATTGTTATTACTGTTGTTTCTTCTCTCTTTGGGTTGTTCTGCTAAACTCTTGTCTCAACCCACAGGGTTTTACCTTTTTCTCCCATTTCTTTCTGCCATCCCACCAGGGAGGGGAACAGGGGATGAAGGAGTGAGCTGCGTGGTGTTTAGTGCCATTATGACCACAATGAACATTATGAACTGAATCCCAGCAACACGGGAGGATCTTTTTCATTTTTTACTAGCCTACACAAAACTTTCTCTCAGAAATGGTGCAAGAAAATAGAATTTGAAGGAAGTCACATTTATATGCATATCTCCACTTTCAAAAAAACATTCCTTCAAAGCCTGTAACTGTATTTTTTGAAGACTGAGTAATATCAGAAAGCATTTATAGCAAAGTGGTAGTGGCTATGGTTAGGTGGATTTTCCAACTTAGTCTGTTTAATTTCATTTTTACACATTTCCTTTAAAATTACGTTTCCTTGAGTCATGTATGGAATCAAAGGCCTTTCTAGAAAGCTTTGTAATTTCAAGATTATTCCCTATTAATTTAATTTTACTATCAATCAAAGCCTGTACTATGTGGCAAGCTTTTGAGTGCCAGAGAAAATAATCCTTTATTACTGTTGTTGTTTCATCAACAAGAGGGTCACGCGGTGCATTACTTCCAGAGGTCAAGCCAGCTGTGCACCCTGGGGTGCCTTTGTTCTCCCCTCTGAGTGCACTGGCTACCAGCTTCCCCTCTCCCCTGCAACCTGCAAACTCATTGCGGCTCCTCAAGTTCCTAACTTCAGCCTAGAGTTTCTGGATATATCCTTGCCCTTCCTCTGCTCCCAGACTAGGATACCTCTTCTCTTACCTCCATGCCAGAAAGGTTGTCTGTCTGTCTGTATCCCTTCCCCTCACTGTCCTTCTCCCAGTCACTATCCCGACACCTGCTCCTCTGTCTTGGCAATAATGTATTCACGAATTTCCTAATTTTAAAGAGCTGGAAACAGAGGCATGCCAAGTGCTATGCCAGAAGGTCTGTAGGCTGCCACATATAAGCTTTCAACATCTGGATGTATTAATCAGAGTTACATCTAGTTCTGATTCTCCCTGTACACCCACTAGTAAAACTAACTCAGTTTGACCCATTGATTCACAGAACTTGACCAGCTATCAAAGTCCAGGCTTTGCACAGTAGGAGTAGGCAGAAACACCATTGCGCTGGGTAGTGGATCTCCCATCAGTTTGGCAGCTGTGCTGTTGCTACTCCTTCATACAAACTCGCTGCTAACCTACAGATAGCATTGCAAAACTGATTTCCATGGAACTAAACAGGATGCAGTCCAGTATATTACAAGCACAACCATGAGAACCGTTCATTTTTCACTGGTAAATAGCCCCATTAATGCGAACACAAAGTTAGCTGAGTGGGGTAGTCATATCTTTGCTTCCCCCAAGATATGCTTTCGTTAGTCTGGATGGAAGCAATTCTTCTTTGCCTGGTTCACCACCACTTTGTCTCCGCAACACTACATCAAAAGTGACTAGTAGAAAGTAATTGTTGTACAGGTACTACCTATTGCCATTCCATGTTACAATGACACATATGCAACAGCAAAGTCAAACCATAATTCTCGAAAGGAGATGCTTTCAATTTGTCATCGCTATGCACAATGACCTGCATCTTCGTCAAAAACTGGTTGCCCTGCTTCCACTGGGGCAGAATCACCGGCCAGCCAAGGTCTGCAGGTCATTGGCAATTTTGAGTCAGCCAGGGCAGCTGATCTGAGCCCATCACAGGTGTGTCCCAGATCATAAATCACACAGTCATTATAAAAAGAGAATTCCCAACTGGTAGGAGTTTCTCCTGCAGCTGTTCATTGTCTCTATTCTTCTGTTTCTCTCCATCCCTGGAGATGCCGTCTTCATTTTGCCTGCAGGACTATCACTGGGCTGAGTATAACTTTCTGTTCTTTACATTAACATTGGTACTAGTTTGGCTGTTCAATTCAACTTGTTTTCATTTCAATTCATGGGTGTTCTCCCCTCTTCCTCACCCCCCTTCTCACTGAGGAGGGGCCATTCAGTGGTAAAGCAGCGGCTATAGTTTAGCCTCACACACAAACCACATCTAGACACCGGTGTGCTATAAAATAGTTTAGCCCATGACCTGAAAAACAAGTGTTCAGCTGTAAAACACAATTAAAATAGTCATTGTGTTACTTTTTTTCAATGGCTTTTTACCAAGTCAAGATAAAGTCTTGCACCTCGGTGTGGTGTGTGTCTGGGCAGTACGCAGCTGATGAGCCGCTGGATATAAGGACATAGTATATGCATTTGATTTCAGAAAGGCAGTGTAGTTTTTTCTGTCTGTCACACACGCACAGTTTTTTGCCCACACAGTTATGTTCTTTGGATTTAAGACACCTTCTCTGAAACCAACTAGCTGGAAGACCAGCTGGAGATTTTTTTTTTAAATATACTTCATAATCTTGAAGGGAGGGTATTTTTATTCTTCTGGCCAGCAGTAAATTTTCTACCTCAGTAGCAAGGCTTATGGTACAGTATTAAAGATCCAAGCTTGCACAGCAGGTTGTATTGGCTATGTAATCTTACGCTGATTAAGCGTCGAGGAAGAAACAGTCAAATACAAACACACAAAACAACACAAATTCTCAACTGAAGCTTGCTAAATCGATGAAATTTGAGTTGTGAATTTATCTCACTTTAATATACATTATACAACTAAAAGCAATTTAATAAACAGTCAGATTCATGGCCCATAGATTCATCCATATTGATGTTCCCCATGCAGCATTATTTCTACTCTCTAGCACGAGATATCCAATACTACTGCTCTGCCACTTGACAGTCACATTTGCTTCTTTTCCTAAACCCTTTTACGGCGTTGCTGCTAGACTGAACAGGAACTGGATTTCCACATGGGAAATTCTGGAAGTCATCTATGGGTGCAGGTTGTGATAGGATCATAAACTGAGGCAGTGATATACGCTCTTTCTGATGTATGGAGAGCGTTGATACGTACACTAGAGGAAAAGACAACATTGCCACTAAATAGAAGGTATGACCTGGAGCATAACCCACCTGCTTGGCAGAGAGTTCTCCTCTAGCAGCTGTTTTGAACATACAGACTTGGCTTCTTTTGTAGACAAGACTATATTCTTGTCATTGTTGCTGGTATTCATTATCAATAAATAATATCTGAGCATTATGAACACTCAGACTTCACCCACTCCCTGGCCACACACACCACAACGTGCTGTTGCTGCACACGCACACGTGCAACACAAAGCTGGAGCCGTAATGCAAAACTCAGCACTTCAGCCTGTTTTCTTTCATGCCTTTGGGAACTGGTTGAGAGTCTTTCAAGGTGGCAGGTTTTCTTGACTCTGAAAATAAATAAACAAACGTTGCAAAGCCACAGCATTTTTTATGGCTCCTCTGTTTGGCAAAAGTGTTTTCAATGAAACACATGAAGAGTTTCCTGGCAGCCCACGGGGCATCTCAGGTTGCTGACTGCTGGTGGTGTTCAGCTTCCAGGTTCTTCTGTTTATTTTTCTTTCTGAGAAGCTCTTCCAAAACTAGGACTGGAACCCACAAATGCACAGCACTGCCATGTGGACTTGGTCAGTGTCCTGAGTCTGACATCTGGAAAGATCTCACTGTGTTATGGCCATGAACAGTACTTTCCTTTTTTGCTTCCCTGAGCACATGCATGGTGTGCTGAAGTATGTCACAGTCACTGCTTTCCTCTGCCTAGTGGCAAGCATGCACTAGAACTCCTCTGCAGCCATTCCTGGGAATGACAGAATTACAGAATTATTGAGGCTGGAAAAGACCTCTAAGATCATCCAGCCCAGCCTATCACAGAATCACTCTGGTTGGAAAAGACCCCTGGGATCTTCAAGTCCAACCATCTACCCCACCTTACAAGTTCACTCCTAAACCAGATCCCTCAACACTCATCCGAATGATCTTTAAACACATCCAGGGATGGCAACCCAAGCACCTCCCTGGGAAGCCCATTCCAGTGCCTGACCACCCCTTCTGTGAAAAAATTCTTCCTAACATCAAGTCTAAACCTACCTTGCTGTAACTTGTACCCCTTCCCTCTTGTTCTAAATTGCTTGTGAGAAGAGACCAGCACCAGCCTCTCCACAATGGCCCTTCAGGTAGTTGCAGAGAGTGGTGAGGTCTCCTCTCAGCCTCTTCATCTTCACACGAAAGAGCCCCAGGTCTCTCAATCTTTCCTCACAAGATTTATTCTCCAGGCCCTTCACCTGCTTAGTTGCCCTCCTCTGCACCTGCTCCAGCACCTCCACATCTCTCTTGTATTGAGGTGCCCAAAACTGGACACAGTACTCAAGATGTGGCCACGCCAGCGCTGAAGCACATCTCTGGCTCCTGCTGAAGTGTTGTCTGCGCTTTGTTGCCTGCTGTAAGCAGAGAGTAGGGGGGAAAAGATCCTCCCCAACCCACAGGTCTTGCGGAGTACCTGGGGGAAAACCACAGGAGGGTTCAAGAAGGGGTAGGAACTTTGGACTTGAGAACCTTGGGAGAAGCAAAGAGTGTTCCAGTGCAGATGTGCTACCTGCCCTGGCATGCACTGCAGCACTGCTCCCAGCACAGCAGCTCTCCAAAAGTTTCCCTTCCCAAAATGGTAGTTTGAGTCTCCGCTGCGCCCTGACAGTGATCAGGTGCCTGCATCTGCACCCACTGAGCATCAGGTGATAAAAAGAGCCCTTCATTTAAAAAACAGTCATTAATGCAGCATCAATAAACAAAATTGTGATGCTAATGCATCATTTGACTGCTATCCAACCCTTTAGGCCATAACTCTTCATCTGTGGCTCAGGCCCCAGGCGGTTGTGTGGTCTGACTCGAATCCATCAAGCTCTCTGTGGCTCTGAGGCTGCAGTGCTGGAACTGGCATAGCAGGTATCAGCTGATGTTTTCCTGCTGAAGCCTTCCTGCATGAGTCATCTTACCACTCTGGGAAACAGGACTGGTTCACAGGATGGTTGGTTTAGTCTAGTTGTGGGGTGGTGGTGTCCAGGAGTGTGAGAAGGGGCTGCCAGCTGGCCCCTGTAAGGAGCTTTGTGGAAGCTGCACCCAGCTGATATTCAGCCCCACATCTGGCTAAGCTGAGCCAATTAGCACCTCTGTGAGGACCAATTTAACAGAGGGACTGGTAGCCTGTTTGGTTAGGAGTTCCCCTTTATTTGGGGAAGCAGAGATGCAGCCATGTGGAGGGGACATAGAATCATTACGGATTGGAAGGGACCTCAAAAGATCATCCAATCCAATCCCCCTGCCACAGCAGGATCACCTAGACCAAGTTGCACAGGGACACATCCAGGTGGGTTTTAAATGTCTCCAGAGAAGGAGACTCCACAACACCCCTGGGCAGCCCCTTCCAAAGCTCTGTCACCCTCACTGGGAAGAAGTTCCTTCTCATATTGATGTGGAACATCCTATGTTCCAGCTCACACCCATTGTCCCTCTTCCTATTGAGAATAGCTCAGACATGTCTGATTAGCCTTTGCCCTTTGGATCATGGTGAGAGAATACTGTGGTTTGAAACCACCCTGTTGCTTTAAAAGGCTTCTCTTCCCCGGAACTGCCCCAGGGGAAGTGACCTGTCCCAAAGTCCCGTGGTCAGGACAGTATAAACGACCAGGGAGCGAGTTCCTGGTCCTCTTTTCCCGCTGCAGAGGCAGCGCGGGCACGGGGCTTTCAGCCTCGTGTTTCTTCCCCCCCGTGATAGGGGGGGGGGGGGGGAGTAGCGAAGTGGCCTCGCCGGGTCCGCTCCTGTAACCGG
>JAOXOE010000343.1:41153721-41189904 GCA_028565055.1 Phoeniculus purpureus
ACTAACGCCCCGCTGCAGAGTGCAGCCCGGAGGATGCATTTGTGAGAGCTTGATGCTCCACTAGGCTGTACCTTTACACTAACGCCCCGCTGCAGAGTGCAGCCTGGAGGATGCATTTGTGAGTGCCTGACGCTCCACTAGACAGTACCTTTACACTAACGCCCCGCTGCAGAGTGCAGCCCGGAGGATGCATTTGTGAGAGCTTGATGCTCCACTAGGCTGTACCTTTACGCTAACGCCCCGCTGCAGAGTGCAACCTGGAGGATGCATTTGTGAGAGCTTGATGCTCCACTAGACTGTACCTTTACACTAACACCCCGCTGCAGAGTGCAGCCTGGAGGATGCATTTGTGAGAGCTTGATGCTCCACTAGACTGTACCTTTACACTAATGCCCCGCTGCAGAGTGCAGCCTGGAGGATGCATTTGTGAACGGGAACTTCTGGAGGTTCGATTTCTGTTGGAGCGTTTAATCATATGTGCTTTTATTTTAAACCTGAAATAACGGTTTGGCAGCTGTGTTTTGTGAGCTTCTTTGCACTTGGTTAGTGTCGGGCACTTTAGGGCACTCAGGAGCCTTCCTGCGGAGTGAAAGCCCACCGCCTGTTTGACAATGAGGGGGACCTTGTCCTATCCATTTCTGTGTTAATATAACAGTGTTTCATGAATGGCTAAGTAGCTCTCTCTTCAACAGCGTTAGAGCTGTGTCAGGATGATACTTGCTTACCTGACATCCACCATTTAATGAAAAGCTCTGATTAGCTCCTCTCTCCCGCTCCCAAGCTGTGTCTTATGCTGCTCCTCCAGCTCCGGGCTGTCCTGCTGTGGCAGGGGTGAACGCAGCAAGGCAATGGGAAAGTGACACTATTAGTCAGTTCTGTCTTGCCTGACCTTAGTGGCTAAGGCTGGAGTTAAAAGCAGGGTAGTTGTGTATAAAGGGAAGTGTTGCAGACATGTTAATAGCTTCCTCTCCCCACCCACTGTATCAGTGGAGATGCCACATTCTCTAATGCTCCAGTGGTAACCTGCTGCCTTTTGCCTTTGCTTTGTCTGAAATGAAATCCCAAAGTAGAGGTTAGTTTAAAGTTAATTCAGTGTCCTCTCAGTGAAGAGAAAGTTCAGACAGGTTTCGAGAAAAGCTACAACTGTGTAGTTGGTGAGAGAGGTCCTCTGGAGATAAGGAAGGAGCTGTGGAGTACAAATACATCCCACATTTGTATTTGTGTGTGTACCTTTATGCAAATATACATCTAAATGCATTAATAGTTATGAATATGCTGTATGTGGTTGTATGCTATAGAAATGTCTCCCTTTGTATGGACTCACTGTATTTTCTTATTCTCTCTATGGAAGCTGTGGCATCCAGCATCCCCTCTCGTCCATCACAGACCATAATGTGACATGGAAGAAGCCCAAAGTGACTTTTTCCTTCCTTTTTTCAAATAACTGTTCAATAAAGCCTTGTGTGAAAACCCAGAGGTTAAACACTGCCAGTGGCAGTTCAGTGGCAACAGTTTTCCTTCTTTATTTACATGCAGGTTAAAAGGAGCATTCAGCATCCCTGTTTTGAAGGTGATGATCACTTGGCTTGGTTTTGGAGATGCTCACACATTGTAGGCTCTTTCTTCAGCCGATGAAAGCATACCTTAGAGAAAAAAAAAAGCTTCTGTTTTGTTCTGAGGCTGGTCCTTGGCTTGTACTGTCACATAAACCATCTCCAGGTGTTCTCACTACTGCAAGGCATGAGCAAGAATTTTGCTAGGGAGTGTAGTAAAATGTGAACTGGGTCCACGCTGCAGGCTCAAAACCCAGAGGACAAATGGAACAAGTATTGTAAGACACTTTAGAGCCGTGTTTTAAAGCCAAGTTAATGGTTTCCAGCGGCCTGACTTGTGAGTGTTGAGTACTTGATACCAGTGAGACAACATCGGGCATCACTGACTGCTGATTCACTAAAGCAGGGCTATTACCCCTCTGAGATCATCACGAGAGCAGTTCAGCTTCTTTACCACCAACAGACTTCATGCCATAATGCAAAAAAAACTTATGCATTCTTAAAGCAGCACTTAGTTCACTTTCTGGCTTATATCACCCTGTCTACCCTTAGACTTTCATCTGGACATGGGAAGAACACTCACATTAGTCTGCAAGGTTCGGATGCTGCAGTGCGTTTGTGCCGTTGATCAAAGATTGTGGTGCTGGTTTTGGTTTATGCAGCGTTTGCTGTCAGCTACAAAATCATAGAGTTTCATGGGTATCTGATTCACTGTAATGAGGTAGGAGTCTACCAACCCAGCAGACATTGTCTTTGTGTTCATGGCTTGACAAGCAGTCATCTTTCTTCTAAGAAACAAAATATTTCCTATTTCCAAGAGAAATGCCTTCATTTTACTTATATGAAGAGTAACTGTGACATCTTCTTATTCATCTTATTAGTGTGTGTAAACTCACAGTTTTTGTTAGAATAAGAGAAGACCTTTGCTGGGGATGTTTGAGCTCTGCAATTGCTGGTACAAACAGGACAGCCCACAAGCAAGTCAGACAAAGGACCATCAAGGAGTAACCTGTAGATACATATCCCACAGCACCCTTTAGTGTGTCTGTGGAATCAGTGCTTCATCATCGTGGGAATCACAGATATATAGTCTGGAAGGTATCTACAGACATAAGCTAATTCATCCCCCTTCCTCACTGTGCATAAAACAAACCTGACGTATCTCACTTGTTCTTAAAAACCTTCAGCGAAAAGAAAGTCTGCAGCTTGCCTCAGTGAGCTACTTCAACCCTTAACTTCTCTTTCAATTGGAAACCTCACAGCCTGAATTTCCTTTGCTGCCAGTTATATTTCTTTTCTCCTGCACAAATCCCACTCAGGCTCTGAGAACAGTTGATCATCATACTCTTTCTAGCAAGCTCTATATATCTGAAGACATTATCACGCTTCCCCTCAGTCTTCTCTTTTCCAGACTAAACAAATCCAACTCCTTCAACCTCTCCTTTTAGGTCACGTTTTCAAATCCTCTTATCATTCCTGTTGCTCTCCTCTGGATTCTCTCTACATTGTCTATATCTTTCCTGAAATGTGGTGACTAAAATGGGAAACATTATTCAGCTGAGGTCTCAGCAGCACCCAGTGAGAACAGAACATCAATAACATCACCTCCAATAGCTTGTACACAACACTTCTGACTTCCACTTGAGCTCCAAACTTTATGGCAACAGTAAGGCTTAGTTTAGCTCATCGACCACTATGTTTGTTTGTTTTACATCAGCCTGGCTTATTTATTATTTATTTTAAAATTACTCACAAAGCTTCTTTATGTTTAGCATTTTGCATGTGTACTGTCTGTTTTACGTAGTTGCTCATGAATGCTTTCTCCAGGACCTGAAGAGCACCTCACACTCTGACTGAACTGCCAGAATGCTTCGCAGTTCTCTTCTCATTCCACTCACTCTTTGGACGTTACCCACAAATTTCCATTATAAGAAGCATAACTGTGTCCTCTGTCCCACCATCAAGACTGTCAGTGAAAATCATGCTGGAACGGAGGCACAGAGACAGACTCCAGTCTGGCAGAGAATCAGTACTAATTGTTATGTTGGGCACTGTTTTTCAACTACTTGGTCACACAAGTTTTCATCAAGTCATCCAGACCACGTTTCTCCTGCTTATAAGAACACTGTGCAGAGCAGTGTTGAAAGCCCTGATGAAGTCAGGATGTACCAAAGCTGCCTCCTTCTCTGCCTGTCAAAGAAAGAAATGAGATTGATGAGATCTGTTATTGACGTGCCTATGCTGACTCTTCACTTTGTTCTCTTCTTGGTGCTCTCAGACAGACTGTTTAATAAGTTGTTGTGTGTCTTTCTGGCTGTCTTTAACTGGGCTATAATTCCAAGGTCCTCTTCTGCTTTTTTTAAAGCAGTTACTATATTTACCCCTGGAGCCTCCCCATACTTGACACACTCCTGAACACAGTCACTGATGGTGCAGAGAGTGCTTCCTATAGATCTTTACAGCCTGCTGCCTGGATGCCATTGGGCACTCTAAACTTGAATACAGTTGTGCCCATACTGAGTCTTAACTTAATTAAGGCTTTGCTGGATTTCTTCTTAATATATCGCTGATACTAGTGTACGAACATGTCCTTCCCATGAAAGAAGAGTTGTTTGTGTGGGGTTCATTTTCTGCCGTCTTGAAGTATATGTTTGAAAGAAAACCTGAAGTCTGCTTACATTTTAAAGAGGCCATATGGTAACTGCACTAAGTTTAGAAAAGCTTTGACTCTTGGGAGTATGTCAAGGCTCAAGTGAAGGTAGTGCTCTAAAAGCAGTCAAAAGAAGTAGGATGGGAATACTAACAGAAGAAAAGAGATTGAATTACTGAAGTGTGAGGCTGAAAGGAAGCACTTTTTCACTGTGAGGGTGGCTGAATGCTGTTACAAGTTTCCTAGCAAGATAGTGGATTCTCTTAAAGATGTTTAAAAAAGCTCAGGCACAGTCCTGGACCTCTAGATCTAGTGGTTGTGCCTGAGCAGCTTGATTGGACCAAATAACCTGCAGAGACCCCTTCCTACCTCAACCATTCATGCTTCTTCCATAAGTTAGGAGACAATTCCAATGTTTTCACACGTATTTAGACTTTTGCAATTGATTTTTTCCTAATCTAAATAGACACAGTCCCTTCTGTTTTCCCTTGTATCTGCTCTTAATGTCTAACTGTCCATAGATTTGGGTTACTAAGATAGTTTGGTGCCTGCGTTTCTCTTTTTGAGGAAGGCTTGAAGCACTTTCTTACGTAAGCAATGAAAATGCACTCCCTACTGCCAAGTGAAAAAATCTCTTCAGAACTGATCAATTATACATTGCCAAACTTGTGAAGTTTTTCAAATGAAACACAGTAGGGATCTTTGCCAGGTCTGGATTTATTTAAAAGTTCCACTCAGGAGCTTCTCTAGCTCTGTCTATAGTCATACCAGATGAGCAAATAGTGGGACGACACATCCCTGGGTTTGCATCTGAGCAAGGTGAGGAGCAGCGAAGATGCACACTTGGATAGGTAATTCTCAAAAGAGTTTAAAAAGTGAAAAGGATTTTAAAAGCAGATGTGGAAAAAGGTGCCTTTTTAAAGCCTGATGATACGTCTATAATTAAGTCAAATAGGTTAAAGGCTTGTTATGCTAGGATTAACATATGGCAAATGCATCCATTGAATTACACTGAGATTCATACGATGATTACATATAAAATTCCATGTAATGAGATATATTTATCATCAAAAGGTCTTTGGCCTTTAAGAAAATGTTACAACAATTATCCTGTGAACGTGAAAAGTCAATAGAGGTATAAACGCGCGTCTTTATGCCGTTATTGTGACTGGATTAATTTCAACAAGACCAGCCCTGATGACATTAAGCCATCAAGGGGGAAGGCTAGTGCTACCGATGCAGCCTCTCAGCATGCCCTCTCATCTCTCCTTGTCTGCTTGGACAGCCAGAAAGAAATCTTTTCCTCAACTTCATCCTTTCTGAGCCACAAACATCAAAATGGAGTTTTGTGATTTATGTTAGGAGATACACGGTCCTACAGCTCTTCCAAAGATGTTTTGGTTCTTGGCTTTCCCAGATCTCTCCATAGCAAAGCTGTATTTGAGAAAAGCTGCTAGACTTCAGTGGTCACTCTTCTTGGAGTAACACACTACTATTGAGCAGCAGCTTCAGCCTCACACCCACCAGGGCGGTAACCTGTGGACTGATAGCAGGTTAACCATCTTCTGCCATGCCTGTGAGAGTGCTATGCAAAAATGAGGATGGGGAAGGGTTTGTGGGTGTACATGGACAAGCAGTAAAGAAGGATATCGGGTAGATGCACACAGAGGCTCCAAGCCAGCCTGCCCTTGCTTGCCCCCAAAACACCAAAAAACACCCTCAGAGAAACACTATCTCTTCTTTCTCTACCCTAGAGTGCCTTGTCTCAATCAATTGTTTCCTTCCTGTAATATAACATTTGAAAGAGGGGTATTCTCCTACAGGTTGATCCTCTAAGATATGATCTTTATTCACACCATATTTTGCATAAAGGCATCAAGTGGAGTCTTTTTGTTGATCTGGAGTAGATGGTCTGCCTTGAGTCATTACACCAACGAGGTGTAGTTCTTATTTACGAAGCAATTTTTGCCTATGACATTTGTACCAGCGGTGTTATACAACCCGACCTTCTAGCAACAGCAATATTCGGCGACGAGGTGAAATAATTATAACAATCAAAACTGATTAAATAAACACATTTTATACTTTTATTTGAGTTTGCACAATGTTGAGGATTTGGCAGAAACATAGGTAACTATTTACACACAGCCTTTGTTAGCCTTTCTCTTCCTTTAGTAACATGCTATGCTGCAGAACCTTCTTCTGTTGTTTGTGGAAGTCAGTGAAAGAGAAAGGAAGAGGAAAATACATTCCATACCACCACTACTTAACACTTCAAATCGTGACTTTTCACCACCAACTGATTTTTACATTTAATAGGATACCAAGGAGCTAAGAATACTGTTGTTGGATGCTAACTGCAAACTTAAGTTCAGTTCTGAGCTCTTGCTTGGAAGCACAGAAGTGTACGTGGTGTTGTATTTAAAGGCAGCTGTCTTTGGTGGAATTTTAAAACGGGCTAATTTTTATAAAAGGTTTTCCTTTCAAGTGCTTTGATTACTGAGCTATACAAGTCAACTAAAGATAACTAAGCATTAACCCGTGCTGCAGTTTTTATCTCCTTTGGCAATCCCACGAGACTTCAGCTAAGTACTTTAAATGGAGCATAAATCTTGGAGTTGTTTTCATTAAGTCACATATTTAGAATACACATCCCAGTTTATTTGATCAATTGTAAAATATTAGCTGCTGCACTGAAGATTTGTGACATGGTTTGCAGCAAGTGAACAAACATTTCTGAAGAGCGCTGAATATTTTTGCTGGAATGCACGGATAAGTTACTACAATTAGGGTTTGGAACACTCGTTTGTGGGGATGTTTTTTTCTTCATGTAACTTGCAAATGTATGCTTAAAGGCCAGTAATACCAACAGGCAACCTTTGAAGATAATTCTAATATCGGCTTAATATTCTTGGTTTGCATTTCTGTTAATTTTCCCAGTTTTCTGATCTTCCATTCTTTTTTATTTATTTATTGGCCAGCCCTAAAGCCCAAGAAGAACACTAGCTGTAAAAGGGCAGGTGTTGGGAATGTTGGTTTTAGTATTGGCTTGGCTTACTACAGCTTCCTAAACAACTCCATTTTCCACTCAGTACTGATGTTAAAACACGATAACGAAGTCATTATGATAAGTATTAATATGTTAATTATGCCTGTTGGTGGGTGGTCTGAATATAAGATTTGTATTGAATAATTTAGTGAAAGTTTTTGTCCTTGAAACAATTTGTTGTACTTTCGTCTTAGTTTTTGTCTAAGATTTTCAGTGTTCTGTAGCCCTTAACAAAACATGGGGTTCTGTGAGCATGAGCACTGCAGAGCTCCACACAAGCTGAAAAGGAGCTGGTTTTCCATTTACAGAAAGCGAAGCTCAGGTACTAAGGAGCTATACAATGAATTCCTAGTCACGGCCAACAACAAAACTGAGTTTAATGCCAAAATTACTTCAGACAGCACCTTGCACTGACATAATCCTTCATGTCCTTCTGTCTTTTGTTTTAAAACACCACTTTTAGCTCCTTGGCTAAACTGCCTGCCGTAGAAAGAGTCTGGTTTTAGCGCTTTTCTTGTTCAAGAGGATCTTAAACAATTAATGAGGTTTCTGTCCTACTAATTGTACTCATTCGTAATCATTAATAGTAATATTTAATCACTGATTAGGGTTAGGGTTAGGGTTAGGGTTCAAAACCAGTGAGGCGGGTTTCTCACAGAAAATCTTCCTCAATGGATGAAGGATTTTGCATTAACTTGTTCAGTTTGAAATCACACTTTTACGATCGTGTCCAAGTTGTCTTAAATTTCAAACCCTTAGGAAGAATGAGAACAGCTTTCACATGAAATCCTACATCTCCACATTTCTGACCAGATATGGAGGTTGTGTGGATTTGTCGATACAAAATGGTACAGAAATTCGGAGTAGCTGCCGAGCTACGGGATGATTTGGCAAGAACGACACACGTGTACTGATCTGTGTCCACTCCTAGAGCATGCAGAGAACGCCAGGTGGACACTTGTCTCTTTTCCTTTGCTATTTAGTTATACAAGTGTCCGTGAATGTACCCAGGTCTGGTTTTAAACTTGAACTCTGTATTTTAAATGACTGTTGAGTCGGCAGCTCAAACACAACCATTCTGAAGTGTAGGCAAACACAGTGAACCCGACAGCAGCCCTTCATATTCTTTATAATAAACACTCCTAAAATTTGAGTCTTCCTAACAACAGATGTGTTAGCTCCAGAGTAAAAGCAAGACATCTGCATGTGTCCCAAATCTGTTTGCTATAGATGGCATAGCTTCACCTTCCTCATCTACGATAACTGCACGGTCTTTGCAGCGCTGGGAGGTCTGCGCTCCCCCGTCTACTGCCGTATCTTCTGGGAAAGAGTTTAGCTTTCTACCAACTCAGCAACACGAAGTTTTAGCTAACAAATAGTTTGAATTCTCGTCTGGGCGTCTTTGTTTTCTCAGAGGCAAACAGCTGAGCACCGCTCAGCAAGCGCGAGCGCTGGGCTTTCTGCGTTCTAGGGATGATTATGAAGGCCAGTTTTGCTATCAGTAACACACCATTTGGGAATCAGTAACACATTGTTAAAAACTTGTGTACAGCAGTCTTTTGTTGGCAGTGAAACGCCGCCCTTGTGTTAACATACACGGCGGTTCTGCTTACTTTAAGCATGCTATACATTAAGTAGATATGATAGGTTGGCATTCATTGACAAATTAAGTGATGCGATTAGCAATCTGAAATCTGCGTGGACCTTCGTTATGTTTGTCATGAATTGCAGGCCTAAAAAGTGCTTTTCAGATAAAAGACACAAAACATGAAAGCGGAGCACAGGCTGATAACCCTTTCTGAAGGAAGAGCTATTAGTAAGTCTCATTGCTTAGCCATCTAGTAAACACTTCAATGACTTCTGATTGCTATTAACCAAGAGAACGATGTTTTGCTCAGCAAAAAAAGCATTACTTGTGTTTCCCAGGCTATGCATTTCAGCTCAGCAGGAAGAGAGTAGCCTGGCAAGCCAATTCTGTAAGTGTTGGCAACGGGTAAGTAAGAAGTAGAGACAGATTTTACTCTCCTACCTGCTTTATCCAAGGCAATTAAAGGGTACTCAATAGAAATTATATCATTTGAAACGTTTATTTGACCAGATCCACAGTGGTCAGCAGAGTGTTTGAATCAGTTCACGGAGACTCCTTAATTCAGCCATTAGGTAAAAAAATCAGAGCTCTCATATGCACTTGGGTTAGTATTTTCTGAGGTAAACACGCCACATATTTCATCGCTCAGAACATACCTAAACGTATAACTAAGCAAGTAGTTTTCTGCTTTTTCTCTCACCCACACTCTTACGAGAAAAGCTGTAGAAGCGTAGGAAGAGGATTTTACATCAGTGTGAGTTTGATGAGAAAACATACTCAGAGCTCCTGAGAGATCAGCATCAATGTCCATGAGTACACAGTGTTGCGTTGTAGCTCAGGACCTGTTCCCGTGCAGCTTGATTTAGGTGATCCTCCTGTGACAGGGAGATTGGACTAGATGATCCTCTGAGGACCCTTCCAATCCCTAGTGTTCTGTGATTTTGTGTGTAGTTGATAAAAATCACATGCTTTCAGGTACACAGCCTACTTTTTTGAGTCATCCACACATCTTGTTTCATTTACATTTTTGGGCCAGCATGGCTACGACTTCAATATGGGCTCACATGTGCCAAGGCAGTTTGGAGCATTGATTTTCAAAGGAGGACATTTAATTGATGTTGTCAAAGGCAATGGTGAAAAGAACCGAAAAATCACTGGATAGGTACAACTTGGTTCATTTGATGAGAAGACAAGTCATAAGCAAATTAAATTGTCTTCTAGTGTCTTTTAGTCCTCAAGCCATATGAAGCCTAGGTATGCTGTTACTCTTCTGTTTGAGTCAGTGTCTACATCTACATCATTCAAAATGAGGTTCTTACTGATTTAACTTGGATGAAAAATACTTGAGAGGGAAAATAATTCCTGTTATATCACACAAAGTCAATCTTTATGGTGTTAGAGTGTCTAATACTCTAGTATCTAGGTACTAGGAGGTGTTTAACTATGAAAAAAAACCTCCTCATGTTTCATGAGCTCGGTCACCTACATCAATACAACAAAGAATTTGGTCTGCAGCAAAATTTGTCCCACAATTTTTGAAGGAAACTCGGGTGAAATCTCACATCTCTAACACAGTAGAATCTTTTGTAAATCTTGGAAACACAGTGAGCCCGTGTGCGTGCTGATCCATGAACTTAGTTCAGCTCTGTTTCCGTATAGGCTTGAATCGGGACAAATGCATTTGTTCATTCACTAGGTAACCAAAAGCAGAGTTAACCTTGAGCACTTCTCTGCTGTGGAAGAGAGGGTTTAGTTTGTGAACAACTCTGTTTTGTCTTTTGTCATCACTTGTCTATATATAAGGACTGTAAAATACTTCTTGTTTGTTTAATATGCAAAGGATGTCCTGGATGATCTAAGAGGTAACTCACAGGTCCAAGGTGCTGGAAGAACCAGCTGGTTCTTAGGGACAGGTAGGTCAGCAGCAGAGCTTCTTCACAATGAGAGTGTACCCACAAAGAAAGCCACAAATTAACCCTTCGATGACTGCACTGCGTGTTGGGGTTAAACTGTTTTGCATAAGTGTGGAAATGAATTATCTACTCATTTTAGATCCGTTGTGTCAGCACAGCCCTTAAAGAAAGGCGAAAGGAATCCTGCCTTACACCAGTGGAGATTTCAAATGCTTCAAAGGCATGGTATCAACAGAAATATCATCAGATGTGCTAAAATGTAGCTGTCAAGTGCATCTGATGGGCTGTTATTACCACTGTCATGACCTACTATTGCTATTATAATTATTTGATCTAATTTTAGGCTAAGCCAGAACCCCACTTCTCTAAGTGGTGTATAAACATGGAAGGTCCCTGCTGCAAAAGCTTATGAAGTACAAACTTGGTAAAATACACTCTGGTTCTGCCTCAGTTAGCAGAAGGACCCGAGCCACAGCAGGTATGCAGAAAAGGAAGAAGGAAAGACATTCTGCACGCATCAGTGATGACCAGTATAGATGTTCATTGCAGTTGCACAGTGCAAACATATGCAGCACCCACTGAAATCAAGATTTTCTGGGCAGTTCTAAGCTTTAGAGAACACCTTCGCGTTCTTTTCACCCTTTGGTATACAAAATGGGGCCAAGAATTTTACCTTGAGCAATTTACATTTGCCTTTTACATCTCAAATGTCCTTCAAGTTCTGGGGACTGTGGCCATAGCCATAATGAAAGTCAGAGACTGGGTCTCAGTGCTGGTAGCTCTGAACAATAAGTCTGAATCATTAAGCACTTTAGTGGGGAGTAAATCTTTTGCATGAAGGGACAGATACCTGTGGAATTACTAGTATAGGAGAAGAGCAGAACACAGTTTATGTTCTAACTGCATCTTCAGCGTTGTAGGAAAGGATCATTTAACTGTGATTAATACTGCCCAGATTAGAGACTTCCTCATTTGATTTTTTCTTCCTTTTGTTCTAGGATTTCACACATCCAAACAGTTTCCCACTGAAAACCTCGAATGCCTACATTTCCATAGTATATGTGGTTTTATCGCTACGTAGAAGTTGCCTTGTGTAAGTTTCCCTTATAGGCAGACTTCTTTCTCAGCAAGACCTTGCATTTGGATTTAATATTTTGATAAAAAATTAATGCAACATTTCAAAACCAAACCAAGATTGCAAGCTCCTTTCACAATGCTTTTAGAGGTTTTCAGCACAAGGATAATGAAATGATCTTAAATGATCTGCAGAGTCATTTTGGAAAATAATAGCTTTTTCACATTTCTGTAATCATTTAAGATATGGGTACTGATTGTGCATGATGATTCATAGTCTCTCTTCTCTACCTTAGTTTTCCTTCCTTTTTTTTCCCCTTCAAATATTCTCAGCTCAGCTTAACTAGTACCATTTTGTGTCTCTCTCCACTTTATGATATGATGAATGCACCCATTCTTCTCTCCCCATCATTACAGGTGGTCTTTGATCCAGAAGAGCTAATTCATATTTACCATCTATCATCTACCATCAAAACTTTATTGGAAAAGAGGTGCACCTGGACAGAATGAATTTCTTTTGATGGAGTTTGAGACTATTTTAGGACTTGTGATTAGGACACATTCATCCTCTTAATGGAACACAACAGAGCCGTCTTCAGCTTTGTGCCAGCAAGCACTTGGTTTGTTTCAAGACATCACGAATATCTAAGAGTTCATCCAGTGTTAGACTTAGCTGCACCCGTTTGTTAGTGATTTGATCAGAAAGGTTACCTACTAGATTCTGCTGTTCTGTACACATGCAAATTGTATCTGTAGCACAATCCTAATCACAAGTCATTGTAGAATTATAAGGATGTACCCAACAGGCTGGAAAAGCAGGATATATGAGATAATTCTGGCCCCTGCTCTTCCTTAACTGAATTGCTACAAGCATCTGAGCTCGTTGGTTTTATCCTATTTAGAGATGTCTCTGTGCTGCATGGGCAACGTGTAATTAGCACTCTGAGGCTATAGGTGCAAGTTAACATAAAAGTACCCTCCTTACACCCGTATACAGCCACCACAAAAATCCATCACGAATTGTCTTCAGACAGCTCGGTCATACTTACCTCTGTTTTACCACCAATGCTGTCCTTACGCTAGCAGCTGAAAATGTGGCTTGTAAGCAAAATGGACAGTTACTTTGACATCAAGTGGTTAGATGCTGTGGTGAAGTGGGGGTTACACTGTAAATTCTCCTTCCTGTGATTTCAAATAGGTGCTGCACCAAGGGGAACTGGTGGCAAATATTTATGCACCACTGGTACGACTTGTTCTTAGTTGTGTCAGCTCTAGGTCAAGATACCCAAATGCAAGACTCTACAGGCAGATGCCCACATGAGCCCTAAGTGCCTTCAGTTTCATTATAGTTAATGAGGATCTAATTAATAGCACCTAAAGAGTGGTTTAGCTCATCTAAAGTGGATACATGCCGTGTGTTCAATGAATGGCCACCAGCCTTTATAGAAATTATGATTAATTGTTATGGTTGGTGAATAACCTGGAGAATCAGGGTACCGCAGCCCCTGGGAACTCATCACACACTGTCTCCAGTCAGAGGGTATGGAAGCTGACTCTCATGAAAAGGAATTAATTGGGAAAACCTGACTTGTCCAAAAGGTCTACATCATTCTCAGAAAGTCCCTTGATTCAGGGAAGTTCTCTGCCTCAAAGCTGGAAGGACAGAATTCTACAAGGTCACAATTTAAACTGAGTCCTGAAGAGCTTCGACTGTCCTGGCTGTGACAGGGATTCAGGCTTCACCACAAGCAGGTGAGAACTTGCCCAACTCCACATAGTTCTGCAAAGCATTTAGGGTGAGAAAAAGGTACTAGGCATTTCTTGGATTGAAGAGCTGCGACTGTTCCTTCTCAGTATCTTCTAGTGCCACGTGTCTGCATGATGGAGGAGAGGCAGGACAGTCACACATTAAAACTGAGGTTGGGCTCATGATGTGTATGAGAAAAACATCTAAACTGATCATTTGGAAAATTCTCTGAGTAGGACAAAAAAATTACTTCAGATGGAAAATTCCTGCCAGGCTAATATTTGTAGTTAAAATTAGGAGCAGAAGGCTGAAACAGAGAGCAAAGAGCTTCTTGGAATGAAATGACAGATTTTAAGGGTTGAGGACTTGCACAACATCTCAGGCAGTAGTGTAATGATTTACACCAGGGTCAGTGGTAGTTTTATTGGGGGTGCAAGAGAAAGTGCAAAGGGACTTGCTCTCCTGCCTCCCCATTCAGACCCCATTAGCAGGACCTGCCCTCATTGGAGAAATGATCTCATGGTGTCTCTACATTCTATTCCCTTCACAGCTGCATCCAGTCACTGGCTCACCACGGGACTGATGACGGGTTGTTCACCGATAAAGACCCACACTTCATAACTCTTGTTTTCCAGTCCTCTGTGGTAGATCATCAGTTCCAGCAAACCTGTGCTATGCACCGACAGACATGCAGCAAGAGACATCCTTAGCAAAAGTGCAGCAGACCCTGAGCACCTAGGCAGAGTCAAGGCTCCCATGTTTTGTACTGTTAGAACATAGCAGTAACAGCACAGAACGTCGCACGTAAGTGTTGGTATCATCCTCTTCTAGATTTGATTTAGAATAAAACCAACAGTTGTTACAGTAATCGGGGTCTTTTGGCCTTGGTCAAGTGAGAGGGTTACAATCATTTATTAACTTAATCGTCTTCGTGCGTTTCAAGCTAGAAAATAAGCACCTGCTTCTACCTGTTCAACTTTTATTGTGGCCAGAGCACTGGTGTTAATTAAATGCTGTGTGGGGATTTAATCCCATTTGCCAGAATGCACACAGGAGGACAACACCTTAGACAATGTGTCACATCAGAGAAATCTATTTAGTAATTTGCTTCATTGTTCAGGGAGTGTAAAATTCCTCCTGATAGTGCTGAGATGCTCTGTGTTCACAGCCCCTCGATAGCACAGAAGGGAAGTAGCTCAAGTATTAACCACCTAGAGCTTGCATAAAGCCTGAGACTCCTTTAAAAATAAGGAGATTTTAGAAGGAATACAGTTCAAGGGGCTCCCCCCCCCATTATAGTCCTTTTTTCTCAGAGCTTTTTGGTTTCAGTAGGGTGCATTTCAAGATTCCCTTAGTCTCCACATGGTTTGGGCAGCTCCTTTTGAAGGTATGTATTTGCATCACTTCTTGATGCTAAGAACTGAGGCTTTTAGGGGGAACAAACCCCCAACAAACCAAGCCAAACCAGACAAGAGCAAAGAGCAACAAAAAGCAATACAAGTAATAATGGAGTGTGACAGAATTTTGGTGTATTCGGGACTTTGAGAGGCATCTGCTTGTTTTGTAGAACTCCTAACGCCAGGTTTTATTGTGATCTAAAGCAGGACAACTAATAAATTCCTGTGCAGAGACAAAGCCAGGTAGTTAGGTCGGGCTACACGGAAGTAAGGAGGAGGGAAGGAAGACTTTTCCTGACTTTTCCAGCAGCCATCTGAATCCTCCCAAGTCTGGCTTTGCTCCCCCAATTGCTTCAAGGGAACAAGCTGCAAGGTCTTCCTCATCCTAGGACTCTCTCTTGACATAGCTGCTCCCTTTTAATCCAGGAACAAATAAAGCACATTTCAATCTGCTGCCCAGAGCTTTGCAAGTCTCATTTTACTACATAATGAAGATGGCAATACGTAACCTACGTATGTCCTTTACAACCCACTGTGCTAACCTCTGAGTTGGACAGGTGTGTGTTTGCCTTGTTCTTGATCTCAAGAAGTAGATGCTGTGCTCATGCAAACAGACGTATCAGCCTTGTGTGCTCTACGTTGCGTATTTCACATGCGTCTAACTACCCATCTAGCCGTGATGTGTGCTAAACTCACAAGCAGTGTAAGGCTCTGCATGCACAAGACAGAAGAGAGCACTGTACATATACGCACAAAATAGAAGACATTCATTGTAGAGTTAGAACATAATGTCACAGACATGCTCACCCGTTCACATAAACCCGCCAGTTTATCACATCAGTTAAATGTCTATTCTGCAGTTGTGTTGCTCTCAGAAACCCAATGTAGAAAAAGCTTCACTTTACATTACAGAGTATACACGCAGTTCTCATTCACCAGATTAAATCTTTTATATTGATTTACAAATGGACTATAAATGGTACCAGCTGTGTTAATAAATAAACGGTTTTTCAGTAGTTATGAGAAGTCACAAAGCCCAATAAGTAATTGGCCATTGGTTTTCATCTCTCACAACTGCTTTAGTAGAGATTCTGAGGATGGTCTATGACATACCGTACATGCTTATGCTATCAACTTGTTTTCCATTTTAAGATGAAAAAGCCACACCAAGTTTGATCTTAAATAATGCTTAAAGACCCCCTTCTCATCCTTCTCTAAAAACACAATCACCCAAATGAAAGTATAAATTAGATACAAATCTGCCTGCTGGCAGATGGGGCTGTTATACCCTGATGGATTGTCTACGAAACTAGTGTAGGGCCTTGGAACGAAATCCTTGGTAGGAGTTTCAAAGTAAAGAGTGTAATCCAAATATAAGCCAATAAACTTTGTAAAGAATAAGCCTTTGAAACTCAGGACAAGAAAACTCTCTCACTTCAGGAGAGATGTTTTTCTTTCTGTGGCTGAGCAGTCACTTAGCTGATATTTGAATCTTAACTTATGTTTCCTGAAGTTGTTCTTTGATCCGATACTGCTCAGTCAAAATCGACTATTGTAAGTTTATATATGGGATAGAAAAGTGACCTCAGAATGTCACACCATGTGTTTCTCATGAGCTGCTAGCATGCTGTTCTCTTGTGATTAGGAACAGCAAGACCCCCCTGTGTCGAATGATCTGGTGACATTACGGGACTCGCATGTCTCCACATTTTTAGCTACTTCATGAAGGCAATGCAGCCCACAATCTTTCACTCTTTTTTTTTTCCTCCCAAACAAATGTAAGACTTCTATATCATCAGAGTAATGGGATTTTGTGTAAGCACGAAGACAATAGCTGATTTAGGTTGGTGTTCTGGGACAAGAACTGGGCGTTTAGTTAATCAGCTGGAAACGTCTATTAACTGGAGACTAGATAAATGATACCGCAAAGCAAAGTGAGCCTTTGAAAGACTGACTGTGTCAAAATGAAAATGCAGGCCTGGAAACCATGAAGCAAATCCTGCTTTCATACAGCACTGTTTAAATACGGGACAGCACGCTCAGTAGAAGGGCTCGCTCCAGGCACAGGCGAATGCAGCCCTGTGTGTCACTTGCGGGCAATGGACAACGGTCATCTGCTGCGGAGGGGCAAGAGGGATCAAGAGGTAAAATGGAACTGGAAAGAAAGTGGAGCAAGACTGATGGTGAGGACCAGCCAAGAAAGTCTGGTTTTGGGGGTAGGAGGAATCTCCAGATAAATCCCAGTACTTCAGGCATTAGCGCCCTAGTTGAGTTGGCATCCGAAAGGGGGTTGAAGGTGATGGAAGGTGGGTTGCAGGTGTTCTGTTCCCAGCTGCAGAGCAGAACCGTAGCCTCAAAGGAGGCTGCCTTTTCTCTGAAGGAAGAAAAGTGCAGTGATTATGTCTATTCCTATAAACTGTGGGGAATGAGATTATACGGGGGTGGAGTGGAAGGAGGAACAGAATGAAGAGATGGGTGAAAGCCTTAGGGTTCCCACACACACACCAGCTAATCTCCTGAGACCACATGTCTTGGAAGAGGAAGAGCTCATGCTATGATGCCTGGGGCTGTTCCACTGCTGAGCTGCACACTCTTTCTGCTGTGACAATACCTCTTTTGGAGGAAATGCTGGGGGGAAGGAGGAAAGGATGAAACTTGGAGCTTTCCGAGTTTATCACCAAATACTCACCCTGGATGTACTCCAGATGCAAGTGTCCAGTGTTAGTCTGTAAATGAGAATGGGAAAGCGGCGACTACGGTTTCAAGCCGCCATAGGAAAAACCCCTCTAAGTGCGAATGACTTTGTGAGTTTATTTGGTGGAGCTGCCTATTTCCTTCTTCTGCTCTGTCTTGGTTGAGGAAGTGCTGCAGAGTGAGGGCTTGGTGAATACAGTCATTTCTGAGTTTCTTACTTAGCTCCGAGCACCTCGGAAAAGTTCAGGAATGACTTTCAATCAGGCATTTTTAAATTGTTTTTAATTTATCTAAAAACAGGCTAAAGAGTTTAATTAACAGGCTCAGAGTAATGGTTATACCATTTTTCCCCTGCTATCAGCTTTCACTTTTATTTACGATGGGAGTCCCCCTTGTATCTGCCTTCCCACAGGGCCCATTATCACTAATATTTCTGTGATCTGTGAATAAACCGAAATTTAAAGTTAGTCCTTACAATCAATGCAAATTAATGATTTCTTTAAAAAAAAATATTTCAATCAGGAAAAGCAGCTTTGTAGTTGAAAATCCCATGCTGGCCTTGGAGTGGGAGTTTTTCCAGCCTCTGCTTAAATCCAAAAAAATACTGCAATCTTCTGGCACAGGCTCACTGTAATGCTTTAAAAACAATTTAGCAACTGTCATTGCTGTAATTACAGTAACTAATTACCATCCTTAGCAAACAAATAGCTTAACATAATACGCAAGCCGAATCAATTTTGAAGAAATGCAAATTCCGAGAGCGAAAAAGGGCATTTTGGCAAACCTGAAAGAGAAGCAGGAAAATAATACACTTTGTTTTATCTGCACATAATTCCCAGGGAATATCATATCATAAATATTTGCATTCAGTTCTTATCAGGACATTTGCATTTGCTTCTTATCAGTCTGCAGGCCGGACTGTGCCAGATAGAGAGTGGAGCTCCACACCATGCACATATTTCTAATGAATCACGTCTCAGGCCGAGAGAATATTTTGGCTGGAACTTTATCACTGAGATGAAGAGGTCATTTACTCTCAGGCTCGGTTCATCTTGGAATTGTCTTGAGATTTTGATGCGATTCAACTAACGTTTTTTAAGACTGAAAAAACGACCCAACTTTGCATTCGGTTCATTTCTGTGGCACTTATTAAGTCTGACTGAGAAGTGGTTCCTGCCCCCAAAAATCAAAATCACATCTAAACAGGTTTGATCCGTATTTGTGTCCCACACTCTGTAACAAGCAGTGCTGCACATTTGCTGGTGTACAGGAGGAAAAAACAGCAGTAAAACGAAGACTAAAAATGAAACAAGCTGCACAGCAACCATTTTCTTGAAATTTAGTGCCAAATCCGTTTGTAGCACTAGAGAAACACGTTTGATTAGTGGCAGTCTTCTCAGCGACGAGAGGAAATGTTTATGATGAGAAAACCCTTGCTCTAATGAGCCATCAGATTTCCTTAGCAGCTTCCCCAGTCACAAACGGTCTTTTCACCTTTTTATTCTAAGGAGTGCATCTCACCTCCAAGAAAAACAAGTGGGAACTGTCATAAATCAGAAAGTCTCCAACATTTCCCTGCTGCACAAAGGAACGTGCACCAAAAGCACTGGGTTGACTGGATTCTTCTCGCTGCCTTCTGCATGCGTTTGAGGAGCTTTTGTTTGTTTTCACTTGGAATAGAAGTGTGAGCCCACAAACGCATTCTGTGGTGGCAAAAAGTCACCCATGACTTTTTATGTCAGAGGATAAAGCTGATGACTACTAAGTGCCACCTAAAGTAGATTTTGCACGTTAATTCCAGACATTTTGACTGAACTGAGAAATTGTCCTCTGTGATTTTTAGGTCCGTGCCAGAATACTTCTTGTTCTTTTTTTTTTCCTATTTATACATCTTCCCTGTAATTGTAGTCTAATTCATAATTTAAAACAACTTTTGTCCCAGATTTCTTACATAAAAGCCATGCAGGTCACCACTTCCCAGTTCCTGCTGGTGCTACAGCCAGACCTCCACCTGGTGCAGTCGTCCAGCACAGCGGTGCCGTTTGCACCCGCTGACTGCTTGGCACTACTTATTTTTGTGTAACTCCTGGGAAGTTAAATCCTGACTAGTGATCAATCTACTGTGCGGTGTGTGATTTCCTTTATGTGTTGTAACCCGGCAAACAAATCTGTCTCTTGGGCATTTGAAGCAGCACAAACCCGTTTTACAACAGATCTCTTTTTTCCCCTGTAATGATCATTTAAAGTTAGTTTCACTTGATGCCCAACTCTTCCACTTTGATTTATTTGTTGAAACGTGCTGTGCGGTTTCTAGTTCATTATTATTCAAATGACTGATACAGCTCGTTTGGACCAAGGAAGACGTTGCATCAGCGGTGTCAGAATTCTCTGAGAACAGCTCCTGGAGCCATACTGCTGTTGCTCAAGTTAGGATATTTTTGATAACATACTAGAGAGTGAGTGCTGTCCTGCCCTTTCCTGATGCAGTGCTTGGATGCATCATAGCAGTGCTCAAACCATGGCGCTGGACACTCGATTCCATTCAGCTATAACGAGGAAGAGTGACTGTGTGCAAGAGGCAGTGATGGAGATGCACAATTACAAAAACCATCCAGTCATTGTTTCTACAGAAGAGTTAAAATCACCTAAATTTTCTCCTTGGATCATCAGAAACTGATGGAAAAAGCCTCCAGCAACAGAGATGGTGACGTTTGTAAAACCTCTCAGCAATCTCCTCTGGAATAAGCAAATGTCTGAGCTCCTGGACGTGTTCCACACGCAAATAAAATGTGTATGAAGAGGGGCAAAAAAGGACCCTGGTAATACTTCTGTTACATCAAATGTTATTTCACTGAAAGCTGGAATTCGATATTTGCTGTAAAAACTTAAGTGTCTCTGTTGCCGAACGTGTGCTGCTGCAGTCGGTGATAATTTAGTCGTTTTACCTCACTGGGAGCAGTTTCGTCCCTATCCAGGGCCTTTTTCTCCTTGTCTCTCATTTTAAATTACATTCATATTAAACTGGGACTAGCAGTGTAGTGCAAAAGTAATTTTGAACACGCAGTTGAATTCCATAACTCATCTGGTCTAGAAATCGTCTCGATGGTTCCTGCTTTATCATTTGTTTTGGGCTCGCTCTTTGAGGTGGGAAGGGCTTATAGTTAAGAGCCCACTATCAGAGTGAAGGATGCAGGAAATCCAAAATATTTATGTTTGTTCATGGCACATGGACAAGAACCAGTGCTCAGGAAAAGGGTTTTCTGATTAAGTGATTGAAAACACTCTGGTGTATGTTAATGGCTTCTTCTGTCCAGCAGATAACATCATCTTTAGCCTTATCGCTGTTCTTGAACTTATTTTAAACACTGTCCTGTGCTCTTCCAATTATATATTATGCTCTTTTGGCATCTCATCTCTTCACTGCAAATCATCTCGTTTGTCTGCTGTCTCATTTTCTTTGCCAGCAGGTTGGGTGTAAAAAGAACCATTGAACAGATACTCGAAGTGAAAAAACACTTCCCCAAGTGAAATGAATTCCTGAGTGGAATTAAACAATTCACTTATAGCTCAAGAAATATTAGTTTTTAAAAAAAATAACGTTTGAATTTTAATACCTTGATATCATTCTGGCTTCATGAGTACTGTGGAAAGATAGAGATAAAGGGAGAACCTGAACATTATTTAAATATATGCAGAAGTCTCCCAATAAAAGAAAATTAGGTAAAATCGTGGTGGATCACAATTTTTTAAACACTGAATGTGTCTTTCTTAACCACTGTTGAAAATCCAACCCCACCTTTCCCAAGCCAACCAGTCTACTCTTCTGGACCGTGGGAAATGTGTTTACATCATTTTAGAGTGAGCTGGGCATTAAAAGACGTCTGATCTTTTCTTGGTTAAGGGGCTATGATATTTCACATGAGGTAGGTTGTACTGGAAAGGAGGAGAGGCAGGCGGTGCACACCAGTTGGACAAAGGAACCCCAGAGGAGCTCTGAGCCAGGGTTGGGCCAGCAGGTTTTGGAGTACCCATCCTTTGTCAGCACTTCTTTCTGACTGGTTCTGCTCAGGTGTCTAAGACATAGATCCTATTTACTGGTGAGCAGGTAGAAGTTCCTAGAAGGGACCTTACTGTGTCTCTATGCACATAACAATAACCAGAGTCAAGATCCACATTTCACATCTCTGCATCTCTGGTTTGTAAACTGAGGGTGGGTGACCGCATGCAGATGTTTATTCTCTCAGAGGAAACCCCAAAGCTGATCAAAATGTGCAAGATGGTTAGTATTGGAGATGCATTAGCATAGTAATTAATTGGGGCTGATTAAGAAATAATGTAACTGAACACATTTTTGATAAATACTACCGTTGTTTATTGAAGTATTTATTGGGGTATGTGTAGCGTTCAAGTGCACGCACAACACCACCTCATCAAACCACTTGTTGAACACGTATTTGATGAAAAATGGTAAAACTTCTCAGGCAATGTATTCCTTACGTACTGCACACCCAGCTCTGACGCAGACAAGAGGTTTTTACTAAAACACAGAGCACTTTAGGATCCTTTTCGATTGAAGGACCTGCAGAAATACTGTGCTCTAGCTATGAAAAGCACACGTCAGTGCAGCTCTAGTCAAGTTACAGCAGCTGTACGCGTCTCTGCAGGTAGGACTCCAGCCCGGGTCGCGTAGGGCGCTGACTTTGATGTTAATGAACGCGCCGCGTACGTGCCCGTTTATCCCTCCTTGTGCCTTCGTCCGACTTCATACAGGGCACAAACACGAAACTCCTCATGCAACAATGAAATGCTGGAACCCGTCGAGGTGAAAGACAGTTTCTGTTTAACAGGAGACAGAAACGTAAAACAAATGTTTAGGGCAGGAAGCGAAGGAGAACTAATCCAGCTGAAACTCCAAGGGATTCCAAACACACAGAATAATATTTGCAGATGTGATTAAATTCTTCGTTATGAGTGATTTTTTCCCATGAATTTAACAGGGTGGGTTTTTTTTCCTGTGTGTTGTTGTTGCTGTATCAGTATTGATGCAGCTATATTTCAGTCATAACTGTTTGCTTTCGACTTTCTCTGGAAGTTATTGCAAGCAGTATGTGTCTGAAGAACTGAAGGGGGCCAATCGTTTGCAATGTCTGCTGTTCATAAGGTCTAGCCAGTCATCTGAACCCTTTCCTGTTGCTCTGGGTTCCTGAGGGATGGCTGACACCTTTTAAGGTGCAAAAACAAGGAACTCCAAAAGATGACAGATGAACGCCAAACCCCCCTCCTAGTATAAATCCTCATGCTGAAATTGTTCAAAGTCTTGGGAAGCTCCAAGGCTATGAATGAAGTGGAACTTTTCAGTCTAAATAGTCTGAACTAGAAAGAGCTACCGTGACGGAAATAAAGGGCTGAGCAACGTTAACTTGTTTTATAAAACTAGTAATCACTCCTTGCATTCATTCTTCCAGCCACTGCAACTGTCCAAGATGTCTTGGAGGTCTCCTTTCACTCTCAGCCAGGGCTGCACTGCTGGAAAGCCAATGCCGGTGAGCACATTCACGGTAACAGAAGGGTGCCTCCGAGCCATTTGTTTAAGCTGCTGCCTATCACAGCAGATGTGTAAGAGAGTTTACTGAAGGGTCACTGGGCTACTTGACATCTTAAGTTTGGATCTTCTTGGCTCTAAGGGTATAACACCACCCTGGCAATCACAACTTGCTTGTTGCAAGTCCCGGTCAGACTTTATTCCCTTTGGTCTGCAGTGGGTGTTGTGACAAAGTAAACATTGATCTCGAATTCCCAACTCTCTCTTTCTACCAAAAGTCTGTGGTGCCATGAGTAGACAAGGAGAGAAGTAGCTCACTGGGATAGGAACACTCCTCCTAGACCCACGACCAACTCTCGCTCCCACCCACCACCCCAGGAAACAGCTGGGCTGCAAGTACGAAGGCAAAGGTGAAAGGGCTGGAAGGAGAGCAAAGGACAAGGTGCAGGCGAGTGGGTTGACCATTCTCTCAGGAACAGGTTATGTGGCCGGGGCCCCCCTTCTGTCTTCTCCTGGGACTCTTGCTCCAAGTCCTTCCAATCCTTGCAGTCCTACCACATGCTTCTGAGTGTGCGACCATTTAAAAGGCAAAAACCATGTGCTGGTAGAGAAACTCACTGAGAGAAACAGTGATGACCACTGTGGAAAAGTTTCTGGACCTGACAGGTTTCCAAACTTACACTGAAGCACCCATTCCATAGCCCAGTTCATGTCCTAACCTTCACTATTAATTGTTCTTTTTTGATGGAGTCTAGAACAAAGAGAGGAAAAACAGGGTCTCCTTGCATCTGGAAGACACACCAATTGAAATATCATCGCTAACTGCGCTCTGCGGACACTAATTGATATTGTCTGAACGAGTGGAAGTGCCTGTCAGAGAAGCCTTTTAAAGCACTGACTTGTTTTCCTATCCAGTATCCTTAAACCTGGCACGGTGTTAGCTTCCCTCTTAGAAACCCTCGTATTTTGATTTATGAATGTTTTCAAATTTTTAAGATTCTCAAAAACGTTGTTTCACCTGTAAGTAGAGAGATAGCTTGTTTGGCTAACTGCCTTGAATGAGTGTGTGCCAGGTAATGAATAATGCCACGTTCAATATTCTAAATTTGTGTTCCAAATTCTGAATTCCGAATGAGCTGCATGGAAGTGTACTGATAAGTGACTGATTTTTACTGCAAGGATTGTCTTGTTTTAAACTTTAAATTTAGTTGCCGTACTTTACTCAAAGGATTTTTGAGTGGAATGGGATTTAAAGTGATAGTCAATAATATTCCTGCGTCTTTCTAAGTCTTGGGAGATGGCAAACTCCATAAAAGAGGGATTCATCAGCGCAACGTATTTCTGCAAAATAAAAGCACCGAGCTCATCCCTTGGTTCATCGACCAAAAGATAAGCCAATAAGGAATTTAAAGTGCCAGATTTGTTGGGATACTCTCCTGAGACCAGCCCATCTTTATAAACGAACACCACCTTTTAATGCCATCATTCCTCTTAATCAGACCACAAACTGGTAGAAAACACCAAAGCGAGGAGCTCGGGCAAAGTCTTTACTGGGCTTTAAATATCTGAGATATTTATTTTCGGGTTTGGGATGTAAGAAAACTTTGTGTTCGCTTTTCATCTACATAACCTTGCGATAACTGTTGACTTTTTAACAAGCGTTTTTGAAAATTGAGGTTAATAAAATCGACGTTGACAAAGAGACAAATAAAATTAAGATTTTTATTAGAATTTTGAAATGAACACAAGTAAGATTTGATTTGAGTATATGACTATGGTCATCACTGCATAAAGAAATGTAAAGATAGTTCACACGTTTTGTTGCTGCATATGCTACAGAATTTATATTTTATTCAAAGTTCTTTTTATCTCTTTAATTAACACTTCCATAGCAAAACTAGTGTCATATTTACAGATGTGGAAAACTATTAAATGGTGCAGCCGATAAGCAAAATAACATCAAAAGTCTATTACAATTATTACAATATATTTTGCTCAGTGTAATAACATGGAACCGAAAACCATTATTTAATTGCAATTAAGTAGCTGCCGTATCACCAATAAAATGCAGAACAAAAACCAGCTTGGATATCAGGAAAGTCATAAAAGCAGGATTGCATTTAGTCAGTCAAACGCAGTGGTGTAGCTGTAGAAATGATTGACTGCGTTAGCTACCACTGCACATTGTGATTGCTCTTGACTTCGCTTGTGCAAATCCTTCAGGTTATTCTGGTTGGTTAATAAACTATGAATTACGGAGACTTGCCACCAGCTTTATTCCTCCTGGTGTTGTTCTAGTCCATTTTATCAGGATATTCTCCATCACTAGAGCGATGTGTCTCTAGAGAAATATATTTGTTGACTCTTAACACAAGAAAAATGGTCATCATCTAGGACAACCCATGAGGCTCAGTGTTTTAGTGGCTGAACCCTCTGTGAATTCATTTACACCTCCATATTTTACATGAGAAATATTTCTAATTCAGCGCGGTAGAACGTGCTCTACGCAGTCATAAATGGCTAGGAAAAGAGCAGGTGAAGAGTGAGAGAACACGGCGGCAGACTGATCAGATTTATCTCACTGAGAAAAGAGTTAGCACCTGTGCAAAGCCATTACTAACATTTTTTGAAGTCTGTTTGCTACAGATTTTAGGGGTTCAGGCGTGGACTATTTCAATGCCACATACACCCTTCATGACAACTTCACAGCAAGATGCAGAGAGCTGGAGGATTTCTTAAAGACATTTGGACACTGATGATGCTGCCTGAAGTCCAAAGTCAGATATTAATTAGCAAAATTAGTGCCAGAGTACCACCGTCAGCAGCCAGGATCACAGAACCACAGAACATTAGGGAATGGAATGGACCTCAAAAGATCATCTAGTCCAATCCCCCCCAGCAAAGCAGGGTCACTCAGATCAAGTTGCACAGGAACACGTCCAGGTGGGTTTTAAATATCTCCAGAGAAGGAGACTCCACAACTGGCAGCCTGTTCCAGTGCTCCGTCACCCTCACCGTGAAGTTCTTTCTCCCTTTCCATAATGCATAGAGAAACTGGGTCCTAGGTAGGGGAATAGATCTTCCGCTGTCATTAATTAGTCTTCACCACAATCAAATTAAATTAATCGTGGCTTAGGACTGATGCTTTATTGCAAAAGTGTGTGTCTTGTGACTCATAGCAGCGTGACTGGCTACCATCTTTTCCCTCAAAGTTTGTTTGCAACAGGTTATTGATAGCAGTTTATTTCCTGCCTTCTGTGTTATTTCTTCCCAAAAAAGGGACAGAGTTCTAGGTTTTCTTCCCAAGGGTCCTCTTATGCAGGTTACAGCTATTTCATACACGTGAAGAGCTCTTCAGGTGCTTCTGTCAGGTCAAAAAGAAATCCAAAATGCTCTTGGCCTTTTTTACTTCCCTAGTTGGCATATTGCTTTCTAATAGCATTTAATGTTAAAAACCTTGGCTTTGCTATCTGTTTTCTTATCTCTGTTTCCTTATCTGTCTCTCCTTGTTTTTCATTACCCTGTTGTTATTCATCAAGATAAAGGGGGGCCCAGAACTGTCTTCCTATTTCCCAAAAGATTCTTTGTGCACTCCATCTTTGTAGGAGAATTTCCTTTTTTAGTTCTTGACCTTCAAGCAGAGCTTGTGCCAAGATGAGCTCTGTGCATTATCTGAGTCCCGCTAAGCATGCTTGAAATTCAGCGCTGCGTTGAAGATGTCCACAGAAGTCTTGGCACAGCCTTCAAAGACGTGGAGGGCCGTATTTTAAAGGCATTTAGGCACCTAAGCATGTATTTATCTGCATCTTTAGGTGCCTAAACATGGATTTATCTGCTGTGTGAACTGATTACAAAAATGTGTTTATGTGCAGTTTTTAAAGTCTGACCATAAATTCTCAGGTAACTCAAGAAATGTTCATCCAGAAACAGAAAAGCTTCCAGTGGGGAATATATCACTGTATGATTCGGGGAATTCCGTGTCTGGTTTTTCAGTGTGAATTCAGGACTAGCCTGTGAACCCAGCGATAATTCATGTGGACATTAGCATGTTTGTACTGGAGATGATGAAACATCCATCTATCCTACTGACTCGTGCCCAGTAGTTGCCAGTAGCAGACTCAGAAAACAAAAATAACCAAAGAAACCGAGGGCAAGGAGACAACAGGGCTTCTCCTGGCATGTCCCACCACTCAGCATGGCTTAGGGATTTGCTGAGAGAGAGGCTGCCCATTTAACAGCTTCTTAACGTGCTGTCGGCACTCAGGTTGCAGTACGACAGCGAGCTGAGGTGTCCAAAAAGCCCAGCAACGGTATCTCCAGAACCTCCTTTTGAAGGCTAATAGCTGTCTGGTGTTCTACTGGCGTTATTTAATTGATATTTAGGATTCTTTTCCAAAAACCCCTTATTTTGGATTCACTGCATAAGCACAGAGGTGAGTGGGTACTTCCTTGAAACCTTCATCCAAACCTTGATCAGCAGTGCGGAGTCTGGTACTCTCAGGGGTCTGTACTCAGCCCAGTCCCATTCAACATCTTCATCCACACCCTGGATGAGATGGTCTCTAGAGGACCTCCAGTGGATCTCTGTGATCCGCTGTCGAGGTACCCACCTTCTTTTCTTCCCTTCCTTTATGTTCCTTATGTTCCTACAAGCTTTCCCAGTGCTGAAATGGGACATGCAGGTCCATAGTGCCAGGAACCTCCCATGAAGCTCTTTTAAAAGCTGACAGAGTATTTGCCTCCTCCTATGCCACTGGGACTGAACCAGTTAATCAGGGAACACCAGAGCAAGATACTGAGGTCTTTCAGAGCTCCGGGGCAAGTACTATCTGGTCCTAGGGATTTGCTGGTGTCCATATTATCCACATGTTCTAAAACCTCTTCACTTTGCACTTGTATTTGAGACAGTCCATCAAACCTGTCATAGTCAAAGAGACGTTGCAGTACTGGATTCCCTCTGTTCCCGCTGGGAGAGACTATTAACTGAAGGAATTCTCTGCTGAATTCTCTGAGTTTTTTAACTGCTAAAGCTCTCTTTTCATCAAGCAACCCTTCTGCATCTTCACCATCTATCAGTTCTACCGACTCTCTGGCAGAATCCTGGCTTCTTGATGTGTCTTGAAGACGACTTTACTGTCAGCTTTTACGCAGTTAACAAGTTGTTCCTCCTCAAAGTCTTTTTTGGTCTGTCAATGGTTTTATATTTATGGTTCACATTAAACTTGCTGGTGTTTAGACTAGAAAGAATTTGCAGACAAGCTCAATGCCAAGATTATCTGTCCATGGAAGGAGAAGAACTGGATCAGATTAGAAGTCTACTTTTCTTACCCTGACAGTGGCTAACCCCAGAACTTCAGAAATAAAAAGTAAAAAGCCTATGTTAGAGACCTGCTCTAACACATTACAGTGGCTCCATTTCCTTGAAGCATTACGCTTTGTATCACTAATATTTTTAAATCCAGTCCTCACATGACCCTCTTCCCTGAACAGTCAATGTTACAGCACTAATATTTTCTTAAACTCAGTCCTTGCGTGAACTTGACTCCTTGCTTTTGCGCTATCTAGCAGCAGTGGGTTCCACAGAGTGTGGCTATGGTAGGGGAAGTTAAATCTTTTCATTAACTCAGAACTTACCAACTTTCAATAGAACTGTTTTTTCTTTCTTTTGTACCGTGGAAAAAAGAAGGTCAAACGGATCAGTCAGTTTCTACTCTTTCTATAGTTCTTTCTGTTCTGAACCAACGGTATGAAGTTCAACACCTGAAAGGAGGTTGTAGCCAGGGGTGAGTCACTGTCTTCTTTGAGGACAGAAGTGATAAGACAAGGAAACAGGCTCGAGTTGCTCCAGGAGAGGTTTAGGCTGGATATTATGACAACAGTTCATTACCAAAGTGGTTGTCAAGCGTTGAAACAGGAGGTGGTGGCGTCACCATCCCTGGAGCTATCTAAAGGGAGTAGTCCTGAAGAGACATGATTTAGTGGTGACTTGGAAGTGGTAGGTTAACAGTGGACTTAATGATCTCAAATGTCTCTCCCAACCAAAAGAATGCCATGATCGTTTTGAGGGCAAGAGCTTTTATTATGGAAGAAAGAGAAAACAAAGGCATTGGATGAAATCAGTAGAAAATTGATTTGCCTGGGGGGGGATTTAAACAAGTTTGTGGGCAGAAGGCTCCTGTAACGGGATGTTCCTGATTCCAGTGTAAAGGAGAATATGAGGAAATAATCACAATACACTTAGAAAAAGAAAATGTCAGTGAGCTATGGGGAGATAAGTCCCTTCAGAAAGCATTCTGAGAGTCACAGAATCACAGAACATTAGGGATTGGAAGGGACCTTGAAAGATCATCCAGTCCAGTCCCCCTGCCACAGCAGGATCATGTAGACCAAGTTGCACAGGAGAAGGATGAAGGTCAGCTGGTCATGAGTGAGAAAGACAAGATTAAAGGCACAACAGCGACCTACTGTGAAGCACAAGCAATGCAGAACCGACATTGCTACATCTGGAAATCTTTAATGCAATCCACAAGATGAAAAATTAAAAAGAAAAGGACAAAATAGGAGGGAAAGAGAGGGAGAGGGAAAGGTGAAGACCTGTTTGAAAGAAGGGAGAAAAAAGGCCAAATGATACTTTGACAAATGAGAAGTGTTTTCCTAAAGTTTTCAACAAACCAGTCAAAACAATCCAGTAAGTGACTGTGTTTAGGAACTCATGCAATATGTAGGGAGTTAACGAGGCCAGGGAATGGAAAACAGAGCTCTCAACTTCTAAAAGGGACTCAAAAAAAATGCATAGGACACTGTAGACTTAATTTTGTTATATTGAACCCAATTATTAGCCAATAATCTGTAAGTGCATAGAAGATAAACACGGCTTTGCCCAGACAAAATTATCTCAAGCCTATCTATTTTCTTCCTCTGTCAGGGTAATTGGAATAAGTTGGAAGAGATAATGATGATTTACCCTGACATTTGTAAAGATTTTTATGCTCTCATATACGACACTCTTAAGAAAATTGAGGGAGCACGAACTGGATAAAATCATTTCATCATAGATGAACAACTGGTTGAAAAAACAATACTCAGTAGCACTCTGTAAAACCTCATAAAACTGGAAGTCGGATTAAAACATACACTATTATTATTTGTGACCTGCGTTAGGGACTGGAAAACGCAGCTACGCAATTGGTGAACGTCAAAACTGAGCTGGAGCATTGCAGACACTTTGAAGAATAAAATGAAATAAAACATTAAAATATGCAATTAATGAGATTAAACCCAAGGGGAAAAAGTAGAGGGAGGCACAATCTGAAGGGAGAAGTCAACTCACTAAAAGCAAAATGGACAGCAACTGCAGAGAAGGTTGTGCTGCAGAAAACATCTTCAGCGCCACAGTCTGAATGTGAGACAGAAACGTACTGTTGTTTCTGAAAGAGGAAATCTTAACCCAAGATGCAGAGAAAGGATTGTTGGTTGCAAGGCTTGGGAGGTAATTATTCTGTTCTATCTACCAGTGCTGGAATACTTTATCCAGTTTTGGGCACCATGCTTTAAGAAAAATGGAGCTTGGAGGGAGTCCAGGAGAGAGTGACAAGAGTCATTAGAGGTTTAGAAAGCATGGTGTATGAAGAAAGGTTGAAAGAATTTGGTTTGTTTAGTCTAGGAGAAAACAGACTGAGAGACAGGCATGGTAGCAGCCTTTCGATATGTAAAAGTTTCTTGCAAAAGGACTAGAGTAAGTTACTTGTTCTTCATATCCACTATAGGTAGGTTCATAAATAATTGGAGTTGTTTTCTGTAAGAAAAGGTTTGGGCTATATCTCAGACGTGACTTTGTAACCGACCAATGGGACAAACAGATGAAGACACCTATGCAGCCCCAGTTCTATTTCTAGTGTAAACTGAAACAGACACTTATAACTGTTCCGGGTATTGTATCATCTGTCAGGGCAAGGGGGGATGAGATGGTCCCCTTACAACCTAATTCTTCCATTTATTCTTCATTCTGAATATTTTGTGTGCATTACACAGAAGCATGAGAGAAACTCTGTGTTTTATTATTCACCATTTTTATGACTTCACTCTCATTTTTCATAGAATCATACAATAATTCATGTTGGAAAAGACCCCTGGGATTATTGACACCAGCCATCAACCCTACTCTACCGAGTTCACGCCTAAACCATATCTCCCAACGTTGTATATAAATGACCTTTAAACACATCCTGGCATGTTGACTCAACCCAATCCCTACTCCATTGTCTGACCAATCTTACCATTAAAAAAATTTTCCTAATGTCTAATCTAAACCTATCCCGCTGCAGTTTGAAACTCTCCCTTCTTGTTCTATCACTAGTGACCTGTGAGAATAGACCAGCACCAATCTCTCTACAACATCCTTTCAGGTACTTGTAGAAAGCAATGAAGTCTTTCCTCAGCCTCCTCTTCTTCAGATTAAACAGCTCCAGCTCCTTCAATTGCTCTTCATAGATCCTAATAGTAAATAAATGTCTTCGTTTATTGTAGAACAGCCAGAATATTTATTTCAGAATAATTTTCTAACAGTCCTCTCTTGAGTCTAACAATAGTAATCAGCTGTCAGTAAAGCTCTTCTCTATCTACTGAATTTGCTTTAGCGTTGGACAACCACAGCTGAACACAGTGTTCTGGTTGAGGATGTACAACTTGCTTGTACAATTACTACTTGTTAGGGTTGCTGTCTGTCCTATTCTTTAGTCAATCTTATGTACTATTTCCTTCTCTGACCATTGTTGAGAGTGACTTGACTTGCCTCAGAAGGCTCATTCATGTAGCTTTGCATGGTGCCCTACATTCCTTATCCTGGTTCCACACAACAAATTTGGATGGAGTTACTCCGTAGTCTGTATTTTGCCTTAACCCAGTACACTGGGGGCCAAACAGTAAATGAACTCCACATCTGGCTTTTATTTAGGGGATCTTAGGGAAGCTATTTTTAATATCTGCTTCAGATGGCATCAGCTAGTCACCTGTTACTCTCAACTGAATACAAAGATACTCTGACTGGCTCAGATGTGAGTTTCAACATGTTGGCCAGCTGAATTCCCCCCAAAAGTGCAAAGGGATCTTGGAACAATGGTGCTGTTTCATTATGACTGAGAAGTACATTTAGAAAGTGTTAGCTACTAAGAAAGACTTCAAAGGCTGAAATTATTACTTGTAGTAGCTACTTCAGCCTAAGTGTGCATTGCTCATGTCATGGAACGCCAAATATCAGAAACTTATCTGTGATGGAATCTACAGAAGGATGACTATGGCATTGCCTCTGCACGTGTGTGATACAGTATGGACTTCCTCAATGTATGGCAGACAAGGGGCAAGAACAGTACAAAACATGAAGACATCAGTAGTACTGTGTGCTCGTGGATCACCAGTCCTGTGTGAACTCTTTATGCTGTTTAGCACGAAGAGAAATCAGTTCCACAGGCAAGCTGGAACTACCATCGCTGCAAAGCAGTGCTTGAACACCAGAAGGACAGTGTGAGGTTCTCAGCTGACACTCTACACTCTGGGAGACCTGATGCCCATTTCTTAAGTCCAGAAAGGTTATTGTCAATCAGAAAAGAGTGGATGCTGCACACACAGGAGAGCCTGCTAAGAGATGAAAGCAGAAGTGGCCTATACTGAGCACTCTCCATGAGGACTCTGAAATCTTTGCAAACGGAGTTCAAAACCCCAACAACAGCAGCAAAACCTGGGAAATAAGAGCCTGTAGCTCTGAAGCCTAATGAAATAGAAATACTGTGGAATCACAAAATCAAGTTGGAAAGGACCTTGAAAGATTATCCAGTATAACCTTATATAGGAAAGGGAGCCTGGTTGAGATGACGTTTCATTTACAAATGAGCCAGGATGTCTATTCCTTTGATGAGGCAGATTTGTTGTTCCATGACAAGAGCCAGGATGAAGTATGTGCTGTTGGCTGAGATGGATAAAGGCCTGCAAAAATCTTCTAGAGCTCCTCAACACATCCAGATTTAACTCTGCCATGTGTGACTGCATGATGAAGTCAAGAAATGAGAGGACTTCAGTAGACTGACAATGTGTGATAACATTATAAGTAATCTTCTCATAGAATCTTAGAACTGTTTAGATTGGAAAAGACCTTCAAGATCACTGATTCCAACCACTAACCTAACTCCACCTACGTTAGAGTTAAGGACACTAATGGTGTCCTTAAGATCCACATCTACACAACTTTTAAAACGTGTCCAGAGATGCCAATGTAACTTCTTCCCTTGGAAGGCGACTTGTCTCTTGATTCCCTTTCCAACTCCAGCACTGACCATAGCCTCACAAGTGAAAAGAAGGAGATGAGCCTGCTTCTGAGCTTTCTCACTTCCTGAACGTCAGTAATGGAAGTGACCAAACTGAAGCTGTGATTCAGCCATGGTATAGATGGTTTCTGTGCAACTTCTTGTGGACGATTAAAGCTGTGTCCATGTCATTCCCTTGAAAGGACTCAGCCACTTGAGACAGCTACAGGCAGAGAAGTCAGCTTTTGGAAAATGAACCCCATCAAAGTCTACAACCACAGATCACAGAGTTAGCTCTGGCTGGGATGGGTGGGTCTGGTTAACCCAGATTTTTTGCAGTCCCTGAGCCTATGGGGATTACTGATTACTGCACTTTTCTATGTTTATAGCTCAAACTCCAGGATTTTCTCTGCATAATTATCATTGGCTGCAGAATCATCTCCTTGATGTTGAATCAAAAAACTTTAAAAAATAAAAACAGCTACCGTGTGTTCATCACTGTGATCTTTTAAAGCGTGCACCAGGTATGAGCTGATAAAAGCACACTGTACTGAATCTTCAGGGAGCCTGAAATTTTATCAGCAAGAGAGATGTAACCAAACTGGTTCGTTCAGTCGGATTGTCCATTGTGAAACTTCGAGATAATAGAAGTGCCACAATTGTTAACCATTTAAGTACTGATGGAGTGTGAGGGTATTTCTGTGGCTATTCCACAACCCCAGCTCTCTACTGTTTTTTATTTATATAATCTGTTCCTTAGAGCTCTCAGAATCCCTTCTTTAATCTTTCCCCATCTCTTCCCAAGGCAGCTTCCACAATGCAGTTCTGTGCACAGCTCCCAGCACCTGTAGCGCACTGGACATGCCAGAGAGATGAGATGTCCCAACAGCAAACAAATTAAGCAGTAGGGAATTTAAGATTCCATTTACATTTTCAAACGTCTGTTTCCCATTAATAGACCAAACTGTGATCACTGAAACCAGTGAGAAGTTTGACTCTGCCATGGGTAGAGGTGCAAGGATCTGGTCCAGACAGCACTGCCTAATTTAGAAGAGCTGATTGCACGTAGGAGAATCCACCCCAGTGCATCAGCCACAAATGTGTTGGTCAATGACCATAACTGCAAGCCCCATCTTAAGGGCTTTTTTACCAGACTGAGGACAGGCCTGCACAGTAAACTGCAATATAATGCAAAGACAACCAAGTTAGCCTGGCCAGCAGAAGCAGTTCAGGTGTGTTAGCTTGTAGGCTCACACTGTGATAGGGGCTAGTGATCTTTGCTGCTAATGCACTGGCCAGTCACCTCTCACGCACTGCTGACTGCAGTGTGACAAGTCCTTAAAGAAGTTCTTCCTACAGGAAAAAATTAGTATTATTAACAGGGTCACACAGGAACCCTGTGGTAGAATAAGGAACTGGCTCCTTAACGCTCCAGTTCCAGTGTTTAACTAAAGTACTAGACTGCTGGTGCTTTCTCGAGAGCCCAGCTCTGACAGCATCTCTCCTACCAGTTTGGCAGCCCACATCCGGGCTGCTGTCTGAGCACAGGCAGCGCACTTTCTGCATCCAGCCCAGAGTCCTCCAGCCTGACTGAGCTGCAGATGCTGATCTCACTTCCTGGGCACTGTGAGAGAGATTTGAAATATCTAAAGGGAGACTGTCAGGAGGATGGGGCCAGTGACACCCAGGGACAAGGTGAGGCACTATGAACATAAATTAGAACGTGGGAGGTTCTGTCCAAATGCAAGGAGAAATTATTTTTCTGTGAGGATAACAGCACAGGAGCAGGCTGCCCAGAGAAGTGGTGGAGTCTCCTCCTCTGGAGACATTCAAAACCCACCCAGATGTACCCTGTGGGATCTGCTCTAGGGGATCCTGCTCTACCAGGCAGGTTGGACCAGACGATCTCCAGAAGACCCTTCCAATCCCTACCATTCCATGACTCCCAACCCTGGGTGAAAGAATTCTTACATCTAAAGAGACAGGGACCTTGCTGCCCGCTGGTTAAACCAGAATCAGTCCTGACACGAGCCATGATAACGTGAAACAAGGAAGGTATTTATAGACAAGATACAAATATAAAAATGTTCACGAAGCAGGTGTAGCGGAAAGAAGTGAACCATGCTTCCTTTAAAGGCTTTTCTTCCATAGCATGTTGACAAGTTGACAAGCAGTTTACGAGCCTGTTTTACCACATGGCTGTGAACTAGAACTCGTAAGGACTTCTTTTCCTGAAGTTTGTGGTTGGGGAACAAATTGTTTGCTGGAAGACACTTGCTTTAAAATCTAACTCAAATGCCTTTGATTCATTCATTGGGAAAAATTCCTTGCTTGAGGACAAATCCATGAAAAGCAAAGAAGGCTCTTGTCAAAAAGTGGCTTCTGCTGCCGCGTTTGCTGCGTGCATTGAATACGAGTCAAGCAATGTGACAGCCGTATCTCATACAGGCAAAGTAGCACCACAGCCTCTGGGTTGAGACCAGGGACTCGTTGAGAGGCTGAGGGAGCTGGGTCTCTTTAGCTTGGAGAAGAGGAGACTAAGGGGTGACCTTATCAATGTCTACAAATATTTGAGGGGTGGGTGTCGGGAGGATGGAACTGGGTTGTTCTCAGTGTCATGTAGTGATAGGACGAGGGGCAATGGTTGTAAGCTGGAACATAGAAGGTTCCACATCAACCTA
>JAOXOE010000343.1:41190004-41203627 GCA_028565055.1 Phoeniculus purpureus
GGTGATCCTGCTGTTGCAGGCGGATTGGACTAGATGATCTTTTGAGGTCCCTTCCAATCCCTAGTGATTCTATGATTCTATGATTCTATTTAAACTGAAAAAGAGTTAGGAAGCGTAACCAGTTCTTTAGGGGGCACCTGGCAGCAAACGTGCTTTCTCTGGACTCTACTAGTAAAGTCGTGTTCTGAATTCGCTCCGCATTCACCTGTTACAACAAGAGCTTCTACTACAGGGTTCTGTGAGAAACAGGACACTTTGGAAGTGAATTATTGACTTCATTTTCTGGGAATTACATGATTATTCATTTAATGTCCTAGGAAAAAAATTCGTTCCCTCAAAGTTCTTCTGGACCTTCTGGCTTCCTTCAGTAAGGAATGTTGACTAACAGGACACTTGTGGTGCCTGACACATGCATCAACCCCAAATTGTTTTGAGACAAATAACTTTACAAGGAAACCCAACCAAACAACAAAACCCTATATGCCCTATAGCCAGTACATTCTATAGATGTAGAAAGCAAAGATAAAGCCTTTTCACCAGAGATGAACTTCTGCTGCTTGGCTGAGAAATCTCCCCAATCCTGACACTCTCCTTAGTGTGTTCACGCACTGCAGAAGTCACAGTGAACGCTCTGCCAAAGCAGGTTGTGGTGGTTTCTGTCCTCACCAAGCTATAAAACTGTTGCATTTAGCGGTACAAAAACCACAGAACCACAGAACATCAGGGATGGGAAGGGACCTCGAAAGATCTTCTAGTCCAAGCCCCCTGCCACAGCAGGATCACCTAGATGCAGTCGCACAGGAACATGGCCAAGTGGGTTTTAACTTCTCCAGAGAAGGAGACTCCACAACCCCCTGGGCAGCCCCTTCCAGTGCTCTGTCACCCTCCCTGTGAAAAATTTCCTTCTCATACTGATGTGGAATCTCCTGTGTTCCAGCTTACACCTGTTACCTCTTGTCCTATCACTGGATGCCACCAAGCAGATGATGCTGATGTGAGAATAAGTCCTCTTCCTATGAATGTGCATCCAGTGCAACTTTACTGGTGCCAGTCCTTGTCCTACCTGTTGCCCCTTTTTTAGGTGCCACTGAGCAGAGCCTGGCTCCATCCTCCTGACACCTGCCCTTTCAGTATTTATAAACACTGACGAGGTCATCCCTCAGTCTCCTTTTTTCCAAGCTAAAGAGACCCATCTCCCTCAACCTTGCCTCATAAGAGAGATGTTCCTCTCCATTCGTCATCTTTGTGGCTCCACGCTGGACTCTCTCCAGCAGTTCTGTGTCCTTCTGGAGCTGAAAAATGCTAAACCTACTCTCAGACTCCTGAACAACTTCACATGCTGAAGAGTATTGTCAGTCCAGGAGATGCTGAGGTCTGACTCGGGCAGATGGGCAGCCCTTGGGCCAGCACAGAAATACAGCTGATCAGGTCTGAAAATACACAAGGTACTGGATAGATCTCCCAGAATATCTGTGTGTTAACAAGGCAGACAGTGACTTGGCCTGAGGAAAAGGCTAATGAGACAAGCACCCCGGCGAGATTTGTCTCCAGTTAAGCCATTTTATTTTAGACACAAACCCAGGATTTTTCCAGTGTGTCCCACTGGAGCTCTGGGGAGCACCGAGATGCTCTAATCAAGTAGTCTTTTTCTGGGGAGTAATTAGATCTTGCGTGCCACCATGTCAAAATCCTTTTAGAACAAGCTGTTGTTGCAGAGAAGACTGCTTAGTGCATGGGAAGGCAGCTCGAGGAACCCGGGTCCAGTTGCCAGTGGTGCCCAGCTGCTCAGAGTCCATAGCGTGGATGTTTCCCTGCTGAAGCTGGTTCTTCCCGGGACACTCCAGCTAGCAGCTGGTCTTGCTGGTGTGCACTGAGAGGAAAATAACAGACTGAGGCATGTTTGCTGCTTTGAGAATCTGCCTTTTAAGAGTGGCAGATGCTTTGACTCTCCAGCCTGTTGCAGTAAATACTGGCTGATGGCTGATCGATCAGCAGGCTGGTGGCACATTCGAGTAGTCTTCCTACCCGCCAGTGTTTTTGTGAAGGTCCCTCAACGTAGCTTTTCCCTAGCAGGGCTTACAAATGGCTTGCAATAGGTTAAGTAAGAGAGCCCAGTGTTTTTACCTTCTGGTGGAAGCCCTGTGCCAAATTTGGTCCACTGTAACACTGAGAAATGTGGATGGCGTGCTCTGTGCCTTTGCAAGAGATGGAGAACACTTGTTTGCCTCCTCTCTAGTTTCTGCAGGGTGATTGATAGCCTGATTAAAGCAGGCTGGCTCCATTTGGTTACAGAACTGAGGTTTTGTTACTGTGAAAAAAAATCCTGTTAGAGTGCTTTACAGTTTAAAAAAAATCACGTGGATTTAGACAGAAATATCTGCCTCCATGGAGACAGAGCAATGTTCAGAGAGGACAAATGTGAGTTCTCAGTTTGACTGTTGCTGCTCCCAAAAGTCCAGCAGAGTAAAGCCCTCACAACACAGGGAGGTACACAGAATCATAGAGTCACCATGGCTGGAAAGGATCTCCAGGATCATCAAGCCCAGCCCTCATCCCAACAGCTCCCTAACCCCTAGACCCTGGCCTCAAGTGCTCCAGCTACTCAGTTTTTAAACACCTCCCACCTCCAGGGATGGCGACTCCACCACCTCCCTGTGCAGCCTGTTCCAGTGCCCAACCACTCTCCTAGGAAAGAATTTCTTCCTAAGATCCAGTCTAAACCTCCCCTGATGCAACTTAAGGCCATTCACCCTCCCATTAGTAATTTGGGAGAAGAGACCAGCACTAGCCTCACTACAACCTCCTTTTAGGTAGCTGTAGAGAGCAGTAAGGTCTCCTCTTACCCTCCTCTTCTCTAGACTAAATAACCCCAGTTCCCTCAGCTGTTCTTTATAAGGTCTGCTTCCCAGAGCTCCCTCCAGCTCGTTGCCCTTCTCTGACCCTGCTCCAACACCTCAATGTCCATCTTATACTGTGGGACCCAAAACTGGACCCAGTACTCAAGGTGTGGTCTCACAAGTGCAGAGTACAGGGGCACCATCACCTCCCTACTCCTGCTGGTTACCCTGTTCCTGATCTAGGCCAGGACTCTGTCGGTCTTCTTGGCCACCCGGACACACTGCTGGCTCCTGTTCAGCCAGCTGTCAGCCAACAGGTTGACAGGTCCTTTTCCACCAGGCAGCTCTCCAGCCCCATCTATATCCGTCATGGTAAAGGCAATATAGTAAGGGGAGCTACATGTCTACTTACATAACTACTAGCACGTAGTTATGAAACACATTTATAACCCCTTTCCATGTGTCTGCATATTAGATCTGTGCTTACAATAGGCCTATTGGAACAGACAATAACCTGGCATTTGAACAACAAAGTGATCACCTTTTGTTAGGGAGAATCTGAAGAGAAAGGTCTGCATTTAGGGGTGCGAGTGTTACCTGGGGAGTGGTTTAGTCAAAAGGAATAGTTATACCTAGGCAAGTAATAAATAAATACCCCTCTATGAGGTTAGCAATCATGGAGTGCAGACAGCAGATAAATCAGAAGGAAACTTGTGACACATTTCTAGAGCAAACTCATCTTTGCAGCCTTGCAGTCCTTCCCGTACAGCCGCAGAATCGGGAGGTGCGTTTGCAGTTCCTTGCAGGTTTCTGCCTTAGCGCCACGGGTCCTCCATTTGTTTTTTTGACATTTACTCTGTGCATCCTGAAACTCGTTGTGAAAGCGTTCTCACAAACAGCATTGGTTTGTACTTACAGACAAACATCTTGCTAAGGGTAGTGCCCTGAAGACTGTGCTTGGAGCCTGTACTTGTGGCTCGTGTGAGCTTTGCGTTACCCCGGCATTGATGTCAAGCTGATGAGTGCAATGTAAATCATCCAGCAATTGGTTTTTGTATTGTGCCAGCGTATGAGGACACTGCCCTAACCACTGAGTCCTGATTTAACAAAGGTTATTTTTTTTTAATAAGGCAGACTAATCCTACTGTATTGGTAGCTCTGTCCCTTTTTTTTGACTTGAGCTCTGCTATCCTACAAATTGGATGGAAATCTCATTAGTGGAGCTGTAATGAGCTGACAATGAAACCCCTTCAAGCTTGCCTGCTTACAACCGTTTGCCTGTTTGTCTTCCTCTTCATCGTGAGCCTGAAATTGCCCATTAGGATTGCGGTGAAGAGCAAGTCTGACTGGGGCTGTGATAGTGATAGAGCCACCAAGCGGGCAGGAATCTGTCAAAACCAAAAGGGGCTGAAGATTGTTTATGGAGAGACCTCACCTGTGTGCACATCTATATTTGTTCATGCTGTAGCCAAGCTATAGAGGCGTGGGGAGGAGAACATATGAAATAGAGACATGGAATTGGGAGGGGAAGGGAAGCGAGGACACTGTTTTACTAGAACTTGTGAGCCAGCAGTGTTTGACTGTACCTGAAACGAATAAGATGTCAACGAAAGGACCTTGTTTTAAAGTAGCCAGGTGATATCTTTCTTTAAAGTACCACGAATACCAGCATTAATGCCAAATTAGAAGGATCCCCAAGGTGGTTATGCAGATCCTTTGCACAGAAGCTGTTTACATCTGACTGCAACACAGCAAATAAGTGGGAACTCCGGCAAAACCATGGCTGTTCAAATGGCAGGTGCTTCTGTTGCCTTCCAGAGGGATACAGGACCTTCAAATATCGAATCCTTCAGAAAAACTGAACTCCTGTTGTGATGGCAGAAGCCTCAAAGCTGCCAAGACTAACAGGAGATTGAGACATACACGTGAAACTACAGTCCACTGACCACATCAGTGGAGAGTTAACAAGGCATGGGATATTAGTCAAAACTCTGTTTGTCAGGAAGATTCCAGTCTTGAAGAATCTTAAACATATTCCATCAGCACTCTCCTACATGACAGGCAAAAACAAAACCCTTCTGAAATGAAGGCCTTTCAAATAGAAAGAGAAAACCTAAAGTATGTTAGAAAAGCTCTCATACGTTGCTAGCATCCAGCAATAGGAAGAAACCCACCAAACGCAAACAGGAAACCAATGCAGGATGGAAGCCTCAGACAGAATTGTATTCAGTAGGATGCACTGTCCATCCTGTAACGCTGCATGTCCTCGTGTTCTTGCCTTTACATTCTTCTTCTATAAATGTTTCCTGCTCTGAAATCAGAAATGTAAATAAATTTTGTTGACCTGAAACTGGTTCAAAACGAAGTTAAGAAAATCTGATGGGCATACACAGAGATTTAGTGGTCATCCAAACAGTAAATCTGCATTGCTGCCAGGCTTCTAAGATTTCCATGTCCTAAATGTAGGGGTTGGACTTGATGATCTATTAGGTCCCTTCCAACCCTGATAATACTGTGATACTGTGATACTGTAAATCACATTTATCGATGTTTTAGAGTGGTGACTAAGTTTTACGAGTTAAAACACAGCATTAGGCACCAAGGTAAGCAACACAGCCACCTACCAAAAAACAAGGTGAGCGTGATTGCAACCATAAAGCATCTGAGGTGAGATTAATTGTACTTAAAATTAACAAACAGCAAATTGCAATTAAAATCCAGGAAGAGCAAGCTAAATCAAACAGACTTATTTTGTTGAACCAGGTTAGAAAACTCCAGGGACACAGTCTGTGAGGCAGACTCTCAGCTCATCGTCTGCAGAAGCTTTGAGAAAGACTCCTCAGCCTACTGAAACTGGGTGGCTGAGTTTGACACTCAGATTTCCAAGAAGTATTTCTGCTGTTAAGGAAGAAGCATCTCATCTACACGTTTGTCAGCTCGTGAATCCCTTTAAACTTGTGCAGGACCCAGTGATGCACGCGTATATTCAAGTGTGGGTCAGGTCCTCCTGCCTTGGGTCAGTCCTTCACATCACGTTCGCAGAGCAGACCTTCCTTCTGCTGACAGCTGTTTAATGTTGTTGCCTTTTTATCAGAGCCCTCAAGTTAGACAACAGTGTTCAGACAACTGAAATGAGACAACATCAATCTCCCACTTAGAGATCTACCACGCTGACTATAAAGTATTCTTCATCTTGCATCGAATTTAATTAGTTGGAAAGGGAGCTAAGTATAGGACTATAGTGGAAATGTTACGGCTTGCACCACGGACCTGCTGCTAAATGCTGGAATCAACCTCACGCTCTGCTGTTTGACGGCACGCTGTGCTCTCAGCCTGTGCACGTGTGGGCAGCAGTGGATCTGCATGCAGGACGACACCAAACCATGACCAGCTGTGTAATTGTCCTCTAGATGAAATACTTCCTCTTCCAGTTGTACAAGAGACAGGATAATGGTGCTGGAGAAGAGAAATGAGAAGAGGAGTCGCAATTGATCAAAAGTCAATGTACTGTTGAGCTCACTGCTTGTATTAACAAAATTTACTCCGGCGATGCGTGCTGACACTGGAACAGCTGTAGAAGACATTTACTGAGGGACTGAACGCTGTGATGGAAAACTGAGGAAGGCAAGAATGAGGACAGGGATCACATTCACTTTCTTACGCTATTCTCCACGCTAAAGCCGTCTCAGCTCTGTGAGCAAGATCCTGTCTGTTTGCTCAAATCCAAAGCAGCTGCTGAAGTCAATTGCATTTTTCTGGCTATAAACAGAGCCCACCGTGTGAAATGAAGACAATGCGTGATTTTGACCAAAGGCACTTACTGGCTGTTTAGTACTGATGCGGTAAATGCACCAGCGCACGCCCAGGAGGCAAGTGAGTTTCACCAATGTGTTACACGACAGCCAATCCCAAAGGAATCACAGAATCATGGAACACTAGGGGTTGGAAGGGACCTCAAAAGATCATCAAGTCCAGTCCCCCTGCCAGAGCAGGATCACTGAGACCGATTTGCACAGGAACACATCCAGGTGGGTTTCAAACGTCTCCAGAGAAGGAGACTCCACAACCTCCCTGGGCAATGTCTGTAACAGGAGCAGCTTGATAATAAGACCACCTTTTTATGGGTGCCTTACAGCTTTTATATTTAATATATAACAATATATTTTTATTAATCTGAACTATGATAACGAAACTTCCAAGTGAGGAACATATTTGATTTTCTGAGTAGCTAATACTCAGAGTAACTTAGCCCGTCTTGTCCTGGGTTCCTCCACGCCCTTCTTCACATTACTCACATTGTGCTGTGAAAACTGTTGGGCTATGGGTTGCATTCAGCCTGACACAACTCTCTTGACACAGTCAGCGGGTCAGAGTGGTAGATTTTGCAGAACACAAGAGAAAGCCATTTCGACATATTTTATTTAAAGAAATGGGGTGTCACCTGTGGATAAGTTATCCTTGTGATAGTCTCACGTTTAACCTCTAGTTTCTCGGAATAATTAAGTTGCCACATTTATTCTTGTTATTATTAGCTTTTCATATCTCATACTAATGGACTAGTGTCATTGTTTAGCAAGTCGAGATGTTTTCCTGCCAGCTGAAACTCAGACCTAAAGTGGTCGGGATGTGAAAGACATCAGCAACAACAACACCCATGTTGGCAGGTACTCAAGTTACTGATCAGACCATTGTTTATTCTCTCGTTATTGAGAGTTTTTCAAGGGTTTTTCAGGCTGGACCACAGAAAAAGTTTTGAAAATCTGTGCTCCTCTACTCATCCTCCTTCTGGCCCCTTTCAGTGCTCTCCTGAAGGCTTTTACTGAGTGGTTGTGCTGAAACACCGGCACTGCACTTCCCTTTCTGCCTTACGTTAAGCTCATGGGCAGGCAGGCAGGCAGCGTTGATAAGGGTGATGATGATCTTGAAGTCTCTGGAATCCATTTTTCTGCCTTTTACTGATCTGTCCGGATACAAGATCCCAAAGGTTCTTTCCTTTTTTCTTTCATCTGCCACTAGATCAGGCTCCTGATCTCATTGTCTGCGATGTCTAGCAGGGGGGATATTGGCCACACAGATCATAGTGAAGGGCAACGCTGATGCTATCTGTGGTTTGCACATTGTGCCAAACGTACGGCGGCATTCCACTTCAGAGCCTTCCGAGTGTGTTATCCCTCCTCCCTTTGTGTGTGAAGAGGCAGTGTGCAACGGCAGCCAGGACTGCCAGGAATGATTTAAGTGAGCTGTCTTACCCAGAAGGGTCTTTATTGACATTTTAACGTCTCTTCACCCATTTCCAGTATCAGCCCTCCTGCCTCTAAAACTGATTTTCTTCCCACGATTGGATTTCTTCCCCGCGTTTTCCACAATTACTCCCTTACCCAATAACTTCAAAGCCTGTTTGAGAAGTAACTCTCTAAACACGAGTTTTTCAGAGTTCTTCCAGCTTTCCTCCTAAGTGCATTTAGGATTTCAGCGTCTGGGGTGGGATGCAATGCTCTGCACAGGGTAAGTCACTGCTTTGGCTATTCTTCCACTACCTCAGTGCTGTTAAATTAAGTCATATAGTCAGAATGGGGCATAGAACTGTTTTCCTTGAAAAGAGACTGTTTCTACTAATTTGGTGTTTAAGGAGGTTTTATTTTCTGAGGGATAACAGTTAGAGAGCTTCCTCTGGTTTTAAACACAAATAATTTCTTGCAATTTGTCTGAGCTGCATAATTTTTTTAAAGGCTTGATGATCTGTGTGAGGTTAGGATAACTTTACCTGACCTATGAATCACTTAAGATGTTTTATCTGTGGGGCCAGTGGTAGTGTTTCCCAAGATACATTGAATTTCCGTTCGGATTTTTCTTTGAAGGCTGAATAATGGCTTGTTTTAAATTATGAAAAGTGGGATGATAGCAAGTGCCCAAGGAATGGTCCCTGGGGGTTATGGACTGGTTATAAATGGGAGTCTTAGAGATCTGCCTTTGAGATGTTTTCATTTAAATTTACAAGAATGATGCTGTTGTAGTGCTATATATTCTTTCTGTATTCATGCATGGGGTCAAAATCAAAGACCTCATAGGCTTTGCACGTTGACTTGAGATTTTGTGGCTTTGCAGCCTTCTCAGCCAACACATCAATCAGAAGCCAGTCCCCAGAAGCAGTAGGAGTTCTTCTGCATCCCTTTCATTCCCATGTGAAGTCTGCATTGGTAACCACTCTCTAGTAGATTTGCTCTGATGTGACCAACGTTAGCAGTTTGCATGTGGTTGAGAGCGATGATTCTTTAGGAGTTGGGAACTGCCTGATGGCCTGTGCTTTTGATTTCAGTAATTCACACCACTCTGAGGTGCATCCCAATGATCGCTCCTGAGAGAACTGCCTGGAGTTTTGTTCCAGGCTTGGGTGCAAAACCACAAAGTGCTGAAGCCAAAAACTAGGGATAACATCTGGTCCTGCTTTTTTTTGTTTCCTTTCCTGTGGGATCTCTTGACCATTTCTGCTGCTAATTTTAGGTTTATTTGTGTTAAATCTCTGTTCCAGCATCTTTGATCCACCTGGTATTCCTTTTCTGTCTGGCAAGATTGTCTGAGTTTTTGTTGCCCAATTTATGGACTCTGGAAAGCTTCTTAAGATTCCTCCTAACAGTCCTTGGTTCGAAGCTGAATAACCTTCCTGTCTGCAGTAATATTTTTGGTGATATTTTATGTTCTCATATCTTCTAGCCTGCGGCTAAAGAGGGCAAGGCTTTCCTGGTCACTGTGTATAACAAACCTGGATAAAGATTGAAAGATAACGTTTCTTCTGGCTCAGCAACCCTCATCACGGAACCCTTCTGACTGGAGGTATTCTATGATTCCTTGCAAGTTTCAGTCTGTTTCCATAGATGCACACTGAGATGAGACTTCGTGCAGTTACTAGACGTATGGTGTTTGCCCCCTGTGTAACAACGTGCTTATCTCCAAGGAGATGACAAAGAGGCGTCACTGTCAGACCTTTCAAGCCTGGTTGGTTTTCCTCCCTGTTAAGCAAATCAGTCTCCAATTTCAGTGTTTCCTTCAGTTTATAAGTAGGCAGAGAGTCAGGGTGTAGAGACAGACCTATTGCCAGCATCTGGCATACTCAGCTAGGCAGGATTTAGAGAGGAATTAAAGCACAGGAGAAGGAAAACGTCTCCAAAGCTCCGTGTGCTGTAACTCCTGCCAAGACCAGCTTTTAAGACTTTTACTGATGACATTCAGGGTCAGATTCAGCAAAGTGGCTCTGAACTTCCCATTAAACCTGGGCCCTGGGTCTTCATCTCTTTCTGTTAATTAGTCTTAGTCTCTGAAGAATTACGATGTCTTGTGATGCCAGCACAGCTCTGAAAGGTCTAAGTTTGTCAGTTAGTATCGCTATCTCCTGTTTGCAGGGTTTTATCAGCCCTCCAACACACTCATCTCAGGGAAGGATAGCATCCTTCATCAGGATGTTCTGGAATTCACATCCCTCAGTGTCCTGCTATTTGGTTATTTTTAAAGTGTCTGAACAAAAAGAATTAATCACTCATACTCCTGAAGTGTAGAGGAACTATTGCTCCTTTACCAGGACTATCATTAAGATGAGAACGGTGTGAGCGGCCCCAGGAACAAACCTTCAGATTCAGGGCAGGATTGCCAAGGTGCTTGAATCATTCACTTGAGATCAGAGCAAATTCATGAAGTAATTCCCAGAGGATTAATCATTTTAGCAGAAAGTGTGCAAGGTGCAGCAGTTGGCAGCTGATGGGGGGGGGGGTTTTGTTGGTATGGTTGGTTTCATATAAAATGCCCTTGTGTTGGGCAGGGGCAATGTGTATTTATGGGTGTTTCAGTACGCAACTGGTTCCTTGAAACAAAACCTTTGCTTTGATCAGTCCTGAAGTTTATTTTCACGTATTCACTTCAATTGTAATGATAATTTCCTAGTTTTATTATTGAGGTTACGCTTAATGTTTGCTGCAGATGCTGTGGGGGCTTAGATTTAACCTTAGGCACACGCACCAGCCTTGGAGAACTGAACTCGCTCAATACACAGAACAATTTACTGAAAGAACTGCCAGAGAAACCCTGGTGGTTTGGCTGTGGTACTTCAGGTCTAAATTGCTGGTTACCCTCATTTTCAGTTGAGCTAATGCAGAAGAACACATTTCTCAAGGTCAGGATTGACTGCGTTATAGGAAAGATGTTCATGACTATCAATCGTTGTACATCTGGAACGCAGGCATCGGGTTCCCTTCTACTTGATTGCGCAAGGTGAATCAGACTCAGGTTGTTGTGTGGATACGATCAGCCCCAGAGGCATTTGTAGCACTAGCAGGAATCACAGAATCACAGAATCATCATGGCTGGAAAGACAAAGGGACTTCTAAAGCCAGTGCCATCAACTGCTGAACAGTATAAAAAGTTTTTCCCATCGAGAGAGTGGAAATGATACGGACTATAAACTGGGCAGAAATCTGGGCTGATAATCTACCATGTACATGGCTTCTCCTCTGCTGTTTATCCTGCATTGACAGTCCAGGAGCGTTTGAAATGCTGGTGGATAGGAATGGGGAGAGTAGGAGGGAGAAACGGAAGACACAGGCCAGGTGCTAGCTTGAACCTTCAGGAGTGATTTCATTAGATCTGTTTGCTCAACACAATAAAATAATAAAGCTGGAATATTTGCACTTCTCACTGAGTATTTTTATTTAAATTGGCTGGTAAATAGAAAGCTGAGGGCCACGTAACAGGGAATCGGTGAAAGAAAATTAGGGACCCTCTTATACGCTAAAACAAGGGGCTGTGTTTTGAGTACAAAGTCGGATTTCATAACATTAAGTCTTATATTGATATACTATTAATGTGTAATAATAAAAATGATAACACAATAAATAATACACCTCGAGATCATCGAAATGTGTGATACCAGAGTTCCAGCGCTGAAAGAGGTCCAGTTACACGAATAGCTCTGGATTTTATCACCTTTAGGTACTGATTGTGTGATTTTTGTTTGATTCAGTTTACTTCTAAGAACTGATCAATTCTCTGGTGGCATAAGTGAAGATGAGGAAGCTTGCCCCATTGTATTTCACATAAAATTAGTTTATTCTTGGAACTGATTTCTGTCAGTTGTGTATGTCCTGTGCGACTTGGTCTAGGTGATCCTGCTGTGGCAGGGGGAATTGGACTAGGTGATCTTTTGAGGCCCCTTCCAATCCCTAATGATTCTGTGATTCTATGATTTTACCCTGCAGTTGACTAGCTGAAGCTTGTCTTCAAAATTTACATTTTCTATGAAAATTTTGCCCAATAGATATTTTGTGTTACTGCTACAAAGCTACAACATATAATTCAAAATCATGTTACTTGAGTACACTGAATGTACCAAAGTGCTTAAAAAAGAGCAGGATGCATGAGCTGATCGATGCCCGTGAGCTGTAAGTGCTCAGAGACGTGTTGAAGTTCGGTATTTCTACACAAAATAGGTAATATTTGCAGTGTCTTCTCACAGTTCATCTTCTCGCTTTAACACATTGCATGTTATAATGTAATCTACAAGATAGAAACAATGCCAGGAGTCCTAATTAAATTAAAAGTAATTACCCATTTGGTAGATAGGGCTTTCAATTGAGCAGCTGCGAGTTGATATTTTGTCATCCTCGGTTTATCTATATGCACATGCGCGATCCTTTGTATCAGTTATTAATGATGTTTTCTCAGCAGTCATGAAGTGTTGTGGAAGCAGAAGGGAAAGAAGTCTTACAGGAAATGCAGGCACTGAATAAGTACAGTTACTCTAAGTTTTCAGCTGAGGTGCTTGCTCCTTGCTCACTTACGCTCTAGGAATCTTAATAGCAACAGGAAGGGACGGAGTAAGAGAGAAAGGAAGGAGGGAAGGGAGTTAGCTGTGGGTTTTTTATAAATGCAGGAGATTTTTCATTTCTAGAAGAAAAAGTTTCTGCCTTTCAAGCAAAAGGAAGCTTTGTTACAGAAAAACGCTGCACTGGCGTGTTATTTAGGCTCACTGAGTGTCTTTTCCAGCAGCATGGCTCTCCTACAACAACGGGATACATCATTCTCCAGTCGAGACTATTATGCAGATGCTTTAAGAGTGTTTGCTGGGTGATGTCCATTTGAGTGACTGTTATCTTACTGGCATAAGCTGCTACCAAACAGGAGCAATTATTCCCAATGCAGTCAAATTAAATTTTCATAACTACGAAGCTGCATTTTACCTTGAGGCGCTACCTGATGACCGTTTCTTCATTCTTTGTTCCTTAATCCTCTATATTAAATCTAAACAAATCAGTGTTTACTAACATTAATATTTTAACATGCAGTACTTGCTCTGCCTTCTGACATTCTGTGCCTTTATGAGTAGCGTGGTGGAGGGACAGCAAGAGGCCCCTTTCTGCTTTCACTCTTGTTAACTGGTTCATTCCTTCATGTGCAAGTGTGCACAGCTAAACGGGTATTTTTCTGCCTCTTAAGTCACCAACAATTCCTAAACTATTTCCAAAAGAGAAAACAAATCATTATTTCACCACAGAACAGGGGTCATGAGAAGACAGAGGGACAGTTAAAAAATCCCAGCTTCAGTTCTGGCATTAACCAAGTGAACAAAATGGCTTCACTTCTCTTTGAAGAGTCATCAACCAAGTCTTGGTCCCAGGATTTACCAGGCTATTTTCTTCACAGTGAGGGTGATGGAGCACTGGAAGAGGCTGCCCAGGGTGGTTGTGGAGTCTCCTTCACTGGAGATATTCAAGACCCACCTGGATGAGTTCCTGTGTGACTT
>JAOXOE010000343.1:41203727-41219532 GCA_028565055.1 Phoeniculus purpureus
AGCCCCTTCCAGTGCTCTGTCACCCTCACTGTGAAGAAGTTCCTTCTCATACTGATGTGGAACCTCCTATGTTCCAGTTCACACCCACTGCCCCTTGTCCTATCATTAGATGCCCCTGAGCAGAACCTGGCTCCATCCTCCTAACACCCGCCCTTCACATATTTATAAATATTAATGAGGTCACCCCTCAGTCTCCTCTTCTCCAAGCTAAAGAGACCTTTGCTGAACTCTCTCCAGTAGCAAACTGGCCTTCTTGAAACTGGACACACTACTCCAGATGCTGACCCGCACTACGTAAAAATGCCAGGATGCCAAGACAGCTCAGCTGGTGGGACGGCTTCAGAGATCATACACACACAGCAGGTTGTTCTAACCAAATCTAGTCCTTAAAAAACCCGTGACACAGCTTATTGGAATTTCGGAACAAATTCCTAACCTGCAGGTGCGTTTTCACCTCAGAAGTGAGAACTGGAGCGGACGCGAGAGAAGCGGGGGGCGGCCGGGGGCGGCTCCGTCGGGGCGGGGGCACCGTCGCGTCCCAGCGCTGGAGCACAGCGGCCTCTCGCGGAGCTGCGAGAGCAGGGAGAAAGGGAAAAGAGCTGCTAGAGCCCCGCGCAGTCCATCAGCTGCCATCAGGTTTGCCAGCGCTTTATCTCACGTCTCATGCTGGTGCCACACAGGTCGGTCCATGTTCGTCCCTGAACAGATTAACTCTGAAGTGTTTTCTGCCACAGATCAAGGAAGATGGGAAACTGGGGGTTTTCCTGCAAACAGCTTGCATTTATCTAACTAGATTCATTCACACTAAATGTGTAAGTCTCTGACTCCTGTCCATTTAACTCTTCAGCATTTTCGGTTTATTGAGCCATAAGGAAATGATTGACCTTCAATAAATAGGATTTACACGTGCTGAAGCAACCCAAGCTGGAGGAGTCTTTTCTTCAGAACCACAGAGTGTTCTAGGCTGGAAGGGACCTCTAGAAGTCATCTAGTCCAACCTCCTTAAACAAGGACAATTCTACCTAGGTCAGGTGGCTCAGAGCCTCATCAACCCTGACCTTAAATGACTCCAGGGATGGGGCTCCCACCACCTCCCTGGGCAGCAAATTCCAGTGATCAACCACCTGCACACTGAAGAAATCTTTTCTAATATGCAGCCTAAACTTACCCTTTCCCAGCTTGAACCCATTTCTCCTTGTCCTATCCATGCCAACCCTCTTGAAAAGACCATCCCCTGCCTTCATGCAAGGCCCCCTCAGGTACTGGAAGTCCAAAAGAAGGTCCCTCCCCCGAGAAGAGCATCTTGGAATTGAATCCTTCAGGTAGCAGAGCACCTTCTGCAGCTTCCCAACACCACAAATGTTACTGGCAATCCATGGGCTGGCCAGCCCTGGATGATGCCCTTGAGGTTTATTTAACAAACAAACTACTTTGGTCATCTGTATTACCTAGTGGCCGGTGAGACTGGGGTTGGGAACAAGGTCACATAGTGGTGGAGATTGAATAACCTTTCGGTAAGAATTATTTTTGTCCTTAAGACTGCAGTCACATGGAGATCAAAGTGTAAAACTAATAGCAGAGGCACACAGACTTTAGGATGAGAAATGGAACAGTGATAAGCCCACAGCTGAACTGAACTGCCATAACAGCAGACCTGTGCTGTCTGCATCTGTAACCAGACCACAGCTAAAGGTTTACCCAACAGACCTCACTTGTGACATGCTTTACTTTATTTATTACTGTCTTGGAAAACAACTTCATTGCACTGACCTGGTCCTCAGCCCCTGGGACAGAGGATGTGCAAAGCACCCTGCCTACCCCTGAAACATGTCAGTGAAACTCGGGGGAAAACATCTGCTTTGCTCATCACAGATTGGCAGATGACCATTTTTTTTGCTCCCAGTCTGTTCCTGCCAGCCCCGCACACTGCATCGAGTGAATCCCATGCATGAACCAGTGATGCAATAAACAAACCACAGTTATTGGAATGGTTCTTTTTAACCTCCCGTTTGGCTCCTGCAGTAGAATCACACTGTGCCGAACTCTTCTGCAAACTCTTCGGTTCTTACAAGAAGCCTTCCAAGTTCAAGTTTCTGAAGCTGAAGGGCTTCAGCCAAAGCCATGCAGCAGCACTCTTGGTGCTCATTCTGGCCAAAGAAGTTGTGCAGAAGATGCTTTTGCACAGCCCTCACTTTTCGTCTGGACTTTCCTAGTTAATAACAAGCAATTTCTAATAGTCCCAGCTCATGAGTCTTGGTTTATTTATTCAACAACATAAAAGAGCTGCTCATCATCCTGTTTTGTTAGTGTCTCATAGGTCTAATCTTGACTTAGTTTGTTAATGTTTTATTTATAGACAGCCAGCTACGCAGACAGCCTCATCTCAGAGGGGTTCCAAGCACAGGCTCAGCCCAAGAGAACAACACAACCTCTCCGGGGCATCCTCACCTCCTCCTTTTATTCTTTATATTTTTTTGTTAGCAATTTGCTTCCTCCTAAAAGGTCTTTCAAGCTTCATTTTCTTCTTGACAGTAGTTCTGTCTTTCTTTCACCGAGACACATTGTCAACAACAAAAACTGCTTTCTCCTTTCTCCAACAAACTGTGACTAAGAGACACACAAATCTTGCAGCATTATCGGGAAGTGTCCACGATGGTATGGTGTGACTCACTTATCTTCCAATAAAAGCAAACTAGGAGAAGAGACAGTCTGGAGCATCGAGGAAGGAGCCCCGACAGAAGCCCTGAAAGTAAGTTGAGCGCTGAAGGTCATGCGGAGCGATGTAAATCTGTTACGCTGGGCTTCCCAGTGCTTTGTGCCTAGAAGATAAGTATCAGTGGATTGAAAGCTCAACACGTGCAGGCAATGTGCAGCTGTAGGCTAGGCTGCATCAGAAGAAGCGTGGGCAGCAGGTCAAGGGAGGTGGTTCTTCCCCTCTGCTCTGTGGAGACCCCACCTGGAGCACTGCATCCAGGTCTGGAGTCCTCAGTGCACTGAAGACCAGAACCTCTTGGAGAGGGTCCAGAGGAGGGCCACAGAAACATTCAGAGGGATGGAACTCCTCTACTCTTGGGGTTTTCCAGACTACAGAAGGCTCCAGAGAGGCCTCATTGTGACCTTTCTGTATTTAAAGGGGCTTCTGAGAAAGGTGGGGACATATTTTAGTAGGTCCTGCTGTAATACGCAAAGGGTGATGGTTTTAAACTGGGAAGGTAGGGTCAGACTAGATCTAAGGAAGACATTTTTTGCAGTGTGGGTGCTGAAACATTGAAGTAGATTGCCCAGAGAGGTAGTAAATGACCCATTCCTGGAAGTGTTCAGGGTCAGGCTTAGATGGGTCTCTGATCAACCTGATCTAGTTGAAGATGGCCCCGCTCGGTAGTGTGGGGTTGGACTAGATGACCACTAAGGTCATCAGTCAGCCCAAACTATTGTATGATTCTGTGCTTAAACCCTTAATGTCAACACATGAGAATGTCCTTCAACCAAAAGACCAGACCCAGCGGTCCAGCCCAGAACTGCAGCCCTTTGGCAGTAAACCACACAGAGCTATAGAAGGGGTTTTCCCCATTTGGTTCTAAAGTATAGCACGCCACCTCACGTCTGCATGCAGGAAGAGACTAGATGTTTATATAGATCCACTACCTTCTGCTATGCCTTTGCCAAGCAGCTCAGGTGTGTGGGCTCCTGGCAAATGATGAACCTGTTCGGACAGCAGATCTCTGCTTTCAGTGCAGCCACAACAGAGCAGTACCAGAGGAGTGCTGTACTAGACAGCTACTGCTGGAGAAAACCAGAGTCACACACAGAGCAAACAGACTTTCACTGCACAAGTTACTCCAAGGGCAAACACTATCTGCTTTAAATGAAGCAGTTTGATCCAGAACAAGTGGAATACCTATGTCTGCAGAGGAGCACAGACCTACAAAGCACCAGCCCGGGGAGGTTGGGTTACCTCCCCCGGTAAAATCCTGGGTCAGCCTTGACTGCAGCAGCATCCCAGAGCTGCTTCAGCTTTGAAAAAGCTCCAGCAAGATACTATGACTGCTACAAAATCCCACAAGGAAAAGGAACCATGGCAAGAAATGAGCAGAACTCGAGGGTAAGGCTGGAAGAAAGAAGACTACTCCTCATAAAATCGTTCAGATTGGAAAAGACTTTTGGGTTCATTGAGCCCAGCTATCAACATTACTGTACACGGTTCACCCCTAATCCATATCCCCCAACACCACATCTAAATGACCTTTAAACACATGCAGGGATGGTGACTCAAACCCCTCCCAGGGCTCCTCTCCCCAGCCTTCTCTCTAACCAGCCATGGCTGTTTAGGCTCTTGGCTCACCATGTGGTCTCAGAGCAAGTGTCGCCTCCCTCTGCCCACAACTTATTTACAGATTGAATCTGCTTTATTATTTTCTCATCCTGTGCCCAAGGTCCACCTTCTGCCCAGCTCTTTGTCTCTAGCTCTCCTCCAGCTGTTACTGTCTCAGCATCTCATCAGCAGACACTTTCAATCCCCTCTGAGGCTATTTAGAAAGGTGTAAAGGAACATAAATTTGCAGTTTCACCCCAAATGTATTAGTGATTTGACTACTTCCCAGCATACTAAAACTGGCCTCATCTAAAGAGGCACTGACAAGGTCCAGTTCTATGACTACCCAGTTTCTGAGTGCATTACACTCAGCTGCGCCTATACTGTGCCGGTGCTCCTTTTGTCAGGCTACGCTAACAAATGAGTTTGCTGATATTATTTATGGGATAGTAAATCTTATGTGCAACAACATAAAATTCATACTAATGAGCAGAAATCCATCACTGATCTGTATGTTCAGTCAAAACAAAAATAAATATCTGAGACTCTGAATACCAAATTCTTTGTACAGATTTCCTGGAGATGCACAATTTGAGGATTGAATTATTCATACAATTTCCACTGGCTTCAAATAATAAATATATTTAACAAATTTATAACTCGTTTACGGCTGATCTGTAAATGGGAAGAGGTAAAATTTGCCATATATGTGATACTTGCAATTTATTTAGAATAATAACTTCCTAATTTTAATCAATTTAGATTCTTGGAAGTCTCCTAATGAAGCCCACTTCAATTAGTTTCAAGATGATTTTATCACATTCCAAATTGATTTAGACTGATAGGATTTCCCTGCAGTCAGTGGAGCTGAACTGATTTATTCCTGATGAAGATCTAGCCTGCAGTAAGGTGTTAGAGATGGGATGTGCAGAAAGAGCTCTCAGCTAGAGGCGCCCGTGATGCAGGTAGAGAACTTGTGCAGTTATGTCAAATACATCTTGGGTCCCTGCTCGTCTGCACACCAAGGGGAAGAAGGGGTTGCTGGGTGTAATCCTGACACACGCAGCACAATTCATTTTATTGGAGCATTTGAGGCTCACAGAGTGGGAATCTGTGGATGTCTCCAGGCTCCAGCCCTTTGGCCCAGTGAGATCTTGAGGTCTACAGTGAGAGTGTTGCTCCTGTAATACTAACATGCACTTTCATCTTGCCAGGCACTCGGTGAGGGAAGCTTTATTTTTATATAAATCTTTTTTCCAAAACCTTTGCAATCTCAGCCAGTTAATGGAACTGGAAAAAGGGGGGTTGGGGGAAGAGTGAGCAACAGGAAACAAAACTAGAACGAGAAATAAAGGTATTAAATCCATGACAGAAGCAACAGAGGAAAAGGAGACAGTTATTAAATGCAATTAAATATGACTCAAAGATATTAATGAACATAATGACGCTGTAGTCATCAACAATAAGCTATAGCATTTGATTTTTAATTGTGATTAAAGTCTTCTAGAAAAGAGTTTGTCATGAGATGCCTGCCCTTGCTCTGCCCATACATCAGCCTTGTTCTCACAGCCCTCAACCATGCCGCCATCCAGCTCCCTGCAAGTTTTCACAGAATCACAGAATCATCACGGCTGGAAAGGACCTCCAGGGTCATCGAGTCCAACCTTTATCCTAGTATCTAGCTGCTAGACCAGATCCCTAAGCGTCGCGTCCACTCGTTCCTTAAACACCTCCAGGGACGGTGACACCACCACCTCCCTGGGCAATCCATTCCAGTATCTAAATTTTGTCTCCCATCCTCTTTTCCACCTCCCAGTCACATTTCTGTTCCTTCTCCCATCCCCACGGCTTGTGCGGAGGCACAGCTTGCCCAGCCAGACCTCTTGCACCCGACGGCAGGAGCAGGCTTACGTGTCTGTTACTCAGAGGTGATACTGAGGAGAGCAGAAGGATGTCTGTACTACTCTCCTCGCTTCCCCAGTTCCTCATGAACAGAACCCCAAAGAAGAGGGAGTGAATTTCTTCCACCTCCCTTAGTCAGCTCGGGGGCAGCAAACGAGGTGAAGAGAATGGTGAGGTACACAGCGCACTGTCCATCCCCTGCACGCACGCCCAGGAGCTGCTGCAGCCCACCACATGGCTTTTTGTCTTTCCATTCAGGATTAGTTGTAACTGGTGCTATAGCAGTCTCAGGTGATTGATTCTTCCCTGTAACCCCATACCAAGTCCTTCCACACCCACCTAAATACACAAATGCAGGAGGGGGCTGGGAAGCACCCACAGGTGTGGTGGTTTGCTCAAGACAGGTCAGTGGTGGTGGCAGCAGCAGAATGAGGTTGCCCAGCCCCCTGTGCCTGTTTACTGAGGTCGCCCCCCAGTAAAGTACATAATTTATAGGTCTGAGTATTGCTAAGCTGTTACAGCTCTGGGCTGTACTCTGGATCATAAAAGTACCTCAGAGGGTCGAATCAACTCTATCAGATGAATACCATCAGGTGCCATCTGTGCCAAGGCTTTCTTCTCCCGCACTGTGTCCCCTGCACGCCTGCCAGCGACTCACTGTTTCCCAAAGTAAGGGAGAGGAAACGACTGAGAAGAGAAGCGCTACTGCTTTAGATCCCAGTGGCTAGCACAGTCCTTGGATGTGTCTTATGGATGGTGTTCGGCTTCTAGTAAACTTAGCGAGTACTACTGCTCTACATCGATGTGGGGGGAGTCAGACTGACTGTGCAGATCAGTGGCTCTGGCACCAAAGCCTTTTGCATACAGGCTAAACAAAGCTCTGTTAAAATGAAGCATATAATCCGTGTTCAAAGAGCTGCGATTCTCAGCAACAAGCTAGTATTTAAACCAGACCCTGGGTATGAATAAATCTCGGTATCTTCAGCTGGAGCTGACAGAAAAGATCTAGTGGATTTCCCAGAGAAATGACAGCCTGCTATTCGGGAGCTGCCAGAGAGTGAGGATGCTCCCTGCATTGATTGACGCTATAAAATACTCACCCACAACCAACTCAAGGGTACTCCTTCCAAGAACACAATGCTTGTGACTTCAGTGGAAACGAGAGATAAGGAGAAGATCCTTCAGGCAGCCTGGGAAGAGAGAAGCGTTGAATTCCAAGGGCAAGCGATAACAATTTCTCCAGACTTCAGCCAACAGATGCAAGAAAGCAGGAATTGGTAGAACTTTAAGAAGCCTTTGTAGATTGTAAATCCAAGGCTGTCATCTCTTCTGAAACTGAGAGTTCTACATGGGAATAAAGATTAGCTCCTCTGGGATGCAGATGGGGCGAAACAGTTTGCAGCAGCTGTTCCCCTTGCTGTTGCCCCCGGGCGTTCAGATGGATGAATTCCTAGCGCTGGGCTGGCAGAGCCCTGGTGCAGGGTCCCAGCAAGGCAGGCTCCGTGCAGAGGGGTCTGGGGAACTTGCAAGCGGCCCACCAAGTCTCCTCCATCACGAGGACTGAGACGGATGGCACAGCTGCCAAGGCTGGCAGGGTGAGCATCCGGTAGATGTGCTGAGTGAAAGCCGTTCTCAAGCAGTGGCCACGGCTGCGGCTGAGATGAGCTCAGCTCAGGGCTGCTTCTCCAGATGGAGTCCGTGGGGAGCTGAAGCAGTGTTGCCACAGCATCTTCCTAGCATGAAGGTCCCAACGGTTTGGAGGATGAAGAAAAGCAGCCTCCCTTCTGGGCAACCTGTCAGAGACTGCTGGTATGGGGAGGGAGTCAGTGCTGTGGGAGGTTGCTGCTACCGCTGCTTCACAGTGGTTTGTAGATCCCTCTAGGAAGGCTCTAGACAGGACTTGTTGTGTTTGTTTCTTGTATCTTCTTGTTTGTTTCTTAGTATCTTCTGTCTCTCCCTCTCCCTTTTGAACAAGCTGTGCATGTCCTGAGGAGGCCACAAAAACGCTCAGAGAGCTGGAGCACCTCTTTTACAAGGACAGGCTGAGAGCCAGGGTTGGTCAGCCTGAAGAGGAGAAGGCTCTGGGGGGACCTTATAGCAACCTTCTAGTCCCTGAAAGAGGCCTGTAAGAAGGCTATGGAAGACTGTTCACAGGGGCAGGGAATGATAGGACTAGGGGTCATGGTTTTAAGCTGGAAAAGGGTCGATGTAGGACAAACATCAGGATAGAGGTCTTTAATCTGAGGGTGGTGGATCCCTGAAATAGGCTGCCTAGAGAGGTGATTGAGGTCCCATCCCTGGAGCCATTCAAGGTCAGGCTGGATGGGGCTTTGGGCAGTCTGGTCTACTGAGTGATGTCCCTGCTTGTTGTAGCAGGGTTGGACTAGATGCTCTTTGGAGGTCTCTTCCAACCCAATACAGCCTATGATTCTAGAACTGTAGTGCAGCTTCTGACCATTCATAGCCAGAGATGAGGACAGTGTCTCTGGGGTACATTTAGCATGTGGGGGGAGTTTACCAGCCCACAGCTGAGACTGCGGGTTTTGTGGCTACACCTCAGCTAGGTTTAGACTGACAGTGTGTAGGGGTCACTGTGTTGTTCCCTGCTTTCATTTGGAGTCTGAGACAGCTCTTGTCCCCATCTGTGTGTAAATGCATCAGTACCAAGTGTCAGCACACTGCTTAAGGGCCACATAAATATAACCTTAATGATACCAAATCATCAGAAGAAGACTGGTGGGAGGGGACTGAGGAGAAGATTACAGGCTTGCAAAAAGTACTGCAGTTTTTTAATCTGCATGGACAGCTCCAGAAAAGACCATGAGGTGCTATTAAGTGATGCTGACATGTCCAAGAGGGAGAGCAGCCGTGAGCTATCAGGCCATCCCCACAAATGCAATGGAAGGAGACCTCCCATATCCATGGGGGCTTTTTGGAAAGCACTCTGCACCACTCTGGACAGGTAGTTGTTTATAAGAACAATTACTTTTGGTAGAAAGCAAATACTGCTTGTGTGTGTCAAGCCCAGGATGCTATAAAATTGCTGCTGCTGACACTGTCAGGGAAACTCTTCCAATGCACCTCACCTGAAAGGCTAAGCCAGACAGCAGGCTTGGTGGTCAGATACTGAAGGTGCTGGAGAATCGATTTATAACTGTAAGCCTTGTCAGTTTTCACAGCGGAAAGCTGCTTCCTCACCAAGAAATCTTCATCCAAGAAAGGGCGGGCACACCAAGGGCTGTGCCAGTCCTGTCTTGGATGAAACTATTTACAGACAAGGCTGGAGCTTCCCTGTGCCTTTTAGTCCTAGGCTCTCCTTCCACCCTAGAGTTCCCTTCATTTCTGTGACTTTTGGTTTACCTAAAGAATAAATGTCTGATACAGTGGGACCTGGTTTACACCTTAAGAACCGAGGAAATGTTAACACGTTGATAAAATTTGACATGTTTTATCTGTGCCCTGCCATCGGAGTGCTAATGGGAATCCAAATGTTTTTAGAAGTTTTTAACTGCCACACAAACCGTCCGGGGAGATACCCTATCGTTAAATCAGAAAATAGCTTCTTTCCTGCTATCTTATCAAACAGCACCACAGACCGTATCCCTGCCAAACGACTAATGGGGAGGCGGTGAGACGGGAAGATGAGACCTGATTTGGGTAATCGTAGGAAATGGGGGAAGCAAAGTGTGGTGGAGAAGGAATTCCAGAAGAAATGGGTATGAAGGGTCCTCTTGAAAGCACCAGGAACACACATAACAGAGTTTGATGAATATGGGTAGACGAGATGTAGTGACCACTGGGAAAGTCATCGTTTCACTTGTAGGTAGGAGATCATGAGAAATGTCTTGGTATTCACTCTGTTTATCAGTTTGCCATTTCTCCCTCATTTACAACTATTTAACAGATTGTGCAAGTACAGAGAAGGAAAAGCGAAGGGCTTGTGAACTCAAGGCGTGCATTCGCATATGTGTGTTTGCACGCAGTGTGCTACCCTGAGCCAGAACAATCGGAGAAGTCAAGAGGTTGTGTTTTCAAAAACAGCATGTTTTGTGCTTCTAACAGCCGGAGAATATTAGCATATAGAGCATTATTTTATATGAATTTAAATTCCCTGGTTACTTTCTCAAAGGTGTAGTAGATTCATGCTTAAGGAAGAAATAATGGCACTAATAGCCAAAAGCATGGCTCTAGCATTTTAGTGATCCTGTAGAGGGAGGAAAGTACTGCTCAGCTCCATAAAGTGCTGCTTTGGCTGCGCTAGGCTGATGGGACTTTATTCTTTCACCTCCTTTAGTTCCTGTCTTCTTCTCACTTCAGCTGTCCTCTCTCTCAACCTCAAATCTTTAGTTTTTCCCACATCCGTCCACTCCAGTGCCAGCAGTTTTCATTGAACCATAGAAAGCTTAAAGATCAAGTTCCAACCCCCCTGCACGGGCAGAGACATCTTCACTAGCTCAGGTTGCTCAGAGCCCCATCCAACCTGGCCTCAAACAGATCTTGAAATACAAGATGAAGTCCCTGAATCGTGTTTATTCCAGAGCAGGAACAATTCTGCCGGGTGGGAGCACAGTGAATAAGCTGGATGCTGTTTCTGCTGCACAATTCATCGAATAAGTGACCATCAATAATTTAGGTTGTAAAAGACCTTTAAGATCACTGAGTCCTACCAACTGTTCCATCCCACTGCTAAACCCTGTCCCTAAGCTCCACATCTCCTTGACTTTGAAACACATCCAGGGATGGTGATTCAACCCCCTCCCTGGGCATCCTGTTCCAAGGCCTGAGGACCTTTTCCAGGAAGAAGTTTTTCCTCCTGCTGCTGCTGCTGTGCACTTAACCCTGTCCTCAGCCTCTGTCTCTGGGAAAGAAAGCTGCAGGATGGACAAATCCTCGATGGGATCCTTACAGATCTGCTAGACCTGGCTGTCAGCCGAGCTCTGTAATACTTGTACATTTTTGCCAGAAGCATCTTTCTTCTTTCTCCTCTGCTTCCCCCAGGCTCGGGAGTTTTCAACTTCGATCCTTAAAATCCTTTTGCTTTGGTGTCTACAAGACAATATGAAGCTGCTTGTTCCTTCGAGCCTGATGATACCCATCTGGCTAACAGATTGTGTTGGCTTCACTTTTACCAGCTGTCTTGCACTTGTACTGCTCTGGGAGCAAAGCTCTGGTCAGAGCTGAGACGCGCTGCCTCAGCAGTCTGTACGTTATAGAATCATAGCATCACATCACGTTAGCGATTGGAAGTAACCAAGGTCATCTGATCCGATCACCCTGCCAAAGCAGCAGCACCTACATCAGGAACATGTACAGGAACACGTCTAGGCAGGTTTTAAACATCTCCAGAGACACAGACTCCACAACCCCCCTGGGCAGCCTGTTGCAGCGCTCTGTCACCCTCACTATGAAGAAGTTCCTTCTCATATTGATGCGGAACCTCCTCTGTTCCAGCTCACAGCCATTGCCCCTTGTCCTATCACTGGATGCCACTGAGAAGAGCCTGGCTCCATCCTCCTGACACCCACCCTTCACATTATCAAGATTGGAAAAGACCTTCAAGTCCACCCTACAACCCCAAACCACTAGCCCATCTCCTGAAACAAGCATACTGCAGCAGCAGCATGTGGTCTCTGTTTCTAGTGAAGCCCACTCCTGATGTGCAAGTTCAAATATAAAAAGGCGGTGGTTTGCCCTTGCCTTACAGAATATCCACTTGGATTTAGGAGCCGGCTCAGAGAGCCTTGTCTGCTCGCTGAGTTCAGCACAGCTGTAATGTGCTTAGTTCCAGTCCTGCTCTTGAAAAATTGATTCCACTTTCAAAAATATTACTGATTCTAGGGGCATTCACCACTGTAAAAATAAGGACTTATTGGAGAAACCTGGGAACCTCTATGATCTTTGAATGCCCTTTCTGACCTAAATATTTCTGTGATTCTGTGGAATCCTGAAAACCACGGGTAGCTGTGGACACGTCCTCATCAAGTGCTCTAGTTCACGTGAAGGGAAAGAGCGCAAACCCCGGCATCTGCAGGCTCACTTCACCTAGACTTAACGGACCTGGAACATCTCTGAAGAAGAATTTTTATTTCAAGTTTTTGTATATTTGTTACAAATCTGACAGAACCAGCATTAAGAAAACCAACCCAGCAGCTCAGCCTCTCCCAGTTTGTTTTTGAGTAGAACGGTCTTTCCTCTTTCCTCCTTGTTGTGGCCAGCCCTGAAGATACATCTAGAAATTGGCACTTGAGACTCAGCCATGTAGCCAACAAGGCACCGTGTGCCCTACAGCCCCTTCATACAGAGCCACAAAACTGGACTTGTGTCCCTTGATAAATGAGCTTCTGCAGGAGCCTGCATGGAGGGCAGGAGCTGTGGGTCGGCACTTGGGGATCTAGTTGAGCTACAGCCCAGTCTGAGGGAGTGACAGGAGCTGCTGCCTGTGCCCAGCTGTGCTGAAATCCATGCTGCTCTTTCGTCCTGCCCTGCTGGCTAAGGGATGCTGGCTGAGAGGTCTGTGCTGCGTTCTGCGGCACCATTTGCAAAATCCCATCCCTTTTTCTACCCAGACTACAGAAAGAAGAGTAAAACAGGAATGAAAGGAAAAGGAAGGCCTCTCACTCTCCAACTTGAACAGCCTTTTTAGGCTGTTTTTGGTGTGTACACAGCCTGAAATCAGTATTTGGGGATTTTTATTTGCCTGGTTTCTGTCACTGCGTTGCTGTCCATTGCAGGATCAGGTGTGGGAGCATCCTGTGACCACTGCACCCTGCATCAGGTTCATAGGATCATAGGATCATAGGATGTTAGGGGTTGGTTGGTTGTGTCTACGTGAAGGGAATGTGGCGGTCTGGGAGATAGAGCCCAGAAGCTTCTCCAACCACGGTACCTGCTGTTGTGAGCGCGCAGCACTTTGCGCTGGTCTTGCTTTTTACGGTAATGGTTCGAAGCAGAATGTGCGTGTGCGGTGACAGCAGCAACAGAAAGCAATTAGCAGGGAGCCGCTTGGACTTGCAAGACCCTCTTTCCTGTGATGCAGCCTAGTCCTTAAATATAATTCGCTACTAAAGAAAAGGTGGGAGCAAAATACATGAGCTATGTGAATCGTATCACTTGGTGGGCACCTGAAAGAATCTCCTGAGCAGTGGTGAGGAGGGTGGGACAAGGACATGAGTAGAGTGAAGAAGGGAATAGGAAAAACAAACCAGAAGCAAGGTGACTGATGAAGTGAAGAAAACCAGCCAGTGGCCACAGAATAAAATACGACAACTTCTATGTCGTGGTGTGAAATGAAGAGACCTAAAACCCCAGAGAAAGGATTCTGTTGCGGCTTTTCAGCAGTTTGGGGAAGGGTCTGTTAGTCTTCTCGTGGGCGCTAGATGGGGATCTCGAGTCAGCCATGCCAGAGCCTCCTTTCTCCGGCTCCCTCTTTATCTTCATCTGCTTTATCATGGACAGAGCACATGCAGTGCAAGTTTACTCTTCAGGCGTTTATATTTTTACTAAGGTATTTTTTTTTTGGGGGGGTGAAGAGTAATCCACAATAAATGCATTTTTTCTTTTAAACCTAAAAATTCAGGTAAGGTTAGGAGAACGTTCTTCTGAAGGAGCCCTTCTGAGTCCCAGTTGCTGAATTCCAACGGCACACTGCAATCGTTGCCTCACTTGCCCGCGCAGGCTGGGGTTTACGGTGACGATTGTCTCGCCGCTGCGGAGCGCAGGTTGCGGGTGACAAGGGGAAAGGCAGCGGAGCCGCTCCCTGGCGGCTGCGCGAATGACCCCGAGCCTTGCCGTGTCCATACATGGGATCTGGTCTGTGTGTGCTACCAAACCTGAGGCTCACAACTGGGAGACCCGCTTTCCTTCCACCTTCCCCACATCTCGGCGTGACTCGTGCACACGAGAATCAATTCACCTCCTTTTAACGTGGTGGTGTTGGGGGTATTTTAATAATTGCCCCTTTCTTTCATGCTCAGCTCAGCCGTGCCGTGTGACTCGTATTTTGAGCCACTGCCTTACATAGTTTGTTTCTTGATGGATTCTTTCTCCCCCCTTCACTCAACTGGGCTTTGCTTTCAGAGCCGCACGCACGGTGCTGAGTTTGAGCCTTCAGACGCGGCTACGGACCGGCCTGAACTGACGGGAGTTTGGCTGCCTCAGCTCATTCTGTAGGGACACGCTAGTCGACACCATATAACATCCAGTTTGGGATTATTGCCAGCCTCTGCCCAGAAGATACCCAGAAAGGAATTAGTGGAAGGACTGAATGACTTCTTGCTGCATCTGTAGAGACGGTGTATAGCCAAGGTGAAATGGGATCATTCCTCGGGCAGCAGAAAGGAACGACAGCAAAAAAAATAACCCTGCCTCTTGTTCCCAGGGTCTCAGGCCACTAATGTTGGAACATTCTGAACTAAAACATGCCTTTGGAGAAATAATTCTTGTTGCAGCGAAGCAAGCTGAACATCGAATCAGTTCTTTTTAAAGGAGCCGTGTTTAGAAAGTGTTTTAAATAACCAAATGTTTCTTGATACGGGGAGTGATTTTGTTTTGCTGGCACACGGTGCTGGTTCTGCAGAGCAGATTGCTCTGTCAGAGCAAAAGGAAAAAAAAAACTGTATTAAAGACATGAGATGCATGAAAAATGTCATTAAATAAGTCTTTACTACCCTTGAAATGGGGATGGTTTGCATAATTGATTAATCATAAGGGGACATTTTTGGTCACAGAAATTATCATTAGTAGAGCTCCAAAGTTAAATAATCTTTATACTAATAAAAAATGCCATTTTGCCCTCAGATCTTTCTGAGATCTCTTCTTTCTTTTAGTCTCTCTGACTTTCACAGGGCTTAATAATTGAACGATATTTAACTAGAAGTGTGGATGATGAAACTATTGCAAGCGAATTTATCCCCACGGCTCTCTGCAAGAGCAGCAGCAGGCTCAGGCTCAATCCTGTGAGCTCAGCCAGGATGGTCCACCTGCCCACAGTTTTGGTCTGGGTTTTTCACTACAAACTCCATGCAGTGGATGTCCTTGGATTTCTTTCTTCTAAAGGAAAAATATAGTCACGTCAAGCAGCATCTTTGTGCAACCTTTGCCATTCCGGTGTGGAAAAGGCAATTCTCCTGATTGTTCCAAAACATAATTTCACCTTCTTGTGAAACTCTGGGCTTAAAAAACACATGAAAGTGCCTTGTGAGACACTTCATGATCGTTAGGATAAAAGTAACTGCATCTAATACAGGGATATAGCAATGAGCATTTTTTATTGCCAAGGATTTCATTAAGGGAAGCGGTTTTAGACACACAGCTCTCAGAAGAATTGTCTTTAGCCTGCTTTTTTAAAGGCTGTTTTACATGAAATAAAACAGGGATTATCTGGAGTAGGAATGGGTTAACCCAGCCTTGTCATACCAATTTCATTAATGACAAATAAGTGGTGTATGGGTGCTTGCCTGGTCCCACACAATGAAGTGAGACATCTCTGCTTGTTATTTAGTGTGAATCCTTCAGGTGGTCATAGAATCATAGAATCATAGAATCATAACGGATTGGAAGGGACCTCAAAAGATCATCTAGTCCAATCCGCCT
>JAOXOE010000343.1:41219983-41234833 GCA_028565055.1 Phoeniculus purpureus
TGTTCCTGATACAGGCCAGGATGCCACTTGGGCACCCTGCTGGCTCATATTCAGCTGGCTGTCAGACGGCGGGGGAGGGCCCGGGCCGTCCCAGCCCGGCGCGGCACCGCCCCGCCACCGCCTCCCGCTCCTCCCTCTCCTCCTCCTTCGGTCAGGTCTCGGCCCGCCCCCACCGGGCCGCACCGCCCCCCAGCAGCCGTGGCCGCGGTGTGGGTGGTGTGCCCGGGCTGCGGCGCCGAATCGCTGCCGGAGCGGGCGTTGGGACGCGGGGGGAGGGCTGTTCTCAACGACACTGTGAGACAGAGCAGCGTGGGTTCCCGGCTCACAGCGGAATAACCGAAGGGCTGTGGGGTGCCCTGTCCCACTGCTCTGAGGAACACGGAGCGAAACCGGACCCACCTACCCGGCAGCCGGCGCTGCTGCGTGTTTCAACTTCCCGTCCGCGTTTCACCCGTGAGACCGAAACGCTGCCGTGGGAGCAAAGAGCGTGATTGCTGCAGATGCTGCATCCAAAATTCTGGGCCCCACAGACATTCCTAGTGATGCTTTCAGCTCACTCCAATGACACCATTTTCCTGCTGCAGTTACCTGTTGCTCTCAGTTGTTTTTCCGAGCGCCAAAAGCAAGTGGGATTCGCAGTGCAACTTCCGCAGGGAGCTTGAGTTTTGCAGTGCCTGCTGCTGACTGAGAGAAGTGTTTATTGCCTCTGTTGTGGTAGATTCACTGATCCACTTGGAAGAACACTTACCATTCCAAAGAAAAAACAAAGTTGACATAATTTGATAGGGCTTGGTAACTACACCATGAAAACAGATGTGTTGAGCTGATCAGAGTTCTCCCACCATGAGTGGTGACTGCTATGCAAAGTGCTCTACACTATTTCTCCTCCTTAGTCACTTTTTTCATAGCATCACAGAATAATTTAGGTTGGAAAAGACTCCCAAGATTGAGCCCAACCATAAACCTAACACTGTTAAGTCCATCACTAAGCGATGTCCTTAAGTAGCACATCTACCCATCACTTAAATACCTCCAGGGATGGTGACACCACAGCTTTCCTGGGCAGCCTGTTCCAATGCTTGGCAACACATTCAATGCAGAATTTTTTCCTAATATCCAATTTAAACCTTTCCTGGCCCAACCTGAGGCCATTCCCTTTAATTTTCTATTCTCTGATGTATCCCACATTTATTTCCAAATCCCCATGTCTGATATGGACAGAAGTATATTAGGGTAGAGGGGGGGCACATGTCTCTTTGGCAAGGGAGGTGATGTTTAAGAGTGAGCACCTGGACGAAGATGCAGCGTTAATAACCGTCACCAAAGAAGCAAGGTAAACCAGACAAACATGAATGCTTTCCAGCTCTCTGAGAAGTTGTGTCCCAGGAACACCCTGTGCTAGAGATGGTATCATTGAGTTTAATAATTCTTGGTGGATTAGTCTGCAGTCAATCTGTCCAGTCACAGTTTGAACCTATGAGGTTTGTGAATGTTTACCTCTCAGAATCTATTAGTATGCATACGAAATTAACACCTGCAGAAAGAAGAGAACACAACCCTTACTTATAGGTTTATACAAACAAACATCTTAGCCAACAACTTTATTGGCTTCTTTCTACTTGCAAGTCAAAGCAGCTTCTTCAGTGAAACCTCAGACGCTCTATTTTCTGTCCAGTGTATCCCATTCCTCTTTCAGTTTTTAATTATTAACAGTGGGACTCTGGAAGGATGCTCAGGAAGTCTGGTGTGCAGCTACTGAGAGAGGTGTTACTGTGTTTACAAAGAGACTCCACACAGACCCTATGAACACACAGAGACTTGTGACCCTCCCATGGTAATTACAGCTGTATGTGCTGGGTGCAAGTCTTTACTGGAAACTTAAACACTCTGCCATAGAGATAGGTCAACATTAAACAAATCAGCACATGATCCATTGCTTCCAAAGTTATTTTTGCCAGTCCAGTTCAACCCAGTTTCTGCCGCCCAGTTGTCTGTTGTTGAGAGATGGGATACAATTCTCTTTCCATAGATTTTAGTTGCATAACAAAGAAGACAACAGTAATTATCTTTTCAGATTAAATGCTATTCCAATCGACTCAAATATCTCTGTTGACAAAACTGCTTTCAGTCACTCGCACAAACAAGTGGCTACACTTTCCCATGTATCCAGGTTAATCCTTCATGGCATCAGAGAGTAAAGCATCAACTCCTGGCATCAGAGGCTTAATTTCAACACTTGTCTCAAAGACACAGAATGAAGGATGATTTGCAAAAGAGTCCTGCCTCAGCACTAACTGAGCTTGGCAAGCAGAAGCTGAGATACTGAAGTAATGATCTAGAGAAAAAAAACTGTCAGGAGCAGTTTGCCTCTGTATGAAATGAACTGGATCTTCTAAATTCAGGAAAGAGAATGTGTTAGCAGTAGCCCAGATAAGACACTGAGGATGTGACATCTTCCCTTAGCAAGTTCACCAAATCCACAAACTTTAAAGTATTTCAGAAGACTTCTTTCTTAGCAAAGTCATGGGAGTGAAAAGTTTTACTGCTTTTTATTTCTTCTTCTTCTGTTGGCCTTTACCAAGAGCGATCTGTCTTAGTCTCTTTGATGTTTGGGGAGAATAATATTGTTTCTCCTATGCCTGAACAGTATGTAGTAAATCACAGACATGCACATGAAATTCGAATCATGACTGCATTTTTTGATTGTTGACTTGTTTTCCTTTTTCTTTAACTCTTATCTGAAGATGACTAGCAAAAATTTATCAGTAGGAATCACTTTAAGGTGGCACGGCAGTTGACACTGTCTGTCTTTGTTATTTGAAGGCAGGTGAAGATAAAACACCCCGAAAGAGTGTGCATGGTTCACCTTGAATCAAACCAGGATAGTTGCAACAGACAGTCTGAATGACATTCTGTCTGAATGTCAAGGTTGGCACATAATGCTACTGAAGCAGCTTCAGCAAAAATTATCAGGCACCCACTGATAATATCAGCATATGTTTTTTTCCCTCTATAGTTTTAATTTCAACATTGCTTTCTTTTTAATGATCAGTTGCTTGGAATCACTTCAGCTTTGCTTCACTGCCTGCCACGCAGGCTTCCTTCTCACCCAAACTTGCATTTGTTTTGCAGCACCATATCATATGAAGACTAGGACAAAAACTATTCATTTCAATCTGTTCAGCAATTGATTGTCTCTAAACAAGTTATTTGCACAGCATTTGTCTAAAGGATGTTAATAAACTAGATTTTTATTCTACATTAATTTTAATACTACACCACAGCTACGTCAAATCTAGAGTACTCTACATAACTTCACAGAAAGATGATGAAGGGCAGTAGAAGATGGTGCCAAAAATGCCTGGAACAAGAACACTGTAAAAAATACATGGCATACATCAGAATCTGCTTGCATTGTGGTGCTGTACATATTAGTATTGCTGTCACATGCTGGAGGAAATAAATGTGTCAAGTGATCGTTTATTTCCCTGGTATTTATTATTAGTATCATTGTGTCGTCTAGAGGCCAATCAAGAGTAGGGTCCCATTATGCCAAGGATTATACAAACATAGGACATGCTGTATACTGTGCAGTAGAAAATAGTCCGGATACAGCTCAGTTAAGTGCAAATAAAGTATGGCTGGAGCCAGTGACAGTGTAGCTGCATCCTTGTAGCTTGCACCCGACTAATTTTGTGGGGTGTTCATTTAAAGACCGTGATCCACCGGGTGCTTCTGGGGTTCACATTACTTTCTTCAAACTGCCACAGAGCACCTGCAGCAAGTCACTGCTCTTTTTCCATACTTTATCACCCGAGGACCTGTTTGCAGACAGTTTGCAAGCTCCTTGTCTAAAATCTAAATACAGTAACTAGATCTCCTGTTATGCTTTGAGTATTATTACAACCCTTCTTGTTCAGCTGGCTATTCAGATTAAATCATGGGTTGTCACAGCCTTTGCAGTTTCCCTGACAATGATCACTTCTGTCATCTGCTCCGTGAATTGGTATTGACTAATTTGGTAGTTTTGGACATTTCTGGAAGCATTGCCTAACCTTGTTCATTTATTATTTACATTTGTGCTGCTGCAAGGACAACCATTTGAATCTGGATTGTGCCATGTGACAGAGCATAACCTAATGCATCCTGCAATTATGCTGTGTGACACAGTGCTGAGGTGAGAACCTGCATAACACCAGAGATGACTTAAGAACCACTACATTAGCATCATTTCACTACAGGATTTCCAGGGCACAAGACAAACATCAGTGGTTATCTGAATTAGTTGAATAGCATCAGAAGATAGGAGAGAATCTGAGGCTATAGACACATCACATTTAGGGCCACTAAAATGATCAGGGGAATGGAACATCTCCCGTATGACTACAGGCTGAGAGTTGGAGCTGTTTAGCTTGGAGAAAAGAAGGCTCCAGGAGGACCTTCTTTTGACCTTCTAGTACCTGAGGGAGCCCTACATGAAGGCAGGGGAAGGTCTTATCAAGAGGGTTTGTATGGGTAGGACAAGGAGAAGTGGGTTCAAGCTGGGAAAGGATAGACTTAGGCTGGATACTAGAAAAAAGCTCTTAAATGTGAGGGTGGTTGATCACTGGAATGGGCTGCCTGGGGAGATGGGAGCAGCGCCATTCCTGGAGTCATTTAAGATCAGGCTTGATGAGACTCTGAGTGGCCTGACCTAGGTAGGTCTCTGTGTAGGGAGGTTGGACTAGGTGACCTCTAGAAGTCCCTTCCAGCCTAGACCATTCTATGATTCTATGATCACAGAAGAAAGTCTAGTTTTTCTCTCCAATCATTAGAGCCCTAAGGCTGTTCTTAGCAGACATTCATTTACCTTTGGTTTAGCTTCTCTGGAGTAAGGAAGATGATCTGGTCATTGATACCTGGAAAGAACTTCTATCACTGAAATCTCTTTACTACATAAAACATAATAAACACACAATAAAAACCTGACTTTAAAGTCTGTTCAAAACAATGAATTTATATGCCGAGATATCTATAGAAAACTTTCAAATAATTGTTAGCAATTTCTCCATCATGGAAAGAGCACAACTGTTGATCTGATTCACCGATAGAAGGAAGAACTATACTACTAATGCTATGCTAACTTTAGAGAAGAAAAATCCAAAGACCACAGGGAACAGAAAGGCAAAAAACCCTGCAGGAAAAAAAAAGTGAGCACAAAAGACTTCGTAATTGCACAGAAAACTAAAAAAGACCTCTTCAATACTGACAGGATGTTACATGAGCAGTTTTCAAGACCTAAGAGGCTAATTAGCTCGTGTGGAAGCAGCCTATTTTTTTTTTTTGGTGGAATTTTTCATTTTCTAAACTCAATTCATCTTTTTCTCATGCACAATTTTGGAAGCAATTCCCTTGACAAGCTCCTTACTGACATTGGTAATATTATTGATTTTTAATTGGGTTAAGTTAAAACCTCCTTCATCTGGCCTGCACGGCACGTCTGGTCATTAAGGCAGAAAGAGCATGAAGTCTGAAGTGGTGGACTTCAGAAGTTCAAAGAAGCCCAGAGTTCAAAGAAGCAGACTTGAACTGTAGCTTTATAGCAGTAACTGAGTTCTGAATGTTGACAGGCCTGGAAGAAACCACAACCAATGTGTGTTAATGTTTTGCCCAAATAGATGGTTTTTATCTCGCTGAGTGCAGCTAAGCTTCAGCCACAGTTCCAGATCCTTGGCTGTACTGTGCACCTGTTACCTCCAAGTACAGGACTTTGGGTCAGAGGTCAGGATCTCATCCAGAGCTGCTCTGCAGCTTCTTAGCACATTCAGGAACTCAAGCCAGACTCCTAACACATGCAAAAAATAATGCCAACAGTTCTCCAGGACCAAGACTGAATTTGCTATGTTTTTCTTTCTTAACAGGTTTTGTGGGCTCAGCCATACCTTTTGAGGATCTGAGTTGTAATTTGAAGAAAACCATGGGGTGTAAGCTGGTAGAGATGTGTTTAAACATTTTGTAGGATAGCAGCTACCTTCAAAGGGAGGAATCCCTACAAGAGCTAGATGTTTAGAGATAGATTACATTACTTCAGTGTTATTCTTCCTCTCCATTGTTCCATCCAGTGGAAACTATCCTTCAAAGTCCTAATTTGGTTCTTAATGCATGGCTGAACTAGATTTGGCAAGAGGAACTCCAGCCTAAAGAGATACCACTGAAATCAATCACTGAAATCAATGATATCTCTTGGGTGAAGGTTCATAAGGACTGTGAGTCAGATCATTTAATTAATAGTATCAAGACTTCAACATAACCTACAGGTTAGCCAGGGTTAGAGGAGAGGGCTTCTGAGACTTTCTCTCGGGCGCTACATACAGACACAGTAACTGAGTTACAGGCTTGAGCAAAAGCTTTCCAAGGAGTACCGTACTGTTCTGCCTAAACTTCTGAACACAACCATTATTGTGTCAAAGGTCCAAAATTATTGTGTATACACACGCTCACAGGTATGTACATACACATACACACGTGTAGTATTAGTTTGCTATACACTGTTACACCTTCCACTCTTACTTAGGTACCTCAGTCTCAGTTGTACCTATTCCAAACAGCCTAGGAGCCATTCTAGTTCTTGTCTTCCCTTACCCCAGATCACATGCTTTTTAAAAAATGGTAAGAATCTTTGTAAGGCTTTGCATATGACTTGACTCATAAAACTTGGTAACACAATCATACGTTCACGTATTCAAGCTAAATCAAAACCCCTGTGGCAATACGTTAAGACTGCCAGGATCTGCAAACCCTGAAGTCCCCAAAATAAACTTCAAGTTCTGAAGTGTGTGTAAAAGACACACATAAACTAGAATTTGAAGCAGTTTGTGCAATTTTTTAGTTGGTTTCTATTTACAAAGGTGTTTTATAGACCTATTTTATAGACCACTCTAGCCCATTTTGACTAAACTGCTTTTATTTGAAATCTCATATACGCTTACTTTTATATGTAAAAGCCAACATATATTAAACTGCACAGGTGACAGAGTAACTGCCTTTCAAGACCTGGAGAATATTCCTCAAGATGTACATCATTCATGAACAATGTACAGCCAGGCGCTTCTCAGTGTCATCTATTGATAGGACAAGGGGCAACGGGTGTCAGCTGGAACACAGGAGGTTCCACATCAATATGAGAAGGAACTTCTTCACGGTGAGGGTGACAGAGCCCTGGAAGGGGCTGCCCAGGGGGGTTGTGGAGTCTCCTTCTCTGAAGACACTTAAAACCCACCTGGATACATTCCTGTGTGACTTGGTCTAGGTGATCCTGCTGTGGCAGGAGGATTGGACTAGATGATCTTTCAAGGTCCCCTCCAGTCCCTGATGTTCTGTGATTCTGTGATATAAATTAATATGCCCTGATTTAATAATTCAATAATTTAATTGGGCCTTGCGGTAGGGTGATATCCTGCAGCAAAGAAATATGTCCTTCATTTTTTTTTAGCATTTCTCCACCTTTTAATTAAAATACAAGAAAATGTGAAAGGAAGGTTATAATTATGACATTCACGTTCTGTCACGTGTTCTTCAGAGAGCATACCAACAGTACATTTTAAATCTAGTCATTAGAGCTACATCAGTAAATAAATGCCTGGGTGTCTAAATCCCATTTGCATCTTTCAGTGCATCTGCCGTGAGCCAGGCTGGGGACAGGCTGAGAAAGTTGGAGTTGTTCAGGAGAAGAGAGGAGAAGGCTCCAGAGGTACCTTATAGCAATCTTCCAATACCTGAAAGGGGCCTATCAGAAGGCTGGAGAAAAACTACTCGATAGGGCATGGAACAATAGAATGAAGGCTCATGGTTTTAAGCAGGAAAAGGGTAGATTTGGGTTAGACATTGGGAAAAAGTTCTTTAATCTGAGGGTGGTGGATCACTGGAACAGGTTGCCTAGAGAGTTGATTGAGGTCCCATTCATGGAGCCATTCAAGGTCAGGCTTGATGTGGCTCTGGGCAATCTGGTCTAGTGAGTGATGTCTCTGCTTGTTGCAGGGAAGGTTGGACTAGATGACTTTTGGAGGTCCCTCCCAGCCCTGGGATTGTATGTTCTCCAGCAGAGCAGCAGAGGAGACCGCCTAGTATTCCCTCTTACCATCTGACCACAAAGATCAATGGGTAACAGTTATCATGATCATTTAGAGAAGCATTTTAATACACTAAAAAATACATGTAGGACTAGACTATTCTTCTGTGCTTTAGTTCTCCACTGTGCCAGACATTTTTGGACTTCCTTTTTCCTTTTCAAGCTTTAATCTTACTATGCTGTACCACTTACTTATCGAAATGATATTTTCAATATGTTCCTGTCAGACTTGTAGAAGTCTTTGACATAGTTGAAGTGAGCAGTAGCGTGAAATATTTTCATGGCGATAATCAGAGACATTTGAGTTACCAGGTTTATCATGAACAGCAGAGATTAGTATTGTCCCTCACAGTAAATGAAGCTCCACTAATACGAGGTTTTTACTGAAGTCGCTCTTGGGTCAAGCTCCAAATTTTCTGTTTGTAAAAAGTTCAATCATTTGATGAAGTTTCACTCATCTGCAAACAGACAGCTGTCTTTTTTCTTTCCCCACTGGAAAAAGTGATAACGGCTAATGGACAAAGGCTTTTGTTTGTTTGCTACAAAACAGCTGCTTCTAATCTACCTTGGACTTGCACTGGTGTTGCAGGATCAAGGAGGATGTAAACAAACAAACAAGAGGACACTGAGATCCTGAAGGGCAGATTTCCAGCACCAGAAAACCCACTAGCCGTGGATTCAGATGCAATCTGATGCAATAGCAATGTAGTTCACTGCAGTCATTTATTATATTGTCCTTTAGTTCCAAATGTGCAGAATAGTTTTCTACTGAGCCTGCATAATTGCATTGCAGGAGGTATCTGGTACTCCTGGAAATGCTGGTAGCTGGGATCATTTTCTTCTGAACTTGCATGTGAAGCTCTTGAAAATCAGAAAGGCAGTTTGTTATTTATCACAGTGTTTGAATTTTACTCGTTTATTCATGACTGTCCGGGGTAAAATGGTAAAGACAAAGGCTCTGTCAGCCCTAAACACTCCCTTTTACAATCTACAGTCCAGTCCTTGATGACTGCTCTGTGTCACAGAAACCCAGCTAGCTGGTGCTGCGGCACCCATCTCTCATTTCATTCCCCTGTGTGCCCTCCTCCTTATTGACCACAGATCTAGAGCTGGAAGGGTAAAAACTGAGGGGAAGCCAATATTTCCTCTCACTTAATCTGTGTGCCCAGAGACAGTATACACTGTGGCCATGCTGTTAATCTCTAAATCCTCTAAACAGATAAAGCTTTCTAGAGAAGCTGCTGTAGACACAGAGGAGGAGATAAAGCTCACTTGGTTGCTTCCTTGGAAGACTTCAACTTTGTAGCCTGAATGTGGACATAAAATACAGGAACAAATCTCCGTCTTGGTCTAGTAATTTCTTCCTGTAGGAGGAGATAAAACCTGCTGAAAATAGGAGCAGAACTATAAAACATCCTTCCAACAATCTGGGACATCAAGAAGCCTATCAAGACAACCTCCAGCCAGCTGCTGACTGTACCAAACATGCTGGCTTGCCTTGGCCAGCCTTGGCATGGACATGGCGCTAGTTGCTCTAAGGTTTTAAGTGTCCTTGGCAAAGGAAAGGTCACTCAAAGCTCCACACATTGCTGCGACTTTTCAGCGTGCTTGAAAGCTCTGCTCCTTCTTCACTAATTTCTTGCTCTCCCGGCCAGTAGCACAGATGAGTAGAACAGATCAGAGATGTTTCAGTTTGCCTTTTTGAACTGCCCATTGACAGACGAAAATGTCACTTTCGGCACAGACAATTTTGCATAGGGTAGTCCAGCCTAGCTGTAAGATCTGCTTAGCTCTGCGATAGTTCAGGACATCTAGGAGTTGCCAGAAAAGACGTGAGAAAAGAAGTAAGAAAAAAAAGAAAGTGAGGAATAACAAAATACTGGCGTGCTGCTGACAGGGATTCCGGGGGGGGCTGGCACAAACTGGCACTAAATCAAGAGATAACCTTCTGCCTCTGCTGCAGTTACCCTCGGTGACCTTCAGAGAAACCAAAGCCTTCCTCAGGCCCAGTGTCTAAGGTAAAGAATGAGGTAATGCGCCTTCGCTCACCATTTCCATTTAAACTGGGAAGAGTTTGATGGTGGATGTTGCATTGCATGAATGCACAGCGCTCATAACTCAAGGATTCTGATTTCAAGTATGCCATAATGTGTACAGTAAACTGAATTAAAGAACCACCTCTGTAAAAGACAGAGCTGACATTCCTGAAATGTGTGTCTGGAAATTCAGCAGGCTCTCAGTGCAAGTCATTAATAGAAGGCTTATTCATCTGCCTTCATAAGAAACCAAGGACAGTGCAAAAGCAAAAGATGCATCCATGAAGAAAAGGCTCCCAGAGAGCAAATATTCTGCATCAAAAAAAAAGATCTCTGATTCATTGTACTTTAGCCATTAATTTCCTTTCCTGGGAAATGCTCCCTGTGTAGGTGTTCACCAAACTCCTGCAAATCTCGAGTGAGATTTAGAGCTGCTACAGCAAATCACTTGCAGATTAGGCTTCAGCAGAGTTCCAAGTTCCCCCTGCACTTTTATTTTCCTCCCTTCAAGAACTCCCCACCAGCCCACCTAAGGAACATACAAAACCTTCTGTATACATACACCAGCATAGTTTAGATGTTAAGAGAAGCAGCACTTTAAAGTGCAGTGCATTCTAAAGTGAACAACTGTAAGCAGTGGATGCACATACAGGCTTCATTATTTCTTTGGGTGGGTATTTATTGTCCTACTGTTCATCTTAAGGTGGCAAGCAGATAATACTCCAGTGTCAAGTGATTTATTTTTTAAATCTGTTCAGCAGACTGCTCAGAAGCTGTTATGTCTGGGGTGGAAACCCCATGACTAATAATTATAATTAAGTAATGAAGATTATGTCACTATATCTAGTGATCTGGCAGGTAAGGGAATACATGAAGAAACAGAATCTATAAAGATGAGCTGGCCTAGATGATATGCACCCCATAGTCTTGAGGGTATTCACTAATAAAATTACTGAATGACTTGCAATTATAGTTTGTAAGCTAAGGGAGAGCCAGAATCTTATCTAAGGAATTGGAAATGAAAAGATGGACTGATTAATTTTTTTGATATATATAAAAGAAATAGTAGTAATTACAATTTAATAAACATATCTTGAACTAGAGTAAAGTTAATTAAGGTGATAAATAAAAAAATCTATATGTATCTACAGAAGTGAGGACTAATAACAGGTCAAAGGGTGTAGATGCAAAGCCATAAGGCACCTTAAATTTGATCAGGTAGCTATTAGATACAACAATAAATCTCTTAGGACTCTAGGACTCATGGAAAGAGGAGCAATTCCATAGTTAGACAATAGCAATATGGTTTTGAGATCCCTCTCCAGTGAGACATTACCGTGATAAACAGTAAAATCCGAACTTGCCTAGTTAATACAGTTTCCTCTGTTAAATACAGAGAAATCAGTACTAAAAAAGTAAAATAGAATTGTAAAACTCCAAATTTAACAGACATTTTCAAGAAAACTTTTCAGTTAGTTTGAAATAGCATGGATGGAATTCTAGTGGTACTGCTTTACAAAAAACTGCAACGTGTGTGGATGCAGGAGGTGGCGGTGTATCTGGAACCAGGCATGTATGCCATGTGGGTCTGGATCCACGTGTGCCGTGGATTTGGCCACTGTCAGGAGCTCTGTCATGTGCCCATATACACAGACCGCCAGGAAAAAAGGTCTGAGCCCATTCATACCCACACCCTCACCATCTCTACTGCACACGTGCTGCTTGTGCCAAGGTCTGAGCAGTGCTAGCAATGAGCAGCTGCAACGAGAAGGGAATTCACAATCACATTTCATTTTCAGAGCGTTACACTGCCAGTCTTTCATCTGCTGAGTTATCTGACCCGTATTTCATCCTCTCCAAAGTAGCTTTAGATGTAAGAATTTCCCTCTTTGTACATTTTTAATTCCGAGGAGTAGCTTGTACCAATTATACTGCAGGACCTCTGAGTTTTATTGCAGGTAGAACGGATGGTGGATATGTAGACTATCTACATATATACACGAATAAATGCAGGTATAGTACCTGCATTTATTTAGCTTGCTCAGCAAACAGACCTTTAAGAGTAATTACTGATGTATTAGAAAAAGTTAGCTGCTGCAGAAATACAAGGGGATCAGGCAGTGCCTTAATCAGAAGACTACTGCTCACAACAAGGCATCATCAAAAACTAATAAATTGAAAAACGTAGAACAGGTGTTAGATAACAAATTTACCACTTGACCTACTGTCATCATTCTTGAAAAAAAACACCCCAAAAGACAAGCCCAAACTGCTGTTCACTGCTGGAATAGAGAAGACAGAACTTCAGCAATCTGGTGATAGAAAGGGATGGAAATAAAAGAAGAGAATGTCCGTTCCTTAATTTCAGTAGATTCGAAAGGTATCCAAATGACAACCTCTGAAATGATGTGTTTGTAATAAATATTCAGTTTAAATGTGTCCTTAGATTGCACTGCTAACTCTGCAGAGCACCGGAACAGCAAATCAGTCATCTTAGATTTTATAAATTTCAGGAGCACTGATAACACCAATCTAGTAGTATGTAGTAACCTAGTATTATACTACTAGATATCACTACACATTTTATTACTATATATTACTGTGTATTACCATAGAGCATATAGCATATGTAGAATATGCATGGTAATGTAATAGATAGTAGAGAACAGATCATGGAATCACAGAACATTATGGATTGGAAAGGACCTCAAAAGATCTTCTAGTCCAATCGCCCTGGTCAGAGCAGGATCACCTAGATCAAGTCACACAGGAACATGTGACGGAGCCATTCCTGAGGTGAAGCTCACTGGAAAGGACAGCTTGGCAAATGTGAGGAAGTGAGCTGCCTGCTGCTGTTTGGTCTTAGTATGTCCCCACAAGCAGGATGCTGTGTAGACTTCTTTGTAAATAAACGGAATTTTGCTGAAGAAAGACCTTATTGTAAAAATCAATTTCCCCTACCAGCAGAGTAATTGGGCGCAGCGCTGAATACTGCCTTAGCACTTGAATCAAAAAAGAACAAGATAAAGCTTTGAGCGTGGTAGAAAGGTTGCTAAAAGGATCTTTTCAAGCCTGTTCTGGAACATTACACAACTTTTTTCTTCTCCAGCCTTATCCTCAACGCTCACTGCCACCGTCCTCAGAGGTCCCTTTCTTACTGTTGGTATGTGAAAAGCATAAACACTAGAGATAGTCTGCCTTCCTACAGCAGAATTCTTTCATGGCTCTTCAGGTTTCACAGCAAAGGCCAAATACAGAAGATGTGGGAAAATCACCCCTAACAAAGAGGAAATGGATGGCAAGTAAATGTGTGGAGGAACGCTTATCTCTTACCAAGGTTTTTACTGGTCTTGTTTTTAAAGGGCATGTATTTGGAGGCCTGTGTTGGCACTGAAGAGTGAAGACTCAGGAGAGATTCCAATTGAGCAATTGCTGGACACTTCAGCTTGCTTCCTCCAGCTCACAAACCACCCAAACGATCCCTGCAGACTGCATGTCCCTTGTGCAGAAGCACACCACTTGCCTCCAGTAACACCCCAACGCCCACTCCAGCTGTGGCGTTTAGAAGATGCCCCATATGTGTGTGTGTTCATGTCTTTTTCAACGCAGCCTATTCCTTAGAACCTGCCACTGCAGGAGTGTCGTTGTTCAATAAGCCTGTGATTCCTCGTGCTTTACTCTGCGATTAGGTGCATTCCCATGTAACAGTGAGACGAGTGCAGCATCACTCAAACCCCTTGGGGCTCCACAGGAACGAGAGACCTCCCTCATACAGATATGAACACTAAGGACCTTCTCTAACTTAGGGCAGTTAATGTTCTAAAGTGTTTAAATCTAGGATATCTTCAATCCTGAGACAATTGGTCAGCAATATCAACATTTCTTTCTGTTGTGTTGGTCATTTGTTTGCATGAAAGTGCATTTCATCAATGACAGGGTTGGTTTTCTTCAGAAACACTGGTAGTTTGAGGTTTGGCCACTGGGTGAGTTACCGATAGCACACGCAAACTAAATGAAAGTGACGCTTGCACTGTGAATTATTCTCTCTTCCCTCTTGTTGGGAACATTCCCTCCCTCTCTGCTAGTCACCATAAATCTTTCTCTGCAATGCTCTGTTAGCTTTAATAAGTACAGCACGGCAGCCAGCGCTGGCTTTCACTTACTGCCGCTGAATGTTAAGCAGTATTGCAAAATGTTGAGTTGCAAGGTAACTAACTAGTTTTCTTAAGACTTTTTAGGGAGATTGAGAATTAACAATGCTTCTCACCTCCCTCTTCACACTCCGATAGGAAAATGCTAATTTACTACTAACCTTGTCACAGCTGTCTCACATTCCATTTTCTCCATTTCACAATTCAGACAGGAACATATGTGCTGGCACTGTGCGCAGTTGATGGAAAAGCAGTCGGGATTCCATTCGGCAAAGATTCTGCTCACAAGATTTCAACCTAGAGAGGAAGAGAAATTGCAGCATTTAGGGAATGAACGGCGTGAAATCCAGTTGGCGACCAGTCACAAGCGGTGTCCCTCAGGGCTCAGTCTTTGGACCTGCCTTGTTCAATATCTTTATCAATGACCTGGATGAGGGGATCGAATGCACCCTCAGTACATTTGCGGACAACACAAAATCAAGCACAAGTGTCGATCTGCTGGAGGGTAGGGAGGCTCTGCAGCGGGATCTGGATAGGCTGGAGCCATGGGCTGAGC
>JAOXOE010000343.1:41235444-41249539 GCA_028565055.1 Phoeniculus purpureus
GCAGCTAGATAACAGGATAAAGGTTGGACTCGATGACCCTGGAGGTCCTTTCCAGCCATGATGATTCTGTGATTCTGGGAATAAACTCCACCTATTGGAATTGCAGTGATTTCTCGTATGATCTTGATGCTTTGTGGCAAAGTTCATAATGACAGGTCTCCATCACCTGCCTCCTGACCAACCAAATATGACTTTTGGTTCTCTTAACACTGACAGGGGCAATGTGTACCAAGGAGGTGTGTTTGCACTGTTGGGCTGAATTTCACGCAGTCGTCCTCGTCCACAGTCCTGCATACTGCCTGCACTTTGATATGTCTGTGAAGAGACGTTTGGAGGCAGGCAGGCAGCTTCATAGCATCCACAGACAGTCACAGCACATTGCTGGGTTCTGGTTTGTCTGCCTGCTGCCTGCCAGCTTATCCTACCCTCCCCACTCAGTGCCACGAGGTGCAGACACTGCTGGACAAAGCAGTTCTTGTCCTCTTACCTCTGCTGTAACAGCAGCAAAGGTGCTGAGCACTGTATTCCTCTAAGCAGTGGTTTGGTTGCGGTGAATCTGCCCCAGACCAAGTACACACAGATCAGGAAAACATTTCACTTTGAAATAAAACTCCAGTGCATAATATGTTGAAAAAGTATATCTGTAGTCTGGAAGATTTATCCTTGTTGCCACAAGCTGGACAAATGCCTTTACTAAGTGGCTACAACCAAGCCAGACCACTCATCCTGTCTATACCAGTTTCCCAGACACAGGAGACTGGCTGTTTTACTCAGCCCAGTGTGCACCCCAGCACCAACATTTTCCCCCATCTCCAGAGCAAGTCAAAGCTGCCCAACCCAGCTAGCTCTAGGGCATTGCTCTGCTACGGTGCTGTGGGGGGCAAGGCTGAAGGGAAAATAATGTCATCTGTGGAGAGGGGACATGCTCTGCACACCCCTGTTTAGGGGGAGCACACTGGCAGCCGGTGGGTAGACCTAAGTGCCTGGGGCTAGGAAGGCTTTCCAAAAGACATCTCCTAGTCCCAGTCTCCTCCACACACGTATCTTTGCTGTTCTCCCTTTATCCACCTAGCAGGAGAGCTGCCTGAAGGGGTTACACACTCTACTAGTCATGCTCACAGCTCCTCAAAAATTACAACTATAGTCTCTACCTACTAGCCACGTAAATGAGTGAATTTCAAGCCCTGGTAGTTGCAAGCTGTGGTCAGCTGGCTGTAGCAGCTGTAACACTCCAGGACAGACAGTGTTTTGGTCTTGTGTGGGTCAAAACATGGCATTAGGCAGATGTCCTGCAGCCATAGCACACCATCACTCTGCTAATCTCACATGTCAATTTTACTTTTGAAGACATATGAATCATAGAGATTCATATGAGAGAGACACAGGTTCTCTAACAACATAGCTGAAGGTCAGCATCTAAGACAGACAGACAGACAGACAGACAGACAGACAGACAGCGGGGTACTACCGTTAGCATGGTGCCTGGGCATTGACACCTGGGTCCAGAGATCTTTTCCAGGCAATTCTCCTGGAATAAGGTCTGCAAAGAATTATGCCAGCCTTCAAGAAAGAATGTGAGTGGTGATTTGGCAGGAACCTGACTTCTAATGCAGAGCTCTTTTCCAGCATACTGGGAGAGGGAGGAGAGTGAAGATTTGCTCCTGGGAGACTTCTTTGTGGCTCCAAGCGTCAGGATAAGGCCGTAGCATATGTGACATGAAAAACATGAACGAGCACCAAGATTCTGTGCTTGATTTTTGCCCCTTCCTGTTAAACTGCCCATAATGGGTGAGAAAGCTCTGCAGCATGTTGATGCCTTCTGCAGCACCCAGCCACCTTGCAGGGTCTGTCACACAAACCCAGAGGATAATGATGAGGAGGAACAGAACGGGTCTTCTAAGATGTGAAAGTGTAACAGGACACACTAAGTGTATGCTCTGGAAATCACGGACCTGATTTCCAGGGGGACTAGTTCAAACATTTTTCAGGCCAAGAAGAAGAGAGGAGGATAATGAGATTTTTGCCTTGTGGGTACAGGCACCTCAAAAAAACCCAGTTAAAAAGCACATGTCCCTAGGGATGGGGTGAGTCTCCTGGGAGGGGCAGATACATCTTGTCTGTGATGTAAAAGACATCACAGAGGTTTTAATTTTGCTGCTAATCAGGCAGAGCTGCCCTGTTTTCTGAACTGAGTGTCTGCTCTTTGGTTTTGCGTGTGAGTCAGCTCCTGGCAGAAGAAGAGGGTATTTTCCTCCTCCTGAGGTTTTGTGCACACTGTGGGCTGTGTCGGCTGTGGCAGGACAAGTGGTCTCACTAATGTAGTTTCATTTCCCTATTCTAAAACTGCTAAGAGCAATGAGGTCCATCCTTGACTGGATGCTTCGGCCAAGTACTTTTTAACCTGTAAGTGCAGAGCTGTGAAATGCCTTAGGACTGATCCAAAGTCAGATAAATTCAACAGAAGGTGCCAAAATGATTCAAAGTCACATTTGTTCACTGCATGAGCTAAGTGGCCTATAAAGCTGTAGCAACAGCAAGAAAGAACAAAGATGCAGCTAGTGACATTTATATGCAGAAAGGAAGACTTTCTTTATGAGACTAATCGTGTGAATTCAGTCCTGCTGTCTGCATCGTCAGAAACAACAGCAGCAACAAAACTGATGTGGAATGGTGGTTGTTTCTGATGCAGATTTGTAGTTCTGTAATTCTATGATTGGAACAGGCTGCCCAGGGAGGAGGCTGTGCCACCATCCCTGCATGTGTTTAAAAGTCAGGGAGATGTGGACCTTAAGGACATGGTTAGCGGTGGGCTTGGTAGAGTTACGTTAATGGTTGGACTCAATGATCTTAAAGGTCTTTTCCAATGTAAATGATTCTATAATTTGATTTTTGCTGATCATTGCCTGTGAATAAGGCTGGGATGCAGATAAACCTGGGAGAGTGTGTACTGGGCAGGACCTCAAGGCTTCAAGGTTTGTAGGACCCATAAGAACATCTCAGTGTTTCCAAGCTGATGTACACAGCATAGACGGCTGAGGTACCTGAAAGAAGGGCTTGACAAAAGGAAACAGTACGACGAGACAATTTTCACTACCACTGAAGGCATACCCCAACCTCTTGTACCTGTTTCAGGTTGTGTGCATAGTGGTCTCACTGTCTCCAAATACCAGTGGATGTTTTTGACTTGAGCAATGCCTGGATAAAGGCTCAGCAGCACTTCTAGATGGTAGGTAAATATTAACACCAATACACACACACAGTTGCTTCCTCTCACGCGTAGCAGAAACAGCTTGAATATCTTAGTAGGCACTAACAGCCTCGTTTACAGCATCACATTTCCTCAGGTACAATATGTACTTTCACTGGGATTCAGACTTTCCTGGTGCAAAGGAAACCTTTAATTGCTCACACGTGTTTTAATGTTTTTAACGGGCAACTCCGTTAACATCAGAATGCTACAAAGACCTGCAAAACAATTTGATAGGAAATCAGCAGTCAAAATGCTCAATTTTCTAAAGCATTACATGGAATTTTTCAGTTTTCCAAAAATCTCAAATCCTGCAGCTGACAAGACTGTCCTAGTGAGCTTAAAAATATTGATTCTATTAAAAACCAACGAAATGTGATTTAATGACTTGTCAATACCCACACTTCTCCTGTATGCAAGGCTGGAAGTTAACCACTTCCCCCTGTTACGGCATTTGTCTGATTATTACATTTAAAATACCTACTTTAAGTATTTTGGACAGCTACACAGCTGAAGCCAAACAGTAACTTCCAAGCAAACAACAAAATGATGCGATGTGAAACAAATGCAATTACAGCAGGGCTTCTGCTGTGTCTGGATTGGCGAGGGGTGGAGGGGGGGAAGTCCTGCCATTCGCTCTGAGAACAGGGGTAGGGCGACTGTGGCAAACTGTTGCTGGAGATGACTGCTTTGGCTCACTGAGGACGTTAGGACACTGTAAGCTGCTAATTACAAGTTAGCACTGGCAGTTCTTTCTCCAGCATTAGAGCAGGTATACACATGCCACCTCCCGTTGCTAATTTGCTGCATTGGATGGGACATGCAGATGAAGGCAGTAAAGTCTTTCCTTCACCTCAGGCTATGAAATAATTATATGTGCAATAGTTTAAATCCCTCTGCGCTCGAGGGAGAGGTGAAGGCAGCGGAAGGGCCAAAGGTGGGCAAAAGGTGGCCACAAGCTGTTTCTTCTCAGTCTCAAAACTCATTCAGTTGTAAATCAGATGACCTTTGTGCTACTTTTCCATTTCCTTTTCTTGGAGAGAGTCAGAAAACCCAGGAGCCTAAAGCAAACCTCAGCAAGCCAGGCTGCAAGTCAAGGCTTGTTTATCACAGCCATTATTCATGAAGCACTTGCAGAGATGTTTCCCTTGTACCCGTGCTGTAGGTATTTTCCAACCACAGGACAAAATGCAAACCTGATCTCAAAGAGCACACACTTCACAAACAGTACTTGAAAGGTTGTGGTTTACAATAGGCTGCATTGTGCCGACTGAGGTTGGCAGAAGAATTTCCTTGTTCTGTTAAAACGTAGCTTCAGCTCCGTAAAACACACTTGGATGATAGAATTGTCTTGACTGCATAGAAGAAGAGAGTATTTGAAAGAGATTCAAGGTGTAGAGGGCAATGCCACATAAGATGTGACAGGCATGGTCCGTGGGAGCCCGCCTCATAAACACTGTCAATGGGATGATGCAAAAAGATGTGAGGTAAGCAGAGCAATTCTTAGAAGGCTTCTAGGAGGGAAAAGGAAATTCAGAGTGACAGGACGAAAAGGGAGGCCAGCTTCAGCTGGATGCAGAGTTGTCTGCATTTAATCTGTGCCAGAGAGAAGACATTTAAGACTCAAGAAGGTCAAGCTGTAGTGAAGCTACTACAGTCAAGATGGGAGATTATGAGCACCTATAAATCAGGTTTGATCTAAGAACTCCCTAATACCATGTGAAGGGTGAAGTGAGGGCTTGATTCCAATTCAGACCAAACATTTTAAGATTGCAGCAGTAACTCCAAAATCCACTTCAGAACTGAAGTGCACTGGAGCCATACATTATTCATTTTTCTGTTTTCTGTATTTCTCTTTTCCCCACTGCCCTGCCAGTGTCTGTGAGTTCAATTTTGATGCAATGGCTCTTCTGCTTCCGTCCCCTTTCTTCCTCTCTATTTTCCCTGGCTCCTTCCTTCCTTATGCTTTTTTCTAGCTGTAAGAAGCCACCACCATTCATTTCTATCTGCTTTCCCTTAATTTCCCTGCGTGGTCCCAGGTCCCTGTTTACCAGCTCAGTTCCAGTGATTGCTTGCAGTTAAAAATCACGCTAGAGTCTCTGACTACTCTTGGTTGTCAATAGGACTCCTGTTTCGAGCAGCCAGCTGCATTTCACTGGCGTGATGCTGGAACAGCAACACAGGTGGGGAAGAGAATGGATTCCCGTATTTACAGGGGCTAAAGTGATGGATTCAGTGAGGCTCGTAAGGAGTGGGAACACTGCAGTTAGGTCTGTACCATGCTCTTACAGAGATGTCTCCCCCCTCAGATGCACCTCCAGTATATGGGGTCAAGGTGCAGGAGGAAAGCTGCAGCTTGTAGCTGGAAGGGCATGCACGGCACCGAGACATCGCTTACAGAGTGGCTCTGTTTCCCATCAGGGATGGCAAGCTGTGGCACTGCCGTAGAGTCAGAAAATGAATCAGAACACATTTAACTGTGAGCAAGGCCATCAAATGTCTGTTTCGATAGCCTTGATAGAAGATTTGTCTTCTTCTCCAGCCATCAATTTGAGCCCTCAAGTTGTGCCAGAGGAGATTCTGCTTGGCTACTAGGAAGAATTTCTTAACTGAGAGATTTAATGTTGGCTGCTTAAGGAAGTGGTGGAATCATTATGTCAAAGTTATTTGGAAAATGTATAGATGTGATGCTTAGGGACATGGATTAGTAAAGACTTAGAAGTGCTAGGTTAAGGGTTGGACTTGATAGTCTTCGGGGTCTCTTCCAAGAATAATGATTCTCTAATGTGTGATGCAGCCCTCACGCAGGGAAAACCCTTGAACTCTTCTTGAAATAAATGCAGATCAATAATCAGGTTGGTCAGTCTGATCCTGCATTTTCAGAGATGCTCCAAGTGATAGAAGTACTAAAACACAGCTTAGTGAGCACTCCTGTGAATATGAGCTTACCTACCACACAGTGACTAGGTGTTTCTGACATGGACGGTCACACAGCGGCTACTGCATAGCTGGAGACTACACCATGTATTGCCATGGAGGGAAACCAAAATGCAGCCAGGAAAATACATTAAGTTTCATATTTTTCCTTTAGCTATTGGTGTCTTTTTTCTGGTTACACTGCAAGCTTGTTTCTTCTGATTTCTAGTGCCACGACTGCAGGGCAGCGTGTGCCAGTACACAGTCAGTGCTGCGGGTGGGTAGAATTCTTATACAAATGCTGCTTCTGGGAGAAAAACAAAGAAGGGTGATTTCTGCCTCCCCCTTTGCTATGGTCATCTGTGCTGACTATTAACAACCTTTAGGAAAATGCCTGTCTTTTCACAGAACCACAGAACATTGGGGATTGGAAGGGACCTCAAAAGATCATCTAGTCCAATCCCCCTGCCACAGTAGGACCACCTAGTCCAAGTTGCACAGGAGCACGTCCAGGCGGGTTTTAAACATCTCCAGAGAAGGAGACTCCACAAATCCTCTGGGCAGCCCCTGCCAGGGCTCTGTCACCCTCAGTGTACATTTTCCTATAGGACACTGTCAAAAAATGTGCTGAAATTAGGCATCTTATTTTCAAACCCAGCTCTTTAAACTTAATTGTGTAAATAAAACTGTTCACTGGTCCCAGTCAATTAGCATCAGTGATGAGAAGTATCAGTTCTCCAGAAAATTAAGGCTCCATCAAAATCATCCAGATTTATCCCTAATTAAAAATGCCAACGGTTGTTTTAATGATCTATTTTCATATCTGAATGTGGAAAGCAACGCAAATAAGACATTTGCAGAACAAATTCTCAGTACCTAATGAACACTCAACTGCTGTCCATCAGTGTATTTATAATTACTGCATGCATAATTAGAGTTAAAAATTTATCTCTAGATTTGCAGCTTTATCTTGGGTTTCATAAAGTGATTTACAAAAGGCCTGTAGCATATCATCAGTGTAAAAGCCTCCGTTGCCCTGAGCTCAGTAAGATTATTTTTAAATGCCTGAAAGCTTTTGTTGGTTGGCTGTCAGAGTATGTGGGAGGACAGGACCAAGCGTACAATTTTGGAGAATACAGCTGCTGTTAGTTAAGCACAGAGCATGAATTAAAGTGTCTGTACTGCTGAAAATGTTCACAGCCTTAAAAAAAAAAGAAAGGGGGGCCTCCATTTTATATCATTCAATTTAAATACATAAGTCCTGAGGTATTTTTTGCAATTTGTCATCAAGGTATTTTATGCCTTTCCACACAGAAAAGGCATTGAATTATGCTAAATGCATTTTCTATGTATATATACACACACACACTCCATATAAAAGCTATCTCCAGAATACATAGAGGCTGCAAAAAACAGCCAAAATTAAATGTGTCTGCACCACCTCTTGCATATTCATTACATGAGGGTTTTTCGAATAGACACTTTCCTACTACTGCCTATGGAGTCTGTAGCAGGGGTTTCACTGGAAGAGCCTTCCTGTTACATAGGAACAACCAGAGCAGCGCAGGACTCCGAAATAAGCCTTTGACATCTTTGCACAGCAGCCCTGCGGGTCCAGTGTGCTATGGCATTCCCAGCCCTTTGTTGTCTGCTCTTCGCCGGGCGCTGTCACCATCCCCATTCTGCAGGCAGGAAAACCAGGCGATCCTTCTCCGCTTGCTGCTGGCGTGGCCAGTGGATGCAGCCCACCCACAGCTCTGGTTTCAGCACACCCAGATGGGTCAGAAGCAGTGTCAGGATTATTTTGATCTGCAAGGCTGTGGACAGGGGCAAGCAAAAAATGAGCAACTTGGGTCCAATAATATCTCCAGTCAGTACAGCTCAGCCTGGACAAGGATAGATGTCCTCAGCCTCGCTTACGCCAGCAAGACAGTATTTTTGCTGACACGGCTGCTACCAGTTCCCAGAACAGAATTAAGGAGCACGGAACTTGTTCGTCTGCTTTTAACATCGCTCGGTGGAGTCTTTGCCTGTATAAACCCAGAAAGGACAGCAAAATACCAAGAGAATTTAGATCTAGACCTGACATTAGACCCTTTGCCTTGAAGAGCATCCAAAACTGTGAAAGTGATTACTGTATGGATCACAGACCTGCATTTAACAACCAATCTTTCTAAGATAAAGATGTGGGTCACAGGTCTGCTAGTAAAACCTTTAAGAAAATAGAAATCAGTTTCTGAGTCAAATGATTTTCTTCTTATGCTTGCTTAACCAAAGATCCAGCTTTGATGTGGCAGCTATTCAGGGCTCTGCTGTATTGCATCCTGTGATTACCACTGTAAGGATATGGGCTGCATAGGGCTGCAGTGTAAGCAGCATCCTCAAAACACTCAAGTTCCTGTGTCTGAAGTTCTCCTCTTAGCAAAATTCTTTGAACCTGGTTAATCTTAGAATCAAAGAGCTAGAAATCACGAAGCTGGTATCAGTTTTTACCCCGGTGACTTTAGAGATTAGCTGTCACAAGGGGTAGACCTATCGCAAACCTTTCCATGTTAGTGTTCCTCACAGTCAGTAAGTTCACCTTCCACAATTCTGAGTCATTATATTCATCTCTTTCTAAAGAATGGTTCAAATTAGGTATCCTGGTTCTGTAGTTTGATACCTACATTGAGAAGGAAGGCAACTCCTGTTCTAGCTTCGCAGCAATTGTCTATTTCAGATGTACACGACAAACTTTTAATAAATCTTCAGTTCTTCCCTCCTGACCTTGATTATAGGACAAAAGAATATAAAAAATTATAACCAACTATTCCTCTGTGACCCATTATAACAATTTTCAGCTTGGTTAATGGTGGTCACTCACCTTGAATGTACATTTCCGCTAACAGACACCATATCCTCTGGGAACGAGAACTGTCTTTAAGAAAAAAAGAATCTCAGTCATATTTCCTACAAATCCCTTGACTACTGCAAGTATAAATCCTCTCGGAAAGAAAATTGTGAGAGTGACACCTCTCCTGCTCCATCCAGCCAAACTTCAAGGGACAGAGAAATCTGATCTCTTCAACCTATTAATTTTTTGTCCCTTCTTTGGATCAATTGGGTCAATTAACATAAATGGCAAAAGCGTTTCGACATCTGGGGAGTGACACCAAATTCATTCTCCATAAACTTCCAAGTAGCCAGATGGCAAATGATTCAAAGACTGATCTTGAAGAATCAGCTGTATAGTCCAGTTACCAGGCTGGTGTTAGAACTCAGCCTTTACAGTAAGACACTGCAAACCTACACCTTTGCCAATGACCTTGCCTTAAAAAAAAAAGAATGGCCACAGTACAAGAAACTTATAAGCAGCTTATCTGTAGCTGAGGAATAGCCTATCAACAGGGAATTTTGTAAAGATAGTCCTTAGCAAGAAGATGGCCTCTACAGTGTGCAGATCTTACCTATGCAGGCTGTATATTCAAAACAGATTAATGTTAATTAAATGGTCCATCAAGCTGGAGTGTGCAAAATCAATGAGCGCTGACAGCAGTATAATAGAGATAAATCTAAGGCACTGCCAACTATGGAAGGCGAAGTTTAGACATTACACATAAGGCATGGCATCCAATTTTTGATTTGGACCTCCTCACAAATTTAGTGTTTGCTTTGGATGGGTTCAGCTCACATTATAGATGGGACCTGCTCTCAGTGTTAGGGGCTTTCAGGCTAAGTACAAATCATCTCTACTGATCTCATATTTAGGCTGATTTTCTAACCTCCCCCAGAAGCTAGATGCAGCATGTCTGTTAGAGAGAGATCTAAATCTCATGCAAAACCTTTCTGCTGAACATTTACACCAAAGTCAAAGTGACACTTGACTAAGCAACACCCATCGCTCAGTCATTTGTTATTTTAGCGCTCTTTTAGCGGAACATGCAAATTTAATTAGCACAGATTTTATAGCGTAGCATTGTTCCTAAAGAAGGCATTTTGATCCTTATGGAACTTTCCCTCCCAAGTCTTTGTATTAATAAATAGACTAAAATGTCTTCCAGATCTGAAACAATGCAAGGTTTTAAATCAAACTGTCACGGAGTATTAACTCCATGCTTTATGAGATGCAAGTATTTCAGTTGTTTCTATTTAACACTCGTCTGACCTAGAAATCTTATCTAACAGTCTCATCTCTGTTCTCCTCAGAAGACCGACTTTGTAGTGGGATGTCAAAACAAAAAGGGAACAAAGCGGAGTCTTTAAACCTCATCCTATCCAACATCAGTTCTTCTTCCTGTAGCCATCCTGCTCCAATCATAGCACTGCGCCGTAAACAGAGGTCAGAGCATCTCGTGATTGCGCATTGAGGCAGCGACATGCCGGAGTAGAGAGGAGTAGATTAGCTGTGCTTAACACGTATTTTTAGTGACTTTTCTTCCCTTGACACTTTAAAAGTGTCACACACAGCAAGGTCAGATCGAATGGATGACTGCCATGGGAGTAGGAGGCAAGAAGAGAAGAGAAACCGCTTAAATTATTACAAGCAGTAAAATGAATGATGTCTGGTTTCTACAGCTTGTAAGTCACTTCTGTTTTACTTGTCTAGAAAAGTGCAAGCTCATCTGAAACTCCTATGGCCAGCTCGTTTGTTGATCTCCAAGTGTCTAAAACAGGATGAGCTCACCCAACACTTTTCCTGAGTTGTGGCATCTTCTTCTAGCCAATCCCCTATTTTCACTGGGCGTTACTATCTCTGAGGTCTGATTTCCACGACGGCAGTGAGTGCCAGTGATTAGAAGGGAACCTCCATCTGTAGATGGTTACATGAAATCAGTGTGATTTCATTTCAATTATAAACCCAAATCACAGAATCACAGCACATGAGGGATTGGAAGGGACCTCGAAAGATCATCTAGTCCAATCCCCCTGGCACAGCACCAAGACCTTGGTCACCTAGACCAAGTCGCACAGGAACCCAAAACCCTTCTTAGATACTGGTCTGTCTGTGAAGTTTCCCACAGTCAAAAACCTGTGAGAAATATTAGACAGCTACTTTAGTCACCAAAATAATATTTAAAAAAGTCTCTCAATAAACTAATCTAATACATAAATATAATCTTATTTTTATAGAATAATTTTAAGCCATTTTCCTTGTCCTAAAAGAAGAGAAGATTCAAGTGTCAGCCTTTAGGGACTCTTGAAAACATTATTTAGGCTGGATATTAGGAAAAAGTTCTTCAAGGTGAGGGTGGTTGATCGCTGGAATGGGCTGCCCAGTGAGGTGGTTGCTGGGGGCCCCATCCCTGGAGTCATTTAAGGTCAGGCTTGATGAAGCTCTGAGCAGCCTGAACTAGATATGGTTGTCCCTGTGTAGGGAGGTTGGATTAGATGACATCTAGAGGTCCTTCCAGCCTAGAACTATAATTTTATGAACATGGTAAGGAAAATGATAATAATTTACAATAGCATAGTATAGGAGTCAGAGGAGGAGGTATGAAGAAACATTCTCTCATGTAAGAAGTGATAGGACAAGAAGAAATTGCCTCCAATTGTTCTAGGGAAGGTTTAGATTGAACGTAAGGAAAAATTGCTTCACCAGAAGGCTTAGCAAGCACTGGAACAGGCTGCCCAGGGAAGTGGTTGAGTCATCATCCCTGGAGAGATTTAAAAGACATGTAGATGTGACACTTAAGGACATAGTTTGATGGTGGTAGCCTATGTTAGGTGAATGGTTGCTCTTGAGCTTCAAGATTTTCCCCAATCAGAATCATTCTATTATGCAGTGCCAGAAGAAGTGGCTACAAAGGGAGAAAGATGATAGTGGCTTCTTTTTTCTCAGTCACCTCTGGAAAACAAATCATGTGGACAAATACAGCGTGAGCTCAACCAGAAAGGCTCCGCTAGGGCTGCTGAAATTGCCAAGGAGCAGAGGAACGTATATTCTGGTCAAGCTGAGCTTACCCTGCAAGCCAGAGAGCTCTCATTAGAGGCCACCCATTTGCCTTGACTAGTGTGCCAGTTTGATTGCCTTTCTGCATTTTTGGAAGGCAGCTATTTCTGAGTCATTGTACTCACAGAATATCAAATTAAAGATCTTGTTGGTTCTATTACCAAGCCATCATCCTCAGGATATGAGGCTGAACCGCGATCACCTATGCAACACAAAAATTGTCGGGCAAGTACGACCTTGCCTTCTGAGGAAAGCGATCCTTTACTGAACTTCCTGACCCAAGAGTCTGTCACACACATGTCTGTAAATGGTTCACGTTTCAGTCCACTGTAGGGCTGGTGGAAATCCAACGTTTAATCACAGCACCGTAAAAGAATAACTCTGTCTGTTGATTGCGGAGTGTTTGGGGAAGTGGACAATTACCTGTTGGCACACGTAGTACTTTACCCGCGTATTGTGGTGAGAGTTCGCAGCACATGTTAAGTTACCTGTTGTGTTAATTAACAAAATACGATACCAGAAGCTTTAGTAAAACAACTCATCCAGAATTTAGCTTTTGGTTTTGTCTGCTGGAGACATGGAAAGTGCTCAGGATACCGGGTTCTCTGTGGCTTGGTTTGGGTCTTCCTGTGATGTTTGCAGCATGTTGTTGGAATGTCTTAGGAGCCAACAGATTTAACAACCAAGACACTCGCAGTCAACAAAGAAAAGGCTAGAAATATCATTTTACCAAGACGACATCAAGAATTTAGCCCAAGTTCATCCACCTTTGTGGGAAACCTGAGGTTCATCACTGCCTGACCGATATGGAAGTAAATGTAGAGTAACTTCTGTAGGGTGAGTTTCAGTTAGCTGTAGCCATCAGCCAAAATGTTGGCAACTTAAAACTATGCTGAGGTGATTTACAAAGAGACTGACCCCACACAAATCTTAGTTTCCTTTGCAGGTAGGTTTTGCTCTCAGACTCTCCTCTGGTACCGTATAACTTTCTAATCTCTTCCTCAACCAGTTGGAAAGTGGTAATAATGCCTCATAATTTTAAGAAATAATTCCTCATCCTAAAAGGTGAGAAGATTCAGGTGTCAGCCTTTAGGGACCCTTGAAAACATTATTGTAATAAGGGAAAATATCTGTAATCTTGCACAGAGAGAAAACGACTTAGAAGGGATTAAGGAACACCAGTGTTCTTTGTCAGTAAGTACATAATTCATTCAATTTAGTTACTGTTAATCTTTTTTCTTTACTTTTTTAGAACTGACCTGATGTGTCAAATTTACATACGTTTCAATAGAAGCGAGTTTCCTAGTCATACAGAAAAGATTAGCTATACAGCATGGTCCTTAAGGATTGCAAACGGCTTTTAGGTCCTACGAAGCAATAGTTTATAACTCTCCTAAGTGATCTTCTGAAATAAGTGCTTACAAGAACACGAGCACCCTTCCCATGGTAAAAACAGCTTGATAACTTGATCACAAGACAACTTGGAGTTAACCACAGAATCACAGAAGATCAGGGATTGGAAGGGACCTCAAAAGATCATCCATTCCAATCCCCCTGCCAGAGCAGGATCACCTAGACCAAGTCACACACACAGCCACAGAACCACAGAACAACAGAACATTAGGGATTGGAAGGGACCATGAGATCATCCAGTCCAATCCCCCCACCACAGCAGGACACCCCAGATCGAGTCGCACAGGAACATGACCAGGTGGGCTCCAAACCTCTCCAGAGAAGGAGACTTCACAAACCCTCTGGGCAGCCCCCTCCGGTGCTCCATTACCCTCACTGGGAAGAAGTTACAGAACCATAGAATCAGTCAGGGTTGGAAGTGACTACAGGATCATCCAGTTCCAACGCCCCTGCCATGGGCAGGGACACTCCACCCTAGATCAGGCTGGTCAGAGCCTCACCCAGCCTGGCCTCAAACACCTCCAGGGATGGGGCCCCAACCACCTCCCTGGGCAACCCATTCCAGGCTCTCACCACTCTCACGGTGAAGA
>JAOXOE010000343.1:41249639-41302441 GCA_028565055.1 Phoeniculus purpureus
ACCTGCACATCGCTGACCTTGAGAAACTTTCTGAGCAGGCTTCAAAGCCCTTAGCTCAGACTCTGGCTAAGTTCACACAGCTGGGATTGCTCATTCTCTACAAAATATATCCCTCAACTAGTGGTCAGTAGGACAGAATCTAAGAGGCCTGTATCTAGTGTAGTCCTCCAAGGGTCAGTACTGGAACCAGTACTATTCAATCTATTCATTGATGATTTGGATGAGGGATTAGAGTGTACTGTCAGCAAGTTTGCTGATGACACAAAGCTGAGTGGTGTTGTCAACACCCTAGCAGACTGTGCTGCCATTCAGCGGGACCTGGACAGGCTGGAGAGCTGAGCAGGGAGAAACTGAATGAACTGTAACAAGGGTAAGTGTAGTGTCTTGCATCTGGGCAGGAACAGCTCCAGGTACCAGTATGGGCTGGGGCCGGACCTGTTGGAGAGCAGCGTAGGAGGAAGGGACCTGGGGTTCTGGTGCGCAGCAAGATGACCATGAGCCAGCAATATGCCCTTTTGGCCAAGAGGGCCAATGGCACCACTTGATCAGAAGTGGGGTGGCTAGCAGATTGAGAGATGTTCTTCTCTCCCTCTACTCTGCCCTGGTGAGACCACATGTGTAGTATTGTGTCCAGTTCTGGGCCCCTCAGTTCGAGGACACGGAACTGCTGGAGAGAGTCCAGCGTAGAGCCACGAAGTTGATGAAGGAAGTAAAACACCTCCCTCATGAGGAAAGGCTGACAGAGCTGGGTCTCTTTAGCTTGGAGAAGAGCAGACTGAGGGGTGACCTCATTATAAATATGTGAGAGGTGGGTGTCAGGAGGATGGAGCCAGGCTCTTCTCAGTGTCATCTAGTGATAGGACAATGGGCAATGGGTGTAAGCTGGCCCATAGGAGGTTCCATATGAATGTGAGAAGGAACTTCTTCACAGTGAAGGTAACGGAGCACTGGAACAGGCTGCCCAGCGAGGTAGTGGCATCTCCTTCTCTGGAGACGTTTAAAACCCACCTGGATGTGTTCCTGTGTGACTTGGTCTAGGGGATCCTACTGTGGCAGGGGGATTGGACTAGATATCTTTTGAGGTCCCTTCCAATCCCTAATGTACTGTGATTCTGTGAAATCCATTGCAGAATATCAAAGCTCTTGGTTTAGTGTAGTGGTGTTGACTGAAACCAGATGAGAAGTGTAACCCCCTGTTCTGCTGTCAGGCAAATACCTGAAGAAGCAGAGGGAATAGAGGAAGGAGGAACAACAAAAGGTTACTGGAGCAGAAAGGCAGATGTCAGAGGGGGGTTTATGTTATTCAAATTAATTTCATTTCCTGGTTGTTGTTTTTAAACATTTGTTGAATGATATGAAGGGCCTGTCATTTGCCAAGCAGAGCAAAACAAATCTCTTAGGTGATTACACAATTAAACCACATTATATGCGCCTCATAACCCAGAATGGACTCATCTCCATGCAGCAGGAGTCCATTTCCTGTGCATAATGGAAGTTCTGAGGAGACAATGTTGAAATTTAATTCCCTTTCTCCTTTCTTGAGGGGGGCTGTCCACACAAGCTGAGGACAGGTTAACAACTGCTGTAAATCAAAGCAGAGCCTTTAAAAGTAGTGAACCTGTTCTGAGCCACTGGAGCCTGGATCTCCAAAGGAACAAGCTCTAATTGTTTTACAATCTTCCTGTGATGAGCTGTGAGCCCTGCCTAAGTGCACCTCTTCCTGAAGTGCTCCATGCTGGCATAGCTGTGCCCTCACTCCTTCCCAAACCACAGCTTGGCAAACATGGCTTTGGAAAGCTGCGTTTGTTCCACAGCTGTGGCCTCGCTCACTGAGCATGCAGTCAGTGCACATCCTCATGACTGACACATCCTTCCACTTGCACTTGTGTCAGTTGCTTGCTTGGCTGCCCAGAAAATGTATGAGAAACAAAATAAGGTGCTGAGATTGGGAAACACTGCTGTGCTGTAAAGCTATGACCTAGATGCCAGAGTGGTTTTGCCTATCCATGTGGCACAATGAGACTCACAGATATGTGTCACTTGTGGTGACAGCAGCATGGGTGAAGTGTCCTATTTTGGGTACAGGCATGTTTGAGTTCATGCAATTCTTTCTCTCCTCTTCCATTTGATTAGTTAATTAGAGCATTCCTCCAGCAACATCCTTTTCTGATGAATGCTCAGCACATTTGAGGAGGATCAAGGTCTCGAGTGGCTCAGCCTGATCCTGCTGTGCCTTTTGCGTGCAGCTCCTGTTCATATCTATGAGTCCTCTGCTTGTTGGAGTATCACTGCATTGGACCCTTGGAACATTGAGGGTCTCGGGAAAGCAGTTGCAGATTCACTTTCTTGGGGTATCAGTTGATGTCATGATCAACTACGTGATCACAGGATCTATGTGATCTCATGGTGTGGTTGTAAGAAAGCAAGTGATTCATTAACCACACCAGGAATGACTTTCATCCCTTGATGTACACCCTCATCTGCCCTCTATCCATCACATACTACTGTTTTTTTCCTAGCCCCCCCCTTTTTTTTTTGAGGGATCAGCTAACACAGAGGTGAGTGATGTCCCTTCTACAATGCAGGCACTGGAGAAGGCATTTGAGATGCCAACTGGGATTTTCTAGCAGACAGTTGAAACAGATAAAAAATATTTCCCTGATAGTAGTGACATGGAGGCTTCAGAGACACAGAGATAAAACACCCCCAGAGTGCCCTTCCTTCTGACTTGGTGATGTTGTGAGAAGCTGAGAGATGATTAATGGCCTGGAATGTTTCAGATTTGAGGTTTGTTGCAAATACTGATCTCAAAGTGTTTCTCACTCAAATCTAAATGTATCAGCTGAGAATTTTATGTCATCAGTACTGATGTGTTGATTTCTTGGAGCCACAGAAGGTTAAACTATGGAACGTGCAGGTTGAGATGCAAATTGGTAACAGCAGGCAAAATGTTGATAACCCTTGATTTCAAGCCAGCCTACAACACAACTCTCTTTAAACTTGTGTTTGGAAACATTAACAAAAGTACTACAAAGCTTCTAGTAATGTCTACCTGACCTGCAGTGACAGTGTGAATGTGGAATGAACAAGTACTTGTACTTAGTTTACCCCAGCAGAAGAGAATGTTAAGGTAACTTAAGCTTGTTGATGCTTAGGTCTTTAGAAGTGCATGCCAGGGTGTGCTGGACCTCCACCCAGGCACAATGACTTGTTAACTAGGGTAACTCACCTCTTATAGCTCTTGTGCAACACTATGTTTGACCTGATGGAGTTCAGTTCCCTGCTAGCACTGACTCACAACAATGCTGACATACCAAGTTCTTCCTACACACGCAGCAGCAAGCCTGACCAGTTGATGACAGTGTGCCAGGCTGCTCCTGGAAGATGCTTACAGTCCACAGTGAGGAGCTGAAGACACCTGGCACTTGGCATCATGGAGAAATGCCTCGTGTCTTTATTATGGCTCCTGGGCTTGCCTCAACAGTGCTATTGTGGGTCCCTACAGACCTGTGAGAAGGGAAGCCAAGGTGGGAGCTGAGACTGACCACATGGTGGGCAGGGTACAGTCCTGTATTACCTGAGCAAGAAGAGCAGAGCAGGTCTAGCAGCAGTAAATGAGGTCACCTAAGAGTCCCTAGTGACCCCATAGTGACAAAGCCAAGTCAGAAAGCGCCTGAGAATAACAGCCAGAGTCAGTGATATGTGGGTCTGGGCCAAGGCATACCTGCACCAAAGCTCAGACAGGCTGCAGCCAGTTACCTGGCTCCAAAGCAAAGTGGGAGACAGGCAGTTGCTGGAGTTTCTCCATGCTGGACATCTGCATTACCAACACTGGCCCTAAGCCCAGACAGCCAAGCCCCAGGGACTTGGCAACAGCTGCAGAAAATACTTCCTTACTGGCTGCTGTGAATATTGGGTTAATATCAGGGGAGATTGAACTAGACAAACAGAAATAAATAGAGCTTTTATTCCTAATTAGACCAGTTTTTTATGATATGAGTAAATTTATTCATTTGTGTAATCCTGAACATGCCTTTATGGGGGAGCAGCATTTCATTGAAAGTGTTCTACAGTGATGAATTTGCTTGGCATTCGCTGTGGCCATAAAGCTTGCTGCTGGAGATAGTGTTGTGTAGCTCTGCCTTCAGGAGAACCACAGGAAGGTCTGAGGCCAGTTCAGTCTGATCTATAACTGGACAATTTATTACCCACAGCACCTACAACCTCCCATTGTAAAGCTCTTGCTTTTTGCAGCAATACGTTTCTTCTGATGAGCAAGTAGCAATTAGCTTCCCGTTTGGGCACAGCTATGCAGTACCTATTGGTGTGTGTCTTCCTGCATCCCTACAGGATGGGCTGCATCGCATTAGTCTGACAAATGACATTTCAAAATACAAATGTGGGGCAGTAGCAGTGATATGTCTGGTTTGTGTTTATCTCTTTTTTAAAGTTGTTTTTAGCACTTTTGTAGGTATAGGGAAACAACCAGATGGACTTCTATTATTTAACCATCTTTGTGTAATCCCTGAAGTTCAAGAGCACAAGTGAAACATTTCAGTCTCTGCCCCAGAGAACCTGCAGGTTTTTGCTAGTAGGTTTATGTGACACAAGGTATAATTTGATCAGCAGAAATTGATTCAATCGTAATTATCATAGATAGTTGTTATTCAATCTGAAGCTAAGAGCCTGTTGTGCTGGACTGCATGTAAACATGAGAAGAAGGAGCCCCTTTGAAGCTCTTACATTGTACATGAAGCTTGGGAATGAAAGGTGAGCAGGAGGGATACAGCTGTGTGGTCTTGGAGGTTTTCGAAGCATTTAGTTCGTTTCTCCAATGTGTTCTTGTGCTCAGGTTACCATGGCACTGCTGTTTGAACCTCTCCTCCAAACTCTCCTTGGCACCTATCACACACTGCAGCTGGTAGTTGACTCTGGTCTGGATATCTGTGGGCTCCTCCTGCTCTATCCTCAGCAGGATGTGCTGCTTGCCAGCTCAGGTAAGGTCTGGCTTTCCTTCAGAGGTTCCGCAGTGTGGTACTGAGACAAAGGCAAAGACTCCTGTGAATGTACTAAGGTGAATAGTGACCGGTGCTGTGGGCACAGGGACAAGGACAGTGTGTCAGATACACAGAATCACAGAATCACAGAACATTAGGAATTGGAAGGGACCTTGACAGATCATCCAGTCCAATCCCCCTACCACAGCAGGATCATCTACACCAAGTTGCACAGGAACATATCCAGGTGGGTTTTCAACGTCTCCAGAGAAGGAGATGCCACAACTCCCCTGGACAGCCCGTTCCAGTGTCACCCTCACTGTGAAGAAGTTCTTTCTTACATTCATATGGAACCTCCTATGGTCCAGCTTACACCCATTGACCCTGGTCCTATCACTACATGACATTGAGAAGAGCCTGGCTCCATCGTCCTGACACCCACCCTTCACAGATTTATAAACATTAATGAGGTCCCACCTCAGTTTCCTTGTCTCCAAGCTAAAGGGACCCAGCTCCCTCAGCCTTTCCTCATAAAGGAGATGTTCTACTGCCTTCATCATCTTCATTGCTCTGCGCTGGTCTCTCTCCAGCAGTTCTACGTCCTTCTTGAACTGAGGGGCCCAGAACTGGACACAATACCTCAGACGTGGTCTCAACAGGGCAGAGTAGAGGGGGAGGAGAAGCTCTCTTGAGCCGCTAACCACCCCCCTTCTGACCCACCGCAGGATACAGTTGGCCTTGGCCACAAGGGCACATTGCTGGCTCATGGTCATCTTGCTGTCCACCAGGACCCCCAGGTCCATTTCTCCTACACTGCTCTCCAACAGGTCGGTCCTCAACTTTTTCAGCTCCTGTAGCTTTCCAAAAAGAAATGCTAGAAGATGTTGAGCTGTTTCTTGCCTTCTGTTCCCACTGCTGAATATCCACCAGTTGAGTTTTCAGCCCTTGATGCATTTTGTGTCTCAAACTGAAGATATGGCAAAGCAAAGTGATGCCAACATCTGAACTCAAACCACAAGGTCTTGACTGTTAGACACTGACATTTTCAAATGCTCTACTCATGTCTTTATCTCTTTCTATTGGTGAAACTAATAGAAGAAACTAAGCCTGCCTCAGAGCCTGTGTGGAACATGGTTAGTTGCAATATAACACTACTAATAGGAATATGGTTAGTTGTGATGTAACACTACATTCAGCAATGCAGTGTAACACCACAGCAACAGGCATTAACAGTAGCTGCAAAGTATAGCAATCACCTCCAAGGTGGATATGGCTTGTACTTTCTCTTAAGACCAGAGGTTCTCGTAAAAGGTTTGTATGTGACACCATCACGGATTTGTTTCTCTTGGGGAAAGCTATAGGTAGGCTATGAGTGAGAAAAATGAGTTTCCTTTTCCTCAGGCAAAATGTGATTGAAGACCAGCTTAATTGGAGAGAAATTCTCCTTTCTGCATTTGAAAACAGTAGGAGCAGAATGCCTTAGAAATGGGATTGCAGCTGCAGTTGTCTCAGTGCTGTGCACAAAATACATTCATCCTGATAGCTGGAGAAATGAAGAAGGACTCCAGAAATGAATAAGAAAACCATAAAATCACCGGTCATTAGGGAAAGATGGGCAACAGACCTGCTTCAAAGCTCTGTACTGTGCACCATTATTTAGGGACGTTTTGTGTGAAGAGACAGTTTATTTGAGCCAAGAACTGCTTTGCGAGTTTGTAAATTAGATTTCTGCCCTTAGCCTGAAAACTTTGCAATGATTATGTTAAATTTTTACAGCCTGTTTCTCCATTATCTACCTGCTCTGGAGACTTATGTTCTGGCTTCTGACTCTTATGCAACAGTGATAGAATTGGATGTGTTTAAACTGCGGAGAAGAAATGACCATGACACCCCTTGCTTCTTGTGCTACTGTTTGCAGTAAGGACTGCAGAGGAGCCAGATTTGCTCTTTTTCTGGGGTTACTTACTGGACCCTAACTAAGCTCACAGTAGGTGTGGAGAAAGGTTTGCCAGAGACATAGGGATGAGTCATTGCAGGAAATAAGAGAAGCCACAGTTCAAGTGCTGGCAGGGCAGGAAAGGTGGCTAATCAAGTATTTGCTGGATACGTCCTCTGATAACACCATACAAAATCCGTGTCTGATGTAGAAGGAAATAATCTAGAAAACAAGTCCAGAGATTCCCAGTTTGTGATACCCTTCCCAGTTTTCCCCATCTCTGCTTAAAATAATAGAAATTCTCCCTCTCCTTAAGCTCATGTGTTCCTGTCCTGTTTCCTCTCCAATACCTTCCTTGAGGCCATGAACAACTGCCAGCACCAGAGGTCACGGAGCTGACTTCTTGTGTATCAGTCACTAACGCTGGGCACACTCCTTTCCACAGCTCCTCTTTCTTTCACAGACTATCTTGAATAATCTGATTTACTGCTAGGCGAAAACATGCAGCTGGTTGCCAGCTGGTTGTCCCCCACAGGACAGGGAACCAGGAGGCTATTTTGTCTAAGCCTGGCTGTGACCTGAAAAGGGCGCTTGAGTGGAATTAATGGCCTCGGAGAGGGTTGTTCCATCTTTTAATCACATGTCTTTGTCTTTCACAGAAAAGCTGCCTTCTTCCTACACTTTGAACACTGGCAAGCTGCCACCAGTGCTGGCATTAGGTGTGAGAGGGCCTAAAACAAGTAGCACCTGACAGAGTATCTTTGCGCCCTCTGACTGGCAGCTGGTGAGTGTGACAGACTGTGGTTCCATCAATGCCATCCATGGCCAGAACCACACGGAGCTGCTCGTCTACCTGCCCCTTTGGGACAGCTGTGTGCAAAAGGAGCTGTGCCTCTGGTTTGGAGCGAGGGCTGCAGGTGCAGCACAGCAGGGTGGTGTGCTGGATCTGGCTTCCCAAGGCGACAACAGAGCGAGGTGATGGCCCTAGAGGGTTTTGAGCTGAGGTTGTTCCCAGAGGTGAAGATGGGGGCTAGGCAGGCACATATCTGTCAGCCTGCTGCTCAAAGTCTCTGTGAACAAGGGTGCAGGCTGAGAATAGTTTGTCTGCTTTTGTATTTCCAAACCAGTTACCACAGTCTGCAGAAGTCCCTCTTTCACAGGACTGTCTCCTCTGCAGCACGTAAGAGGTGTTGGTTGTTGAATTCCTGCAGTTGCTTCTCACCACTGTTCCCTGGTAGCTGAGGCATAATTCATACACTTGCAGTGCCTGTTCTTGAGGCCTTTCTTCCACATTGGACTGGTTTGAGACCTCCTCCAGCTGTGCCTTGTGCAGGAGAAGGGGTGTGAGATTGTGCCACTGAGTAGCCCTTTGCTGGAAAGTCTGGTCTAGCTTTACCCTTTCATATCAGCTGAGTAAAGACAAGATGCTTCAAATGGGAAAGATTCTTTGACGGTTTCTAGCAGAAGTGTGTGCAAGTGAAGGGTGACTTATAAACTCTTAACTCCAGGAGTCAGCCTAACAAATGCAATTTAGCAGCTGATGGTGCAGCAGTAGGTGCCAAAAAGTTCTGGGAATGAGTGAGGTTCTTGCTCGCAGATAGGTCTGGGTATGGCTGCAAAGGGAACTGGACTGTGAAGCATCTATTAATCCATTGTGCAGCCGAGGCTGGCTGGTGCTCAGCTCTGCAGTGCTGCAGGGAGGGAGGCTACAGCTCCCAAAGGCTCACTCGGACTATCTTGGACAGAAATGGATTTACCTGGTGTTTTTTTCTGAAAGTGTTAGGCTGCATAAAGTCTGCTGCTGGCCTTACTCAGCAGAGCAGAGGTGTATGGGGAGCAAGAGCAAAGCTTCAGCAGCTCTGTGGAAGTCAGCACGGAGCAGAGAGAGGGCTGAGGCAGCAGCTTGGACTCTCCTGTGCTACTTCCCAGTGCTTTTCCCACCTCCTCTGTGACATTGCCTTGATAAAAATGAGTGTTTTCTGCAGCACAAAGTAATACCTTCCCTTCTTGACACTCCTGAGAACATCACACACCAGGCAGGCTCCTCTCCCTGGCCATCCTGTCTGTCTTGCAATTGGAGGACGGCAGCCTCTGCACTGAGCCATTCATTATTGCTGGACTCAATAACTTGATGCTGTGGCTAATAACTTGAGCCTACAGAAAGCTCAGCCAAAGAGGCATCTGCAAGTTCTGGAGAGGTCTTTAGGGTGCCCTGGTGTTGCTGAGGGCTGAGTGTGGTGGCAGCAGGCTGGAGGGGAGGCAATCTGTAGTCCTGCTGGTGCTTGCTGCAGAGTGGCGAAGTGCACTCACATGGAATTCTTGATTCTTAGTGAAGCAAGAAGGAGGGTTGGTAAAATCACAACCATGGGCTTCCAGAGGGCAGACTTCATACTGTTCAGGACACTGATGAGAGTGTCCGGAAAGACAGGCTGGACATTCTTCAAGAAGAAAGACTTAGAGGTGCAAGGGCAAGCTGTCCCCATGTGCCATAAAATGAGCCGAAGGGGTAGAAGACTGGCCTGGCTGAACAGAGAGCTTTGGGTAGAACTCAGGAAGAAGAGGAAAGTCTTCCAGCTATGGAAGAAGAGGCAGGCAACTCGGGAAGAGCACAAGGTTCTTGCAAGGATATATAGGGAGAAAATCAGAAAAGTGAAAGCTCAGCTAGAACCTAATCTGGCCAGGATCACTGAAGGTAATAAATATGTTTCTATTGACACAGTAACAGTAAAAGAAGAGCTAAGGAGAATCTCAGCCCTCTACTGAGTGCAGGAGGAAACCTGGTGACTGAGGACAAGGAAAAGGCTAAGCTGCCAAGTGCCCAATTTGCTTCAGTTTTTGTCAGCAGTGCTAGCTGCTCCCTGAGGGTCCAGCTCTCTGAATTGGAAGACAGAGGTGGGGAGCAGAATGCAGCCCCCATAATCCAGGAGGAAATGATCAGGGACCTGTTGTGCCACACAGATGTGCACAGGTCTGTGTGCACTAGTCTGACGGGATTCACTCAAGTGGAGCTGGCAGAAGTGCTCATCAAGCCACTGTCCATTATTTATCAGCAGTCCTGGCTAGCCGGGGAGGTCCTAGTTGACTGGAAACTAGCAAATGGGACATCCATCTGCAAGAAGGGCTGGAAGGATGATCCTGGGAACTACAGATCTGTCATTCTAAGATCAGTGCCATAGAAGGCTATGGAGCAGGTTATCTTGAGTGCCGTCACATGGCACAGACAGGACAACCAGGTGATCAGGCTCAGCCAGCAGGGGTTTAAGAAAGGCAGGTCCTGCCTGACTACCCCGATCTCCTCCTACAATGCAGTAACCTGCTTCGTGGATGAGGGAAGGACTGTGGATGTCATTTTTGTGGACTTCAGCAAAGCCTTTAACACAATATTCTCCTGGAGAAACTGGCAGCCTGAGTTCTGGGTGGGCAAACACTGCACTGGGTGAAACATTGGGTTTCACCAGGCCCAAAGAACTGTGTTGGATGGAGTTAAATCCAGTTGGTGGCCAGTGGCAAGCAGTGTCCCCCAGGGCTCAGTGCTGTGGCTGCTCCTATTTAGTATCTTTATTGACAGTTTGGATGAGGGGACAGAGGGCACCCTCAGGCAGTTTGCAGATGACACTGAGCTGGGTGGGAGTGTTGATCTGCTGGAGGGTGGGGAGGCCCTGCAGAGGGATCTGGACAGGCTGGATGGATGGCCTGTCCAAAGGAGGGCAACAGAGCTGATGAAGGGTCTGGGAAATAAGTGTCGTAAGGAGCAGCTGAGAGAACCTGCGTTGTTTTTCTAGAGAAAAAGAGGCTGAGGGGAGACCTTGAGGCTGCCTACAACTACCTGAAAGGAGGTTCCAGCAAGGTGGGGCTTGGTCTCTTCAATCAAGTAACGAAAGATAGAGCAAGAGGTTGCACTAATTAAAAAATATAGATTGGACATAAAGGAAATTGTCTTTACTGAAAGGGTTATCAGGCATTGGAACAGGTTGCCCAGGGAGGTGGTGGAGTCCTTGTCCCTGGAGGTATTTGAGAGTTGTGCAGACATGGTGCTGAAAGACACGGTTTTGTCCAAGGCTTGTGACAGTTAGGCTCAGACTCGATAATCTTAGAGGTCTTTTCCAATCACGGTGATCCTGTGATCCTAATGCTTGTGGAAGGACTGTGTGTCAGAGTCCAGCTCTCCCTGGCCACGAGTAGCAACTCATGATTCTTACTTTTAAGATCTGAAAAACAATAAATTTGGTGAAGGTTTCCTTCTCTTTATTTGTTACTTTTCCTCAGGGATTTTTTCCCCTCTTTTAAAGACAATGAATTCTGCTCTTCTGGTATAATCGAGCAGCGCTGCATTCTAAGTGATGCACTTGTCTTACTCCTAATGCTGGTAATTTGGGAGACAGGAGTACAAGCCGCAGCTCAGATCGCACTTTTCAGATCACACTTGTAAACGCTCCCGGAGTGAGCAAGCAGGACATATCAGGCCAGGTTACTTGAGCAGCCAGGGTTTCAGGCTTGGCCAAACTGTGTCACAGACTGCCAATGCGTTGCTGTCAGGCCCTGACTTTCAGAACCGCACCTGATGCTCACCGTGCTGCAGTTTGGCCCTTGTAGGTAGAAGTTTCGCTGGCATGAACATCTCTGCCGGACTTGACTGTGCTTGTTGCCCAACATGAACCTTTAAAACTGGTTAAACTTGGGCTAAAGAGCAAACAGTGAATAGTAACTAGGATGTATCTGTGAGCAGGATGAGCTCTGTTAATGCAGCCTGATAGATCTCTGGACTTCCAGGTTTCTTGGCCAAGCTGGCTAATTTGCACTAGCTACTTTTAAATGAACACAAGGAAGCCTTTGGGGAGAAGTAATATGAAAGGATGTTCAGTGAGAGACCTCGATGCTGCTCATGTCATGGTCAAGGGATTGAAATAACTTTTCCAGCAAAGCCATTTTACCACAGAAGCTTCTGTGGCCCTGAGTTTGTTGCAGAAAGAAGGTTGAGTCATAACCTGCCATAACAGCTTTTAGTATTTATTGGGTTTTTTAGCTCTCAGAGTCCTTCATCAACTAAGGCAGAAGCAGATGAAGAAAAGAATGATCTCCAGGGGGTGGTGCTCCCTCAACCTTCAGCAATGCCAGTCTCAACTACCAAAGGTCAATGTTCAGGAATGAAACTAGAGGTTTTATGATTCTGCCTGACAGTATTACTTGTTTCAGGAAATTCTGCTACCCCAGACTGCTCAGTGCTGTGACCTGACCAGTTCCAGAGCCAGGAATGAATTTCTGGGGAAACACTGGTGCCTGAAATGAGATGAGAGTGGTATCACCTCATCCTCCCCATGAGAGTTGTTTCTAGAGCTCTGTAGGCTGCTTAGTCTTCACCGAGAGGTAAAAAAAACCCCAAGACAGGAAATCTCTGCACTTAGGGGTCTGTTTGTCAAAGAAACAGTCATGTGAAGACCTGACAGTGTCCTTAAACTGCATCTTTATCTGAACAAGGATCATCTGTCTCTGCTGGTGAAGAGTTGAATGTAACCACCATGGGTTTGAAATGGTTAAACCTTCATTCAGGGCAGAATTTGCCACACAGTCAGAAAGGCAAGTACTTAATGGGGCTAAAATTAACTGACCAGCACTTGGCTTGGTATGAACCCTTCTTTTGCCTTTGTAGGAGTAGTTCTCCAGCTTCTGAATTCATTCCTAGCTAGCAGCAAGCTGTCTGTGTTCCAGGCAAGAGAGCTGGGGCATGCAGGCCTGGCACAGCGGATCTTGAGCACAAGTGATTTTTAGACAACACCATCAGTGTTGCTGCCCATTGAGGAGAGTGGATGATCAGCAGCTGTCAGGGATGGCAGAAGGAAACAGGCTGCCCAAGGCAGTGATGGAGCCCCGATGCCTTGAGGGATTGAAAAGCCATGGAGATGTGGTGTGAGGGATGTGGTTTAGTGGTGACCTGGAAGTGCTGGGTTAATAGTTGTACTTGATGATCACAAAGGTCCTTTCCAACCTAAATGGTTTGGTGATTCTGTGAAAGCAGGATTACACTGATAAAGCAAAGAAGGCACAGAAAATGACATTGCCAAAGGAAGGAAGAATATGAAAGAAGAATGAAAGCATGAGCCAAAAACATGAAAGTGCCAGAAAGTGGAGAAGGGAGAAAGAAAACAACCTTGCCTTTGAGATATGCTCTTACATATAACTGGGCATGTTAACTCAGGTAGCTTGGCAGGCAGCCACTGGCTCTGTGTTATTGGGGGTTGGTATTGATGGCAGCTGGTTGCTGCTGATGGGATGAGTCACATTTTCTGCCTCCCCTTCCTTTTATGGCCATTAATGATTCACATTTGATGTGGGCTGCTGAGTTACACCACACCACGTTCCATCTGTATTTGGGCTCAGGAAGTCACTTTCAAACATTGCTCCTCAGATATGAAACTGTGCCATGACTCTTAGAAGATAAGCTGAAAATCTGGGAGCAGAACCCCCATGGGGTTTTAAGGAAAGGAAACATTCACTGACTCCTTCCCTCAGCAGTTTCTCTTGGAAACAGGAAGATATACCCATGCAGAACAAATATGCTGCAGTTCTCACCAGGTATAGCTGCTCCTCCTCAGGAATCACAGTTGTACTGACCCTAGCAGATACTCTCATTGATTTGGAATACAGTACCTGAAAGGTTTTTAAATGTGTTACCAACAAGAAACCAAAATCTTACCACCTGCAAACTTCAATGTTGGCAGTTTGCATATAATGAACACAGTGCTGATGTCAGTCTGGCTCAGTGCCTGCAGAATTAAAGCTGTAAAGGCAAATACTAATCTTAGGCCAAGAAGCTCTCTGCTTGTCCTATCCTTAGCAGAGAGAGCACAAGCTTTCTTTTGTTTTCATGCTGTTGCTTTGAACTACTTGGTTAAGCGTTGATCAGACTCTTGGTGGGGACAAGTCTAGAACCAAAAGAAAGCTTCACTACTGGTAGTCCTACCCTCCAAACCAAGTGTAGTTGGAACACACAGACTAAAATACTCCAACTTCGTTGTATCGTTTAGTTAGAGCTAAGAGAAATGAACAGGGTAGTGTAGCCATGTATTAGTGATACTGAGGATCTGCGAGCTAGGGCTTGCCAAGTTATGGGGATCCGAATGTCCATTGTGTGTGTTTGGACTGGGACAGTGTAATAATGAAGACTGGTAAAAGCAGAGACCCAAGAGAAGATTACAACAAAGGAAGGACCTCAGGTAGATCAGCAGTTTCAGGGGAAAGTCTTGAGCTTATCCTGTAGTACCTAAGGTGGAACTTGGACACTGCTCGGGTGGTCTTGTAGACTGTTTCTATTGAGCTTGTTTTTAGCATGTTTTGCCACCTTGTTGGCAGTGAACTTGGGGTCCTACTTTGAAAACAGGTGTCTGAAAACCCAAGATTCTAACCAAACATAATTTTCAGTTGCTTCCACAAACTTATCGAGTGGGATTAGTGATGCAAGGAGAGGACAAGCAGTCAGACCTAGTGGATAACAGTCAGCTAGCAGAGAGCATGTTGGTACCATTGTCATGATGACCAAGGACAGGACCCTGTGAAGGCACACATGGTACCAAAGCAAAAATGTGAGGGAGGTCGTGATCACAGGCTGGTCTGAAGATTCAGGAGTCTGTGCCAGCTGTGAGGGTAATACCTCAAATACAGCTTGGCATGGGCTGATGCGCAGCTAGCACGTGAACGGAGAGCACAGATACATCAGCGAGTGATGGATAGCTCCTAGACACCCTGATGAGACAGGCTATCTGGGGTAGATGATTCATAAAGATATTGCTGATGATGCCATAAGCTTTTCCATTCTAGGTTGGCCTCTGCTAGCAGTCATTGTGAGCTGGATAAGGCAAACAAACTGTAAAATACAGCACCACCATTTGGGTGACTCTTCACACAATCACAGAGTGTCTTTGGTTGAAAGAGATCTTTAAGATCAAGTCTATCCTTTGACCCAGCACTGCCAGGTGAACCCTGACCCTTGTCTCTCAGCACTACATCTGTCTGCCTTTTAAATACGTCTAGGGATGGTGACTCCAGCACTGCCCTGGAAGCCTGTTCCCCTGTGTGATAACACTTTTGGTGAAGAAATGCTTCCTAATAAGTAGCCTAAACCTCCCTTGGTACAGCTGGCAGCCATCTCCTCTGGTCTTACTGTTTGCCACCAGGGAGAAGAGAATGTGCCCCTCCTTGTTCCAACCTCCTAGGTTAGGTAGTTGTAGAGAGCAATAAGGTCTCTCTTCAGATTCCTCTTCTCCAGAATAAAAACCCCCAGCTTCCCCAGCCTCTCCTAAGAGCACTTGTGCTCCATACCCTTCACAAGCTTTGTTGCCCTTCTCTGGACCCACTCCAGCACCAAAATGTCTTTCTTGTGTCGAGTGGCCCAGAATTGAACACCGTATTTGAGGTGCAGCCTCACCAGTGCAGGGGGATGATCACCTCCCTGTTTCTGCTGGCCACAGTGTTTCTAACACAGGCCAGGATGCTGTTGGCCTTCTTGGCCACCTGGGCACACTGCTGGCTCCTGTTCAGCCACTGTCAATCAACACTCCCAGGTCCTTTTCCAACTTGCAGCTTTCTAACTACACATCCCCCAGTCTGTAGGCTACCATGGGGCTGTTGTGACCCAAGTGCAGGACCTGGCACTCGGCCTCACTGAACCTCATACAATGGCCCACTGATCTGACCTGTCTAGATCCTGCTGTAGAGCCTCCCTACCCTCTAGCAGATCAACACCGCCACCCACCTTGTGCCATCTGCAGATTTACTGAGAGTGCCCTCAATCCCCTCATCTAGGTCATTCATAAAGATGTTAAAGAGAACAGCTTGTGACCAGATTTAGCTCCATTCACCACCCCGCTTTGGCCCAGCCCTGCAACCAGGATTGATCCAGTGCAGTGTGTTCCTAGCCAAGCCTTGTGCCAGGAGTTTCTGGAGAATGCCTCAATGTGGAAGGAGCCACAGCTGCTGTAGAAGTACTACACTGCTTTTCTTACCCTTTTTTTGATCTAGGGGACAGCATTTTGACAGTGTCACCTCCAGCATCTCTTCTTGCATATGGCAATGTGATTTCGGTCTGTACTCATCGGGGTTTTGTTCTTCAAGGAGTCAGATAGCTGCTGCTTTCACTCCAGCAAGCCACTGCGCTAAGCATGACACCGAGTCAGGTACTGGGCAGAACGTACCTTGGGTTACGTTTTTGTTCAGAAAGTTGTTGTGCTGTAAGCTTATCCATTTGTGAGCCAGCTCTCCTCTAGTTAATGTTCTCAAGGACACTGATTCTGCCTTTACTAGGTGACCAGCTCTCATGTTGTCTGCGTCACTGTGAGTGGGACTCTGATTGCTTTCAGGGCTGGTTTTTTCTTTAGTAGGAAAATCCCACCAGCCCTTGGCCTCTTGCTGAGCACAGAAGTGTAAATTCATGACCAGGTGTCCCCTGCTAAGGCAAAAATGAACTTTACCAATGATCTCAAAACAAGCAAGACCAGCCAGTAGCCCCATAAACCAAAATAAAATAATTCTGATCTGCAAACATGAATTCAGGAGAAGAGTCTTCATCTGACAGGCTGATGTGTGATTATGCACTTCCCAGTCCCCCGGGACTGCATATGGCCTGTCAGCAGGAAGTCCTCTGGTTTAATGCATTCCAGATAGGTTGCAGAAAGAGCTCTCCTATTGTCAAAACAACTTCTGTCTTTTCGTTTGCCTCTGAAGCTCTTTCTAACATGATGGGAGATTTGAGTTAAAGTGCAGTTGGCATATTCATGGCTCAGCCTGAGGAAACTGCAATAATCATAAATGCAAGATTTCAGCCCGGCTTCACGTGTGCAAGGAGTCCAGTTCTGCGCTCGCACACAGTAACCCACCCCGGAATCATGTGGCACCTTCTCTTACCAAGTAGTGGACCCCTTCCTTTAAATTGTCCCTCACAGAGCTGGTCGCTCTGTCAGTCGGGAGATGCATCAGTGTACAAATGAAACTGTGTACAGAGCTCCTCTGTTCTGTTTGTTTGAAAATCAAACCTGGGGAACAACATTTTCCCTGGCCATAATATTTTGTAGAAAAAACCAGAACTTATTTATGGAATGTCATACAATCATAGAATCATCATGGTTGCAAACGACCTCCAAGGTCATCAAGTCCAGCCCTCACACCAACATCTCCCTAACCCCTAGACCATGGCCTCAAGTGCTTTAGCTACTCATTTTTTAAACACCTCCAGGGATGGGGACTGCACCACCTCCCTGGGCAGCCTGTTCCAGTGCCCAACCACTCTCTCAGGAAAGAACTTCTTCCTAACACCCAGCCTACTCTGATGCAACTGGTGGCCATTTCCTCTCATTAGTAATTTGAATTGGCACCAGCCGTGCTACAACCTCCTTTTAGGTAGTTGCCCTCCTCTTAACTCCCTATTTTAAACAGGGGCAGTAGTTTTGCTGGGAGAGCTAAGAAAACCTTTTCTCCAGATATAGAGCATCATCCCCTAAATCTGTCCCCACAAATCCCACTGGCAGACACACCCCAGCCCCAGTACTGTTTGGGGCTGTGAGCAGTGAGCATATCGCTGGGTTACACCACCCGCCCCGCAAGCTGTGGTGCCCGTGTCTGTCAGGAAAGTCCTCACCACAAAGCCCAACCAGCACTCCAAGCTTGTCCAAGTTTTGCAGAATTACTGCAGTCCATTAGACAGAGACACTGCAACTTCGTTTTTCATTGTAAAGAAAAATCCCAGTGTTTAAACATCCCAGTGTAAAATGTTCCCATCCAAATAACAGCAGCAGCACCAGCAAATCTGTCCTGAGGTGAAACAAATACTGCTACTGAAAGGAATATGCAAGCAATTTCAGGGTAGCATGCAGGTCATTTGTACTCCTCCATTCAGTTCTCTGGGTTCAACATAAAAAACCCAAACTGAATAAAAGAAGAGACATCCACATAAAATTTACAGCGAAGGAAACGTATAATTACATCTCTTAGGCCATCTAACTAGCACTTGCGTGGCCAGATGAGGCGAGCAAAAATGGACAGTGTCCATTTAAAGAATAGGGATAATCTAAACAAGGAACATTTAAACGTTCCTAATAGTAGCGTGGTTACTGCGCCACACCATTTGTTAAAAGAAGTTGAATTTAACTTACTGCAACTACTGCAAAGAGAGAAATTAGTATTTAGCACATCAGACAAAACGCACACAGCAGAGAAACCCATTTCTTCACAAGGGATGTGCTATCACTTTTTAGCAAACCTCAGTTCTGCTGGGGGAGGGACAGGCTATGACGGGCTCTCTGAGGATGCTGGCTAACACAATACCTTCCGTGCACAAAGGGTTTCAGCGCAGCAAAGCTCTTAGAAAAGTACTCTACAGGTTTTAGGGAGCTCGGTCATAGTATTTTGTGCCCTATGGAGGTGATGCATAATGCTGTTCATACTAGTAACTGATGCACTGCTGATGCAGGGGATGTCCTGAGGTCAGATAAAAAGCTCAAAAAACACCACTCCAAGCGTACAACGGGAAGGAACGAGACAGTTCTAAGGTCGGAAGTGAGTGACAGAAGACAACCTTGCACTCCTCCATGCTACCGGGGGAGAAAGCTCTGGTTCCTGCAGAAATGCTCCCAAAGCGCTGGGGAGTTGAACTGTTGCTGCAGTTAACCTTTGCTCAGGAAAGCACAGAGCTTGTTCCAGGAGCCTACACAAGCGGTAGCCAGCAGGGAAACAGCGAGGGTGAAGGACTGCGCTTAACGCTTGCCGCGCACAGCCAGGGAAAGCTCTGAAGGAATCCAAACAACATCCTGGCTGAAGCTGGACCCGAGTACCCCAAGTGCTGATTGCAATGTCCCAACCAGGGTGACAAGTGCCTGTACTTGATTCACAGAATCACAGACTGCTACGGGTTGGAAGGGACCTTGAAAGATCATCTAAGCCCAACCTCTGTGTTCTCTCTTATGGGAGTAATACTGAGTAACCCACAGCTACTGCTTTCTGAGAAAGCCCAGACACACACACACACATAGACACGTCATCCACCCACCTTGGTTCCTGTATAGAAGTCATCTTTTGACCTGCTGCCCATAAAAGGGAACTGCATGTGTGTGTGAGTGTCAATGCCCCCGGGGAGCACCAGCTTGTCAGTCGCATCCAGTACAAGGAGTCCAGTCAGCGGCTGAGGGTTGAGGTTTGGTCCCACTTGCTGCACCTTTCCACCTTCTACGTACACATCGGCCAGCACTGAGATGTCATCGTTCACGACTTTCCCACCTCTGATCAAAAGTCTCTGCCGAGGCAGGTTTTGGCGGAGCATGGGAGCCTACGAGGCGAGAGTGGGGCTTCAGCTCAGAGGATTGCTCTTGCCTGAGAGTCTTTCCCTTCTCCCAGAGGAGCAATTGCCTCCAAATGGCCCTAAACACACACCACAGGGTGCTCTTTGAACGGGCACCAGAGCAACTGACCCCTGTGCCCTGGGCAGCTCCACCTCCCACCTCCAGCGGAGCAGAAGCCTTCGGAGAGCACAAGCGGCCACGCGCAGGACAGCGGCCAAGGGCCATGCTGGGCCCAGTCTGCTCCACAGCCTTTGCTCGGGGAGATGGACTTTCAGGAGGCTTCGGCTGGGTGCTCGCAGCACTGTCTGCAGCCTGACCCGTGCACCCCAGGGGCTGTTCTGAAGGGGTGGCTGCTCCTGGGCAGAATGTGACCCAAGCTCTTTGCAGTGAGGAAAGCAAGGGAGACCACAGGAGAGGCCAGGGAGCCCAAGGGTGACCTGAACTCTCCCCAGGAAAGGCCGGGGAGTCCAAGGGACATCTATGCTCCCTGCAGCAGTGCTGAGTTGCCTGTGCAGAAGGACCAGCACAGTGTGGGGCTGCAGTAGCCCGAGCCCTCTGCTTGCCCCAAGCTGCTGTGGTGGATTCCTGGAGGCTACCAGGGCCACTCCTCACCCTGTCCATGAGCAGCTCAAGCAGCTGGGCCACTGTCAAGGGAGCACACAGGTATTACCTTCCTGCAGCTGTGGCCTTGCACTAGCCATGGCCAAGCCTTGCTGACCCTGCCTGGCCCAGGCCTGCCCCAGCCCAGCGCACACAGTGAGGGGTGGGAGTTGGAACGGACCTCTGGAGCTCAGGTCTTCCAACACACCAAGCATCACTAGCAACAACCACTCCCGCAGCTGGGCCCTTTCTGGCAGGAAGGGAAAGGGAAGGTTGTGGCTTCTGTGGTGGGTTTTCTATTGGGCTAGTGTGACCCCAGCGAAAAGAAATGGCTTATACTCTTCAGAATGTAGCCCTGGAGTAAGAGGAGAAAATACAGAATTAAGACAGCTAGAAAATGACTTAACTTGGAGCAGCAGAGGAAAGACCTGCTCTGCACCATGTCAGAGGCCCCTGCTTCTCTGGACTTCTGCTTTCCTCCAATAACCCACTTACCCAGCGGTGACACTGCTCATGTGTGTCCCTGAACCTGCTGAGCACCAGCATCTTCATGATCCCCTCCACTTCAGCGACTACAGCTTCAGAAGAAAGAGCAGTATTCTGAGGGTGCACACATAGACCACTGAAAAGATACTTAGAAAAATCACATCAGATTAGGAGAACACCTTCCCGTCAGCACATCACCTTCGTTCCTTCTCTCCCAGTGGGTAGGAGAGCAAGCTTCTGGCACTACTCTCCTACACATCTGTATCCCATCCGAAAGAGACTAGTGCATCACATTAAGGAATAGGTTTGCAAGAAATGGACAACAGAAGTTTGGAACATTCAGATGATCTTGAGGACATCTGAAAGTCATTGTAAGTAAAACACAATCAGTTTAAATTCTTTTATTCACATACTCACCACCTTCCTCCTGCTAGTTCATAGCTGTAATTTTCACATCTTACTCCATCATAGAATCATTAAGGTTGGGCAAGACTTCAAAGACAATCAAGTCCAACCATCACCACCACCATGTCCAGTAAACCATGCCTCCCATGCTTCCAAGTGCCCCAACTATGTGTCTTTTGAACATCTCCAGGAACAGTGACCCCATCGCTTTCCTAGGCAGCTATTCTGATACTTGCGAACAAGTTTTTCCTAATGGTTAATTTAAACCTCCTCGGCACAATTTGAGGCCATTTCCTCTCATTCCATCACAAGTGACTTGGAAGGAGAGACTGATCTCATCCTGTCATAGAATTGTAGAACGGCCTGTGCTGGAAGGAACATCCAGAGGTCATCTAGTCCAACCCCCCTTAGTGAGCAGGGTCATCCTCAACCAGATCAGGTTTCCCAGAGCCTTGTCGAGCCTCACATGGAGTATCTCCAGGGATGGGGCCTCAACTACCTCCCTGGGCAACCTGTTTGTGTTCAATCACTCTTCTGCTAAAGAACTTCTCCCTAACATCCAATTTCAATCTGCCCTTCTCTAATTTGACACTGTTTTCCCATTCCTATCACTAGAGGCCTTCAGAAACAGTCCCTCTCCAGCCTTCTTGTAGCCCCCTTCTGGTGCTGTCCTCCCCTTGGCTTCCATTTCCACATCCTTCTTACCATACCCCATTTCTGAAAAGCCCTTTTATCATTTCTTGAGTCTTCAGTTTTGTCGTAACAAGATTCTTACTGGCATTAAGCGTCAATGCAAGCTGGTAAAGCAACTCATCTAAAAACGCAGGAGGTGCAGACAAACAGGCTTTTGGATAAAGATTTTTATGAAGCCTTAGGATGAACAGTGGGGAGGAAGTTCAGCTAATAAAGGTACATTAGTGTATCCAGGGTACTTATTAGGGTATTTTCCAGCAACTTTCCTTCAAGAGAACAAGACTGGGTCATGAACCAGACTTTCAGTAGAAGGTTCTTTTGTTCTTTACGCTGTGCATAAGCTGCTGTTATTACTGGTTAGGAAGTGCACCCTGAACCAAAACTCCATCGCTAATGGAGAAAGTCTGCTACCTTCTGCGTACTCCCAGTGAGCTGTCAAAGATCAGGACAGGCTTGTCCTTGATCCTTCCAGAACACATCCCACTTTGGGCAACAGAATTGTAACTGATGACCTAAAGGAGTTTGGTTGGCAACTACTTGTTTTCAAAAACCCTCAGGTGAGAAAGAAAAGAAATACAGCAAAAAAAAAAAACAACCCCAGCCTCACAGACCAACAGAAAACAGGCGACAAAACCCCTGATCACAAGTCTAGCAGATCACAGCCGTTCACTTCAAACACCATTTACGGGAAACGTGCGTTACTTCCTCAGGACACCTGCAGGAGCATGAGCAGACCAGTAAACATCCAATTTGCAGAAAGGAAGTCAGACCTCATTCCAACAGGAAAAGCCACGATTAACTTGTATCTGCAGTGAGTACTTAACGTAAGGACTCACTGAAACAGTACGCATCCCAACCCTGTGATTTCCCCAGGCTCAGTCCAAGCTTTGCTACAAGTTCCTGCTTTGCCATTTGGATAGGAAGTGGAAAACAAGGTACCGTAATTGATTTCAACATCCTCTCCGGGAATCTGTAGTGAAGGAAGAATTACCAGCAGTACTGGCTGAACTTGTCCTGAACACAGCTTTTACTGCGGAAACAAAACAAGCCCTCGCAGCATCAGGAGCTTAGTCAGCCCACCCTCAATGTTCCAATGCAAATGAAAAGGCAAGAGAAGAGTGATAGGTGAAAACGAACAACGATACACTCCTTCCACACTCAGAAACCTTTACGTGAGAAAAGCCACCTAACAATAACCTACACCCTCCAAAGCGCTCAGATGAGTGTGATTTATTACAGAAGATACAGTGAGTCATTTAAACAAAACACAAGTTCAAGCTCTCCAGAACAAAAGGCAACAAAGCAATATGACTAAATGGAAGTCTCAGTAAAGCCAAACCAAATCACGAGTTAATTAATCAGAAGAAAAACTGGTAACTCCCACTAAAATCACTCAGAAAAAAAAAAAAAAAATCACTGCAACAAATGAGCCTCATACAAATATGAATTTTATTTACAATTTTCCAAATTCCCAACCAAATCCAACTTCTCAGTGAAACGTGTAGCATTTCTCCTTTAAAACAAATTCAACATTGTGTTCTTTTTACATCTGCAATACGGAGTCCATAGGTACATGCTTTGGGGCATCTAATCGAACAAGTTTAGAACACTGTGTTTTTAACACTGAAGGTATTCTGTGAAGACTCTTTCTTCCAAACGGATCTGCTTCAGGGACAAACATTTCCATTGCCACTCTCTAATGACAGTTAGGAAGGTTTAAAAACCCAGTATTTTATACCAGGACATTCAGTTCACATGTATTTCGGGGCATGATACCATGTTCCTATTGCAAAGTCGCCTGCTCTATAAGCAATGCCATTGAAATCAGACTAAGGATTACCCACAGATTTAGATATTATTCAATGTGAATAAAAATGGCCATTGATGACTTTTACTCGTGTATGTGTAATTATGGGCCAATCTGTACCTGCTCTGGTACCAGTGTGATGCGATCTGTTCTGAAACTTGAAACCACATGGGTCATTATAATAAAATCTTTTACAAGTGTATTGCACATAAGGTTCCTCGAAAGCACAAATCGACATAAATGTGTCTTGAACTCAGAATTCACCTGCTCTCATGAATTAAACCAATCAGATGGTAAAACTGCTTATTGTTCTCATCCCAGTGTCTGTGAATGAAGAGAAGAGGGAGAAGATATACACACTTTGGAATCTGTTCAATTGTTTGTCTCTTCTGCACGTGATTTGTACTTCAGAGATGAGGATTTAAAAAAAACAATAAAATAAGAAGCCAGACAGACCTCAGATTTATCTTTAAAAGTACCTCAAAAACATAACAAAAATTCAATTTAATTCCGATACATATTAAAACATTTTAGTCAGTTCTGCCCGACAGCATAACACGACAGAAATGCACAAGACTTTAAACATGCTTTAAAATGACATTCAACAAAGTATTTAAAATTTAATAAATAGCATACAATCACACACAAATACATTTTCATACTGGATCTTTAAGCCTACTGAAAACAGACTGGCAAAGAATAAATAAAACAGTAGTTGACGTTGTTTTTAAAAGGTGTAGATTCTTCTTGTCACGCTAGTAGCCACGTAATAACCTGCTTATTACAAAATTGGAAGGTACGAGGTTATTTTTCTCCACTGATCTGGTTTGCTCCAACATGTAGTATCATTTAAAAAAATACACTAAGAGGGACTTATTTAATTTGTTTTTCAAACAACCAGTCTGCAACCAAGTAAACCAGTTTTTTTTAAATACAACGAATAAATAGGGAATTAGTAAAGCAAATTCAATTGCAACAAAAATGCAACACCCCAAGAAAAGAGCCATGGAAATATATAGCCATTGCAATATTAGACAATAATAGTACTTAAAGTGATAGTGCTTGTGCACTAAGCTCATTAGAGACCTTAATATGATTTTAGTGCAAATCCCTTGAGTCCAAACAAGCTTCATACCCTACTGTATTAGGGAAAGATCTATTACCAGTTGGAACTTACTCTGTAGTGTATTTGTACATAGCGAATGGTTAAAGAACTAACACGTATGGGAGTTATCTTCGGCCCTTTTTTACTTCAAATCAAAGAGACTAATGACTGGGGATTTCACAAACTGTATTTGGCTGTACCATATTAGAACGCAGTTTAGGAAGGTCAGTGCTATAAACACTTTTGCCATCAGTTTGTCTGTTATATCTAAGTTTCATAAATTATGGCATTTTGTACTTCTGAGAGAAAAAGAATGCTCCTGGAGAACGTTTCTCCTCCCTTGAAACGAGTTCACATTATGATGAAATTCAAGGATACTTAAAGTGTTGTATAAACTCAAAGAAAAGTACATATTTTACATCAACAATCCTTACCAGTATTTAGTATATTAAGTTACAAGTATGTTGGCAATAATACAACAGAGTCAATTCCTAAAGGAAAATAATTCTGTACAAATTCACCTGTTAATACGGGGTTAAACAGGCAGCCAAATAAGTCTTGAGCAGCCATGTTTCTGGTTTGAACTACAGTACCAGGATAAACTAAATTTGAAACTAACTGGGATAACTTCACTTTAAAGAATAACCATATTATACTGGATACACAAATCATGTATTCAGAGCCATTAAAATGTTCAACTCTAGTAGTTCCATAACATCATCCAGTATAAGAAATGTTTAGTCAACCACACAGGCTAAAATAGTTTTAACATAATGTCGTCCTGGATTTTTTCAAACTAAAAACTAGTTTTAACTGTGAAGTACAAAACAATGACAGATATTGCTCCAACTTGTACACAATCTTTCCTAAACAATCCGTACCTAGCAGAGTAATAATGCCTCATCATCACTAGTTTCGTTTTTCACTGTTGCTTCTAAGCAAGTGTCGGGTATCTGGGCAGTGTGTACGATGCCACAGCTCTCACAGGGGCCATCTCGACTGCATGACCTTACACCGTGATGTGTTGCACTGTAAGGCTGTCTAAGCCCTGGTCCTTGATCTGAGCTGAGATCAAGTAGAGGTCTTGAACAGTCATTCGTGTCAAAGTCTGATGCTACATCAGAGACTGGAATTAACATTTCAACATCATCATCCTCTTCTCTTCCACTTACCCCATTATCAAGCTGTCTCAAAGGACTTTGGTTCTGATTCACTGAGCTTGATCTCCCTAAAGTAAAGCGTACCCATCGTAAGCCTTGAGTCATGCGGCTTAGTGCACTAGTGAGCTGGTGACGCGCAGGACTTGTGCTTGGGGGCTCTACACTCGTCACTTCTCTTCCACTATCCACGTTACCACTACTGCCGGTCTGAGCAGAGGAACTCCCACATGCTCCAACTGTCGCTTCTACTGCTGTTGCAGGTGGGACTTTCTGAGGCAAGGTGGCAGCAACACCACCAACTGCTCCTGCTGTGTCTCTTCTTTCATTTTCTGTGTCTGTATCATCAGACTCAACTGAAAACAGACTTCTGTGAGTATTATTTCTTTCAGCTTCTCTATTAGTACTTTGGCTGGCAACATCATCTCCATCTGCTGAGACCAAGGCCAACGATCCAGAATGACGTGACCTTGCAAAATTAAAAATTCTATTCCAAATGTTACTTGATCTGCCGGCAATAGGAAGTCTGATTGAAGTAAATCCAAGCTGAGATCGTACTGCCAGTCTCAGGTTTTCCAGAACTGAGGCCTAAATGAAAAGACAAGCAACGATTAAGTGTTGACAGCATGTTGACGCCGTTCTGACAACTGCTGTGCAGCTCATATTCAGCGTATAACCAAAAAGCTGAATGCAGAGTCTGAAATATTTTTAAACGTTACATCTATAATATTAAAGGTCTGGTGTGTGTAGCAACCACAGTTCAATACCCAAATACTACAGTAGGATTCTGAAAATACTCACTCAAGTGTTTAACTACAGGATCAAGTCCACATTTGCATGAAGATTCTGTTAAGATACTGGATATGCTTCAGAATAGCATTTTTCCCCAAGTAAGCACTTACACGTGTATTTTACTTGGTTCACCTACACTGAACTTCATTGTTCTCATGCTGTCAACTTCATCTCCTTTGAAAAAGCCTTCAGACACACAGTATCAAACAGCACTTTGTGCACAACTTCTCCCCTTCCAATAGTTTGCTGCTGGAGAGGCCTCTACTCAGCTTTGTAAATCCAGCTCTGAAGGTATTTATCAGTTTTAGGCAGAAAACACTACAGACAAACTAGAACAATCAAGACTCCTCTAGCCTGAGACTACCAACTTCTAGAAAAACCTACCCAGACCTGAAGTCATAAGAAGCATATACTGAAAGCTGAACACATCCTGACTTAGTGCTGACTGCAACCACTTCATCATATTAGAAGTTTAATTTGTAGAATACAATTCTTTCAAATTTCACTATTTCTTAATTCTGAAAAATATATTTCAAACATATCTATACACTATTTCATATGTATATATGAAAAATGGGTCTGAGGAAGCTAAGGTTGTCAGAAAATCATGTTTCTTGAAAGTGTTCCTATGCACCAACCCCGCAGCACTTCCATACAGGGTAGGCACATGCAGGAAACAAGCAGCACTCTCATAAAGCGTGGGTTACTGGCATGTGTTAACAAGAAAATAAACCTGAAAAGGAAAGCATGGTAGCATGGTGCTACCATATCATGATTCTGTCTATTGGCTACACTTTAGTATAGTAGTATTGGCCTGAAAGGAAGAAAAGAAAATGCTACAGAACACGAAAATGTAGATTAAAGTTACAATATTTTTAAGTCATTTGCCTGTTATTTTGGAATCTTACCTGATTTGGTGAACAAACAGGAAAATCTTCAACTGGTGGAATTAAGCCCTGGGCAATTAACTGTCCATAGGATGGAGGTGCTTCTCTTCTTAACAGTTCAGCCTCAACCCTTGACAAATGAGTTTCGAATGATCTTTCAAAGTGAAAAGAAATGCCGTAAGACATAAGTATATGTGTAAAATCTTTAGCAGACTAGTATAATGTTAAATAAGAAATTTCAGCAGATGAAGTTTTACTAATTGATCAAAAAAATTAAAATACACTAAGTCCTTGCACTGATTCCTATGGCTCTGCCCAATTGAGACAAGAACAATAACATCAACACAAATTCCTAAACCACCTCCCATCAAAACACAGGCTCAATATAAGAGGCAACATAAGTTGAAATTGGATTACACACTGAAGAATGTGCAACCCCAGTATGAGATACTCCACAGTAAGCATGCTGTTAAATACAGAACGGAGAGATTTCATTGCAGAGGCAGCTTTTCCACACTTCCTTTTTGGCAACAGCATCCAAAAGCTGAACTCTCAGTAGTCAAGTAATCATAATACCATCAAAGAAGGAAAAGTACCTTTAGAAACCACAGGCAACAAAACTGTATGTCAATCAAAATTTTTGAACAAGAGGTGAAAAGACTTAAAAAAATTAAGTTTGAGGCCATCTCTTTTACTTACCTTCGCTCAAACATCCGCAGCGAGTACAACTTACAAGTACATCCCAGTGCAATGACAAGCAGCAGTCCACAAATAAGACTCCCAATGACGGCGGCAGTTATTACTCTAGTGGGCACAATGACTGGGCAGTTCTCTTCATCACTGCCATCACCACAGTCATCTTGAGAATCACAAACCCAACTCTCAAACACACAGCGGTTATTTTTACAGTGAAAATTTCCTGGCTGACAAAAGAAGCAATTTTTTTCATCTGACCCATTGGGGCAGTGATTCTGGTAGTTGCAGCGATCTGAACGAGGATAGCAAACACCATTTCGAGAGCAGGGAAACTCATCTCTTTGGCACATGGTACAGTTGGTTTCATCTCTTCCGTTTGGGCAGTGCCAGTAGCCATCACAGCGTTGCTGCTCTATGTAGCAACCCCAGTTTCCACCACAAGGGATTTCCCAGGGCAAACAGAAGCCATCTACTTGATAAGTGGCATTGAATCCCCTCGCAGCATTCACTTTGTCAGCACAAAAATGCACCCTTATCTGTCCTGAGGATGAAACAACTGTGAGGGGAGCATGAGAGTCAAATGCTGTTAGCACACGTAACAGCCTCCGTGGGTTCTCCTCTAACCCGTCATATATCTTGACATAGTCTCCATAACCTGTACCATCAAGTTTAAAATCAGTAAACCGCAAAATGACTTTGCGATGGTCACCAGTGTCTATCAGCCAGGTGCAGTTGCTTCCAGGTGGATAGAAGTCAGGATAGTTGGGAGAATTGAAAGTACCATAAAAGTAATTTAACTTCTGCCCACATGTTGGCACATCACAGTCTATTTCATCTACTAGGTCCAGACAATCAATGTTGCCATCACATTTCAGAGATTCTGGAAGGCAAGTGTACAGCTTGGTGAAGCGAGAAAGACACCGGAACTGATTATGAGGACGAGGTTGAAAGGAAGCAGCTGTCGGAGGATTTGCTTTGGCGCAGATTTCTTCATCTGAGTTGTCTCCACATTCGTTCATATTATTACACTTCCAGCTTTCTGGAATGCACTTCCCATTAGCACAATGGAACTGGTCACAATCACAATTTGGTTCATCAGATTTCCCTGAAAGAAAAAAACCCACAGAGGTTACAAAATATATTCTCTCTTTGCAATTTAGCACTTTATGGTTTGCATCACATATTGATTTGCTGCACCAGGTAGTTCAGAATGACAAAACAACTCTTCACAGTCTCCATAAATCACCACAATTTCCTTAAGTTTCAAAATCAGTCTTTTTTTCCAAGTTAAATTTCTGTCAGGACATCAGCATGAGCTTCATCCTTAGCTGCTCTCTCAGTCAAGAAAACACTCATTCATAGTGATTGAAAAATTTGGCTTCTATCACAAATCACAAAAATTCTCTCTCCTCTGTCACTGAAAATACAGAAATATTTTGTCCTGCAGTACTGGTTACCTCTTGAAATTGTTTCTTGTGAAGGCATGCAGAATTCTTGATTTCATAGGTTCTTATTTCGTACTGAAGTATCAATGGCAAGAGCAAAGCTGACAGTTGAAGATTACATATCACTACCAACCAAAGAGAAACTTCCATTCTCAGCTCTTCCCACTGCTCCTGCCTCTCTTCCAGCAACTGAGAGGGGGGTGCAGAAAAAGCAAAAACATATGCTTGCCTGAACACAAAATTAAACTATACTTTAAAAGTTACAGATCCAAGCAGTGGTCCAGAAAACCACATAAGGAAGTTATGTGTGTGTGGGATAGGGGTTTTTTTGTGTCTTTGGTTTTTTGTTAAGTCTGAAGAAAAAAAGAAAGACACCTTTAAGAAAATGATGTCTGCTACCTACTACCAGTCTTGTGCCATCACGAATATTTTTTTCAGGGTTTAATTTCTTGATGTTCCAAACATGGAAAAAAACCCCAGGTGACAGAAAGGCATAAATCCTCCTGAAAACATCAGATTTCTGAAGGAGTTCTGACAAAGAGGAAGCCACTAGTTAGACAGAAGGTAGAAAACAGAACAGGGGCAAACAAGACTAACAACAGAGAACAGGGCTTATTTGATGGAATAGTTTTGAAGATGTGTGACAGTGCACATATGAACTGTTTTACAAATGAGAGGAGTTAAAAACTCTCAGTATTTTTGATGTTCAGGAAATAGAAAACCATGATCATGCTAATATATAAAATTCTAACACTGCTTAAGGCTTGGAAATGTTTGGAGCCAATTTTTAACCATGCCTGTCTTCGTCCTCTGTCTCGGCAAAAGTTACTAGAGCAAGAATCACCCATGAGACAGTCTCAAACTATTACTACTGTTTACAAGCTTATAATTCATACCTGAGCTACCCAATATTTTCCATCTACAAAACCATGCCTGTACTTAAGACACTTATCATGTTAATAAGGTTTTAAATGGTGCGGGTTTTTTTTTCAAGAAAGAGTATAGCTTCTCAAGACAGGAAATGATGCAAATGTACAAAGAAACCCACCATTTCTTCCTTCTTTCTCCATTTATGCTAGTGCAAAGTCTACCCAGCTATTTTAACAACTGATCTTAATCTGAAGAAAAAAATTCATATCCTAAGCCATGTTAAAAAAACCTCACAAGTTGCCTAGCATTAATAACTGTCCCCTCAAATAATTCACTCTGCTTATTACTGTCAACACTAATTCAGTCAACTAAGAACTCTAAATGAACAATCAAGTTATACGTGAGACTAAAATAAGTTACACAGCGTGAACTTTCAATAAGCCTTGAGTACAGGAGATGCACATATTGATCCCTGCTAGAAGAAAGTAGTTGTTGAAAACACAAGATAAGAGATGGAACCATAAAACTGAATGAGGTATCTTTTGAAACATACCAGCAAAGTAGGCTAATCTGAAGCCTTTCCTGGAGATGCTATCATCTGAATGAAATCTGATCCAAACATGATCCTGTGTAGAGATGTATGGTGAAGGAATGGAGGAGCCGCATGCTCTATAGCCTTCAATGTTCTTGTAGCTTCCAATGGTTAACCAATCTGAGCTGCATCGTCGGGATCCTTCAACATCAAAATCTTGAAAGCTGAGGCAAAAAGTGAAAATAGTTTCAAAAGAGGTCAAAATTGCTACTGGATTGGGTATTACACAACTGAGCTGATGAATTGCTATACAGAACAATGGCAATTAGCTGCAAGCTCTTTTCTGGTCTGAAATAAAAAGAGTGGCTTCTCTAGCCACGTAAGACTAGGATTTAATCCTAATGGTGATGTTATTTTTATGTTATGAAGAAAGCAAGAACCCATTCTGTTAAGCAAAATATTGTACCCACTACTCCAGGAAGCTCAGTTTTGCTGTAAATCACACATTAAGCCCTCATCTTAAAAAAACTCAATTCCCTTTGTGCAGTTGTCTTTATGAGTCTTGTTTAATGATGTTCATACGCAACCAAGTGGTTTTATTTAACCCAAACATCATCAGAACGTTAGCTAATGCTACACTTAGCTAATGATATGGCTTGGCATTATACATACAGTAAAACGATTCAAAATTATGATTTCAGAGAAGGCTTGCTTCCAGCTGCAGTACTCTGTTACCCAATGGGTATGTCATGGTATGGCTACAGCTTTATAAAGTCATACTGTTGTGGTAATGAAATGCAAAGGACAGACAGTCTGGGGAAAAAAGGCCAGTACAGATAACACAGCAGTAAACCAGAAACAAAATGTGAAGTGTATGCTAGGGACGTGAGTGGAAGAAAACAGAGGAGAAAAAAAGGATCATATGAAAAATAAACCAAATGAAAAGATGAGAAAGCATTCTTCGTAGACGAACAGTTCCACCTACTTAACGTTGCAGTTATGACAGTTTAATATTTAGTAGAAACACTGTTTGAATTAAAAAGGCAGTACATTAGAAGAACTGATGTCAAAGCAATTACTTCATAATGAAGTGCTGCTCCTGAGGTCAGCAGGTCTGTACTGGAAACTGAAGTCATTCTGCAGTTAATGCAGTTTCAAGATCAGTCTGTGCAGCAGTACGCACTGCTATCTTGGTGCAGAAACAAGCCCAGATTTCCCTTGTGGCAGCAACAGGGAATGAACTGATGAGAACTTGAACCTATGATACCACATTGTTACATTACTTTTTTAGCGAAGTTATAAGGTATGTGAAACTGTGAGGGACAACCTCCACTAAAAGTCACCATTTCCAAAGCTGCAATTGTTATTTGCCAATTTCCTATTTATACCCCATCCCTTTTAAGTGCATCATGAAACTACACAGTAATGTGGCCTCACAAAAGTTTCCCTACATGATTTTTAACGCACATTTTGTATATGTCAGAGACAATAAAAAGAAATCAAATAAATGAGCACACGATTTTTCCAGTTGCTAACTGTCCAGATGATAGCAAAACACCTACGCGGCTGGGCAAGAGCAATTCAGAATAAAAGGAACAATCAAAAGCAAAACATTTGCAGGAAGGAAGAGGAAACAAGGACATACATCATCAGCAGTTAATGTCTAGTCACCACTTCTTCAGTGTATGTGGTTAATACAGGAACACTTTATTATTACCTTATAGTTATGATCTCTCCTGGCTTTGCATGGATGTACCAGCTACAGTTGATTCGGGCAGGATACTCAGAGGGCCACCCTGGACTTGTGATTGTCCCACTTGGTGATCGTATTTGTTCTGGAATATCTCCACAAGCTAAAACACACATAGATAATTGAAAGCAACTTGATTAATGCCATTTTTTTAAAGCCACCAGGACAAAATCCAGTCAACACTTATCAGGGAAAATATCCTATTGAGTTAGATCCTTCTGTAGTGGGTCTAGAGCAGGGCCACAAAAATGAGTAGAGGGCTGGAACATCTCTCCTGCGAGGACAGACTGCAGAAGCTGGGGTTGTTCAGCTTGGAGAAAAGACAGCGCTGAGGTGACCTTCTTGCAGCCTTTCAGTGTTTAAAACAAGTCTAAAAGAAAGATAGGGGTACTTTTTAGCAGGGGCTGTTGCGACAGGACAGGGAGTGATGGTTCTAAACTAAAAAAGGGGAGCTTTAAACTAGACATAAGGAAGCAGTCTTTTTAAACTGAGGATGGGGAAACACTGGAACAGGTTGCCCAGAGAAGTGATGGTGGCTCTTTCCCATGGGCCCTTTAAGGTGAGGCTGGATGAGGCTCTGAGCAACTTGATCTAGTTGAAGTTGTCTCTGCTCACTGCAGGAAGGATGGACTAGGTGACCTTTAAAGGTCCCTTCCAGCCTAAAGCATTTTTATGATTTTATGATTCTAAGACCCAGCGCCTTGCCATCATTAAAATACCTTTTACCAGTCCTCATACATATGATTTGAGGGCAAAAAGCACTTACCGCAGCACACTTCATTTATAGATATTAAAAGTTAGGTTTACAAGAGATTATTCTTAAAAAGGACTTGCATAACTACATTTCTGATAATGGACTAGAAACCTTGTTATTTATAGGACTAATTCTATGCAGCTGAAGTAACCCAGCCATTTATATTCTTACTTTATTACAGGTGTAGCTTTCCGAATTGACTTTAATTCAATTCCTTTCACTGGAGTGTTCTCAGCTCTGCTGATTTTATTTTAAATAATGAACTTATTAGTTTTAAGGTTTTGTTTCATTGTGTTTTCTTTCCCCTCTTAACAGCCTTATATCTAGCATCTGTCACATAACACATTCACCAGCTTCACATAAATAAGAAGGTCAGGCTTTCTCAGTACAGAGCCTGAAATTATGAGGAAGTTTCAGAGGTCAGAAAACACATTAAAAATAATTGCGCTCTGTGCTTTCATTTTACAACTTCCAAATGTCCAAAACTTGTGAGCTCTGGAAGTTTACTGCTAGCACAGTCAGTTACACACAGTAGTTTCAACACAGTAACTATTACAAATGAAGAGAGGCATTTTCATTATTGTCTGATGATCAAAAAGCTTTTAGAATATTTAGAATATTTACATTTTCAATACGCACTTGGTAAAAATAAATTGGCTGATACAGTGAACAAAACCAACGAAGAATAAACTGCATTTGCAATAGTGCAGAAGTTATGTCATTTCTTATTTTGTTTGGGTGTTTTTAAAAGCTTGATAGTAGATAAAATTAAGACAATTTCTAAACATAGGTTTAAAAGGATTAAAAAGACTGAAATGCTGGCTTATACGTGAATGTTCTGTATAGCTTAAACACAGAAATCTAAAAACACCACTAAAACTCAGTACATTTACTGTCTTCACATACAGCTGTGAGAAAATACTGCTTTAAACAAGTTCTTCACCTGCTTCTTGTTAAAACTTCATGCAAAATGCACAATGATGTATTAGCGTACTTTTGTTACAGAATACGGGAGCTGCCCTAATGTCTAGGGAGGAAGAAGACTCAGAATAAAGGCAGATATTGTATTTGAATATTCAATCAGCTATTCCCTGGGAACTTTTCATTTTGAGCAATCCCTGCAGGTGGTGCTCGAACACCACGATATTGTGGAACAACTCCTATGTGAATGACCAGGATACATTTTACAGCTCTTCAAGCAAGTAACAGAAGCACTAGAAAGAAATACTGGTTATTTGCGATTGAATGTTGAAGTAAACCAGCTTTTTTACTAGGCAGAAAACAGACATACGTGTAGCAGTACATGTAAAACAAAAGGTACCAAGCTTGCAGATGTTTGCAAGCAATTCCATGCACTACCTGGTTGCTACTGAAACAGCTTAAAAGCAATTGCCTTCAAGGTGAAATGTATAATATGACAAATTTCACCTTACACTAGGAATTAAAATAACTCATTAAATGTTAAGTTCATTCAGTTTTGCAAAGTTCACCTCCAAAAACTTAATCATATTACGAATACATGTTCAGTATGTGTCTGCTGAATACGAACACTGCTACCAAGTGTAAATTACTACTTAGCGCTGCAGCTTCCCATCCTGTGCTGGCACTGTATATCCTGACAACTATAATTTAAATAGTTCAACTCAATCTAGCTCCTGCAGCAGTTCAAGATGTTAACTTCTACTCATTACACAAGTTTGAACCGAAGACATTCACACAGAAATAGCATATAACCAAGACAGTATTTTCAGAGCAACGTAAAAACTTAGTTTTGGCTACATTCAGGTTTTCCTTAAGAGGTTTTCAGCAATACTAGCCATATCCTCGTATTTTATTAATTTCTTTTAAAACAACCTTAGTGGAAACAGAGAAAAAGCTAAGACTAAAGAAATGAGGGCAAAATATAACCAATTCCAGAACCTTTCAATATGGGATGAGACAAGCAGACTAAGGCTAGCATGAAGGCGCACGAATGATTACAGACACTAAAACACAGAGGGGATTGAATGACTGTCCTGCTGCAGAAGAGAGGAAAATCCAACTGAAAAAAGTATGTTTATGACAAAATGGGGATTCAAATAATAATGGGGAATCAACTTGAAAAGGGACATGCTGCTTCCTTAACTTCAAGTTAGCGAGATAAGCTAAACCATGTACTTTCAATACTGGTATACACTTATACACTGAAACATAAAAATTCTACAAACAACAGATCTCTCAGTTGCTTAAAAAAAATGTATAAAGGTCAAGATCAGCTGTGTAGAAGTTGCACTTCAAAAGTGTTGTCATTGTTAGAGAGAAGAGTTTCTCAGAGATTTTTTTAAACGAAGGATAAACTTTTGAAAACAAAGTTTTACAGGCAATGTGTAACGGTAAGCCTTTTCAAATCAATTCCTGACCCTCTGCTTATCTAGAGTGTTTCTTCTGCAGCACTTCAGAACACAATGTAACATACATTTCGCTCGTGTTTGTAAACAAGGAAAATTCCAGCAACATCAAGGGCACAGGAATTAAAAAAAAAAACCAGTGCAACTGACAGCATGTAAACAAGAAATGTTATCAAGAGAGTCAAATATCTTTACAGTAAATTGTGAAGCATTTTCATTTCTAATGTCAATTGCTAATGGCCCTGCAGGCATCTGTAATACAGGTCAGTTATGTTTATAGGAAATGGAAATTACAAGAAAACTGAGTATCTTCAGAATAATTTATTAAAAGTACTAAAAAAAACACTGTAAGGAAACACCATAATGAAAAATTAGAGTGAGGAAAAGAAGAGATGAGCTTGCAGTCAAGGCAGAAGCCTAAAACTAACTGAGAAGGTTACCCCACAAAGAAGCACAGACACAGAGATGCATGCCCAACAGGTTTTCTGATCTCATGCTGGTGGCTGCAAGATGCTCGGGTGGGAACAAATACCTCCTGCACAACCACATCTACACGTGTTGTCTTTTATTTCCCTGTATGCTTTGGCACAACTCAGCTCATCCATCTCCTACCTGTTTTAATCTCTTTCCTTTATAAGCCTTTATTAACAATCTATTAGCAATTCTGTCTTCTGCTTTGCTATAACTGCTCAGTAGATTGCAATGCTGTAATTGGGAGTGAAGATGTTCCACAGACTGAAGTGCAAAGTGATGGTCAAAAAAGCCTGCTGAGAGGCTAAGCATGGGTTTTGGTGTTTATGAATATTCTTGTAGAAGTTTTAAAAACATGTACAACAGTTTTCCTCCTTCCTGAAATTTGTTCACTGCCCCACATCAAAGGACATGACCACGAACCACCTTCAGGATGTTGACTGCTAAACAGAAGACAGTCAATGAAAACTTCACAGTAACAAATTCAACTTGCAAGTTATAACAAGAAAATAATTTAGAAGGCATGCAAAAATTCTGTAGCGAGATCTAGAGAAGTGAAGTACCTGTAGTAAGAGTGAACAACACGTCAAGGAAAAAAGTCACTTCAGAAAAGCAGGGAGAGGGAGATTAGGGATTTATCTTCACAGTAATGCCAGGAGATTAGTTGAGAAGATAAAAGAATTAGCTTTCAATGTGAACCACAAGATGATAAGGTACGCATTATATTGGACATGGTAAGGACACGAATGCAGCTGGATAAATGATCTGAAGGTGTTTAAAACAGCTTAGAGTAAAAAGAGAATAATGTTGTGATAAAGTCTAAACCATGAATAGAGAGGATAATTATGGCATTTGTAACTCTCAAGAGCCACTGAAAGTCTTATGTGGAGAACTACAGGGGAAGAAGGCACTGGAATCTTCCTGCAGGTCATGTTGAAAAGCTTTCATTTTGAAAGCCCTTTGCTCTGCAATACAGACACAAACAGTAAAAAAAATACATACATGATTACTATGATGAAGATTTTGTGTTTTCACCAGTGTGGAAGTTCTTTACAGCTGCATGAGTAGAAGGGAGGTGGGGTGGTTTTGCAGTTGTAACAATTGTGGTGATACCCCAAAGACACATTCTTTAGTGAGAGCTTACATACAAGAGACAACTTCCCATTACTGCTGATGATAGAAAAACCCTGCCCATAGATTAGAGGTGTAGCCATAATATGGCAGATATAATATACAGCTGAAGCATAAATAGCAAAGAGCACAGAAGTCTGTGCTATTAAACCATAATTTAGTAATGTAGGTCATGGAGCCTTATATTGGCAGCATGACAGGAAATCTACCATCAAGACAATAATTTTATTTTAAATCCTTTCTCAGCAACAATTGTCCAGCTTGCTTTCAAACCAAGCAACCGTTGCTTGGTTTCAACAGCAGGTTAAGGTTGGATTTAGAAAGATTAAGTATTATTTTACAATAACTCTGCTTAAAATTGTTATGATAAATGTAAAGCTGTCCAGGTATGTTGAATGAAATATATAATCTGCCAGTTCAAAACCATGTCTGGGAAAGACTGTGTCTCAAAGTAGCTGAAAAAAAATAATTAAATCCATCTCCATCTTTTATACCTGGGCCATACACCTACCACTTAAGATCTTCATAAGCATTGTGCGTATATACATACACTCCAACAACACATTTTGTGCTTATTTGTAAATGAAGTTCTCACTGGAACTTTCTTTTCCATAGTTAAAGGTCTGTCTACCAGCTGCTGCTATCCTGTGTAGACAGCACACTGTGTTCTCCTCTTCTTGGCACTGCCTATTCAGGCATGCTGGCCAAAGTACTGAAAGCCATCAAAAATTCCATTCCCCTCTTGCCCAGCAGATACTTTTCTGTCTGTATCGTGACCTGTGACATGACTGTTACAGTAAACAGAGGGATAAATGCTTGTTAAAACGTACCTGAGAGCTGGAAGGCTGGATTTTAGGCTGTCCATGGACCTTGCACAATCCAATTCTAACACCACTATTCTGACAGGGGCAAGTATACCTGTGCTGCTGTTTATTATTTACAGGGTGCCATAAATTTACTACTGATGTACTCCCACTGGATACTGTGGGACCTGAGCATGATGTTAATGGTGGAGAAAGCACTGGCTTTGGCTGGGATAGAGTTAATTTTCTTTTTAGTAGCTGGTACAGGGCCACATTTTGGATTGGTGCTGAAATACTGCTGATAACACAGGGAAGATTTTGTACTTCAGAGCAGGGCTCACACAGAGTCAAGGTCATTTGTGCCTCTGACACCACCCCAACCAGTGGGCCTAGAGTACAGAAGCTGGAAGGGGACACAGCTGACCCCAGCTGACCAAGGCGATACTCCAGACTATGACATTATGTTCAGCATATACAGTTGGGGGAAGAAGCAGCAAGAAGGGGACATTCCAAGTTAGTGTGTCTGTCTTCCCAAGTGACCATTACAGATTATAGAGTCCAGCTTTCCTGAAGATGGCTGAACACTTGCCTGGCTATAGGAAACGTTTTGCTCTGCCTGTGGCTACAGCTTCTGCTTTACCTAGTAGACTGTCTTTATCCCAGCTCATGAGTTTTATTACTTTCACCGTTCTGATTCTCTCCCCTGCCCCACCACGAGCAAGCTGTGTGGGGCTGAGTTTACACATGGGGTTAAACCACAGTATTATTCATGGTGGATGCTGAAAAGCAACTACATTCTTCATTATGCAGCACAAGAACAGCTAGCAAAGACCTTCGTGTTACACTGGTGACAATCTTTGATCGGCAAAAGGAAAAAGAAGGTAACAGAGACCATTCACTGGCCAGACATTTATTAACAAACTTAACTTTGTGCACAAGCAGCAAGATACTCAATACTGCAAGGATAACTACCATGAGATGTGTTATGTGTAAGCTGCTCTAAGAAATGTTTGCATTTTGACTCTCATTTTAGGTGAAGGGTGTGAAAATCAGTTTTCAGTTTCATTTCCAGGGATTAGTGGCAGCTGCCCTACTGAAAGCACCAGGCTTGTCTTTTTCTACTCACTTACGAGGAGTGTTTCTCTCTCCACTTGCATCTATTCTGAATATCTGACTTGTAAAACACTACCCAGCACTTTAGATGAACAACAAATAATAACTGGTATTGCTTAATGCCTTAGTGGACACACAGTCACACCTCCACCACAGAAGAGTCTCAACCATGGCTGCTGCCCTGAAGAGGCCTAAGACTGACTTGGTGGAAGAGAACAGAGAAACCTTTGAGCCACATGTGCTGCTTTTGTACCCCATATTCTCCCAGCTTCTCATCAGCGTCTCAGTTTCATGTTCTAAAATTCTTTTTTCTTGTATTAAGGAAACTGTGCAGTCAAGTGTAGAGCAGTTTCAGTTACTGCTTCCATCTCATCAGGTGAGACGCATAACTCCTGGATTTATATTATTTGATAGCAGCAGTGTCCAAAATTACATTTCAATAAATTTCATTTCACAAAACTTTACTTTGAGGAAGAAAATATCAATTCAACTTAAACCAACTTTTCTCTTAGTTCAATGTTTGTATGGAAAAATAATTAAGCAGTCCACTTAGAAAGGCATAATCTGTTCATGAGCATGCAGGTATCAATTTTATCTTATGAGAATTTTTCCATGTTCCAGTTGCTTCATTCCTTATTACATGCTGCAAAAGGCAGTAATAATTTTTATAGCCAAATATCTCTTCATAAGATACCAGGTGGCTTTCAATATTTACTATTTAAGTCATGCATGAAATTTAAACATTACAAAAAATGACTTACCCGTTGACACTCCTGAAATATGCACATTTTCAGAATGTTCTGCAAGAGCACCGTTTCCTAAAATTAAACATAATGAATAAGCTAATTTCCAAGATAAAATTTGTAAAAATTCTTTAGATACTCTTTTACAGAACAGAAAGAACAAAACTGAAGTTATTTAATTAATATTAAACATTAAAGGTTTGACATTCATTCTATTACAAAAGTTAGAGGCAAAACTAGATTAAGAGTTACTACACAAAGAAATAAAACCCAAGCATTGTTAGAGTACTAGATACAGTTAAATACACTAGAAAGTTTGGGAAGAAGAGACTGTTGGCAGCAGAGTTCTGAAAAAACTTCATACATTTTAGATGGTAGACTGCATGACTTTGCATCAAGGGCTATTTTCCTTTCAAGAGCAGTATTTTAATGCATTTTCCCCATCCCCTCCTGTGTCAAGATTTCTAAGTAAATGTTATGCAAATAAAAACATCTTGGGGAAGTCATCTATCTAGTCCATAATGAATTGCAGCCTATAGCCTTTATTCAGAAAGATGTCTCAGATACAGCCAGAAACTATCTACCTTCAAGGGTTAACTGCCCATTAACACTAAGTGTACTTGCATAGATGAAAAAGAAGACACACATGGTCATCAAGATTTAGAGACAAAGAAGTTCTTCCTCCAAATCTCATACTGTATTGTACTGCTCCAAAGAAAAAGAATTCTTCTGAAGCGAGTACCTTTGCTGTGGCCAGACTACCATCTGTCATGATGTGACAGAACAACTTGTATTTGTGCACACTTCTCCCACTGAACAGCTCCCATTCTCCTCTCCTTTATTCAACATCCTCTAACCTTTACAACACAGTTTTAGTAAAATCCTCCAGCATTTCAGGACAAGACCTCGAATTTCATAAATAAGATTCTTTGTACATAGGAAATGAACCCAAAACGTAAAAAGCACTCAAGTGAAAAACCCCCAACTCTTAATCCTTCTACATTTTACGATACTGAAGGCTTGCCATGTCACACTAGTTTCCATCTATGTGGAATCAGTAGTTCTACCAGCTCTGCAATGTCAGTGTGGTACGTTTGGGTAACAAGAATCTCAAACACATGAAGAAAACTCCAATTCCTTTTAATACTTAGAATCACAGAATTATCAAGCTTGGGAAAGACCTCCAAGATCATGAAGTCCAAACATCATCCCTTCAATCTGAGTTTAGGTTTACTAGATGTTCTCCCCCCTGCCATGAATGTTGATCAGTGAGAACTCAACATACCCATATGAAGGAAGAGTTCCTGAAATCTCAAGACAAATGCATGATGACCATGCCAAGCTTTGTAACACATTTCCTAGCAGCAAATACCCAAGCTAAGTAGCTGCTATCAGCCTGGGTGCCCTGTTTGCTATTCAATACATTTGTGCCTTCCTTAGTGCCAAGCAACACCAAGGAAATTATTAAGTTATCAAGTTCCTCTCTTCCCATCCATGACAACTTAAGTCTGTTAGAACTGACCTAATAACACACACCAAAGCAAGCAACTACCACAGCATAGCCCCAGCTGTGGCTGCTGCCTTGAAGAGGCCCCAAGTCCAACTTAGTGGAAAAGATGCTCCTCCATTGCAGTGGTTACACAAAAAACGTTTTGCAAATTGCTCCAAGGATTGACAACGAATGCACAAAGGCTTCATTTTTTTTACTTCCTAGACATCCTAAACATAACATAGTTAGAAACTTTGTGCTCAGAATTTGTAAAACAATAGCAAGTGTAATTTATCTTTTAAAACAATTAATTCTTGGAATCTTAAAAGTGAGATGTTTCCCTTTCCGATTTGAATGTATTAATTTTACTGCATATATTTACAAACCAAGTTCCTTTATTTCAGTGTAAAAGAAAAAAATCTATACTGTAACAACTTCCTTCAATATTGCAATGTATTTAAAACAAAAACTACTTCAAATACTGTATTAGTGAGCAACTATTTTCCAGTTAAACTATTTTAACAAGTAAAATATATCCCTGAGTTTTAAAGAGCTGTTTCCCACGTTATTTCTCCTTCCTGCACATCAACTAGCTTGCTAGGGAGTGTTTGCTGCTCTGATTTCAAGTCCTCAGTAACACTTGGCTCTAAATCTGTAAAATAAACACCATCCTTGCTGTAAAGTTATTTCCCTGGAAACTGATTCCACAGGAGCACATTTCTGATTGTCTTGTTTCCTATTATTTCAATCAACATAAGGAAAACTAACACATTCCAAGACCTCTTGTTTTAAACTAAAAATAGCTTACTGATATTTCATCTTTCCAGTTACAGGCAGGATTATTCACTGTTTTCATACTTTCAGAAAGGGGTTATTAGAACACACAATCTCTATCTGTAGTTGTTGCTGAACGCTGAAAATGAATGGTGTGACAAAAAAAAAAAAGAAGGAATTCACAAACATTTAGTACTATGAAAATCCTTGAAGTAATTACTTTGAAGACAGTCAGTATCAAGGCACTCCGCTGATGCCCTCAAAATCTGAATTACAGACAAGCTGCCTGCACAAAAAGATCAGGAAAACAAAACCCTCAGCATTTTAATGAAGTCAGTTCGGACAAAAATGCAGCAACAAAACATGAAAATACTGATATAACACCGACGTGAAGAAAAGCAATGCATATATAGAATCATAGAGTCATAACTGATTGGAAGGGACCTCAAAAGATCATCTAGTCCAATCCGCCTGCAACAGCAGGATCACCTAGACTAAATCACACAGGAACTCATCCAGGCAGGTCTTGAATATCTCCAGTGAAGGAGACTCCACAAGACTTTGGTCTTGTTTTTTATGTGGGGTTACCAGGGAACTAATCTCACCTGTGATGATTAAAGAAATTCCATTATGTTCCTTGTTCTCTCATTCTGAGAGACAACTGTTGTTTTTTAAAAAACTGTTTTCTGTGTCTCTCTGTGTTGTTCTGACTTATACGGAAAATCAGCATGAGATTCAGATACTACAACACTTAGTATAGCTCTTTAACCACTTGGTCAAAGCACTAAGCAGGGATATGATGTTCTGAGAGTGAATTTCTGCTCTGAATTGGCAACAGTCACCTGTTTGCTGTATAAACACCATGATCTCTGCTCTATTTTCTATGTATATTTTCTTTTGAGAGAGATAAATGGTGACATTTTTAAATACAAATTGAATACAGTGTTAGAAAGACATTGTGAACAAATACACTTTTATTAACCACAGCTCTCTTAATACTCAAAACTATCACCAATCAAAAAAATATTTCTGCAAATGCTTTACCTTAAAATCACATTTCAGTACAAACCTTTTTTTTCTTAAGTACTTCAACTTATTTTTTTCATCACTGACTGTTCATTTATTTACAAATGTCTTTCCTTGTCTTTCATAAATTGCCATAAGCCAGTTAAATTGTCTATAAATTACCTAGATTAATGACAGACAGACTCTATTGCTTTTTATTGTGTTGCAAATACACAGAGATTTAAGTTTTGGAAAAGAAATTCTCAACCCACATGAATAAGACTAAATCTCAAGAAGTTTAAAATACTTTTGTCTTCAATAGAGTATTATATACTATGCCCATCTGTTTAGAATATGTTTGATCAATCCCTAATGATTCTGTGAACAGGAAAATCCACAACCTTAACATGAACTGCTGTACAACACAGTGCTGAGCAGTTCCATCACACTGTACGTTTTCACTGTGTTAACCTTCCCTGCCTGAGCTTGCTCGAAAAGTGTATTTTCTGGTTCTTTGCACCAAGGCACAGTAACTATGTTTCATGAGAGCTACAGTGGACAGAGAAACAGAGCAAGATCTCTCTTGCACCCACACCTTTTGTTCCACCTCTGAGAATCACTGAGACTTGGTCCCAGGTAAAACCAGCTTTATACCGTAGCCTAGTATGTTGCTCAGCACTTACTCCAGCTTAATCAATATTCTTATAATTTCAATTATATGAAAGAGAACACGTAAAACTTTAAATTGATGTTTTTTGAAGTGCTGTGCTCAGTTCTCCTGAATGCACCATTGCTCCTCTTTTCTCTGTTTGCCTGTGCATTACCAAACCAGCTCATCGCATGTAATTACATTCAGAAGCTTGCTGGATGTACAAAACCACGTAAAACACATAAGCAAATCCATATTAAAACAATATTTAAAGAAGTAATTACTCTTAAATGCTGGAAATCTGTGTATCCAAATCCTGGGTGCTAGATTTTGAATAAAACATGCTTTTAGCTTCCATGCCAATTATTCCACTCTGAGGATTAAAAACAAAAAGAAGAAAAACCCGACATGGTTCTAATAACTGAAGCAGCAACATCATTCCTCATTTGCGAGTCTGCAGAGTTGCAGACATGAAAGGCTAAATTCTCTGAAGGAGTAATGGAGTGTGGAAGCCAGAAGTTTGATTTTAAATGTCTCTAGCGTATGTGTCACTGAGGCAGGGATAGGGGGGAATGAGGGCAGGCAGAAGAATGCTGTGATTTGGGGATTTTTTAACAAGTTACTCCTGTAGACACAATGAATCTGAGAATAATTTTTTACATTAGGGTTTTTCAGTTAAGAAACTCTGCCAGGGAGCAGAGCTTGTACCTATAAATTGAGCTCTGACTTACTGGTACGCCATGCTGCTCAGTGCCAGTATCCACACAACTTCTATAATTCTGTTGCTCACCTCTCACATTGGGTCCCATCTTGCTTCCAGACAAAGTGTAAAATTCTTATTGACAATCACAGAACATTAGAGATTGGAAGGAACCTTGAAAGATCATCTAGCCCAATCTCCCCACCACAGCAGGATCAAGCTGGATACTTTCTGAGTGAGCAAGGCAGGTCTAAACGTAGGAATAACCAACCTTTCCTGACAAGTAGGAACAATCAGAAACACAAGTGACTGACTCTAAACAAGTTCTTTTTTGAGCCCTGTCACCCAGGGCACTAAATCCCCACCACAATACTGGTTGGGATGTGAAGAAGCAAGCTAGGCTGTGACTGTAGTGTAGACTGGTTAGAGCTGAATGTTGATTGTCTGGGCACAAGACAGACATTGAAATTAAGCTGTCATATTTGTGTTAAGATTGCACGTAGCCTACTACCACAGCTTCACTGACATGAGTTACTCCTCACACCATGGTAACTTGTGTCCAATTCTCAAAGTTTGCCCTAAAAGAAGAGTGCTTAAAAAAATTAAAAGTCAGTATTACAAAATCTAGACAGTTATGGAGTAACTGGTTTAGAGTTACTCCACTCACTGGAAAAAGTCCTCACTGGTTTAGAGAAACAGCTAGACAGGAAATAAATGGTACAGAGGAAAAGCAGTCACTATTGGCAATGGGGGGAAACAAACCCGGCAGCCTCAGAGCCATCTGCATTAAGAACACATTGTGTTCAATAACCTCAAATCACAGGGGAATGGGAAAAGATTACAACAGTTAGACAAACACTCAAGTAATACTAAATTATTCAGGATAAAAGCAAGTGCTGGCTGCAAATAGATAGGGAAGTACTTAACACCAAATAACCAACCAGTAAAACAGCTGGCAGAGCTCAATACCATTTAAACACAGACTTGTATTCATAGCACAAAAAACCACCTCAAGTTTACAGGCATAATGATGGGCTCTGGAAAATTCAGGAATGAGATTTTTGTATTTATAGTCGATTGTCCCTCCTAAAGCATCATCACAGTTAAAAAGAAGGAACAACACTAAAAATCATTACTGCAGAGAATACACCCGAAAGCACTTTTATTCAACTGCCTTGAAAGTTCAAGTGCATCCTCGAAATTGTAACTTTGGCTCTCTCATCTTGGAAAAGGTTTAGCAAAACCAAAGTAGTTTCAAGGGAAGAGAGCATAACACAGTCAAAGGCAGAACACAATTAAGCAGAGGAAAATCAGGTTGGAGAAGTACTCGAGAGCATCAGATTAAACCAGCAGATTTCAGACCCAAAACAAGTGAGAAGAATTTGCTCTTCTCATAAAGCAGTTTTGAAGCTGCAGTTTCTCATGTGCCTCTCCTCTCTGGTTTTGTCGTTTCCCACTCATTCATACTTTCTCCTGAGCTTGAAGAAGTCACTAACATGGATGCTTTAAAAGAGTAAAAGTCATTAAGGTAAATATGTGCCATGTTTGTCAGAAAATGATATGCAGCCAATGTAACAGAGGTGAGAATTAGCCAGACTGACCATGAAAGTGTTCACCCACATGTCCAAAGCAGGCTCACCATACCTGCAGGCAGGAGACCTGCTCAAGCCAATGACCACCATGCAGGAAGAACTGAAAGAAATCTCCCCCGATGGACAGTCCTGTCCCAGTTAGAGAGGAACATCAATGTCTCCCTGCCTTCAAGTTGACTGAAATAAAGTGATTCATGAAGATGGCCACTCAGAGAAGCAGCCAACATTAGGCACTCTGATTTGCCAACCTACATCAAGAGAATCTGTATGACTTGGTACATTTTTGAAAACTCTTTGTGATTAGAATTTAAATAAATGAGATATGCTCTTGCTTATTTTGAGGCTAGGAGCAATAACAGAGCTAACATCAACACTCTCTCCTCACTGAGCTGTCCTTGTTCATCCCTGATCCAGCCCTGCTTTATCAGGCACACTGGTAGCTAAGCCACCCATCTGCAGTAATAGACAAGTGGAGACACTTGTCTGTTGAGATACCAGAGAAAGTGAAATGGATGACAGTCTCACCCAGTGCAGGCCAGGTCAGGATTTCTTAAACCCAGGCTTCTTCAAACTGATTAAGTTACAGTGAAACAAAAGAATTCAAGCAGCTGATTTCTCACTAATAAAATATTGTACTTTACATGAATCTCTCTCCATTCTAGAGTCTGCCATTCAGACTGACAGACTTAAACCATTGCTGCACTAATGCAGAGCATCCAACCATAGCTATCAGCTGCTTTGGCAGAAATCATCACTCGTTAAAATTAGAGTGCCTTCTCCTGTGCTGACCCAGATTTATACCTAGAATCATAGAATAGAATCATAGAATCATTAGGGATTGGAAGGGATCCTGAAAGATCATCTAGTCCAAACCCCCTGCCACAGCAGGATCACTTCACTGGAGAAGTTATAGAATCAGAATCACCTGTTCAAAGGCTGGATCATTGCTTTGGTTTTTTTTGTTGGGGCAAGGGTGGGGAGCATCTGACAAAGATGATAATGTCCAGAGACTGGATTTCAGCAGTCAAAGAGAAGCTAAACCCATGGTGGAAGTGGGCATTTCAGGCAACATAACACAAGCGTGGGAGGGAAAACGAGTTCAAATTACATACTGCCTCTGAGCTTTTCTTCATTATACTAATTTTTTTCTGGGCAACACCTCATATTTACCAGTAATCACAGAATCATTATGGCTGGAAAGGATCCCCAGGATCATCAAGTATAGCCCTCATCGCAACATCTCCCTAACTTCTTGACCATGGCCTCAAGTGCTGGATTTACTCATTTTCTAAACACTTTCAGTGATGGTAACTCCACCACCTCCCTGGGCAGTCTGTTCCAATGCCCAACCACTGTCTCAGGAAAGAACTTCTTCCTAAAACCCAATCTAAACCTCCCCTGAGGCAACTTGAGGCCATTTCCCCTTGTCCTATCATTAGTAATTTGGGAGAAGAGAGGAGCAGCAGCAGCATTGCTACAACCTCCCTTTAGGTAGTTGTAGAGACCAATAAGGTCTCCTCCCAGCCTCCTTTCCTCTACACTAAATAACCTCAGTTCCCTCACCTGCTCCTCATAGAACATGTTTTCTAGACCGTCTCACCAGCCTAATGTATCATCTGACAACCCCAAAAAATGATAACATGACAGAAGCATAATGCTTATTCTTCTTCTAAGTAACTGCAGACTCTTTAATGAATAAAGCAAGTTGGTCAGCAGCTGCTGATCTGTCTGCAACTTCATCATTCCACACTCCTCAATGAAAAACTGAGGAGTGAAAGATACTTCAAAAGTTTTGTTACCAACAGAAACCTATCCAAACATTCTGTGCTTCCATATCCACAAAATTTAGATCTTAGGGGCTAGTCAGAGTCAGCATAGCAAAAGAGGACAAATGTAAAGATTTGAGACTGATACCACTTCTACTTAGAGGAAAATGGAAAAAAGAAGAGCACACTGAAAGAGCACGGCCTGATTTTACACAGAAGCTGTGAAAAGCTATGAAAAACACATCCATACTTGCAAGATTTCAGAAGCTGCTGTAAGGTCTGGAAAAAACAAAATGACAAGAAAGTGCTGCGCTTGCAAAATCTGGATTTAAACCAGAACAATAATGTCAATGAAAGACTGCAGATGGCAGGCAGATAATTCTACAGACAGAAGAAAGAAAACCCCCGTCCGTCTATCCCTAAATCTTCTCAAAAGGCTTCAGCCAGGCACAGTCTAATCACAAAAGTGGACAGAAAGCAAATGAAGGAAAATGACTGGTATGTAAGCTTTACAACGTACTAAGGAACCGACTTCAGCAACGGGCATGCCTTGCAGAAATTAGTGCAATTACCTGAAACAGTAGCGATATGGTGAAAAGATCAGGTCCTGCCCAAGATATCGAAGCAGCTGCTATTTCTGCAACTGCAGTGCACACGCAGCCAGCCAACTCTTAATAAAAGCAAAGCCTAAAAGGATTCATTGGGATTGCTACTAAGTTACTTAAATATTGAGTCGATAGATGATTACCAGACATTTGTGATGCATTTCTTACTTAATAAAGCTGCCACTTTCCTCAGTCATTGACCCATTCAAGACCATCTAGGGAATTGACTCAGGAGTGCATCAGCGCACTATAAATAGAGCTGCAACAGGTCCTGCTCTCACAGTGCAGATGCTACTAAAACCAACAGAAAATACTCTTGAATGGCTTAAAGCAATAGGCATCTCAAACTGGGAAAGAAAACGATCCCACTGCAGGGCGGGCACAATGAAGATGTACATCCTTAACAAATTCATTACCATTAAATCCAGATGCATTTTGCTTAATGCAAACAAAAATGCTTTTGTCCAACACCACACCAGCCCATGCAGCCCAAAATTTTATCACAAAAAAGGATGGTGTTTAGGTGGGGAAGGATGCAAGTCTTGAGAGAGAGAGAAGGGAAGTAATGGACAGAAAGGTTGGTTTAAACCAGGATTTGAACGATTTCACTATCCAAAGAGAACTCCAAATATGCTTTTAATCACAACAGAAGACTTTTTATTTTGGTGTAGGGCTAAATACACTTTTCTTTTGGATTACAGCAAATCCATTAGGTTACCCATAGACAGCACCTCACACCCCCGCTATATATAGCCCCAGTATCCTTTGCCTAGTATCCACACCAGATGCTTCCATCCACGACTTCCCACAGATGTGGCCAAACCCTGCGCCAAATCAGCTTTCCCCATGGCTGTGGCTTGGCTGAGGCACCCCTAAGGTTTGCAGGAGCAGCAGAGGTACATCTTCCTCATTCAAATCATCAGATTAGGAGTAATGTGATAGATCTTTTTTAAACCTCAAAGTCTTGTGCAGCCTTAATGCTTCATTTATCATACACTTCTTGAAAAAAAATATTCACTCTTGTTCATTCCATCACTGTTTTTTGACAGCATTCTTCATCCTGGTATCATACTACTGCACAGCCACAGTGTCCTTCCCTGCCTCACCCCAAACCTACACATCTGCAAGTAGATCTCAAGGGTTTTCCAGAAAACAAGAGAAATATTTTATGGCCAAACCACCACTACCCTGGATATTCCTGCATTAGGTACAGCCACATCCTCCCAGGAAGCAGTACACAGGAAACATCCTGACCAACACACATTTGAAAGCCACACACCAAACATGTCAGGAACTAACATGTTTATTCCGGCTCCTCTGAGTGGCACCATGAGATAAACCAAATACAGACAAGAAGAGAAGAAAAAGTTTGGAAAGAAGCCATTATACACAATTCAGTGACAAGGTCACAGCAAAACCCAGGGGATTTCAGGATTTCACTTTTCTCTCTCCCAGCTGCTGTCAATATGCTGTAACAAACTATCCTGCATCACACAGAGTGGAGTAGTCCAGACAAAAGTAATTAAGCTCTTCTGAAAGGGTTCAGAAGCTAGTGGTGATGGTACGCAACAATATCCGATATTATTGTACCCAAAAATTACTCTGGAGATTTCTGGGGTCAAAATAACTGGACAAGAGGCATGGAAGAAAATCAGCCCCTGTAATGCTTCGCTAATGGGAGTATTCAGTTGAAATATGGTTGGGTCTCTCATGTATGACCTGGCATACCAGGTGAGACATGTGGGGCTCCAGAGACGAGGACCCCCACAACAGCCCCTTGCTATTACTGTTTAGTGATTTAGGTCTTTTCAAAGTGCAGCTCTACACCTTATGGTTAGATCATTTTTTGAAGAAGTCACATATACAGGGAGTTCCATATAAATATGAGAAGGAACTTCTTCCCAGTGAGGGTGACAGAGCACTGGAATGGGCTGCCCAGGGAGGTTGTGGAATCTCTTTCTCTGGAGACATTTTAAAACTCGCCTGGATATGTTCCTGTGCAACTTGATCTAGGTGCTCCTACTGTGGCGGGGGAATTGGACTAGATGATCTTTTGAGGTCCCTTCCAACCCCTAATGTTCTGTGATTCCTTAATAAACAAAATGGGGTAAACTGACCTATTTCTATGTTTTATTTGCCCACAGGAGATACAATTCATTTATGTATCTGAAAACATGCCTCCCAAGGCCAACCTTGCCAGTGAAATATGGTACCTCATTTGCGGTTTTTAATAAAACATTTCCATCAGTGACATGTTGTGCTGATGTATCTCTAATAAAAGACAGGACTAGGAGTTCCCTGGATGTTCATCCAAAGTCCTAACTGCTGAGGCAAAAACGAGGAATTGTAAATCTGAAACTAATGAGAATAAATAAAACATAGCTGCCAGGTAGTTCCATTCATTTAAGAACCTAAAAGTGTTTTACAAACATTCATCGTTATGCCACCCATCCAAACTGAGAAACGTTGTTAGTCCTAATATATAGATTTAGAGAGTAAGGGGCAGCGAGGCTGTTTTATTACATCACAACATGAGTCACTGGCAAAGTCAAGCAGAGGTGAAGCTGAAGACAGATGGAGAAAGGCAGCGTGAGGCTCAATCACTCACTGCCACACTGTGTAAGCACCTGATTTATTAAGACATCATCCGTTTCATCAAGTGCAAGAACATAGTGAATTTGACAATCTGAACTCCAGAACAAGCCCCCTGCGAGAGGGATGGATGCTAAGCCTGGTGCTGCAACTACATTAGATTGGCAAACCCTGGAGCCCCATTTGAGGGGCCAGCTCTCTGTAGTTTCTGTTTCCCAAAAAAAGAAAAAGAGCTCTGCAAAAAGACTGAAGAAAAACACATGGATGAACTCTTTTCAAACAAACAACAGGGAGAGAAGCAATGAGATTACTAGTGTTACCGAATTCCCACACACTCTGGCAGAGGCTCACTGACACAGAGGCAAACATCAGCTACATGTCAGGCATCTAACGATTTGTATAGCTCTGAACCTTCACTGAAACCTAGAGGAAAATGTCTAATCTTCACACAGCCAGACAACTGTAGTCTCAGTACCTGCAGTGGGTATTGTTCTGAACTAGCATCATTAAGCCGTGTCTTGTGGTCTGCAACGCAACTGCAGATCTTAATCACGTATCTCCAGAAACACTTTGTTTTCCAAATATCTAGAGAATGAAGATTACACAACATGAAATTTGAGTCTCTCAAAATAAGCTTTTATAAAACTAGCTGCACACACGGCCATCCTACTCCAAAAGCAACTAAGTTAAGTAAATAGCATTCTCCTCAGCATAAGCTGTACTAGAGGATCCAGACCATGCCTAACTAATGCTGCATAATAATTCTTTGTTAGAGTTTTTCATCTGTGGGACAAAGACAGACTCATTCATCTCTCCAACAGATCGACAGCTCTTTTAACACTGCTGGACATTCAAAGTTCATTTAAACAGCTCCTGGGGGGAAAATTCACTGATCTGCATGGCAGTGTAAGAAACTTTCTGCCCCTCTCAATGTTTTCCTTGTTAATGAAAGGTACTGGGAAGCAGACAACATGTCCCTTCAGTCATGCGTGTTGCAGAAACACTGAACAAAATGCCAAATAATCACTTCACACATCATTATAAAATTAAGATATTAATGTCTTAATTACAGAATTAAGATATTAACGTGGTGTTTGTGCCTTTTAAAAACCCAGAGCACTGCATAAAGCCCCTGCCTGACGCACACAGCACCCCAGGGCTCGATAAGCCCTGTATTGGCGCTCGCAATGAAGAGAACCCTGCACAACAACCACGCACCGAGGCCACGGGTTTCTAAAAACGGGGAGCCCGGCCAGCAGCCCGCGGGTACTCACAAGGTGCTGAGGCCTCCGGGGCAGCCGGTGTTCGCGGTAATCGCCTGGAAATCTTCCCGGTGGAGTTTTCTGGTGATGTCAACAACAGGGAGGATGACTTGGAGCCAGATTTCCATTTCTCATCCGTACGCGGCCCTAAAAGTTGGCACAAGACCGCGAAGGCTCAGCGTTTGTACCCCCAAACCTGAACTAACCCCCTGCGTCGCTACTGGCGCCGGGATGCAGGCGGCAGCCGCAGAGTTCACCCCGGCAGCCGGGCTGCTCTCTCGGATACCGAGCACGGGTGCTGCAAGGTCCGTGGCCAGCCCCGCCGCACACCAGGCATCTCCGCGACCACCTGTCTGGCCCCGGAACCCGGCCGCTCCCGCCTTACCACAGCCACAGGGGAACCACAGCCCCGCTCACCTGCGCTGCCCCCGCCGCTCGCTGCCGTCGGGCGCGGCCCCGCCACAGCCCCCAACGCCGCCGCCGCGCCG
>JAOXOE010000343.1:41317397-41330056 GCA_028565055.1 Phoeniculus purpureus
GTTTCCTAAGCAATCCATTGTCTGGCAAATTTATCCGAGATCTCACCGAGACCTGACTGCTTTGGTTTCCTTTCCCCATAAAACCCGGGAGCAAAGCACTTTCTTAGTTTCAACCCGTTACAATACCCCCCCCCGATTAATAAAGTGAAATTAAATCCCTGTTTTTCCAGCTGCCACCAGACAGTAGTTGCTTAGACATAGACAAGAGTTAACAAAAGCTCCCGCTCGCTGCTCTCTCTGCCCTGTTTTTTGGAGGGGGGGGATGTCACATGCAAGAAGCACCCTGGGCTTTATATTTTCTCTCAGCAGTGGCCGAGGCAGCTGAGGAGGCCGCCGAGCTTTGCTGCTGCATCGCCCCGAGTGGACAGAACAGCCCCGGGGATGCTGCAGCACAGCAAGAGGACGTTTCCTCAGCCTTCTCACGCTCTGCTCTGAGGAGGAAGAGGTCCCTTCCAGTCCCTAATGATTCTGTGAAACAGATGGACGTGGAGCCCTGTGAATGCAGAGCAAAGCAAACCAGCCGCGATTCACCACGGCGCTTCGTTTTCCAAACACAATTAGTTCACAGCATCACCGTTGACCACCTGATGTGTGTTTGCTCGAAGCCAGGCGTGAGCTACTGCTTCCCCATGGCCTCCAAGGCAGCTCCTGGTTCTGCCCAGGACCTCCTCCCTGGTGCATGTGCTTGGGGCTGGGTAGTGGGGTTGAAGGTCTTATCCCGCGTTAACACGTGGGGATCCTGTATCCCTGATGATCTCTGGCAGATTAATTCAGACCAATGGCAACTCCCTGCCTTGGCTTCATCCTTTCTCCCGGTGCTTGATTTCTACCCCCCCCCAGTTATTGAGCCTCTCGGAGGAAAGAAGGAGGGACCTGGTGTAGGTGATCCTGCTGTGGCAGGGGGATTGGACTAGATGATCTTTTGAGGTCCCTTCCAATCCCTAATGTTCTGTGATTTTGTGATTGAGTCTGGACATAAAAATTTATGTCCATCTTCTACTTGCTGTCCAAGGGTGCAGATCCTCTTACTCTGAGCAAGGTCCTGTGCTCACACATTGTCCTCAGGGCATGAGAGTCATTATCCCAGTACAATCTTCTCCCTTCTGTTCTTCACTTTTACTGATGAAGTATGTGATGAGCCAGAGAAGGTGTAAAGGGTAGCAGACACTACGAACAAGAGTGAGTCTCTACATATCCTAGGATAATCAATGGGTGTTACTCTACCATCGTATCAATATTTAAGAATTCTGATGTTGATGTTGTGTGCATTTAGAGTTACCGATCTTGTATAATGTTATCAGGATATCACACATCTCTGTGCCCCAGTCACGGAAGTGTTAAACAGGTAAACAATACTGGAATACAGAATTCCTTGCCTCATTGTAGGGAATAGCATTTAAAATTATGTGGAGAGACTTTCTTACTTGTGAATGAAAAACTGAAGCCTCATTCCTGCACATGTCTGTCTTTTTTACTTCATTTTCACTTGTATTGAGCAGGTTTGGGTTTTTTGGTGAAGCTTTCAATATACTTTCAAGCTGAGGTCTTTATCTCTGACGCTAAGATGCTATGAGAATTTTTGAGGGTTTTTTTACCCTCTTCTGATACCCAGGTATCTGTCACTTTGCTGCTTTTACAGCTGAAATGAAACTCTGCAAGCAGATGAGAAAGTTGTTAATCTATAAGGCAGTAATAAACTTTCATATTGTGCATAAAAGTCAATTCAGGTTTTTTGATATAAAGTTGTAGCAGCTAGTGAAATGAGAACATGAATAGCGATAAGAAAGAATGGGAAAGGTTCCTGGTTTGTGTTTTTTTATTTTAACTACCCTCACTAATGGACATCTGTAACATGATTTAGTAGATAATGGACGAATGCTTTTAAATCAAATAATTCATCTGAATTTAGAACATTGACATAAGCACACATTTCAAACACGTTAGACCCTGGGCTGTGTAAATCTGGCACTGCTGTGGATAGGTTTGTGTAGTGAATGGGCTGCCTGCCCTTGGAAAGCAGGCGGTGAAAGAACTGTGGTCCTATAAAAAAAGACTTATGATGCTGTTTGCCTGATACTAAAAAAATGGTGCTTTTTAAAGGGAGGGTTTGGTACAGGTACATTTCTGGCTTCCAGAGTTCCTGCCGCACGGAGCGGTGGTGGGCTGCCTGCAGCAGTGGCTGGCCAGCACGATGCGATGGCAGCTTCTTTTTTGTCTCTGCAGAAGCAGGGGGCAAGAAGCTGCGGAGCACTGTCCAGAGAAGCACCGAGACAGGGCTGGCCGTGGAGATGAGGAACTGGATGACGCGTCAGGCCAGCAGAGAGTCGACAGATGGGAGCATGAATAGCTACAGCTCTGAGGGAAAGTAAGCAGCACTTTTAACTCTGGTTACCTGATGTTTCTCCATTAAACTGGTAGTTAGACAGAAGTGTGGTGAGCGTGCAAGTGCCTTTGATGAACTAAGCCTAACTCTTCTGTGACCAAAAGTCTCCCATTGTTGGTGCACAAAGGATGAGGATCTTTTCTGGTGGATGGGTTGGAGCATCAGCACACAGTGTGGCAGATGTGGTGCACGGGGTAGTGCACTCCTCCAGGAGAGGAAGCAGATGTGGTGCTCTGGGTAGAACACAGGACAGGACACGCTCTCTTCTGAAAACTCCAAGCCTACATCTGTCCTTTGCAGAGCAAAACATTTTCAGATCTTTTCCAGGTGTCGTTCATCAGGCTGAGCTGTTTTTCAAAGAACGTGCTGGTTAGCTCTGAAGAAGTCACCTGGGCAGAAGTATGAGATTGCCATGTAACATGATTTGTACAAAAGCCCAAGTTAAAGACTTCTCAGTGATGTGTCACTGCTCAGAAAGAGTGGACTGTGGATAGATCTGTTGACAGTACAGAGAGCACTGGATGAGACGTGTACTGGCCAATAGGTCTTACGTGTCCAAGTTGATGCACTGTATGCATTTCAGCTGGACGTTTATTTATGGTTGGTCATTACAAATCTCATTAGTTCTTCTTGCTTTGTAATGGGCCAAAGATAATTTATGGCAAGGGTTTGAATTCTAAATTACTTTGGTCATTTGCCACAACGGATTTCAGTTCCATTATTGAATAGATGTCGTTCCCAAAGACTTTTTTAACCAAATGTTTATTTATAATGGATACTGATTTTAAAAGACGATTTTTAAAATAGTGACCAGTCTGATAAAATAATTGCACTGGATGTGTTTGACATTTGTCCGTTGTGTTCACATTCACTGAGAAACATAAGCCACCTTCGTGTAACTAAGTTACTGGTAAGGGCATGTATTTGTATCTTGCAGAACTAGTCTGTGAGTAAATAGTGAACAATTGGTTTTAGTTAATTGGGAAAAATATTCCGGTGGAAATTGGCTAGTGAGGACTAGCGCTGCCTCTGCCTGTTTGTTTATATGTTGGAGGCCAAATTGCTGCTTGTTGAACACCATGAAACCTTGAAAATGACAGTAATGGTTGCGTGACCTTGTCATTGTAGATGAGTTCCTCGTGAGCAGTAGTACCGGAAGCGTGATTGCTAAAAGCAAACCACCTAGAAAACAAAAACTGTCAAGTTCAAGTGTATTTATTAATAGTTTCTTTCAATATTGTTTTTTAGTTTGATTTTCCCTGGCGTGAGGTTGGCTGCAGACAGCCAGTTCAGTGATTTTCTGGATGGACTTGGTCCCGCCCAGCTTGTAGGACGACAGACTTTAGCAACGCCATCAATGGGTAAGTGTTTGTGTCCAGTAGATAAGATAAAATCTGCGAGGTTTGGCAGTTAGAATGTAGAAATGATCTAGATTTTGAATCTTTAGTTACTAATTTCCTATGTGGTTTTAAACAACTCAAGACCAAAAGTATAACCTCAACCAAAACTGAACCTAATGGTGGTTGCTCATTAAGACGTTCAAAAGTAGAAATGCTCTGAGAAAAACTCAGTCTTCTTCAGTATGCCAACTTTAAAATGTGGCTAATGAGACCAGTCCTTCCTGTCTGAATCACTTGAGGAGTGTTGAACAAAAACGGGAACTTAGGTGAAAAGTATTTGCATTATTGTGCTTATAGCAGTAGGGGTATGGGAAGAGGAGACAAGGTTATTGCAGGGGTTTTACTAACTGGTAAGTGCCAGTAAAGAGGGTAAATATTAAATTACTTGGTAGTATGAAAGAACAGTTGATGCTTTTGGTGAGATGCAGACAATACAAGTCATCACATATTCATCTTAGAAATTACCTCAGCTTTTCATATATTTATGGATTTCTGAATTACAGTCTTTCAAAATTACAGTTAATGAATTAGAATGTCTTTTTGTTTTCTAGGGGATATCCAGGTGGGAATGATGGACAAGAAAGGACAACTGGAAGTTGAAATAATCCGAGCCCGTGGCCTTGTTGTAAAACCAGGTTCAAAGACACTGCCAGGTAAGGAAGGAAAAAACCTTAGCAACAAGAGTAGTCCTTCCCCCCCAAAAAAATCCAACAATGCCTCAATTTCTGAGGCTTTACTGTTAAGTTTAGACAAACTCTTAGCAAATTCATGTATCGGTAGGTGACAGCATTGAACACTGAACTGTGTCTTGTATTGAAATGGTTTTCCAAAACCAACCCTGCTTCAGGAAGGGGACCAAAAAAGCAACAAAAGTATTTGGGTAATAGCAAATGCCTCCTTGGTTATGGGGTAGAAAGGGAGGTGTGTACCGAAGGTGTGCTATAGGAATGTTAGGGATGAGGAAGGAATCAAAGAGAGCTGTGCAGTAAGTACCTACTCTAAAAGTAGACCAGTGTTTGATACTTACTCTGTATTTTATAATCCAATGTCCTATGAGAGCGTGTGAAAAGGACAATATAACGGTATTTTTAGCAAGCTCTTCTGCCAGAATAGAAATTGTGTCAGAGTCTTTTCTTCACTGATTTTCACCTTGTAGATAATTTAAAATTATTAACGTTGATCCAAATCTCACCAAAGTCAGTGCAAGTCGTTCATTTACTTCACAGGACTATCTTGCGTCGCGTACAGTACAGGGGTGCCTGATCTTTTCAGGTAGAAATCTGAATCGTTTCATGGCAAAAGAAACGTGCAAAGAAAAAAGTGAAACCAGGGAGAACAGTGAACAGAATGCTGGGACTGTTTTGCATGGGAATAAATGTTAGTGTTGCTGCTTGTTGAAGGCTTGTTCGTCTGTGTCCAGTAAAAGGCAGTTTTGTCATCTGGTGATAGAACAGCACGTTTGTTATGCAAAAGGTCTGGACTTCTTTACACAAAAGTCCTTTATCTTCTTTCTTCTAAGCACCCTATGTAAAGGTGTATCTATTAGAAAATGGAGTCTGCATAGCCAAAAAGAAAACAAAGGTAGCAAGAAAAACGCTGGAACCACTTTATCAGCAACTCCTGTCCTTTGAAGAAAGTCCCCAAGGAAAAGTTTTACAGGTAATTTCTATCAATATTCTCTGTCTGAAGATGTCATTTGTACTGCTTGCACTGAATGGGTTTCAGTCTTCCTTTCATGCTTCATTTGGCAAATTCTGCTATTTCAAGTCCTCGCCGAGCAGGTCAATACAACAGTAGTAACTGTTGCTGCGAGTAGAAAGTGCTGAGCAAAAGTTAGCTGTATACGAGTTTGCTTCTACTGTATTTATGGGCTCCTTTTGTCACTGGGCTTGCTCTCGTGTCCTGGTTCAGTGCTTTTAGCACCTGGGTAATTTGTCTCCCTGCATCGTGGTTAATACGGATGGAACTAAACTGTGTCACAGGGTATCTCTTGTTGAAGGAGACCTTTACAATCTTCAAGTCCAACCATTGAACGAACACTGCCAGGTCACCACTACATCACATCCCTCAGCACCACCTCTATACGCCTTTTAAGTACTACCAGGGATCAGCGCTCCAGCACCTCCCTGGGCAGCCTATTCCAACATTTCATAACCCTTCCAGTGGAGAAATTCAGGTGTCAAATATTTAATTCCGTGCCTTATGAATAAGTAGAGAGATTTGACAGATGTCACTGAAGCTGTCACAACTGTCACTGATTTCTTTTTCTATTTCCTTGTGTTTCCTTTGCAAACAGATAATTGTTTGGGGAGACTATGGACGTATGGATCACAAATCCTTTATGGGAGTGGCACAGATACTTTTAGATGAACTGGACCTGTCCAACATGGTGATTGGGTGGTTCAAACTCTTCCCTCCTTCTTCCCTAGTAGACCCAACTTTAGCTCCTCTCACTAGAAGAGCTTCCCAATCATCTCTCGAAAGTTCAACAGGACCTTCGTACGCTCGCTCATAGCAGCTGTGAAACTGTTGTCATAGCAACCAGCGTTACAAGAAACAAATTACAGGTCGCAAACCCTGGTAACACTGCATGCTTAATGTTGTGTCTTCTGAGCCTGTTTCTAGGGCTGCAACGCGATCCTGTGTTCTCAAGGAAGTTGCACACATTGTGCCCTATGGAAGGCCCTCAGGTGAAGGACTGAAATCACGAAGAACTGATTGGTTTGGAGTTCAGGGACACTCAGTTTTGGTCCAATCTGAAGCCATGGACTAAACGTAAAGAATCAATCTGTTTCATGCAACAAAAGTCCTTTTCAATGGCATATCTGTTTTGTTGCTCCCGTTTGTTTATTTATCTGCCCTCCCTCCTAAAGCTTGGTTATGCCACAGAAATGGAGTTCCCCTCCCGTGAAGCCATGTTTCAAGTCAGTGGATTAGCAGACATCAGAAGAAAAGAAGAACGTGAGGATGCTGGAAAATATAACTGTTGTTGGAAACAGTTGCTTGAGATTTGAAACTCTTCATCCAGGAAAGGTTCAAGACTTACAGTGACGGGCTTCGTACCTCCAGCTATAGATACAGTGAAACCCTAGATACGATGGACTCTCTGAAAAAATAAAGTTCTGTGGATATACTGTACTGTATGAAATTAAAGAAACTTTTTTGCATGGACACAGATCTAGCTGAACACTTTAAATTATTTTCTTGGGGCTGCAACTTGCAAAAAAACAAAACCAACAGAAAACCAACAGAATAAATCAGCCATTTTCAACAATTTTTATTATTTTTAAAAATAAATTTCACTAGTGCATGGTTTTAAAGGGAAGAGAATGCAACAGGGTGATACAAAGACACACCACGTTTATCATTCTTTAAACCAGTTATGGTCTGTGTTTTTGCAGACGTATATTAAAAATAAAAAATAATTTCTAGAAGATATTTAAAATTCTGTTTATGTGACAAGGAGTAAGTGTAATATATTCAATTTATTTAAATGTAAAAGGTACAAGCCTTGTAAAGTTCAACATAATGTGCAAATTGTACACTTCTTTTACCTCCTCCTTTCTCTTATCTCCCAGTCTCCCATCTTCCTTTTGCTCCTTTCCCCTCTTGTACCTCCCGGGATGATCATCATCGTATTCTAAACCGGCTACCTTTTGACTTCTTGCTCTCCTACGCCCCACGTTTGGTTCAGGGATGCAGATTGTTCTGCGTTTCTGAATTATTTGAGACAAATGTTGTTTAAGAACTCTTTTTTTTTTTTTTTTCAAGCATGTTGAAAAGGATTTTGCAACATGGCTTGGGAGAACATTAATGTAATTCAGCATGTCTTTGATAAAGAAGATATTTGAACTTTTTGCAATTTATTGTACAGTGCATGGTAACTTCTTTTCTTTTTTTTCCTCACCTTCAAACTGAATTCTACAGCAAAATACTGGAGTCATGTTGGCCATTGTAAGACGTCTTCAATAAATTTGTTTTCAGCACCAGCATCTTTCATTCAAAGGTCAAACTATCGTTTCTCGGAGGTTTGGGGGTTTTTTGGAAAGACAAAAAATTAAGCACCCGGTTGGTTTTTAGGGAATAAATGTCGACGTTTTTGTTTGCACTAAGCCAAATTTATCGCTACCTTTTTGAAACTACAGAAGCGACAAAGGTTGCTGATTTGTTCACTTCTGCTGCTGTAAAGCTCAATTTTCATGAAGTCCGTTTGCGCTGTGGAAGACGCGATTTGGTAACATCGGTCTGGAAGTAGATCAGTCTCTGGTTCATTAATAGCCTTAAAGAAAGCTCATGAGTACCATGGTGATGGCTGCTCGTCAGCATTGCCAGAACCTCACTGCAGACAGTGGATACTCCACAACCTGAGGTTTGTAGCAGGCAGTCGCTACCATTGGGTGGTGCTGCGAGTTCAAGCGTCCCATTAAATTCCATTATGTAACGGGAATGTAACTGGCTAACGTTTAACAGCGGTATCTCCTGGTTTTTCTGGGTCTTTGTATGCCTTTAATACCTACTTAAGGTTTGAAATGGAAACCTTGCAATAATTTTTTGAAATACACACTCCATCTACCTTTGAGCCCGCACTGAATTCACCTGATTTTATTTGAAAGTCGATTGAGATTTCCCGTGAAGAAATTGTACCTGCCTCGTGAGAGGGCAGAAGTTATAACAGCATCACTTCAAATGCCTTTTACTTTGTGCAATATCATATGAGTTAAGATCGTGTCTTGTCTTCAGAGTTTATGTAACGGAGTATCGTTAAGTTAATGGGCAGACTGGTAAAACTGTATTTATTGAAATAATTTAGACACCTGTCTACCAGCAGCAAATCAACACTACTGACATGCAGTCTGCAGTATCCCCTAGGATATTAAACAGCAACAACATAATCCATAACCGTTTTCCTGGGGCTGTGAGCTGTACTCACGTACTCTTGTATGCATAGTCCTATAGAAATGATTTCAGATTTTCAAAGCCAGGACATGACGCATGGAAGGTTTGTACATACTTGTCATTATGCAGTATTTATTTTGAAGAAAAAAAGGAAAAACAAAACAAAAAATGTATTATTATTTTTTATTTTCACACATCTGCAACTCTACTTTATGGTTTAGTCATGTAAATAGCACTATTCCAATGATCACGGCTGTCTTGTACATAGTACGTTTTAAAAAGAGCTAAAAGGAATTACAGTTGGGGGGAAAAAACCAAACAAAACAAAGGCAGACTAGGCCTGTAGTGAATACCGACTAATGTAAATCAAACTCATTCTGGTGATGGTATTTAACACTTTAAATAAAACATTTTCTTTACAGAACTTGTGTGCCGCGCTCTGTTGCTTTTCTCTGGGATGCTCAGCAGCAGCCTGCAGAGGAGTTTGGGGCAAAGAGCACACGTGGCTGAAGACCAAGAAAGCTTTTCTTCTCGTAGCACTGCTGCATATGTCTTTTTTAAGGTAAAACTTCCCTGCCAGAGGTTTGCAGACTGTGTACGCACAGGCTGGGTGAGGTGGGAGATCAAGGCTGCCTGTCTCCCAGCCAGGAGCCCGATCTCCTGGTCTCACAGAACGTTAGGGATTGGAAGGGACCTCTAAAGATCATCCAGTCCAATCCTCCTGCCACAGCAGGATCACCTAGACCAAGTCACACAGGAACACATCCAGGAGGGTTTTAAATGTCTCCAGAGAAGTAGACTCCACAACCCCCCAAGGCCAGCCTGTTCCAGTGCTCCGTCACCCTCATCATGAAGAAGTTCCTTTTCATATTGATGTGGAACCTCCTCTGTTCCAGCTGACACCCACTGCCCCTTGTCCTATCGCTAGATGACATTGAGAAGAGCCTGGCTCCATCCTCCTGACAGATATTTATAGACATTAATGAGGTCACCCCTCAGGCTGTAGGGCTGGAGCTGGCCTTGAGCTGCCCACCATGGCTTCACAGACATGCTCTAAGTCCAGTAAGGCCAGCACAGGAAGTGTGAGAAGCTACTTCTGACTGGTAAGAAGCAGCTGTGCCAGACAGTCTGACAGTATTTAGAGTATGTGGCCGTGCTCACCATGGATGTTGGGTTGAACTTGAGGGATCACCATCCCATCAAGGAATGGTTGGAGGTTGAACTCCGTCTTGTTCCTGAGGGTGTCAGGAGGGCACTGCCTGGCCTTCTCATAGCAATACCCGTGGTGTTTGTTCCCTGCCCACGGATGGATTCTACCACCAAGAGTTAAATTCACTGGGAAACCTTAGGTTTTTAGCTGCTGGACTAATATATTCAACAGGTTGAACTGTAGAAGGAGTCATTTTGTAAGCCTGTCTCCTATCCCTGGAGAACATCTGATACTGGATGTCTTTATTAATGAGTAAGGCACTAAAGAGGACAGAGTACTGCTCAGCTGGCGTTGCTGGTGGTGAGGGCTCACACAGCCTCTGCAGCAGGGAGAGTGGTGGTGAAGAGGATGGAGGTGGTGAGGGTGGAGGCTTTTCTCTCTGCCTGACTCCTCAGAGGCAACATCAGCACAGGTGGTGGGGACTACGCAGAACCCGCTGCCACTGGGTCAGGTACTCATGCTTTGGAAATTTCCTGAAGACTGAGAGGCTGCCTGGCAGTTTGCAAAATGCAGGTGGTTAATTGTAGGTATGAAAGGGAAAGAAAAGCTCAGTGGTGCTGTCACGAGAGAAGGGCCCAGGAGTAATTTGTGCAGTGTGCTGGTAGGAAGCGTGAGGAAGGCAACTCCGTCTGTGGCACGTGTCTGACAGTGGGGTGCTGGGGGAGCAGACCCCAGTTTCTGGCATGGTAAGCAGAATCCCAGCAGGTCCCTTTTCTCCTCCAGTAATGTTGACGATGTTGCGAGGGTCAGAGCTAGGTTCTGGCAGTGGGAGAGTTTGTGCTGTGCCCTGCGGTGCATGACCTCCAGCCCTGTGGTGGGGTAGGCGGCAGAGCAGAAACTGAGCTCCTCCCGCAGCTGAACATTCTGGAGCTTGTCTGCCGCTGGCGTTCTTTAGGAATAACCACTGTCAGCAAATACTTGAGAAGATGCACCGGTACAGCTGTGAAGGCCAAAAGAAGCAGCAATATGCTGCTGTTCTGAAGGTCTTCAGGCAGTTTCTCAAGATGCCTTGCTGTTTGCCCTCACCAGCTCCTTGTTGCCTTAATGTCAGACAAAACTGTAGATCATTTTAGTCGTACTAGCTTTTAGCTTCAGTATCTTTATTGCAGGTCTTCAAGGCTTAGGTAGTGAGTTGCTCTTGCTGTGATAGGGGCGAGTGTGAGCCCAGCACTTGCTAACCAGCACAGCATCAGCTTCTCAGCCTCCTGCTGCTGTCAAACAGCTGTGTACAACGGTGGAACCAATTAGAACGGAAGTGGGTCCGTGGGTAAGGTTAGGTGGCAGTGCTTTCCCGTGATGTAAAGTTTAACAAAGCATCAGATTGCACAGCTTCCCCACAACATCAGGTAATGCTGGGGGCAGGAGGGTGCCTAGAGCAGCAGGGGTTTGCTTCCTTAGCTGATACCTCTGAGCAATCCTCACCTCCCTGTCGCCAAAGAGCAGACACCAGAGCTGTAGGTCTCAGAACAGTCTTCCATCTGTGACTACTCTATCTGTCCCTTCCATGGTGAATATTTAGAGCGAGCTGCTACAAGGAGAAAGCAGGTGTGTGAGAAAAAAAGATGAGAAAGGAGCAAACTCTAGCTGGCCCAAAAAACCCCACAAACCTGTACGCTGCTAGTATCAGAGATACATTATCTTCTGGAGCTACTGGCTTACTACCTGCCTATTCCAAGTGTCTTGTTTAGTTAAGATAGGATGAGTCAGTCTCAGAAGACCAGGTTCTCCGCCTCTCTTCGCATTATCCACTGAGGCAGAAGGCAATGCCTGGCTTGGGTTGACTGTCTAACTTCACTTCACTCCGTGGTCCTTCATTAGCAAGTCCTATCTGAACTGTCTGAATAATTACCAGGTCTGAGGGCAGCAGCCAGGAGATGACTGATGAGGGAGGAAATGGCTGGGAATTAATTTCCTGCGTTTGACACCACACTGTCAGGTTGCTTCTCACCCCAGCCCCAGGGAGAAAGAGAAGCAGCCATCCTAATTAAACCATAGGGCATTCGTGCCACCAAATGTATTTTATGTGAGGGCACATGGGAAGAAAAGAGCATCCTAGATCTGCAGAAAGTGCTTGACACAGGGCTGAGAAGTTTGTTATAAATGCCGGTCCCCTGCGGCCAGGAACAGGTTATGAAGTGCCTTTATGAAGTTACGTATTGCCGAGCTGGAGCTGGCAGGGAGACAGGATGGGTGAGGGGCACTGGGTGCCACTGGCTTTGTGGATGTGGAGGGTTAGGATATCTCAAGTAGGTGGGACAGAAGTTGGCACTGGTGGACTGTTTTGAGGGCAAGGCTTAGATGAAAAAGCTGAGGTTGCTACACTGCTCTCCAACAGGTCAGTCCCCAACCTGGGGTTGTTCTTCCCCAGGTGCCAGCATCTAGACTGCCCTTGTTATAGTTCATAACATTTCTCCCTGCCCAGCTCTCCAGCCTGTCCAGGTCTCACTGAGAGTTTGCTGAAGTGTTGGCCACTCCTTCCAGCTTTGTGTCATCAGCAAACTTGCTGACAGTGCACTCTAATCCCTCATGCAAGTCATCAATGAATAGATTGAATAGGACTGGTCCCAGTACCGACCCTTGGGGGATTCCACTAGATACAGGTCTTCAACTAGACTGTGTCCCATTGACCACTGCTCTCTGGCTTCTGTTCTGCAGCCAGTTCACGATCCACCTCACTACCCGATCATCCAGTTCACACTGCCTCAGTTTGGCTGTGAGGATGCTGTGTGAGACTGTGTCAAATGCCTTACTGAAGTCAAGACAGACCACA
>JAOXOE010000343.1:41338628-41398604 GCA_028565055.1 Phoeniculus purpureus
GCTGAGGGAGCTGGGGCTGTTTAGTCTGGAAAAGAGAAGACTGAGGGGAGACCTTATTGCCCTCTACAACTACCTGAGGGGAGGTTGTAGCAAGGCTGGTGTTGGTCTCTTCTCTCAGATTAGTGATGACAGGACGAGGGGAAATGGCCTCAAGTTGCGTCAGGGGAGGTTTAGATTGGATGTTAGGAGGAAGCTCTTTACTGGGAGGGTGGTTAGGTGCTGGAATGGATTGCCCAGGGAGGTGGTGGTGTCACCATGCCTGGAGGTGTTTAAGGAATGAGTGGACGTGGCGCTTAGGGATCTGGTCTAGCAGTTAGATACTAGGACAAAGGTTGGACTCGATGACCCTGGAGGTCCTTCCCAGCCATGATGATTCTGTGATTGTGTGATAGGAAGGAAATGGAAGTCATCTTAGTTTTGCAAAAAAGGAAAAGAACAACTTCGATGCTTTGAACTTCATAGCCTCATTTGGTCGCATAATAATCTGCCTTTGTTACAGGGTTCAAGCTGCAAGCTGTTTCTTAAAATGTGTTAGAAATGGGGGGACTCAGTGGGAACTAAGGGAACGATTTGCAGTTGGGGAGACCTTTTGTTATACTGCAGCACTCAGCACAGGGTGGAATATGGGGCACTTGTGGCTATGTGGGTAGATCTGAAAGGGAAAAAATGTACAGGAGTAAAACCATCTCTGGGTAGCTGCTTTCCTGATTAGGATCAGAATTAAAAGGCATTGCTTTGGGGTAGATTCAGTTGAGTTGTTTGGTTGCAGTTGGGTTATATGGCAAGGATATGCCATAGAGATCTAGGCAGTTTGGGTTTTGCTTGAGCCTGTTCAGTGTATTTCCTTGTTAGATGGCTGGAAAATAGTTCTCAAAAGAAGCCTGGGATCACTTGAGGTTTTACTGGATTTTTATGAAATGCCAGAAGACAGACTTTGTTCTTACTCACCTTACTAGGAGGATGAACTCAATGACTACTTGCTCCTAATTAAAATGGAAGACCATTAAGAGCTCTTAAAAATATTCACTATTAGACCTTTCAGTTTGTTATTAATTACTAATCAGAGAGAGAGAGTGTTTTTATCCACCCAAACATAAAACCTAGTCATTTTTTGTCAGGCCAAACAAGTGCAGTAACATCTTTAAGTGCAAATATGAAGTGCTCAGGAATTTACTAAATAGTGGAGCCCAGTGAGGATTTGCCTTTCTGTTTGTGCTCTGTGCATTATTACATCATGTCACAATAATCCTCTGTCTTGGGGAAGTTATTTCAAAGGCTGTTAGAGCTGACAGTAATGCTGATCAACTGTCCCCTCTTAACTTCAGGTATGGGGGATCTTATTCCACAATAAAATTATCTAAGAATTAATGGGGTAGCTGGTTAGGCTTAGTCAGGGAAAGCAACTGGTTATAACTCCAGTCCTCATGCATCTCTCATACAATGTCAGATCTTCAAATAGGAAATACCTGTACTGTCCATCGTATTGATGTTGTCAATCATGAGTTCTAGTTACTGAGATACTGTGGTGGTGAGGAAAACACAGATAGTGTTGGCAGAGAGATGTGCTGTTAATCTTTCAAGGAGTTTTGTCTCGTTTGGAATGCGTGTCTCTGCTAAATGAGAGCTCATTTTGCAAAATCAGCAATTTTATTGTGTTTTCCAGTACCCTGTGACAGACAGACTATTAGAATGCGATTATGGAGCACCTGTATTCACACTGGTCATGACTCTATCATACTGTTACCAGCTGTGGTTTCCCAGGTCTTAGAAACACATGGCATGCAGATAGTTTATTTTGTAAAAGGTGATTGATCACACGTATGTAATACAGGATAAGGACTTGGACTACCTTGGGCTTGGTGAGGAAATTGATAGAAGTCAAACAGCAATCTGAAAAAGGAAGGTCCCTGTCTTTGCACCTCCATCCTCATTTTTTGTGTGCTGCTGTGTGATGTTAGGCAGGACTTGCATTCTGTGCAACGGGCAGAGGGACAAAGAGAAGAGCATAATTAACATCAGCAACATGGCTGCCTCCAGACAATTAATGAGTCTACCCTGAGTCTTTGATTTATACTGGGAATTTGCAAAAACATTAGGTTTTACTTGTGGAGGCTTAATTCACTCTCCTGAGAGGTGTCAGAGTCCTCAGCCCCTGTAGAATATTAACATATTTTTTTTACATTTGTACAATTTCCATAGATTAGTTTCGATTATATTGGCTTTGATTATAGCCTAAATCTTTCCCTTTTAACGATGAGCTATTAAAAAAGTATATTTTAATTAATAGTTTGTGCTAGCTGAACCTGAAGTCAACTAGTTCAATGAGGTATTTAGTTGCACTTAAACCTACATAAGTAATAATAGAACTGGAAAAAGTTCTGGAACAGAAAATCAATAACCTGTCAAAACATGAACCTTGAAAAGCTTCTCTATACTGCATCACATCCTACAAGGAGGTTGTGGCAAGGCTGGTGCTGGTTTGTTGTCCCAAATTACTAATGATAGGATGAGGGAGAAATGGCCTCAAGTTGCATCAAGGAGGGTTTAGACTGGGTATTAGGAAGAAGTTCTTTCCTGAGAGAGTGGTTGGGCACTGGAACAGTCTGCCCAGGGAGGTGGTGGAGTCCACTGTCCATGAAGGTGGTGGAGTCCACTGTCCGTGAAGATGTTTAAAAAGCGAGTAGATACACCATTTGAGGCCATGATCTAGGGGTTAGGGAGAAGCTGGGCTGAGGGCTGGGCTTTAGGATCCTGGAGGTCCCTTCCAGCCGTAATGATTCTCTGAAAACACTCTAATGAGTACCTGGCATTTGAATCAAAGCAGGCATCTGGTGCACCGGTTTTTCAGCTCATCATTGCTCTGTGTCATTACTGTTGTTACCCTGCGATTAGGTGAGCTTTGTCACAAAGTAAAGACACGATTCTTTACTCACTACATATAAGAAATAAATTTGTGTGGCTCATCATTAACAGTATTATCAGCTTTGTTCCCAGCTGTTCCAACTGTTCCCTACTACTTCATGTGCTCTAGGCAACTCTAGTTGTGTCTTCTTCCTAGCAGTGTTTTTCTTTCTGAATTCTCTGGCATCCAAATGAAAAAGGAAATGGCAAATCGAGGATTTTCTTCCAAACTGGAGGAAACTTTGGCATTTTTACTTCTGCTTTTGTTAAGGTAGTGAGCATACCCACCGGCGCAGGATTTGTACACCACTTGAAATATGTTGTTTGGGAATAGAGGCTTGGACTGCTATTTTTAGAAAAAACTAAAGCAAATCCAGGCACAAGATTTTAAAACCGGTTGTCTACCAATACGTGTCTGCTGTCTGTGCTTTGGTACTTACTGCCTGCTTTGCAGTGCTGCTTCCATTTATCAAGGAATTGGCGACAAGGGATACTAAGGGCTGCATTCACCCACCATTACTGGCAGAAGGATCTCACTGGAGTGAACCTGAGATAGTACTGAAAAATAACACAAGGAGTTAGTTAATCTTCGGTTCACTCAAAATCATTTATGCCATAGACTGAGGGCCTGTGTATTAGTGTGCATGTCTTTTGTTTGATGTTTATCTTTTGTTTCCATGGCTTGTAACTGAACGTGCATGTTTTTGTCTTGCTTTTGCCTCCTGGTTTTTTTTGCTTAAGCAAATGCGGCAGGAGATGGAGAGAACAAGGACACTGGAGTTCAGGAAGCAAAGGTCGAGGCAGGTCTGTCTGACCACAAGTATCTGTCTCCTTTAGAAACTTTTCCTCCTAATATATTTACCAGCCTGCTTGTAAATATATTAAAAATGAAAATCTGGGGAAGAATTTTATCATATTATGTAAGAACAAGATAAACAAATTCAGTATCGCATAGTTTATTTACCATTTATGCTTCAGACAGTTCAAACTGCAAAGTAACCCACAATTTTAGCATTTATTTTTAATCCTCTTTCATAAAAGTACTTTCATAAAAGTATGAGCACGTTTTGGGATTAGCAGGTGTGTGCAGACTCCCCTTAGATGTGGTACTTCGCATTGATGCTCTCTAAAAGCAGGGAAGTAAATCTTACCGTATCGTGATGCTTTCTTTCCTTAGTTTGTGTAGGTGAACTGATGCTGCTGAGCAAAAATAGCAGCAAGCCATATTACATGGAAATACTTTGACTGTTTTGTATAATCTCCCCTTGGAGCAGTTCAAATGATAGAAAAAGGAAGTTAGTGGGAGAAGGTAGAAGTTGGATGACGATCAAATCAAACATATGCAAACATTTTTCTCAGCGCAAATCTCATGTGATTAAAATAAACAACTTTGCCTCCTAGTGTCAGAAAACACAGACTATACAGGTTAAAAGACACGCTGAGATCCAAAGCTGTCCTTCCTTTCAGTTTCTTTCTCACATCATAGTTCACAATGTTCATAGGACTTCATGAAAGCATAATGTACTTCCGCACGCGCTGCTAATGCGTTGCATGCTGTTAGCTCTGTTGACAGCTGTCTGCAGCACGGATCAGCTTTGCTGGTTATGAATATTTGGGGCTTGACCAAGGCTAAGCTTAGCTGCCTGAAAGCAAGCAGTGCAGTACATACCTCAGGGCCCACGGAATGGAGCCCAGAGAAGGATAATGTACGGAGGGCGTTGTTGCAGCTACAAGGAGAGAAGTGCTCTTGGAGTTGGCCTCAGAAAATGACAAACTGAGACTAGACACATTTAGTACTAGTTGGTAGGGAAAATATAAATCTAAATATAAGTATGCCTAAAATGCTACTGAATGAAGCAGCCCTGCTGAAAAGTATTAGTGCCCGAATCACACTGCAGTTTGAATCCTGCTCCTACCGTTGTGTAAGAGAAGAAAACACGTAGCACCGCTTTCGTCTTGAAACGAAGTCAGGAATAGTTACTGCGAAAGGGCTCGTTGCTGGTTCCGAAATCTGGGTGCTAGAGTAAGAATTTGGAGCTGGAAAGCAGGATTATTACTATTTTGTGACTGCAGCTTTCACTTAGGCATCCAAAGTGGCCTTCAAGATCTTTGCCTTTGCATATTTCATTACAGCAGAGTTTACATCTCTCTTGCTTTTGTTAGGGTTCTGTTTCTATGTGTGTGTGTTGTTTGCTGCTGTCTGCTCTGTTCACTTGCCCTGCGTGCTTTGCACTAACTCCAGCATAGTGCATGGAATTGTGCTGAGAGTTTGCTAATGGTTTGTGTGTGCTGTAGTTGTGCTGTTCCAGTTGTTAATCACCCACCGTTGTCTGTTTTTAATGTCATAAAGATGATGAGGAAAAGCATCACAATCCACCTGTCAATGGGCGAAAAGGCAAGTTGCTGATGGTATCGCTAGTGAGTTGTGGGTGCTTGAGAAGCTTGGCTAATTCTTTGCTGCATCTGTGTGCCTTGCTTAGTTCTCCTTGTGCAAAAGTAGTAACTTCGTGTTTGTTGAGTTTTAATGTGTGGTCTTACTTCTTTAGTGTGTGTAGAATAGTTCTTTTCGACTGTGGCTTTAAAATCTGTCTTGGAATCGAAAGCTCCAGATCTATATATATATATATTTTTAAAGCTAACTGTGTTACTTAAGATGTAGCTGCTGTAATTTCACTCATTCAGGAACAAAGTCTGCCTTGTCCAGGTACAGTTTGCAGACATCTGCTTTTAATTTTTTTACCAGTCTGTAGAGTTTTACATCAGTTGGGCATGTATTTGTGAAGTTTGGCATGTATTTGATTGTCACAGAAGAGTTGGACCACCTTAGTTGGACCACACTGGTAGGAAAAGGCTTATGTTACTAGCCGTCACCTCTATTGTCTACTTCTTACTCTGTTCATTATTCTTTTCTATTTCAAATGCTGTAGAAATAAGCTCAATTCAAAGCACCAAAATGTTAGCATGGAGATTTGGATTTATTATCTAAAAATAGAACAGGAAAGTTGCAGTGAAAGACTACAGCTTACTTTGAAGTTGTCTTTTAGCTCCCACTTCTAAATGGCTTTTGTAAATTCGAAGAAATCTATTACTGTTTTTCCATGTACTCCTAAATCCAGATTACATTTGGGCTTTGCCTCATCGGTGCCTTCTGCCATTGAATGGACCATCAGCAGGATAGTCCTCCAGCTTTATCAGCATTTGGATGCTCACGCCTGCAATTTTCTCTCTACCAGGAGCCCACACGGCCAGTAGTCCCAGTTACGCTATTATGGGCGATTCCGAGCTATCTCCTGCAGATTTAATGCAGGTATCAGGAGAGCAGGGATTTGGTGTTGTGCTGTAGGGAAAACAGCACCGTTTTTAATATCTCACTGGTTAAGTACCCAGTGTAGACAGACTGAATGAGGTCTTTGCAGAGGGGGCACTGGGCTGGCGGCTTGGCAGAGCAGTGCTTGGGGTCACCTCTCTCAAGTATGCTACTGACTTGTGGTTGACAAACGAATCATCAGTGACTAGTTCAGGTTAACGCTCTTCTTCATTCTTACTTTTTCTCCAGTTCCCTCAAACAACCCCATATTTAATATAGGAATTATAGAAATCTATGTTTGTTTTCATGTATTGATGAATTCCCCAAAAGGTGTCCGTTTTATGCTTTAGAAGTTTCTTCTGCAGAGCTCCTTCACTGTGCCCGATATCAGATATTTATTCCTAAAACCACCACCGCTTTCAGTGTTTCCCTCAGGTCTTTTGCCTTTCATGTATTCTGTATGGCCCCTTTTGATCATCTGAGTTTGTGAGAAAAGGCTTCAGGTAGTTCTGTGCCTCACTGCCTTAACTGAGGGCTCATAATACAGTTACCAGAGCCCATTTTTAAGTTCTTCAGCTCGTCAGTTCCCTCACTGGTTAGAATATTTTACATCATTACACAACACCTTTGCCTATACTGTGGGCATCAGGAATGTTTTCCAGTTTCCATCAGCCGGGCTGAGAACTGTGTGGAGCATATTTGTGTCTTTAGTCTATAGCAAGACAAAGACTCCATTCACTGAGTCCTCCTCGTTCTGTGCACTCTGGTTGCTGCACTCATGGGAACCCCACCACTCTTTGAACCCCACCACAGTCTGGATGCCTGGGGGACTAGAACTGCAAGTACACTGTGCTCCAGACTTGCTGCACTGTTTAGACATCATCTGAAGAATTTAAGTGACTGAAGTGCCAAGTAGGCAGAATAAAGGGACCCCAGTGGTGACCGAAGGATCTGCAGAAATAGTGAACACGTGCACTTTTTTGACACATGAGGCATGTCTCTGTCCTGACAAAGGACATTCTTACCCTGCTGACTGAACTGAGCGTCTTTCAATCTAAAACTTGCTGGAAATGGGACCTAAACTGTGCTTAAACTTGTAAACATGGTTGCCACAAGTCTCATGTGCTGTCCATTTTCCTGGCCACTGACTCTGGGTGTCACTAACAGACCATGGCAGCTTCTGAGTTCTGCATGAAGAAATGATACTGAAGATGTGTTTTCTGTGTTCTGTGAGAAAACTTAAGATACTCCTATGTGTTACGAGTACCTAGAGTAATAGTACTGCTTAATTAATTGGATAAAGTCAGGTTGGTTTAAGTCAAGTATAGATAGTAGTTGGTAGAAGTCAGCTATAGATAGGTTGAGCCTGTAGCTGCAGGCAGGCACAGAACTGCAGTCTGCTTGCTGTAAAAATGGAAAATCAAATCAAAACACAACAACACAACACGCAAGAGGAGCAGCAAAGTCACTGCAACGTGCCAGTTCTCCAGATTGAAGAACCTGCATTATGCCGACGTTCCTTATGCTGTGTCTGAATTTAGTTTTAAAACGATCAGATCACAGATGAGGAACAGTCTTAGAACTGATTTCTCTGCAAGGGGCCTTTGCTTTTGAGTAATTTGTACTACATGTAAGGATCTTTCAAAGGTGTACGTGGTTGTTCAGTCTGGAGAAGAGAAGGCTCCAGAAGGAACCTTGTAGCAGCCTTCCAGTACCCAAAGAGGCTGCAGGAAAGCAGAGGGGCTTTTTGACAAGGTGCTCTAATGATAGGACAAGGGCAATGGTTTCAAGCTAAATGAGGTTCGATCTAGGTTAGATTTAGGAAGAAATCCCTCCCTCTGAGGTTGCTGAGACCCTAGAACAGGTTGCACAGAGAAATAGTGGGTGACCCATCTCCGCAAATGTTCAAGTCAAGGTTGGATGGGGCTCTGGGCGATCTGGTCTGGTGAGAGGTGTCCCTGCCCATGGCAGGGGGGTTGGAACTAGATGATCTCTGAGGTCCCCTCCAGCCTAAACCAGTCTGTGATCCTGTGATAATTTCACGACCCATTTTTTTACTGAATAATATTTTAGTATTTCAGGATTGTGGCATAAACATCAATGTTAACTGCTCTTACACAGGACATTGGTGATTGTTTGTGGAGCTTTTTGGCTTTGTGTAAGAGAGGTATTTATGGTCACGTAACAGTAAATACCTTTTGGCACAGAAAATACTTGAAGACTTGCTATAGCGTCTTTTTCAGTAAGGAATCAAACTAACTCGGGGAGAAAACCCCCCCACCCTGTACCGAGATAAAGCAGGCATCCTGCACTTTGCAGGGTGCATTTGTAGGCTGTTGACATTCCCTTGCGTGCACAGAGTATTTGCTGACACGCAGGGAATGGGGCTGCATGCTGAGCAGAGACTACAGGAGGGCGGTGCAGAGCAGATGCATTTTTCTCCACATCTGTGTTGGCTGTTCACTTGTGGTTTCCCTTATTTAAATTCATTAATCGTTAGATCCTCGATGCATTTCGACTTTGTGTTTACCTTTGTGTGAGGATAGCCATTCCAGATCTGACTTTCAAGGCGAGTTTCGCATCCTCAGCAGACCAGATGTGGATGCTCGGGGAAAGGAATGTGAACAGAACTGGCGGTGCTTATCCAGTGCACCGGATCCCCAGTCTCCTCTGTCTTATGCCTCAGCAAACTACATCAGTGATATCTTTACGTGGTGTCTCAGTCTCCCTCACGAGCTCCCTTCAACCTTTACCCAGCCTTAAATCACTTCTGCCAGCATGAACCTGCAGTGCTGATCCAGAGAGGTGACTCGACAGAGCTGTTCTGGACTATCAAAAAAATACCCTACTGCAGTCATTTCTAACGTGCTTCAGGCATCTAACCAGGAGAGGGAGCAAAGCTGCCGTGCTTTCCAAACGCCTAAGAGGCTGTTAAACAAACAAATCCCCCTGTGAGCCAAACAGTCCTGGAAAAATTGTCTTGGTAGTGGCTTAGAAGTAAAACATTTCGTTTGTGATATTTAAATACACGTTGCTGAATGTAGAGACACTTCAGTGTGCCCTTAACTGACTAACGCTGGCGTTTCTGCGTGTTTTACAGCTCTATGACATTTATAAGAGCAGCAAAGCGACGCTTTGATTTTTAGCTAAGGGTGGACTGTGGCTTTCCTGGGTGATTTTGCAAAAAGCACTCTCTCTTGTGTACATTTTCCTTTAAAATAAGCAATAGAAATAAAATAACAAATAAGCAATAAAAAGAAAATCATAAATAAATGAGCAATAGAAATCGTTTATTCCCCATCTAAAGGGATATCTTAAAAATTAGAACAGAATTGATGTGGTTTGCAGCTAGGGAATACGGCTGCTGCTGGGCTCGGCTGGTTAAGTGATTTACAGCTACAAGTGATTAACATAGCCTTGAAGTCATCTTGAAGAAAACATTGCTGGAGCAAAGGACTATCCTACAGTGCTTCCCCCCCACACACTTTTTACATTAGGAATGCTAATGTTAAATGGAGATATCTGCCAATATCTTTTATTTCCTATCTAACGGCTTCCATTATAGTTGTTTTAAAGTGCTCCCACTGCAGCCCCAGAGCCTGAAGCCTGGTGCGCCTTCGTCAGAGTATCTAATTCAGTAAGGAAGATGAAATCAAAGCAATAAATAATTCAGATATCTCAGAATCTTTATTGGAATGCTGCTATTAGCTAAAACCATAAGTGGTGCCTACGTAGCCAGTTAAGACCAGCAGTTTATTTATGTTAAAATGTTCTTAACACATCCCAGCACTCACTTGGTGGTTTGGCACAAAGCTGTACCCCGCTTTCGCGTGAAGGAGTGTGTGAACGTGTGAAGGCGGTGGGGAGGGTTGTCCAAGCACATAATGTGTTCTGGTCCATGACACGCACCAAGGAATGGTGCTGTCCCTGCCTTTGTACCATCCGCACTTTACCAGCTCTTAGGACAATGCTCTAAGGTGCGAGCCCCGTTCATTTTACTCTCTGGACCAAGCACAGATGTGTGCCTGGAGATGCGATGTGGAGCATCCTGCTCTAAAATAGCCTTCCAGTGTATGCAGGAAAGCCATGGAGACGAGCTGTCACTGTGCCAAAAATCAAAGGTGAAAGATGGTGTCCTCAGATTTTCTGTAGAAAGTTACATGGAGAAAGAGGAGGTCCTGTTCTGAAGCTGTCGGAGTCACTATTTCTCTTCAGATACTGGACAAATCCAGTACCTGCTAGAGCAGGGTGGGGGAACATCAGCACTGTTTTACAGAATCACAGGATTACTGAGGCTGGAAAAGACCTCCAAGATCATCAAGCACACCCTATGACCGAACATCACCACAATCAGCCAGACCAGGGCACTAAGTGCCACATCCAATCTTTTCTGAAGCCCCTCCAGGGATGAGGACTCCACCACTGGCAGTCCATTCTAGGGTCTGATCACCCTCTCCTTGAGGAAGGGCTTCCTGACATCCAACCTCACCCTCCCCTGGTGCAGCTTCAGGCCATGCACTCTGATCCTGTCACTAGTTGCCTGGGAAAAGAGCCTGACCCCCACCTGACTACAGCCTTCCTTCAGGTAGTTGTACAGAGGGAGAAGGTCCCCCTGAGTCTCATGTCCTCCAGGCTAGACACCCCCAGCTCCTTCAGCCTCTCCTCACCAGACTGTCCCTCCAGTCCCTTCCGCAGCCTCATTGCTCCTCTGGACCTGCTCCAGCCCCTCCATCTCTTTCCTGAAGTGAGGGGCCCAGCACTGCCCCCAGTACTCGACAGGAGGCCTCCCCCAGTGCCCAGGACAGCGGCAGAATGGCGTCCCTAGTCTTTTGAGGCATCTGAAGATTTCTCTGATGTAGGAGCAGCAGCAGCGTGGCATAAAGTCTTCATTGTTGACTTTGTGTCCCTCGGAGCTGTTCTCAATGCCTTGAGCAGCAGGCTGATGGTACACATATGAGAAAGAACCTCTTCCCGGTGAGGATGACAGAGCACTGGAAGGGGCTGCCCAGGGGGGTTGTGGAGTCTCCTTCTCCAGAGACGTTTAAAACCCACCTGGACATGTTCCTGTGGACTTGGTCTAGGTGATCCTGCTGTGGCAGGGGGATTGGACTGCATGGTCTTTCAGGGTTCCTTCTAGTCCCTGATGCGATTTGGTGGTTGAAGGTGGGACTGGATTCATTCCAGACAGAAGCAGTACGTCTGGGACAACTCATGACACCATTTGCTTTCTCCTAGTAGACATTTGGCAGAGCTGAGTGGGATCTCTCAAGATCAATGGCACTTTTATTTCCTAGGGACTTTGCTTCCTAAATTAAAACTTGCCTAACACGGATTTAACTTTTCTATGTATTTAATAAATTATTATTGTGTTCTTAGTGCATGGTAAAAGTCTCAAATATTTGGTTTGAAGCACGTTATCTCAGCTTGTGACCTTTTATCACATAATTCTGGTGGCTTGATACTGCGCTGTTTCTGTTTAGGAAGCACCAGCCAAATCCAGTCCTGACTTACAGTAGTTGTCACCATACATTGGTGAGACCGTCCTTCCTTTCTGAGCATTCATCTCTAAAATGCAAGTTACAAGTCCCAAGGATTTTTCATTTCCCAGAAAAGAAGACTAAATTAAGTGTGTCCTGTGGAAAAAGTGAAGACTTTATGATAACCTAATTAACAAAAAGCACCAATAACAATCGGTCCACAGAAATTTCAGGTGCTGAAAAGAATAGGAAAGCTGCATTGGTGTTATAGAAAAGACGAGTTCAAGTAAGACAGAAAGTAGCATAATAAAACGTTTCAAGCAAAGGGTGGCTGTGAAAAGGGCCTCTGTAGTGTGGATTGAAAAAAAGGGAGGGGATGGTATTTGCAGAAGGAAACTCCTCATCGTTAGCATCTGGTATTTGCTGTGTCATACTTCTGCAGCTTGCATTCCCGTTGAGCTGCAACATCCCTGGTGCTTAGAAATTCAGGGTAGCTGGAGATACGCTCAGGGTTATCCTTATTGTCTGTGTTTCCACGTTTGAAATACTTTTTAATGTTGATAATTATGAATAAAAACTGAAGAAATGCTGGGGTTGTGCTTAACGCTTGATGCACTGCAATGCACCACCCCCTTTCCTGGGGAGAACAAGCGAGGCCCCCAACCCTTCTGACACGCAGCAGGGAGAGCCTGGCTGTGCAATTCAGTGTGGTGGCCAGCGCCTGGGGTAGGTGCAACCACTGCATCTAGTGAAACAACTGCATTTGAAGGTTGGACCTTTCATGCTGATGGGAAAAGTCTGGATCAATGCATCCATCAAAGCTGTCTAGCTCCAAAGATGAGAGAGATAATGAAAACATTCTGACTCCAGAATCCCATGTTTTATATAATGTGTGAGGTCTTCTTATGTAAATATTTAATGATTTTGCACATTTCCTAATGCCGAAGTCAGAACTGGTTATCATGACCGAAGACAGATCAAAGTTCAGTTGCGTGGGAAGTGAGAGTGGCAAGACGTGAGTGATGGATTAGGACGCTGCCTAACGGTTTCTTTCCAAATATTTACTATCTCTCAGTTAAAACAACAACGGGTAGATGGTGGCCCCTTTTTTCCTTGGGAGAAAATGTTTTAGAGACTGTCATGAAGAGAAACATTTGAGAGCCAGGATGTCGCCAGCACTGACTTCTAGCGTTTTGCTTGTTCATCAGCTCCTCTTCGTAGTTCCCAAACAGAAACCTCCGTCATCTAGCACCTCATTTTGTTAGCTTTGCAGAGGACGGGAATGGAATTAGAAAATGGTGAAGAAAAGGATAAGGCTTGGAGTAAATCTAATGGCTGTAACTGTGTTTGTTTCTCAGTTGAAATAGCAACCATTACTGGCCAAATTCTTGCCGTGTTCTACAAATCACCGAGGCGTTTCACCTGCTCTCGAGTACCTCCAGTCTGTGTACTCCGTCGAAGAGCTGTGTTTTACTGCTGGCAAAATTCAGCATCCATTTGAATGTAATGCTGACGTGCCGTAAGAGTAACTGGAGCCACAGGGTGGTGGTCGTTGGGACCTTTTCTGAAAGCGCTCACATCCTCATAGTATCGTTTCCTGTATAAACATTAAAATGCAGCCTGTCTGACTTTTTATAGCTGTTTCTGTGTGTTTGGGAGCTTCTTTTCCCTTTTTTTAAGGTGAAAACATGACACAAATATTTATTCAATTACATTCTTCATCACTGGCTGTTTCTGTGAGAGGTACTTTGCCCTTTGTGGGGTTGGCAGAATAAGCAGATCCTTAACAACCTAAAGCAAAAATGGACTTTAGGGTATTGAATGTGTCTAGTTAATTGGTTCAGATTTGGTTTTAACGTCAGCTACCAAGAGGTTTAAAGCCTACAGTATCACCCTAATCACCATTTCAGTTGTTAATAAGCAGTTGGGCCAGAATTGCTAATTTCTAGTTAACGAGAGATCTTTTGCTAACTTCGTGTGCCTAAAATAAAAGCTGCATTTTAATGAAGCCGTCTATTTAGAAAGCAAATCCTACTCAGTTTAGGCTTAACAAGTCTTTGTTAAAAATATTTTGTCAGTGTGAAGTGAACACATGGTTGCCGGTTCCGTTTTGTTTTCTTTGGTTTTTGATTTGCAGGATCTTTTTTTAGCAGTGTTTTAATCGTCTTTTTTAATTTGCAGAAACACAAAGACGTTGTATGAAACTGCAGAGTACGGAGTTCATGCTGTTAAAAATGGAAGAAATTACCGTGTAAATAACCCCTTGGGTTTTCATTCCAACCAGTCGGTATCGAAAGAGCAGAATATTTGACAGGCTGTGCAGACGTGAACGCTCGTATAGCTTTTTGCATTCCACGCGTAGGATGTTGACTAATTCTCTCCACCACAGGCGTCTAAGTTAAAGCCTTCATCCGAACCTCTGCCGTGTTAATGCTGGCTTATTTGTTTAGATCAAGTAGTCCCAACTTGTAGTAGGCATCTTGTAATGGAAGTTACATAATGTTTCTGGTTTTTGTTTTGGTTTGTGCTAGAAGTGACATGGGAGGACCAGCAGAAAAAGGTGAATGGTCCAATAACTGGTGACAAACCATTGCCGAAAAAGACACACCATTCTGAGCCAGGTTTGTCAGGGTTTGGAAAACCACATGAAAGCATGAGACTATAAAAAGACATTTCATGCTTTTGTACTGCGTGTGTGCTTGATTTGTACCTTCTTCTTTGTTTCACTTTGGTGTGACATTCTTAGCGCGTAGAGACCATTTAGATGACGTAGCTCTGCCCTAGTCTAGCCAAAGTAGCCCTGCTTCGGCACACGACTGCGTTAGGATGCACATGCGTTAGCAAAGAGGCCTTCTGGCACCGTGTTAGACTTAGCTTGCCATGCAGTTTTGAATTCCACTATGATTTGTCTCTGTGTGCAAACCTCGGGAATCCCAGGAGGATTTATGCTGTTCCCTATTTAGTTGGCCAAACCGAGGTGCCTACTGCATGCATGGGGGGAACTGTAATCCTCTGCAGACTCCTGTTTCAAACCTTCTTGCACCATCACACGGGGCAGAAGTCATGTTCCGCTGTAATTTTTGTACAAGCTGCAATTTATGCCTCCATGTGGCTGGTGTTCTCACATCTAAGACACCTACCTCTTCCTTCCTCCATCCTGTCCGTGAATGGATTTCTTCTGAAACAAAAACCTTTCTTTCACCCCAAACAATGGGGTGCAGTTCTTCAACTCTGTGCTCCTACAAGTGCATGGCTGGAGAACATAAACCTAATCATAATGGTTGTGATACCAACAATACGGTTCTGTAAATAAGACAATAAAAACCCCTAGTCACGTGAATTTGTGCACGTCCAAAGGCACTGTGATGTTATGGGCATTAAGCGCTCTGTAAGGAGATAGAAAGGAGTGGAAAGAGAAAGGAAAGGAAAAGGAAAGAGAAAAGGGAAAGGAAAACAGGAAGGAAAAGGAAAGAGGAATCTTCAGACTGCAGGTTTCATCCTGTATTTAAAGACTGATCCACATCTACTCAAGTATATGGGAATTTCTGAGTTCCAAGAACACGTAGGTTCAGGTTAGGACTACAGATCTCTCTCTACAAATGTGGGCATTAAGAAGTCGTCACTCAAGAATTGGTTTCTTTATTGAACAGTTTTACCAGACTTGCATCTGTTTTACCCTCTGCAACAGCACCACTGATCTCCAGAGCTGCAAGGAACACACAGGATTGGTTTAGAAAGCCACAACTGCAGAAATCCAGGTTAGATGCAAACCTGAGTAGAAATTGTGGTCTCCACTCTACAGTCCTGGGTCTTTCTGTGAGGGCTGGTGCCTGTTAAGAGTGGAAATGCTGCTCCAATTTATGTTATCAGTAAAGTCCTCTGTGGTATGTTGACATGGGACAAGAACATCAGAGGTGGTTCTCAGCCCCGCAGCAGAGACCAGATAGCACTCGGCCATGTTCCTAGGATGCTTTTGCAAACTGATTCTCTCCGTCAGAAAGCCCTGTGTGCTGAAGGGCTACAAGGGGAGGGCAGCAGCGCATCGAATCAGTGCAGCTTCCAGGATTTAGTCCCTGCTCTGCGTGGCACACTGCTGTCCTCCGCAGACATTGGCACATCACTATGTATATGCAAAGATTTTGAAGGTCTGGAAGGGTAAAATTGCAGACCCATAGGTAAGCACAGCATGGAAATTCAAGCCATGTCTTTTCTCAGCCGATGTCGGCGCTCTGTCACCAAGTGCTTCATTCTCAGGGCAGCACCAAGTCAAAGAGCATGTGGAAAGGTTTTTCATGACTATTGAGCATTTCTGTAGTAGGCTGCATAAGAAAGAAAGTGAATAAAGCTGTAAACATAGAGCAGATAGTGAATGAAGTGGATAAACGTGTAGTGAATAAAGTCCTATTCCCATGGAATCAGCTGAAGTACTGAAGAGTAGTAAAAAATAAATCAAAACAAAGTAGAGGGGTTTTGAAAGAAGTTTGTAGTCAGAAGTTGGAGTATGATAGAGTGTAAACTATAGAAAATGAGCTGGTTAGAAATGGGGAATAAGTGAGGCTGGAAAAGACCAAGTAATGATAGAGTGCATGAGAGAGAGAGAGAGAGAGAACACGCTAGTACTTCATACAAAGTGAGCGTTGGAGAAATCAAAACTTATGGTTGAAAGAGAAAGCTGGAAGTCTGAGAAGCAGTGAAGTGGGTAAAATTTACAAGAAGAGCTACTTACTGAATCTGTGAGGATCTCTTAACCTCTGTGACAAGTGGAAAGTAACGTAGATTGAATGCATGGCACGACTAATTGTTTTATTGAGAAAAGAGGGGTGCTTGCACACCTTCCAGGGACTCTTCTTGCAATTGCTAGATCATGTACTTATATATATTTTCAGGATTTGTGCTATTTCAACTCCAGTGTGTGAAATGCTGTTATTTGGTCTTTTAGAATGTGAAGTTCATTCAGAGAAACAAGATCATAAAAGCTCTTTCTCTGAATTCCTCATTTAGTTTATCTCTTGAGACATGTGAAACAGTAATGCAGTCTCCTTTGGTCTGTAGAGTTCGTGCTGCTAAGAATATGTAAGATTTCTTCTTGTATGTTGTTTTCTACCCTCTTCTCCATTATCTTTCTGTAGGAGTAACAGACACTCTCTTTACCTAGCGTGTATTACATAGAGCATCTGTTATGGAATTGCAAAAGGAAATATATTGCTTCTGTCTTCCCGGTATTTTCTTTACACCTGTTGGACCTCTGCTTGTGGGGCTTTTTTTTGAGGAAAAATGTCATCATCTGTCCGGTACACAGCCGTGATGTTGTGTGCATGGGCTTTAAGATAAAGCACTCACCTTTAACCAGTGGGGAGTAACCTCATTAAAAAGCCCAATGCAGACATGTGGGCAGGCTCTGTGTCTGCAGGAAGGGTAGCTAAAGATGACTTAATGGTACTAAAGAAGGTCAATGCAGGCAAATAGCCTTTCATGCTAAATCTTATTAACAAATGTTTCAGCTCTTAACTATTCTGCTCTCTTCTCTTCCTCCTTTGTCCGTGTGCTTGGCATAACAGAGTTGAAAAGGTGTCAGGGGACATCCTTCCTGTGAGTTAGCTGCATGATGTTTTTCTCCATGTCTAATCGCAGCCAGACTAATGGTATTTATGAAACATACAGACTCCATGGAACATTTCTATCCTAAAGTTTTCCGCCCTGTTTTAAGACAATGTCTGTTGGGTTATGGTATTGCACACCTTATTTTGTGAAGTGTCCAGTTCTGGAAGTCAAAGAAGTTTCTGAGATCAACTCTACAGGGAAAGATAAGGAGAAGAGAAAAACTGAAATTAAGAAAAACCTCGAGGAATAAAAAGAGTAACTTACATCTTTTTATCCTGTTGTTTTTATAACTTCACGTGGGCGTGTTGGTTGTGTGGGGTTTCGCTGGACACCAAATCCTACATACTTTGTTAAGTCACACGACTTATATGGAAAGCTCTGTATCAAAGCACGATAAAGTCGACAGTTCTTAGGTCGGTCTGTTCAAACTTGCGGTACAATCCGTGCATTTTATTGGTAAGTTTGACCATTGAGAGTCCCATTTGTTTCTAAATCTCCGTATAGATTTTGGTACCCTTCCCCAGCCTGCTTTTTCATGCCAGGATGAACGTTTGATTCAGAGAAACTCTAGTTCCCTAACAAAGCAATAACTATGTAAATGAAGACTGCCTGTGGGCATGAAATAATTTTAATGGAATTTTACTCCGTGATGTTGGTCTCAGGTTTTAATACATTTCTATCAACAAAGATCTAGTTTAGTGGATTACAAACGAAAGAGCCAGAGAGTTTTCAAGCTGCTGTTTGGGACTTGCGGCACGGCTTCTTAGCCAGGACCATCTAGGTGCTATTGTGTCTAAATTAATCACTCTAGCAGTACTTCTTTCTTAACATTGTTAGCAGCAATTAAAATTGCACAACTCCTACTAATTCATTAAAAATCACAAAAATTAATACAAAGAGGGAGCACGGGATATCGTCGGAGCAGGTACCCGCAGTAAGGGGATTCTTGCTGTCTTGTATTTTTCTCTCTGACTGCTGTTAGAATTAATCATCTAATAAGATCAGCAAAACCTTAAAACTGAAAAACCAAGTCTTGTAATTAGCAATTATTGGTGTTCGCTGCTCTGAGGTGTAGATATGTTTTTCGTAACAAATACTTTGCACGAAGATCTCTAAAAATGCAGTAATTCAAAAGTGCTTGTGCCTGCGACTAGTGTGTGGCCAAATACTTGTCATTTGGCTCTGCAATCTTCAAAGAGATCCTCCCTGATACTCAGTTACGCCCTTGCTGATGCCCGCTGACACTAGAGTCACCATACCACGCCTGTTCCTCATTTGGAAGTGAGTGATTTCAGACATCCTTCGAAAGTGTTTGGAGAAGGATTGAGCCGCATGCAGCACACATCTCAGAGCTCTGCGTGCTTGTGGGCATTAAAAATAGTGAATTAATTGTAGGGGTGTCACGATACAGACTTCCTAATACCTGCTTTTGGCATAGGAGTGCTCGCTTCAGGGCTGCAGGGATGTAGTAGGACACGTTTTCAGAAAGTACTGAGTACTTTGGGTGCTGGTGGTAACAGCAATGTACTTAACAGTTACGGCAGTTGTAGCTACACTGTAATAGTTGTAGTACAAGCTGTAATACACGTGGGAGCAGGAGACTTTTCTGTTTGCTTGTTTATATTCCATCCTGTGGATTCACGGCAGTTGTCCAGGTTAAAAGGTATTTGTATGCCGCTACGCTCTTTGCAACGCGCGACTGAGGAGCAGCCTTGGCCGAAGCTGTCCGCGGCTGTGCTGTTGTATTGCACGTCTCCTGTGTGGCACTTCTCTGTGTTCATTCGCTAAGAAAATGCAGTTCCCTGCGAATGCACTCTCGATGTGTACGTTGCAAGCTGCTTGTATCGACAGCAAAGTTTTGGTACAGGCTTGGCGGTTGATAGCAGATGAAGATGACCATCTGCTGGCTACAGAGTCCAGTTGTTGAGAGCACAGTGGTCATCCGCGGGACTTCACTGTTGTCCTTCCCTCTGTTTATTGCTGTTGCCTATTCTAATTGTGCATGCTTCAACAGTACCTTGATACTCACCGTGCAGTGTGGATGTAGTTATGGCATGCTCTTGTGCTGAATGAACGTTTCTGGAGTTCTTGATCTAGTTTCTGCAGTGTTAATGAATTACGAATAGTGATTTCTGTGACTCATTAACAAACTGCAGGTTGAAGTCTGATCAGGCCTTAGAAGTTTTTTTTATATATATATATATATATTTGGTTGCTATTTGGTTGATTTTTGGAAGAATGCTGATGATGGTAGCTTCACAGCTCTTTGCCATGGATATAAATAGATGTTCTGTACAGAGAACGACACTGTCCCTCAGATGTTCTCCACGTCTGAAATGGCAGTGTGTTTCTCAATGTGAAGTAATACAGTAAGTAATGAGATCGTTGTTTGGGGCTTTTTCTTGCATGCATTTGCAGTAACTTAGACCTCTGTGAGATGACAGCAATGTTTGGTTCTGAAAAAGTGTCTGCTGAATTGACCATGAGAGTTAACCGCTATCCGTTCTCTTTTCTCACGTTGGCTGTTTTGCTCTTGATAGTGTTGCCCGGGGCAGCAATAATGCAGTCCTTTCCAGAGTGTGTTATGTGGATCCTGAAACTCTTGAGCTTGTATATCCTTTTGAAAAGAAAATTCAAGAAAGAGCTCAGCTTTCCGTTTTGTTTATGTGAAGTTTGCTGTAGTGTGAATTACAACAATTCAATATTTGGAAAAGAAATGTGACGACAGACTTCCCGTTGGTGATGTTAAACTGAATGTTCAATGCCTGAAAGGGGAAAATAATGCTTGCACGCAAGTAAATAACCTTCCAAAGACTTGGGCGGCCATGAACAAGTGTCTGTGCTGGTTAACATACATTTTACTACCCAGCTTTCTCTTCAGCTTCATTGCAGGGGTTGGCTTTGCTGTCAGTTGTAACTCTGATTACTTCCTCAGCTCCTATACTAACCCTGTCTTTAATGTTCTTTTTCAACAACAGTAGTTCAACCGTTTCTTCCTCAGCTTTCTTTTCTCCTTCTGGTGTCTGTGTTCTTTTTTTCCCCATTTACTAACTCTGCTCTGCAGACTTCTCTCTGAAACAATTTTTGGCCCTTTCCCTCAGTGTCAGTTTTTACCTCCTGACTACATCCTCTCACGCCCATCTCCTTTGTCTATGTCTGTACATTACACGGTGTGATCACAGAAGAAGCGGAATCACCAAGGAGCAGAAACTCAGGTCTGTCTCTTCTACTGCTTTTCTCTGTGTTATTTTTTTCATTTTACCTCTCCTATAGATTTTGTCACAGCTCACCTCACACACCTTTCACTCTCTTCCCCCTTTCTATTGGTAAACTAAGACTTTAAGATGCTTATGCAGTTTTTATTACCTATATAATATTTACTCTACCAAAAAAGGGTTAAAAGGTGACATCTGTGCTGCACCTTAAAACTCTACACTGGTACGACTTCTGTCTGAGTCAATATCAGTTCTTACTTCCTATCTCCATGAACTGCAAATTAGCCTTTAAACTTCCAGCTAGCGTGTGAAGACAATCTACAGTATGTTTTGTCTTCCTATTTCAAAACAGATACACGAAAACGAGGGGAGCTCTGATAGAACTGGTTATTTTTCCATAGTGTTTTGATTAGATGTAGGTAGTGAACAAAAGCTGTTCTGTCACGCCAGAAGCATAAAATATGATATTATGATAATAAGAAAGAGCGAGAATTCAAAATGCTGAAGGAGCTCTAACTTGGCTGTATTGTTCTTGGCTTTTAGACTGCGTTTCATCTTTCATATTGGATTCCAATCTGCCATTTTACTGAATTTCCATGTGCTTTGTGTTACCGGCAGAGATCTAATGTCTAGCAAGGCTTTGGAGTTCTTAAAATGTAGTAGTTGTTCACTGTTCTCTGCTCTTTCAGTTGTGGGATGTTAGAACAAGAGCAGAATTCCCCATGTTCAGGTTAATTAGATTCACCTATAAGATTTAAATTTTACAGGGTTTTTTTTTAATGGCCTAATTAATTTCTTGTGCCTCTGCTGTCATCCCAACATATGAAAGAGGCCACTTGGATGCTGTTTATCCAAGCAGCACCTGAGGCAGTCTTTGGGACACCGATTGGTCCATTAAACTTGGGTAGTGTTTAGTCAAAGATTTTAGTCTTTACTATGGCTGGCTCCTCCAGAACTCAGGTTTACTTTAGGCACTGCTCTTGTCCTGATCAGAGATTATCTTGCATATAGACTCTTGCAGATGTTATTTGCTGTGGTATTCATATTAAGCAAATTAAGTTAAATTAAACAAAGAGATAAATCCCTTAAATTACAGAGGAAAAAAGTTGAGTGTGGATAGAGAAGACAACGGGTAGTGTGAGCTGAATTGTGTCCTCTGGAAATTACCACTTAGAAATTAATACATTATACTGTAGAAAGACCGGGTTTACTTACCTTGTGCTTACAATTCCCAGCTCCCATGCAGTGATTCCGAATCCCTTTCATTGCAAAAATGAAATTAGAGGATTCAGTGACCCATTTCCTGTTCATAATAACAGGAAAGGAAAGTTGTGCACCTCTTTATTCAAGAGCTTTCCTCTCAGTTGTTGATTGATTCAAAATACTGAACCAGCCCATTTGATTCTTGAGCTTGCAAGAAATAAGACCTTGACCTGATATCTAAGTGTCTCAGAAAGACACATTTTCATCATGTATGTTTCCTGATGCATGAGAAGGAAGTTCCTGTGATTGACTTGTTTGGAATTTCCAATTCGGATGCACTCGTGGCAAACCACGATTTAACTCGCCAGTAGTGTGAAGTGAATGTAGTAGCCACTGACAAACGTAACTGGGTAGCACAGACATACAAGAGCTTGATAATCAGTGCAGCTATTCGTTGAGTTTAATTTGTGCAAGGTGACATTTGTAACGGGGGCTCTTCCGTGCTTTACGTCTAGAACAAGATAGACGTGTCCATGTTCCAGTTCAAAGCACTTTGGGTAGCTAAAACACCTGAAAGCAAGGGTGGCTTTTGAAAGGTACAACATTCAGAAGAGTGGCGTGCCCATGGGTTTAGAATTCGCTTTAAAAAGTTCAGAGGGTTCACTAGGAAATGGTTTTCACAGTAGTCCCTGTGCTACCAACCACTGACGTGACTGACGGTGTTAGATACTGGTGGTAGGTGCTGTTAGACCAGAAGGTGTGAGAGACAAAGTCCTGAATGCGTGACTAACGTAGTGAGGAGCGTTGCCATTTCTCTTAGAAATTCCACTCAGAAAATTGTGTTTCCCGAACAAGAGCCAGATTTTTTAAAACCGAAAATTCCCACGGGAGTACATCCACAACCGATGCTGTAAATTTCAAGTACAAAAGCAGGTTCAGATGCAGAACGAGGGATAATGTTTGAACGTATCTTGTTGCCTGACAGCGGTGCGGTTTGGTAGGGTCCTCAGTGACTAAACCCTGTTTTCCTTGGGTGAAGGAGAGGTGAAATTGTTTCTAAAATCATATTAGCAAAAAATGGTAATGTTTGAGTCTACTATGATACCCTTGCCCTGTATGAAAATGGCGTGACACCCCTCTCTTTCTGAGTTACTGTGATGGTCAGTACTCAGCTTACACCCAAAGCACCGGTGTGTGCACACAAAGCTGTTCTGTTTGCATCTTTCTAATGCAGAAAAGAAGATGGAATTTGTCACGTTTTAGCACAAATCGCATCGAGTCTCTTATCTGAAGGCTTTCACGTGACTAGTGTGCTTACAGATCTGATGCTTTGGACTGTGACTAAGACATTTAAAGAATCTAAATCTCTGTGAGGTCAACAAACCCCAATAGTTAGACTCCAGATTCACCATACAGGTACTTACCGTGCTAATAGATGTATCCTGTTGGATGGCTGGAAGACTAATTATCCTTATTTTTTGTTTTCTTAGGAATTAAAAAAGACCTCAGATTCCAAGCCCCTAAGTGGCCATCTGTACTGAACTACTTAAGTAAAGGCTGATCTTCAGTCTGCTGAAGGAAAATACAGTGAAAATATCAGACTATATAATTAAAAAGGAGACCAGAATTGTACAAAAGGCAGTATAGTGTCGCACATCTATTTTTGTCAGTAAAGGTTTGCTAGGTTGTGATTCTCCTGAGCCTTACATAGAGGTGCACGTACAACGGTTGTTCTCGTGCTCTTTGGTTGAATCTTTGTAGGTTGTTAAATCGTTTCTGGTTCTTGAGATTCTAATGGAGATGGCTTGTGATCTTAGGATGGCTGAGGAATCTCTATTAATGTCTGACTGCTTTTCTGGGAACAGAGGCGTAGTCACCACCAAGTATCCCCCTCTGTGCTTGGGAGCAGCTGTATCAGAGTGTGAAATGCTCTATGGTTGTCCTTTGGAGGGACAGGAACTCTGAGGAGCTTTCACGCTTGGCAAACAGGGTGGTGGAGATGTTTATACAGGCTGTGCTCGGGCATTCATGAAGACAAGGCAGAGCTTATAACATGGCTGAACTGAATGGATTTTTATGAGCACGGAACGTTAAGGACTCTTACATCCCTCAGAGATTTTTCTTTCACGTTTTCAAAATCCTACTGTATGTCATTAATAGAGGGAAGATACGATAGATTTCTTTGGAGAAATGAAATGGGGTGTTTTAGCTAATATTCATCTCACTGCTTCCACCTTCCTCTTTCCATGTGGGTGCTCGGTATATTTCAAAGGCTTACAAAATGTTTGCACACCTGTATGTAAGGCAGCAAGGGCAAATGTCAGAGTACACAGTGAAAATTACTTTGGATCATAAGTCACTCTCCTCATAACCTCAACTGCTATTTTCATAAACATGCAGAACAGAACTCCTCAGCTTGCTTCAAAAGATCCTTGGCTTTTGACAGCTGCACTGGTCTAGCCCTAGTGATGAACTCCAGAGCTGACCCTGTCCATCTACAAACCCGTGATTCTAGAGATTCCTTCACTTTCTGGCTTAGGTCACCCCACAATCTCGCTCCATTCTTTTCCTCAGCAGTGCCGTACGCTCTGCAAATAATCTCAAGTCACATTGCTAGCACTGTGACAAAAAACTGTCTAGCTGGTGAGTAATGTCCCCTGGGTTTCAGGCTTTGTTTAGTGCAGCAAGTCTGAAGCCAGGAAGGAAAAAACCCAACAGAACTATCCAACTTCTCAAATAGAAACCAGAAATGCAAAGGCACGTTCCCCCTAACCAGGAGCTGGCTGACTGGAAATCGTCTTCATTCTACCATTCCTTTTAAGGGGAGCAACTGATAGTAATAGAAAAGCACTTAAACAACCACCTTACCCATTTCTTCCACTCTTCCACGGGTGTCAGGCATTGTCTCCGCTTTTGATATCGTCTCAGGGAATTTTTTCAGTCTAAAACTAACTTTCTTGTGTTCTCATAACTAGCGTTTCAAGACAAATCTCCAGTAAGAAATTAGACTGGTATTTCTACAATCCTAGTCTATGGAGTTGGGTTTTAAAATAAATTGCTATTTAGTAATTTGCACTACCTTGAAAGACCGTTGTCAGTTTTCAATTAACGTCTTCTCTTAAGAAGTTAATTTACCCTCTCTGTAATTACAATTGATTGTCGTGTTGCTGATCCTGAGTGCCTGCAAACACAAAAATTAGACGCGTAAGATGTCGTACGTGATTGTCTGATCTCATGCCTGAACAAGGTGTTCCACATCTGCCTGTCGGAATAAGACGCACGTCCTCCAGTGCAGGAGGCTGCAGTCTCTTTCATCCAAAGCAAGTCAGCCTGAACTGATGCAAGTCTTTCTTCTGGGTCCCAGGTGATCGTACTGGCCTTGTCATTGAACTGATCCTTGCACAGCTACAAGTCATTGCAAGAGAGAGAGTTAAAGGTTTGGAGCAGTAAGCTGTAAGAGGAGGAAGAAACCCTAGAGGAAAGCTATTAGAGCCCTGCATCAACCAGGTTTACCCTTAAGGCTGCAGAGCCAGGCTTCCTCTTTGTCTTCCCAAGGAACCCAGCAGCTTTTAGCAGCTGTTCAACACTGCTATCAGTACCCTGACTGGGGAGAAGTTTGCTAGCCTGCTTCTCCTCTGGACCTGTTATCTATTCTGATCATGTTCTGCTCCAAGGGACTTGGGGTGAGGTAGGTGAAGCCTTCCAGGGTGCTTTGGCTGTGGCACCTTCCAATTCTCATCAGGACAGCAGAGCTTATTGAGTTAAGGCATTCCAACAAAGAGAGCTGATCAAGGCAGTTGTAGATCAGGTTTGGATCTTCTCTTTGTTTTGCTTTCCAGACACAAGTTACGTTGATGACCTGGTAGTACCTGTTAAAAATAGTTGGTCAGTACCTGAAACTGGGCTGTGCCTACTGTCTTATGAAATGTCAGTGGCCGTTATACCAGCAATGCCAACTGCGATGGTGGAAGGAGGTCTGGAGAGAGAATCTCTCTATCCCTTCCTGTATTTCCTTCCTGTATTTCGTCTAAGCCGAAGGCTTACTTTCTGGAGTGTGCAGAAAGGTCTCCAAGAAAACTTGGACTTTTTTTTGCTCCAAATCTCTTAATTCCATGAAACTTTACTTCCTAAACTGAGATGATTACTGCACAGGATATAGTACACAGTCTTCACTCTGTAAGTCAGCCTTAATTCAAGTGATGTAGAGAAATACTTACTCGTGATGATACTGAAGAAATCACATAAACAGAAATAGACGACTTTTAGGAGTGGCTGGTGACTTTGGCATTTTATATTGTTCAGTTTGAGACATTTTAAAAGAATCTCACGGTGATTGATTGGTTTTCAGCATTTTCAAGACATTAAAGCTCTTTTGGATTCGGGCACCTAATAGCTGGGAGAACTAAAGGCATTAATTACTCATTCTGAACCTGCTCTGACTTTAAGAGGTGATGACTAGAATCACAGCTACTGTGCAGAACTTCTGTGCTGTTTTTCTTTGTCAGTGGACAACACTGATACCCAGTTCTGCTGCTTCCCACCCAAGTGAGACCTTTCTCAAGCCGTTTTTCTGTTCTTTCTAGTGCTGCTTCAGGCAGCTCTTCGCAGTACCACTGAAACCTCTGTTTGGAGAGTGGGATCCGCTGCGCTGACCTTTTCTTTAAAAACCCAAAGGATTTATTTATTGCTGAGATTTGTAATAAATGTCACAACTCTTCAATTACTCTTTCAAAATTCAAGGCTCTAATAGAATTTTCCGCTTCCTAACGCCATGGTGCTCTTTTCTATAAGTCAATTTGAAAAGATTTTTCTTCTTAAACATTGATCAAGAACTAGAGAAAGTGGAAGAGGTTTCAAGCTTCCCTTATGTTGGCAATGTCTTCAAATAAAGACTCATGGTTGAAGGACACCCAGAAATAGGGATGAGTAGACTTCTAGAAATGTAATACTCCTTATCCTATGTAGTATTAGATTTCTGTATTGAAGTGATGTTTCAGGCAAAGAATTATTGTACTGTGCATACAAAATAGCTTAGAAATATCATTGTTCTGTCTGAGCTCCATCCCAAGTCTATTTTAGTGACTGTTATCTTCACTTTCATCTATTTTACATTATTTTGAGGTATTGCTTTACACAGTAGTGGGGCAGTAGAAGACGATGTGTTTAGGCTTTATGTTGGTGACAGCAATTTACAAATGGGAAGCTTGAAAAGCAAACGTGGCTATCTCTTTCTGGTGCTTTCCCAGCAATATCCAGAACCCGGGTAGGGAATACCGGCCGGGCTACTCAAAAGCCGTAGCAGAAGAATATGAAAGGTCTACTTCATAAACAGAGTACTAACATGGGGCAGGAAAGGTAGGGGAATGAGAGAGACTTGAAGAACCCATCTGATATCTACTGATTGTCAAAAATGCAGGCTTGTGATTTGCCCTGTCTGTTAGCCGTTGTTTTGCCTGTGGGTCCCACTAGGAGCTGCCAGCAGGGGAACAGTCTTGATCTCACACAGAACGGGATACCAGATCCTATCCTGAAAGTGTGGCACAGTATTTATGATTTCTGCAGGAGCAGTTTTCTTTCATTCTTCCACTTCTACCTTGCCCCCCAGTATGACTTAGTGTGACTGCATCCTTTGCTTTGATACCAACCCACAAAATGATGTTTCCTTCAGTACAGCAGCTCGGTTTCCCTGCCCAGCTCCTGCAGTGTAGAACAGACGAGCATTTTGTAAGCAAACTGCAATAAACAGCAATTGTGGAAAAAGTATTGAATTCTAATAGTAATTCTAATTTGGGTTTGTAGCTTGGGGTTTGCTGCTCCATATTTGTTGTTTCAGCTGAATTTAATGTCAGTTTTGCCTACAGTGAGATAAAGACACCAGGAGTCTCTTTAAAAGCGAATGTATTGCTAATTAAACTAAAGTTCATTTGACTTAAAATTCTTTCCCGTTAATTACCACAGTTGGCTTTCAGAGGGCAGCGTTTATGGGCTGCCAAGCTGTTTGATAGAGATCTGATGTTTTCTCTTCTCTTTGTGACAGAGGAGTGCCCTGAGCCATTTACAACCTGTGCTATGGATTCAGGATGCTTGTGGGCATCAGTTGACTGGATCCATGTGCATGAACAGGGTACTGCTGTTAGTGCCTTTTGCTCCTCATCATTTTTTAACCAACACGAGCTGCAGTAATGTCATCATTAAACCTTTCAACCTGTGGAAGCTGTGGGAATTGATTAAACCAATGAAGGTTGAAAGTAATGGCTGAACACCTTTGTGACACGTTCAGTTTTTACGCTAGGCTGTGTATTGTGTGTGCACTGCGTAAGAAATGCAGCACAAGTGACATTTGACTTCTAATTTTGTGTGATCCTGTTTGAGGAAATTGTAAAGGAATTGTGTCTGACTCCTGCCTCGCTCTCTCTTGTGTTGAGTGTGTTAGTGATGGTGGAAGTGCACAAAACACCCCAGTGTTCCCCCCAGCAAGTCTTCAGTAAGACTGCACAAGGGTGTACGCTAGCATGCAGTGGATATGCCTCTGAGTGTAGAGCACCACACTTGGTTGGTTGACTAAACGCATCAAATTAAGTTAATTTGGTGGGGTTTATTCATTTTTCCTTTTTGATGCATGGTTTATATTACTTTTGTTATTATTTCTGCATTTTCTCTCCCTCCCCCTCTTTTTGTTTTTCACATTGCTTTCATTTTTGTAGAAGAAAAGAAAGCAGATCCAGAGAATGGGGATACAGGTAGGGTGACATTAAAATATTTTCTTCTTTTTTCCTTTATTCTTCCCTTAAGTTGTTTGATCTATTGTGTGTAAGCAAGTGTGTGTTGTAGAGTTGGGTCACAATTCTGTTGTGCTGTGGGTTTCAAAACAGACACTGGGGAATACAAACTCAGAAAGGTCTTTCCAAATGTGATTCCTTTGCTTCTTTAAGGGAGTCAAACTATGGTGAGAAATGGAAAGAGAGACCAAAACCAGCTGAAGGTGGCTCTTGAATACCTTGGCTTGTGTTCTCTCATCCCCACTCTGGGCACAGTGTGCTCACCTGCACGCTGCCTTTTTCCTCTCTAGTTCAGGTTTCTAGCTTCCAAAATCTCAGTGTCTCTATAGTCTCTTCATCATGTGTTTGCCCTGTGCCTGAGCTGCTCATGTCTTCCAAATTTCTCTCTCCCTGTTGTACATGCCCATCCAAAATGAAGTCTGTCCTATACTTCAAGAGCTACTCCACTCTACTTCCATATCTTTGATTTCCTCGTGGTGCCCCAGAAGCCTCACTGTATAGCGGACTCCTTGTCCAAACACATCATCACTGCCAGCACCGGCAGTAGCTAGAGGAGTTTAATAATTCCTGCTGGAGAAGGCAGTGGACGAAAGAGTGAGACAACACAGCTCCCCGCTGCTTTTGTTTTTTAAGTAGGTAGGTTTCCTTCACTCGACGCTGGGACATAAGGCTGTCTTGTTGTCGCTTTTGTCTCTGGTGTGGACCAAAGGCTGTCAGCTACAGAGTCTTGCCTTAGAGCCAACATTTGACCCGAAGAGCAAATAAGAGCCTTTGGCTCCAGGCTGACTGGAATGATTGTTTATCTCCTTATAAAAGAGTGACTCTATGAGTAGTTGAGGTCAGGAAAAGTCAGACAATGACCACATCACCGATGACAAACCCACCACATTGGTAGCATGAAGCAAGCATTTAGTTGTTCAGTTGTGAGGAAAGACTCAACAGTTAAGGAGCTGACTCTTATCTGCCCATTCAACCCTGTCGAGGCATCTGGTTTCTTCTCTTCAGATTTGCTCCGGCAGCCTCCAGGCACCTTTCCTGTCTGTGTCTTGAGAAATTTATCTTTTCCTGCAGAGCCTCCTGTACTTAATGTTTTACTTACATTTCCTCTTCTAACAGTTCTATTTCTGTAGACAAAACCAAAGGTGGCCTAAGGTTTAATTTGCTGCAGTCACTAGTGCTAAGCTCTGGCACTGTAAGCCTCTCACGGCAGTACCTGGGTGCCTTATCTGGCATCTCAGGACTCACTGAGCTGTCGCTGTGCTGATCTTCCCTCAGCACACTCCGTACTGAAAGTATAGAGAGCGTTTGGTGTAGACTCAGCAGCTGGTTCTTTGTCAGCCAGGGATTTCCTTGTGAAGTGAAGGCAGCAGTGTACGACTGAGCTCAGTTTTGCCAGGTCACAAGTTGGTCCATCGTGGCAGGATGTGGAAGTATATCAGAAGTAGCTTTAATTCTTCTGGTCTCAGTCTCTGTAGTCCTGAGTGAGTTGTGCAAAGGACTTCACTAACACAAGGGTTCAGTCTCTGTAGTCCTGAGTGAGTTGTGCAAAGGACTTCACTAACACAAGGGTTCAGTTAGCCTTGCGCTAACAGTATGAAAGCTTACGCCCCTACTTTTTCCCTACTATTTATAACTAGTAGTTAGATTCAGGTCAGTTCTGATTTATCTACACACACTCCACGTCCAAGTTCTGCTTGCAGTAGAGTCCTTAGTATAGGACTGATGTTTAGCCTTGCTTAGAAGCTGAAGCTTCCTAAAGCATCTGGACAGTTAGTGAACTCTCTAGAAGTACTTTCTGTTCTGCTAAACCCAGCAGAACTGGAGATGATGCTCGATTTTCCACCACTTAGCGTGACGTGGATGCACGCTGGACCGTATGAATGGGAAGTGCTGTGACTCCACAGCCCTTCCTGCTCCCATCCAGATCACAGCTACATCTGCCTTATGTTTCATCAAGATTAGCCTGTGGCAGCCCATAACCCAGCACACTCTTTCTGCATGTCAGTTCCATGCATAGCAGGACCGAAGCAGACCTGCTGCATTTTGAGCTTTCCAGTGCCCTCGGGATTCTCTCTCCTTGCATCCAACCGAGTTCACTCACTTGTTACAGGCAGTTTGAAAATCAGCGAGTCTTTTAATAAGATTTTATGGGAATCGGGCAATTTGTTTAATACAGATTTTACTGCCTTGTTTTTCTCTTGAGTCTAAAATGAGCCACCAAGTTCACTTGTTTTGCGACAGAAGACCCCTAGCAAGGGCTTATGTGCTAAATTCCCGCTTTCAGTGGCGTATTTCAGAGAGCTTGGATGGATTTGCAGGTTGATTTGCAGACAGTTAGATTTGTGGAGACCTAACCTTCAGTTTGCCAACCAGTCGTAGGTGAGAAGGAGGGTTCTCGCAAGTGATCGTGACATCTCTAGTGCATGGACAAGAGGTGTCATTTCATTGCTTCTTTCTGACACTTGGCAGAATGGCTGGGGACAAAGAACACGTGTGAGGATTTCATTAAACAGCTTATGATGAAAAATCGACAACGTTTCCCTTTTGATGCAAAACATCTCCTTTGTTGTGTTACTGTTGTGCTACAAATCCATTGGCAGAATGGTACAATACAGCAACAGATCATTGCTTTTGAAGTGAGAGTGTTTTACTTCAGAGCCTGGCGTTCTGTCTTTGGAAAAAGGGAAAAAAAATAATTTTCTGTTTTTTAAAGCTTTTGTTTTCAAAAGAAAAAAAATTATTTAAACAATCTTAACAATAAATTGCCAATTCTTGCTTTAGGCGTTGTGATGGTCGAGGCAAACGGTGATAGGAAAGCTAGCTGAATATTCTTTTAGGGATTTGAATCTGCTGCTGCCTTTTCAATTATTTTTTCTCCCCGTAAAACACCGGTTTTTTCCTTTTAAATTTGACTTTTTCTTGATTTTAATTCTTCTTAAGAGTTTTGTTTAAATCTTGCAGTTTGTAGGAGGTAAGGATGGAGACTTTGACTACAAAAATCAGAAGTCAGATGGTTTCTAGATAACAGTACAGTTAGCCAAATCACATTGTCCCTTCCTTTCATCCCCTTCCTCACATATTGTGTCTGAATTGTCACAAGATTTAGCTCACAGATCTAGTGGTGTCTGCTACTACTACTGTAGTCAAGAAATACACAAAGTCTCTGTGTGTGAAGTTCCACTCAGAACCGAGGTTTGGAGCTTCCATCAGTTTTACACAGCATTTATGGACCGTCTCAGTTCCATAGGTGAACTGCAGATTATTTAGTACATACAACGCACATAAGCTTCCACCTGTAACTAGCTGGATTCTGAACTTGTAACCCCAGACAACGTTTGTGTTAAGATTATGGGAAGCTTAAGACTAGCGTCCGTCAAAGTGAATGCTCTTCAGCACTCAGCAGATAACGAATGACTCGCTCCGTGCCATGTCAAAAGTGGAAGAGAACCAAGCAGTTGTGTCTGTGGGAGATAAACATATTTCATTTGAAAAATCTTTACTGCTAATTCTGGGCTGTTGTCTTCCACGTGTTTTTCTATTCCTCACTCTTCCCCCCAGCTTGTGGCACTTCTTTATTGTTTTACTTAGTGACAAGTGGTGTTACAGTACCGGTTGGTGGCAACCAGCTGCTGCCCAAGACGTGTAGTAAGAACCCATCTGTAGCTTAGACTGACTGTGTGTTTGACTCAACAAGAGTGAATCCTAAAATCATTCTTGAAGTTGTGTTTCATTAGACTGTAATACGGTGATGCCACTGGGTGGCTCCTTAACATTCCTTTAGACAGCTTTAAAGTGCTCTGAGCGTGCTAAGCACCTGCTCAAATTGTAGATGTAAGGTCTGCCAGCCTGTGGTTTTCACCTGATGAGCAGTTTGGTATGTGACACCGTGACGCATGCACCACCAGGATCTCCAGCCAAAGCGTGTAGGTTCCCTTTGCATTCATTTTCTTTGAATGAGAGACTCGGTTCCTCTTGAGTATTTTTTTAAATAGTAAAATTCTGCCCATGGAAACATTGGTCCCATTTACACCCATTTCTTCCACAAAGCTGGCTACGTTTGAATTGCGTAGATAACAAGGTTCTGCTGATCTACTCTTTTCCTCCTCTTAGAATGTTTTGTAAATTGTAATTCAGAAACTGAAAGTGTAGACACAGTAATTTAAGTGTTTCAGATCTCATCTCCTTCTGTTAGAATTCATACAAGCATGACGTGAAACTTGGAAGCGAGGACTGCTTGTTCATTTATTTTCTTGTTTCTTTTTTTAACTTGACAGGTGCAATGGACGTAGAAGAAAGGAATCGCCAAATGAAACTGAGCAAGTACAAACAGGTAGCAGGATCAGATTCCAGGCTGGAACAAGATTATCATTCTAAGGCAAGGGAGTTTTGTTTTGAAAAGCAACACAATATGCTAAACTGAAATACTCAGTATTCTTTTAGACGGGAATAGATGAGTGGGAAGAAAGGAAGTTCTCGTGTCTGCAGTAAAATTGTTGGCGATGTGCAGCAGAGCCCTTAGCATCGAGTGCTGTTGATTATTAACATTTAAGGAGGGTGAATGAAAGCAAATAAAAGTGGCAGTGTGATTATCCATTGGAGTGAACTCTAGGGCTGTAATGCAAAAACTCGAAGAGAAGGTAAAAAGAGGCTTAGTGAGTGATAGACAGGATGAGAAGTATTGAAACCTGTTCACGTCGTTCGTATAACTGAACACAGCCGTGATCTATTCACAGTTAGAAGATGTGGTGTTACTCAGTTTAACAGTGTCAGGTTAGCTCTTGAAAATTTATTGTGTACTTTAACAAAAGCTTCCCCCAGCTGTGGCAATTAGCCAAAAATACGCATCACTGCGTAGCAGTAGAGCCCCGAATACGCTGTCCAAAACCTCCTGCAATTTGGAACAGGGTCATGTCATATGCAGTGTGTTAATTAAAAAAAAAAAAATCAAGATATTTTCAATTTAAACTTCTATTATACAAAAATAATTCAGTGCCCTCTAAAATACTTCATTAATTGAGGTCAGATTGTACGTGGAAAACAGGAGATTTCTGACCTATAAAAGCTGGCTGAGGAAGAGAAGTCTGGTTTATACTTCTGTTTCCAGGGTGTAGTTCCTTGCTGTAAGGATTGGAAAAGTTGTAGACAGGGTTGTTCAGTATTTTAAGGCAAAGAAACAATGAATTTTATAAAATCTTATTATCTTTGCAGGTAATGTAGAGTAACACATTTGATGTGCTTCGTAGCATGTACATTGGGCTGAGGGGAAAACAGAGGACGAGATTTAGAAAAGCCCATGACAAAAGGGAAAACCCTCTTTATGAAAATAGCTGGATTGACAGAAAGAAAATGGTTAAAGTGGCTGAAACGACTTAAAAGTCTGTGTGGATGCGCTGCGTGATTGCTTGGGTATTTTACAAGGGCACTCTTAGCACGGAAGGCATAAGCATTTTTATCAACACGTAGGAAGGACTTGGTTCACTGCCGTGCTTAGATGCTGCTTCTGACACAGCAAAAGTTCATGTGTGTGGGCTCTGACCGGTGTCATCTTGTAGAGATGAGCGTGACACAGTGAGCAAACATAAGTGTTGGGTCTGTGTGCACCACAACAACATGACTTTTTGCACTGCATGTGTAGCCAGACTCACCTGGCAGCTCTCCTGCTCCCTCAGTGCTTGACTGGAACTTGGGTCAAGAGTAGGACTGGTATGGAATGGCAACGAATGGGCTCTTTTGTGAAGGAGCCGGTTAGAACACAGCGACACCACAGCACTTCACATATTTCATCTCTTTGCCTTCAGTACTGTCAGAACGTATTAAAGAGGAAAATTATAAATGGAGTTCTTTTATGAAAATGATGATTTCTATTTATTGCACATAAAGAACAAATTGTCTCCAGAATAAACAGTTCATTTGCTCTTCTGGTGGAGTGTAGTTGCAGTATTCGAAAGAGGAGTTAGTTATTCTGTCAGTGCACTTGTGGAAGTAGACACTGCGTGTTCACACACGTGTGTATGAACCCAAAATACATCCCTAAATTTGTGTGGTTTTAAAGCCATGTAAGAACCATAACTCTCATCACCCATAGGAGAGATCCATCGTCACTGTTTTACCACCACTGCTTCAGTTCCCCTTAATTAAGTGCTTATATTGTCTAGAGACTGAAAATGAGTAAGTACAACTTACCTACCTGATTTCTTAACAAAATTCTTCTGGAATTCTTCTGGGCTGGAAAACATGTGCCAAATGCTGAGTGAAATCTTATTTACTGCAGAGTGGCTTTGATTTGGTTATCAAATCTATCAGCTTTGGTTTGGTTATCAAATCTATCAGCTTTGATTTGGTTATCAAATCTATCAGCTTTGACTTGGTTATCAAATCTATCAGCTTTGATTTGGTTATCAAATCTATCAGCTTTGGTGTGGTTATCAAATCTATCAGCTTTGGTTTGGTTATCAAATCTATCAGCTTTGGTTTGGTTATCAAATCTATCAGCTTTGGTTTGGTTATCAAATCTGTCAGAAAATACCACTAGGCAGGCATTGAGGAAATCCAGCACATGGGGTTTTCTTTTTCTTTCTGCTCTCGCTCCTTCTTTGACTGGAAGACCACGGCACCTGGTTGCTTTGAGTTAAGAAAAGCTGTCCTTGCTGTGAAAGCAAAAGCTGCACCGCTAAACGTTACACTGACTATTCAAACGGGCACATCCTACCGCTCTAGCTTTGTTCTGCCTGGGAAATTCACTGCGACAGGCTTTAGGGGAAGGGGGTGCACAGTGTACGTTCCGTTTGTGGAAAAAGCTTGCTTCCACACAGCTGTAATCTCAGAAGCTGCTGAAATATGAAATGCATCTCCCCTTGCATTTTCTGCTCATGATTGATAAAACTGTGGATGTGTTTTTATTATTCGTATACATGCCTCATTATTTTTTGAAAACTGAGTATTCTGCTTCCATAGTGTTTGGTGCATATGAGTGTGGCAGGTAATATGTTGTACAAAAGGGTTATTTCCTTCCAGGTAGAAAATGCTTGGGTATGGTTTCAGCACAGACGTAAAGAAAGCAAGCCGTATATTTGGGGTCTATATGAGTGTATTTACAACCAAGGAGACACGGGGCAGAGCGATGTGAGTGTTATGGATTGGATGAAAGTGTTTCTGGTATTGGAACAACTATTTGTGTTGAGTGCTGTAGACTTCTACTCAGTAAGGTAAATGTACTAGTGTCTGAACTGCAGTGCTGGTTGAGTCTGGCGTGCAGGAGAACCTGAGTTCTGGTAACACAGATGAAAAGCGCAGTAGCACAAGGTTGTTCAACCATTTACTGTGCTGGGTCTTGGCAGCACTGTCCTGATGTGTGCCATTTGCCTCAAGAATCTTCCTAGGACTAGTTTGAGATATAAGCTAGGCTATCCAGTTCTTGAGTGTTTGAACAATTTGCTCTGTGAAGAGGGAAGGACCAAGATGAGAGCCCAGAGAAGCCGTGTGAGCAGCACGCTAGATTAACTTTGTTCACATCTGGTTGAACTGGACGTTGAAACCAGTTCCCACACTACTACTTCAAACATCTATGAGCCTCTCTGCTTTGCTTCTTGCTTGGTGCTGCTGCTGTTACCCTTTTGTCGAACAAATAGCACTGTGCTTGGTGAGTAACTCCTTCCCCTGGCCGTTCCCACCACTGCTCAGATTCAGGAATCTCTGCTGACCAGTGAAGGAATCATGAGGAATCATGCCACTCCTCTCTTGCCCCCATGACTGGGATGTGCCCAGTGGATTGACTGGGATGTGCCCAGTGGATTGACTAGGGAGAATTGGAAAGCTTTTTGCTCATGAGAAAAGAGAAGGTTCTTTGTGTATGTGGAGCTCTGGGAGTGTTTGCAATCAGCGTAGAATCAATAGTTAACCATTTAGTTAATGCTTGGTCGGTGGTTGTATTCTTGGACAAGGAACTTGAGAACTAAACCGGCTCCCTGGTCTGGAGAGACAGGTCACGTCAGTCTCAAGAGCCGTGTGAATGAGCGCTAGGTTACCTAATCGAGGATGCTGTGCTATGCACTGCTCAGTGACAGGGTGACTTTCTCAGGGCTGCATGTTAGCATTTATAGTTTCAATCAAGTATTTGACTGTATTTTTAATGTTAAAGTTTGTGCTGATGTAGATCTGGTTCCTATAAATACAGCATTTAAGTTCAGTGATGGGGGACTTAAAAAATGTAAATACATGAAATAAAGTCAGAATTCTTGATTTGAGCTCTATACACGTTGTAATGTCAGAAACATTTCCTTTCTATTTCTATCAAGTTGCATTTTGCAGATGGGTTATAAGTAATTCAGTGATTTTAAATACATATGTGGCTTGGTAGATTTTATAGCCTTTTCTCCTCTAGTCAGTGATGTGCAAAGTCTCAGGAAACATTTCTGTTGCTTTCATTTTTCTTCTTCAGTTAATTCAAGCTCTCTTTCTGTTTATTTTATTTTTGATGCTTTCCTAATTTCTTTTTTAATCTTGAGTATTGGTGTCTCTGTTGTTGCACTCCAGGACATGGTTTAGTGGGCATGTGCGGTTGGGTTGATGACCTTAGAGGTCTTTTCCAACCTTAATGATTTTATATCAATATCTAAAAGTAGACCTGTACTGCAGGTACTTTTGGTTGTAATCCATTTTCATAGTTTTATTCTGATCTTTTACTATTAATCTTGCTCTGGCAGGGGATTGGACTAGATGATCTTTCGAGGTCCCTTCCAATCCCTAATGTTCTGTGATTCTGTGCTAATTGTATATCTAGGAAGCAGAGGTAGTAGAAATAGTAGAAAATTATATCTTTTCGTTTAATAACCCCACAGAAAAGACTAAGTGCACCCCAAAATCTTGAGCTTTCTTCTTACAGCCATGAGTTATTCTGTTGTGAAAGCAAATGTGTTTTTAAATTATATTTATGTCTACTGCAATTTTTAATATCAAAAGAATTCCATCAAAGCCAGACTCAACTGAGTCATTTTAACCACTCCATTAATACTCACATTTTGAAATCACCTGGGTGCTATCTTGGCCAACTTCCAGGCAGTCTAATAACTGCAATTTACCTTGAATCCTTCTATCCTATCTGTGATAGAATACATTTTCCTTTCAGAACGGCTTTGTATAGATGTATGATTTGCTCAACTATTGGTCTACTTTACTTCAGAGTAGGTAACTTCTCAGGGAAAGCTCAATTATTTCTGTCTACAGTTCTTATCTGGGTTTAAGCTGTAAAGTTCCAAGATGCTACTGAACTGAGAAACAGTGATGTGTAAAGTACTGTGACTGTGCTTGAATGAATTATCCAGGACGTACTGAAACTGATGCTGTACTGAGAATACAGAAAACAAGAAGTAGCGTTAACTGGGATATGTATACGAGGTAACTGGGTGCCGAGGTATGAGGTTCAAATGCAGAGAACATGCACAGTTAATTGAATTGGTGCAACTGTCAGGGAACTCCAATAAATGGGAGTAACAGTCCATGGTCATGCGTATCACACCAGACTGCAGCTTGTGCTGCTTCGTTCTGTGCCAGGCAGAACAAGCACAAGAGCACAGTATTCACGGCTGAAAGAGGACATGGGTAGAGCTGGGGTTCCAGCTGTGTTGGAACAGGTGTGACAGCTCACTCTGCTGGGCTAGCGACTTTGGGAAAACAAAGTAAGTGGGGCATCCAAGTAGGAAGAAAAGACCTGATGTCCCACAGCAGGACTTGCATGGAGCCTGCTCAAACGTGTAGGTCTCAAAATTAAGAACCAGGACATTTTTCTACCTTCAGAAAATAGGTAGACGTGGTATTTCAGGAGATGGTTCAGTGGTTAGGGGTTGTAGGACAGATGGCTGGACCACATGATCTTGAAGGTCTTTTCCAGCCTTGATGACTCTATGATTCTGTGGGTTTTCACATGGGTGGCTGAAAGGCTAATGTCAGACTGAGGGGCAGGAGAACTCTGCCTCCTGGGCTGCCCAGCTCTCGTATACGGCAGCAGACTGAGAAGGTCCTCTTGGGACGGCCACTGGAGAGCTGCTCTCCATCCTTCAGCTGGGCATAGCTTAGATGGAGAATTCGCCTGGAGTCTCCTGTTGCCATTTGTCATTCGGAGCACAGCGATGAGGCCCGTGCAAGTGATCTCAGCAGTGTGGATGTTCTCTTCACTGTGGTCTCTGGGAGTGTTTCTCTCTATTACATGGGTTGGCTTTATTTTATGATAACACCTAAAATAAAGAGAAAACGTTGCCCATTTATCACAATTTCTCCAAACAACAGATTTGTGAAAATGTCTTGTGGCATTAGAAACTTCACTATTTCAACTGGAAATGTTATCTTGTCTGGAAATGTTATTCTCCTACTCTTAGAAGTGGTTTGTGTGGTGGAGTTGTCAATGATGTTCGTGGGTGTTGTGTGTGTTCTGTAAAAGTGGATCCAAACGAGCCTTACAAGCAAGGGAAGAGGTACGTTGTTTGAGTGCTTAGAGTGCAATGTAACAGACATAAGACATGTTTTCTAACTTCTCCCTCTCTGAGAACTGAAGCACGATGACTAAAGAGAAAAAGAGAGAGTTCAGCTTTTCTATTCCCTGGGAGCATTTTGCATGCTCAGGATCTCCCTGCGGTGTTTTTTCCCCTAGCTGCATTATAACAAGGATAAAGCTGCTGAGGAAATTCATTCTAGGGAAAAGTAATGTTTTCTAAGCAGTTTAGCTTGCCAGTGGATGGATCTACATCTTGCAGATTTGTTTTCCCTTTAGCTAGACATGAATCAGCAGAAAATTTGTAGAGCAATTATGAGCTGAGCTCGTCTGTTTCTTTTTGTGCAGTGATTTTCCAAGATGCTTCTTAATAATCAGGGAAAACAAGAGATTAAGAAAAAAAAGATCACGAGACTTTCCCCAGATCACGTTTGGTTTTGTGAGCTACCCTCTGATATTTATGAGCTTGAGGACTTGTAAAGTGGAATCATACAAAGATAATATATTTATATCCTGTTCTTGAGCAATTGTGTTACTCATGGTCCTTAGGCAGTTCTGCTCACAGGAATAAGCACTCGCCAGATGGCCCATGTGTTGTCCAGCTGTTCGCTTCAGCATGAATTCCTTTGAAGGTGCTGTGTCCCAGGACAAAGCTGGTGAAAGTCATAGTTAAATATTACACAGAGGCATAAGGGGGAAGTTCACATCTCTTCCCATCTCTTGGTGCCTCTTCATATCTCAAACCACCAGGCTTGAGACATTCAGGAGATGACAGGCTTTTGAAGTGGAACGGTGTGAAATCAGGTTACAGTCAGGTTTTTTTTATTCAAGGTAGAAGTAGATTGGAATGTGCTGAATAATGGAGAAATAATATGTTGGGTAAGGACTAGGAGAAGGGAATGAGTGTGTGGGGAAGCGCTGTACACCCAGCTAGATTTACTGGTTCACACAGTGCACTGCTCAGAAGTAGCAACACCAGCTGCAGCTCTCTCTGTTATGATAGTGCAGGACAAGCATGTCCAGAGAGGCACAGTAGGCTCAGGATCAAGAGACCAAAGGGTGCCTAATGCAAAGCAAGGACTGGCTGAAGGGAAAACTGCCGGTGGGACTCATCAGAAGCAAAATGTAGCGCTACGAAAGCACGATCCAATAATTAGGATGAAACTGGAGTAAGATAGGATAGGATCATGGGGTACTGAGCAGTAGTTGGGATCAGCAGCCAAGAGTGAGTGTGAGCTAGTTGAATGTCACGCAGGTGATAGCTAAAGCAGGACAGGCAAAAGTTGACCTGCTAGCTGTGCCCTCGTTTCCTTGATGGAGCCTGACAGGATTGACAAACGTAAGCACAGATTACCCAGTTGGTGAAGTACAAACTACACACAAGGGCAGATTCCTCATGTTCTTCATCTCGGGTTTGCTTGTATGCAAGCTCCAGATAAACATGTGTTCTCCCGACCTATTCATTGGTGTGTGGTATTTGCACAAATGACTTGGACTCTTCTGCTTCATATCAGTACAATGCTGTTGCTGTAATTGCTGCATTGTTTTACTTTAAATTGCAGTCTTCATTAGCCAGCCATTAACAGAGGTTTTAGAAAGACTCAAACAATCCAATGACATTCTTTTAAATAATGTGTGCTAACTACAATTTGCAGTGTCTTCAGAGGCTGTGGACTCGCACCAAAAGCTACATTTGAAATTACCGAGTAGTTCATACAATTGCTGTGCTTGCTCTGGCGCCTCAAGAGCTTTTGTCAGCAAGGCAAAGAATCATTGAAACAGTCCAGAATGGCTCTTTAATCTTCTTGTAGTAGCACAATGGGTAATTGTCTGAAACATCTTCCCAAAGCATTTTGATCAGTAAAAACATTAACCAGATTTGCGTGTCCCTATGTCAATGCTAGCAAGTACAAACTGATGAGTAGACTATAAAAAAGCAACAAGAAAAGATAATAAATTGGAAAGATGGTTGGAAATCACTGAAGGTTTCAATTGCCTGGACATCTGCAGGACTGTCCAGTCCAAGAAGGAAGACTGGCAACAATGGATTAAAGCAACGTGAAACACTGTGTTCCAACACAGTTTGTTTCAAGCAGTTGTAGCCTTGTGTGGCTGTCGGTCACCTAACAGTAGTTCACAAAGAGGCCAAGTGTTTGCAGAGGTGGTTATACTGGGAAGCAGAGCAGGTATTTTTTGACCAGCTTTAATAAACTCAAACTCATCACTACCAGCAGTTGCAGTTTACAAGGTGGCACAAACAGCTGTCACTTTGTTAGAGTCTCCAGCTGATTATTTTTCTAATGCAGAGGAAAAGGCTTTCAGAAACTTAAAAACCTGTTTTATAGAATTAATAACAATGACATTTAACCCATTCTTCAACATTCTTCAATTTTAATAACATTTTTCATGGATATTACTGAAATGAAAACCAAACCCAAACAGTAAATTTGAGTAGTAGGCAGTTGCCCATCACCAGAGCCTGGACCCCTGGACTATCCAAACCAGGGGAGCCTCCTTGGCTGTCCTCATGCCTGTGTTTTCTCCTCAGGGATATTGGAGCATACAGGGTAGTTGTTGGATCACAGAATCACAGGATTATTGCGGCTGGAAAAGACCTCTAAGATCATTAAGTCCAGCGTATGATCTGATGGTCCAAGCCTGTGTCTGTGCTACAGCCAGGATCCAGCCAGGTCCCCAGGAGGGCTGCAGGTCCCCAGCCATGTGCATTCAGACAGTACAAAATCCTACGGGCTCGTTGTGGAGGGCCAGCAGTGGAGATGGATGAGAAATGGTAGCAATGTTTAAGACAGGATGGGGTGGCACTTGATTAATAATAAACTTCTAAGTCTAATTGTTGTTCTTGTGCAGCTGGGGACATTTAGGAAAAAGATAAATTGAAATTTGGAGGAAGAATCCAATGACACGCATGAACTTGTAATGCCCAGGGGCAACTTCAGCCACAGGAAAACTGAGGACAGAATATTGCAAACTTGTGCAAAGAAAGGTTGTATTTGACAGTCAGAGTGTACTGCATGAAAGAACTTTGTACTTTTTAAAGTATCAACTATTTTAGGTTATTTAATGTATGAAAATGTCTGATTTGTTACGTAAAGCGCATTGCTCTGAAATATGTACTTTAAGGACTGGTGTTCTCCAGGTGTGGAAATGAAGCAGACAAAACCTGTCAGTGTGCTGCAGAAGGAGTCTTTGGCGTAACTTTGTGCAATGCTGATGCTGTTTGTCACTTGGGGTTGCCTGCCGGTACCTGGCATAGAAGGGTCTGTTTCCATCTGACGGCTTCGTGAGCTCTGTACGGGCTCTGCAGGTTGAGGTCTGTTGTTCTGTGAATCACAAGTAATTATCAATTAACAATTCCATCAATGATTTACATCTGACACTACAGTGTCTCTTGCTTGCCCGAAGGAAAGCCCTGTCAGGTCTGTAATGCTGGTGATGTGTCTGCCCGCAGGTCAGTAGCCACTGTCAGTGACAGCTGCTTGGACAGGCACACGTGGCTTGGCCGGCCGTTAGCTCTGTTGGGAGCCAGTAGCAGCGTAGCCCTGGCAGCACAGGCTCTGCCACGGGGATTGTATCTCTGTGGGGGCCTCAGCAAAAACTGAAGGTCTGGGGTCAGTTCTGCATTGCCTTTCCTGTGCTGGTAGCCCACCACATCAGGCTGTACTTCCCAGTCTTGAGAGTTGTAGGCTAAATCAACAAAGCTACATCCACAACTTCATCTTTGGTGCAGAAGTATTCGAGGAAGGATCAAGTGGAACTGAATAGAGACGACTCAGTAGATAATTCCCCTAGACATAGACAAGGACAAGCTGAGAGAGTTGGGGTTGTTTAGCCTGAAGAGGAGGAGGCTTTGGTGGGAGCTAAAAACCATTATAAGTGACCTCCCAGTCCCAAAAAGGGGCTGTCAGAAGGCTGGGGGGAAGGCTGTTCACAAGGTCAGGGAGTGATAGGACAAGGAGTCATGGTTTAACCTGGAAAGGGATAGGTTTTAGGCTAGATATGAGGAAAACATTTTTAATCTGGGAGTGGTAGATCCATGGAACAGGCTGCCTGGAGAGGTGGTGGTGGTGGCCCCATCCCTGGAGACATTCAGGGTCAGGCTGGATGGTGCTCTAGGCAGTCTGATCTAGGCCCTGCTGCTTGCAGGGCGGTCGGACTAGATGCCCTTTGGAGGTCCCTTCCAAGGGGCTATGACTCTGTAACATTTTTTGTTTTCCAAAAGGCTGAGTAATTGTTCTTTCAAAAGGAAGTGGTGCAAAAGCACAACCCTTTTATTCCAGTATAGCATTCCATTACCTGTGGTGGTCAGGACAGCAGTTTAAATGTTGGTTTTGTGTTTCCAAATGAGTATATCAATAGCAATAGGTACTGACTGCTTTATCAAGCAAAAAGTGTTAATGACATCAATAAAACCAGCCAGGAATATTAGATGCAAATGCTGTAATCACTGAGATACTGATTCTGTGATAGCACTGCAGGGCACCACTTTTTGGTGTTGTATCACAGAACTAAAAAGTCCCACGGGTACTGCCTGCGTAGGAATGAAGTGCAAAAGTGAACTGCTGCAAAGCATTTCCTTGCAGCTGTTTGCCAGCTGCTTTCAAACCAAGGTACTCAAACCCGTGGTGTTCCTGCTCGCTACAGAGGGTTGGCCAAGCTAAGCTTTCAAGTGCCCTTCCAACCTCAAAGATTCTGTGTTATGTAAGTTTATCGCTGGCTACTTGCACCCTCTCACTTAAAGGCTGAGGATGACTTCAGTGTTTGCCAGTGAACACCAATAGTGCAAATTAGTACTTGTGCAGCATCCACGCCCGTCGCTGTCTGCAACAAGTACAATACAGGGCAACCCAGAGATGCTTTCTTGTCTTTATCTCTTTTTTCTTGTCTTCATTTCATTCCCCTGCCTTAAAACTGGCAAAACAAGTTATTGTTTCTAAGTGTAAAGTTCATTTATTGTAAACAGTCACCCAGATGCTCTCCTGAAGTGCTCTTTAGACACTGCACAGTGTTTCAGAACATTGCCCAGTCAGACGTTCCTTGCAAAGAGACTAGAAGGAAGCAGTCTCAGTGCTTCATGAAAGAGGGTGATATCAAAGCTGGAAGAACAAGGCAAATCTGGTAGGCAAACCCGGACACCCTTCTGCAGAACTTTCTGCAGATCTATGAGGGTGTGCCGCTCCACGTTGGGAAGAATTTTCCCCAGGTGATGAAGTCCAACGTTGCTACCCTCAAGAGTTCAATAAACCACTAATCTGTTATGCAGATGAGTTTCACCCTTTGTTCACTTCCAGTCCTGCCTGTGCTGCTCTTCACATCCTTCTCTATTGCCTCCTTTCCACGTCAGCCAAACAGTTACCAGCTGATCACCGACAACGTGTCTTGCAGGAGTGTTTTTCTAAAAAGTCTGTCGGTTGTAGTGAACCACATGCCAACTGCATGTTTGCAATGTACTGTTATGAAGCTTAACTGCTATTGGGATTCTTGAGTTTCTGAGGTGTTTGTACATTCCCAGGGCAAATTACCTCTAGTCCTGTCCCGTCCTTTCAGACTTGCCGAGCACTTGAGCAAGATGCGGCGTCTGTTTGCTCAGCTACGGCATCGCTTTGTCTTTTGGTTTGATAATCTCAGCTTTAAAGAAGGAACACTGTTAACGTTTGCCAGCTAGAAGCTCTTGTAAATAGGCTGAGTCCCAGGAGACCTGTGTGCTTTACAGACAGCATGGAGTACACTCTGTTTCCTCTTCAATCTTTCATGAGCTCAGTTGTCTTGGGCAAGTCACTGTCTCTTTGCTTTGCTTTGTGCCTGTTGAAACAGTTGTGGTAAGAACATTCTGTGATGTCTTTGCTAAGGTTTGTGAAACCTTTGGAAGAGCTGGATGTTTTCTGCTCTGTGAATGAATAATTGGAATGGGATAGGAAAGCAAGGCAAAATGCACAGGAACCAAGAATACCTTGTATCCTGCGTCAGTTGAGAACTTCGTTATAAAAATCAATGCAGTCTGATGACAAAGGCAGTTTAGATAGCGTCAGGGACCCAGTCCATAGCTAATCTGCGGTGGTGTGCCACTGACTACGTTGTTATCTTTGCCCCTTTCATCTTACAGTACCGGTCGGGACGGGATGCTCAGCGAGGCTCAGACAACGTTTCCAATAAGTCTTCAGACAGCGATGTCAGTGATGTCTCCGCTGTGTCACGAACAAGCAGCGCTTCCCGTTTCAGCAGCACCAGCTACATGTCTGTCCAGTCAGAGCGTCCAAGAGGAAACAAGAAAATAAGGTGAGCAGGAGTTGCTGTGGCACCAGCCATAGCCGTGTAACTGGATGTTCGTCGATATTTGTGGTTGAAATTAATGTTTTGCCTAGATTGAAATTTACAGGGGGTTTATAAAACAGTATCTTGGTCGTTTAGTGCTCTGTGGAATCTTCAAGCTGTTTGTACTTACCAGGTTCAGTCATTTGGGGTTATATGAACCTCAGATACACTAAAATAACCAACGCGTGCTGTTGGCAAGCAACAGACACACCCAGATTTGCATTTTAAAGCCACTTCTGTAGAACACTTAATATGGCTGAAAAGACAGTTCCGCTAGAAAGCTGGGCAATGTCAGAGGCATCTTGATTTCCTTTTAAACTGTTGTAGGGCTCTCATTTAATACTTACACAACCGGTTCCATTTAATACTTACACAAGTCCAGTTCAACTACAGCCACAGAGACACTGAACTACACCTCAACAAGGTGAAAGTAGTGTATCTGTGAGGAACACTCAGCATCTCCGTTGTCTGTGCCCTGTGCACACTCCAAAGGCGCCTTGGCTGTAGAAGGAATGACATACCTTTATTTTCTGGAAGGTGTAACCCATCTCTCAGCAACAGTCAATGTCAATCTACATTAATTCTCAGAAGACTGTTCTCTTGTAGTGTCCTTGAATAGACTGTTCAGGTATCTTCTATGGGCGCTGCTAGCAGCCCGTTATTTCTGACATGCAGTTACACGTGCTTCTAAATCTGATGCCTTGCCAAGCAACTTTTACTGAGAGGACTTAGAGACGAGCCTAAGAAAATGTCCCAAGGTTCTCTAGCTTAGGTTGGAGCTTTAGCTGGTTTAACTTATCACTGCTTCCATCTTTCAGTTTTGTTGAATTTATTTTGCATTTCCTTTCTTGTGAGCTCATGCGTGCTCTTCCCCGTGACCTTAACTTTATCCTTTTCTCTTTTCTTTTTGCATGCCTTTTTCAATTTGTGTTGACATCAGAAGGACGAGGGATATAGAGGGAAAAAAAGAGGGAGGGGAGGAAGGGGATGAACAAGATGGAATATTTCCTGAGGAGGAAGAAAAAGAGGAGGAGGAGGAGGAAAAAGCAAAAGAACAAGAAATAAATGAAAAAGGGGAAGGGCAAGAGGTGACAGAGAACTGTGATAAAGAGGAAAACAAAGACTCAGGGCAGGATGAAAAAGCTCAAGAAGACCAAGCTGAGGAAAGGAAAGAGGATGACAGGTAAAATATACTTCTGTTTCTCTAGACTTGTTCTTCTTCCTGTACCAAGATCCTACCTGTCTTCCCTTTTCTGGTCTTTTTTCCCCCCTTGCTTAGTGTACTGTCTGTGTTCTCTGCAGCTTCCTTTTGGCTTCCAATCATGACGCTTTCGTATTTAAGCAAGTTTTGTTCTCAGCTTAACTGAATTTTTCTCTGCTTACGGGCTGGTGCGGCACGCTAACTTGATATGCACATGGCTAGAGGATATTGTGTGCTTAATTGCTTTAGGCTGGGGTTTGGGTCTGACTACAATAAGAAATAGAAATGGTAAGGTTCCTCATTATAGTCCCTGCTTGAATTATTATTATTTCAGGGAAAAATCTTTTGCTGAGTGATAGCACTATCAAACCCATTTTTAATTGCCTTCGTGGCAGCAGGAAAGAGGAAAGTTTGGATTTCATTGGTTTTTAATCCTCTTTGTGTAGGCTGATAAATGTGCACGATGATGGACAATTGACATTAACAAGCAGAGTCTTGTTCAATGCGTGTAACTGTCGTGGGTTGCTGTATTGTGGAGAGGTCATGGACCTCTGCTGCTCTGCTGCGTCCAGGAACGTTTCGGCACAACTGGCTTTGGTTTTCGTAGCTAATATAGGCTCACAGGTTTTACCAGAGTCCCTTTGAAACTTGTCTTTCAATGCAGATGAGTGACATTCTGTACTTTGCATTAAGAGAAACACTGTGTTCCTTTCATCAGCACCAAAAAAGTAAGTTTGAGATTTGCTGAACATTCTTGAAGCCCTTCTCACCTACCCAAGAACAGCAGAACATTCAGCAAAAGCAGCTGTTTAGAAGCAGTTGTCTTTAAGGCTGCATCGGAATAGATGTTCCAGGGGCTGCTGAATGTTTGTGTGGGAAAGGATGTTTTCGAGATGCTTTTCTCTCCTGGTTCCCACTAAATTCTCAGTGTAATAGATCTGGAATATCTGCTTCTTAGAAAGCATGACTGTGTTTTTGGTTCCCAGCTTGCTCTCAGGTTAGTCTTCAGCCGAAACACTGCTGCCTCACAGAAAGCAAAACCCTTTGGGAAGCGACTTCTTGGGTTGTGTGCCATCTTGTTTCTCTGCTTGTTAATGGCTGTCTGCCTTCAGGAAGAAATCCAACAAGTCCCTACCTGATAGAGAAAGGATTAAGTGACGACTGCTGTGCAGTGACTTTTTTTCCTGTTAGATTTTAGCTCCCACCTTGGCCATTAGTATGTAAACTGTGAACCAAAAGGAGAAGTTTCTCTCTATCCACATCACTTCTTGATTAGGTGATCACATCCAAGATGAGATTAACCAGCTAAGCTTGTTAATGTGTTGAAGCAGAAAAAACAAAGAAGGGTTCAAAACTTATAAAAGTCACAGGGAGAAACAAAGACAGGCTTCATTTGGGGGAAAAACAACAAGACATTGAATTAACACAACATAAAAACCCCAACACAAAGACATACAGAGATTAATCACATGTTTTTGATAACTGGGCCAAGTTGCTACCTTCATCCCCTCAGGATGAAGAAACCTCCAGCAGTTCTTTTCGCTGTGGGAAGATGATAGCCTTTCAGTCCATGCATACGTCACTGAGCACCAGTGGGTCTCTTAAGGGCCAGTTCTCTGATCCACGTGCATCCAAACCCATTGTCAATTTCCAGTGCACCAACTTCCATGGGCTGCAGCTGGGAGAGAACTCTCTCCATTTCAGCAAAGAATTGGTTGTGGGTGAAACCTTTCCTCTGCGTATCTCAGAGGTTCCAAACTTCCCGTTCTCTCCATTCACCACGCTCCGATGGCAGCCATGATCAATCCAGTGACTTGTACTCCTCTCCAAGCAGAAGCCCGACAAGAAGTGACATGAAGCAGGAAACCAGAAACAGGAAGCTCCAAACTGGTCATACTGGCTTCACAGTTGCAAATGCAGTGTGGAACTCCCTGAAGCTCACTACTAGTTGCCGTAGCGACTCCCCAGTCCCTAAGGCTGAGAAGGCCACTCAGATTCAAACCACAACAACCCATCTTCTTTTCCCACGGTACAATAACCTCCCATCTTTTTATTCTGAGCTTTCTTCATCTTCAAGTGCAGCTATATTTAAGCATTTACATGCACAGCTAGTTGTGCATCATTAACATACTGAAATATCTTGACTTGTGTATTCAATGGACAAACCCAAAGGCAGAATCAGTTCTGGGCATCATTGTAAATTCAGTGCCTTCTACCTGCTTGTTTGGCAGTTTATAAGATACCTTATACCTGGCAGTTTATGTGATGCTCATAACAACTTCAGCCTCCCAAAAAGTGCGTTCAGACACGCCACCAGTATGAAACAATCACCAAAGCATCGTTTCAAAACTAGACATCTCAATAGGTATTTGAGACCAAAGAGAACAAAAGCAGCCAGTGACAGAATAGTAGTAAATGACCATCCCGGGCATCAAGGACAGCTGTATTACAGCTTGGAATTTTCAGCATATACTTTAACTTCAGAGATGCATCTTTAGCTGAGCAGACACCTTTCCTCTGGGCAATCTGTGATGCTCCCAGTCACTCCACCATGAAAAATTAGCTCTGTAAGGATACATCAGACCTCTTGATGTCAGTGCTCCTATATACTTTATGAGTTGTGGTAATAGTCACACTAAGGTCTCCAGTCTGCTGAGGTCATAGGTGAGCTCAGTATGACTTGAGTGACCATTAAAACAGAACCCATCATGGATTCATCCCGTGCCTGCTCTAAAGGGCCCAGCCGCACTGTTACAGGTTTTGGAGCTCCGGAGCACAATCAATCAATAGTTGGGGTTTTCTTTTTGGCAGAAATAGCTTCAGCATCAGAGTTTGCCTTTGTTACACTTTGTAAAAGTAAACCCTGGCATATGGTTGTGAAAACCTAATTGGGTTCTTTCTTGGCAACGCGTGCCCGTAAACAGCCAGCATGGATCACAAGCGTCTCTGTCAGAATTTTTAAGGGCTCCTTAATTACTGTTTCCTGGCATTATTTATTATTCCCGCTCCCCTGGTGATATCAGGGACATTAAAAAAAGCCCTCTTAGTTCTAAAGCAGTCATAATTTGTATTGCAGGAAATCTGTTTAAGGCTGCTCTAAGTCTTCCTTAGTATTTTATGATGTGTAAGCGCTAGGCATTAGTTCTGACGGTCACAGTGCGGTGTGCGATAGGAACAAGCAGCAGTTGGCATCGCAAAGCAGAGAGCAGGATTTCAGCAGGCTGTATGCTGTTGGAACACAGAAAACAAATACAAGCTCTGTTCAAGCACGTGGAGCCTGAGTTCTGAGGTGGCACGTGGATCCAGAGAGGGGAAACACAAGTGTATGGAGGAATGTTCTATATGACAGGAGATAGACACGTTATGGGTTGGGGACATCGTGGCAACAGGGAGTCCTGAGGGGAGGTGTGGAGAAAGAAGAGAGGAGCTGTTCAAGGCAGGATTGGATGTGGCACTTGGTGCCATGGTCTAGCCTTGAGCTCTGTGGTAATGGGTTGGACTTGATGATCTATGAGGTCTCTTCCAACCTTGGTAATACTGTGATAGCTTTGTGAACATTTCCAGAGAGCTCTTTTCAAGCACTAGGAGCAGTGAGGACAAACCCAAGAGGTGCTTACTAAAAATGGCACAAGTGGATGATGAGGCAAGTCTGATGAGCAGCAGGAGCTGGTCTTTCAGTCTCAAATGTGAGGAGGTAAATGTAGTCTCAGCTAAATGCAAAAGGGGAAAGACAGTTGTTTGGAGTGTAGTTGGAAAGTAAATAAAGAGAGTTACTTAAAACAGCGCGCTTGATTCATTCAGAGATGAGAAATACGTGTCTGCAGCGGCAGAACTGATGAGAGCAAGTTTCTGCGTTCGTTTCTAAAGGGACACGCTAGAGCCTGTCTCTGTGCTCTGGGGAAAGAGGCAGTGATGCTCGGAGCTAAGAATAGGAAAGCGGTAGGGAAAGGCAAACAGGAGATAACATACGAGCACTTAAGCCAGTCAGTGAGAAATCTCTGCATCGTTGACAGGGTCCAGGGGACAGAATTGCATGAAGGGGATACTGCAGAGACAGCACAGAAGAATCACTTGTGCTTTGTTATGTATTGGAAGAAATCAGTGCGAGGAACAGAAGTGAATGCTAAAGGATGGTTGAAGCAATAGAGCTGATTAAGTAGGAAGATGATACAACCTAGGAAGGAGAATTTGTAGTAGAAGTCAGCTGAGAATTTTGCAGAGGCACTTGAAGAGGCAAGAAACAGAGCGTGGGATGTAGTTTTAAGCAATAGATGTCTTCAGATACAAACGTCTTTCTGTTCCTAATGCTCTTTGTGCTCTGGATCCCTTCCCTTGTTGATACAACTATTCATTTCAAACTCACTTTCTGTTTCTCTTTTGAGCCATTCAGTCAAAAAAAAATCTTGCAAGAAGTTAATTTGTAGGTTTTGGACCTGACTCCTGATGAGCGTTTGTTCCTTAGTTTTGTCATTGTGTTGTAGTCTTAGTTCTGCCTTCTTTCTGATTGCAGCTATTATCAGGGAAATGCAATGTGGTGTACAGCTGAAGGGAAAAGCGTGGTCGATTCGTCCTTCCCCGGGATGGAAGCCAGTAGTGACATTGTCTGTACAACTATATTCTGGTAAAAATATCCAGAACACTAGAAAAGACGAACAAGCGTCAGGGCTCCATTTTCAATGTGTGTGTGTGTGTGTTTTGGTTTCTCAGAGCTGTTTCAGAATTACTGTGATGATTCCTCTGACTGCACGAAGGGATGAAGGACATGCATTGTGCCTAACTTTTCTAGCCAAGCAGGCCCTACGTTTTTGAGGCAAAGCTTAGCCTGAGACTCTTTTCCCCTTTGAGCAAAATTAAAGATGGTCTCTGTTCCCAGTAGCTTGACAGGTGACAGACAGGTGTGTGGACAGACAGACAGATAAATAGACAGACAGACAGACAGACAGGTAGGTGTGCAGGTGTGATGAACTGAATCCCTGAGCAAAGAGCTACAACTTTGCTTTGAGGTTCCCTAACAGCATGACTCTGCTGTACAGCTGTGTAGCTGCAGCTATTTCTGCCATCGCCCCTTGTCCTGCCGCAAGAGGTCTTGCTAAAGAGACTGGCCCCGTCTTTCCTATAAAGTCTTCTTTGAGTATTGAAAGGCCACAATAAGTTCTTCCTTGTGAGGTTCACACTGGTCCATTTCTCGAGCTGGCTGGCATCCCTCGCTCTTGAGAGCATCCATTGCACCAGTCAGACTGAAGTCATCTGCAAACACAGTGTCAAGCCCGCCTGGCAAGTTTGATGCTTTAACTAAGGGTCAGGGGCCCAGTGTTGGTCTTACTGTTGTGTATTTGATACCTGTGGTAAGGAGATGGTCCGATGGTTTGCCACTAGCCATCTGTTTGAGTTAGTGTTATGTGACCAAGCATCTGAACGTTTTGGTTCACTGTTATCACTGTACCTGCGTGGTGTTCATTCTCATCTTAGTCTGTAAAGCCCCCCAGGTGCTGCCTAAACCAGCTGGTAGATGTGTCAGCAATGCACCCAGGTGGCCAAGTAGGCCAATGGCATCCTGGCTTGTGCCAGAAGCAGTGTGACCAGCAGTAGAGGTGTGATTGTCTCCCTGCACTTGACACTGGTGAGTCCACCCCTTGAGTGCTGGGTTCAGTTCTGGACACCTCAGTACGAGAAAGACACTGAGGTGATGAAGGGGATGCAAAGAAGGGCAGAGAAGCTGGTGAAGGGCCTAGACAAGAAGTCCTAAGAGGATCAGCTTAGAGAGCTGGAGCTGTTTAGCCTGAGGAAGAGGAGGCTGAGGGGAGACCTTGTCGCTCTCTACAACTACCCAAAGGGACGTTGTAGAGAGGTGAGTGCTGGTCTGTTCTCACATGTCACTAATGGTAAAATGAGAGGGAATGGCCTCAAGCTGCACCAGGGGGTGTTTGCGCTGGATATTAGGAAAAATGTCTGCTTTCCCGATTTTCCCCAGAGGCCCAAAGTGACTCAAAGTCATTTTGTCAAAGTGACAGGAGTCGGACAGGCAAGATCGTGATGTCCCAGATACTGTCTCTTTGGTTGAGGTCGCTGTGGCTTCAGATCTCTTGCTCGTGCCCGTTTAGCTCTCAGTCCCAGGAGATCAATTCGGAGGGCTGCTATGGGTTTGTGAGATGTCTGACCCTGATATTTCAGAGTCCTCAAGCAACCTGCATTTGCAAGGAACGAAGGAACCGTCAGAGTTGCTTTGCTCTGTAGCTGGCCCCTGCCACACGCGTACGCAGCAGCAGTACAGTGAGAGCAGATCCGCATTGTGGAGGGTGACTAAAAGCAATCCAGTCTTTCATGAGTGAGCTGCAGATGCAGCTATAGCGAAACAAATATTGACTACAGGGATTTATTTGAAAAGAGCCCTTTCAGGACATCTGCTGCTTCCCTCAGTGTTATGTGATTTTTCCCTAGCCAGTTCCCTAGACACGTCTGTCTTCCAAAGTCTTCTGGCTGCCGGTGTGTTTTCTCAATAAGCAAGTCTTCCTTATGGCTAATTTCAGTTTAGCGAGTCAAGATGATAAATTGTGTTTTTTGGTGCCCAGGGGCGATCCGTGATGTCTCCTACATCAACGTATTTTTGAGCACTTCTGCCTTCAGGTCTGAAATTTTTCTTTCTCCCAACTTGACTTGACATTCTTTCCTAGGTAGTTTAAGATCTTGGGCACGTGGTAAAGTCTTTTTTATCAATTCACTGCTTGTTTTTTATTTCACGGAGCACCTCTTCGAGGAGCAGATACAGGCAGCACTCGGCAAGCTTGCAGTGCAGCGTAGCCAGGAGTGTTAACATGGAAAATAGAGTGAATACAGGAAACAGAGTGACCCCTCTCTTCTGTCTCTGTTGGGAGCATGTAATTCAACAATGTGTTTGGACAAGCACAGAACATTTAACTGTGAGGTTAAGTACATGCGAGGTGCATTTCTGTACCAGACACTCCATCAAATCAGGTTTCTCACTTTTAGGTTTTACTTTGGCAAGCCCGTTGTTCACCAAGCACAGATGCTTCTTTGCCAGGCTGGGCTGAAGAAGGTGCTTTCCAAAGTCAAAAGATTCGGGGCGTTATTCAGAACTGACTCTGTCCTCATTTGGAGTGTATTCACTTTATTTCCAAGCCTTCAGAGCTCATGTGGGCTGCTTATATTTACAACTGAATGTGACAGCTGATTAATGCAAGTGTCTCGGCTCTCGGCTGGTTGTCTCACTACCCTTCTTTTGTGCTCACACCTCGTAAGTGCCTGATGTGGTTCACTGTATCAAGGGAAAGGATTTCTGCAGAGGTTCACTACTGTCAGCAGGGTAGCAAAGCTTTTCCGTAACTTTAAAAGGAAAACTTGGAAGTTTATCAACAGAACATCAATCTATAATAATTTTCTTATAAATTTAATGTTTGACATTTTATTTTACATTTAAAAACCGTTAAATTATTCTCTCAGAGATGGTCAGAATTTTAATTAAAAAAAATCTCTGGTGCTTTGCGAAGGATTTAACAGCTGGTGTTCGGAAGCAGTTACCTGTTGCAGTGTTTTCGCTGCGTCGCTCGCTCGCTCGTGGTTCAGTAAATAATCCAATGGCCTGACCCCAAACAGTTTTGACATTTCCTATTTACCAAAAACCATGCCAGGCGAGCTACGGAAAAAGATGTAAGTCCTGTTACTTTGCAGTAGTGAAGCCGTGTGCAAAGCTCGATCACCACAAGGGTGGAGAAACTCCGGTTCGAGTCCAGCTCTGTACTGCAGCACGTAAGGTATTTCTGGTGTACACTGAAGAGACCTCTGAAGCAGATGCTTCCCATAAAAATACAGCTACTTCATTACCAGCTGTGCACACGAAAGCTTTTTTCTTTAGCTACTACTGTACACAAAAAAATACATCATAATCACTGCTTTGGTGTTTCCCACCAACTTTCCTGTTATGACTTCAATAAAATCAATGAAATCGTGTTATGATTTCAATTAAAATCAATGAAATCTTGTTATGATTTCAATTAAAATCAATGAAATCTTGTTATGATTTCAATAAAATAAAATAAAATAAACTGAATCCGTCCAGCAGCTCTTGGAAGTTTGCATCACAAGTGAGTTAATAGGATAATCTTAGACCAAGCAAATCTCGGGAGACTGAGTCGTTGTAATTTCAAGCCTGCAGTGTCTCTCTCTGATGCGAATTGGCAGATGAGTGCATTTGCTGGCCGGAAGCGTTGTTTCCTTGGAGATGTTATTTCCTTCATCACAGCTGTCCCCATAATGCTGTTTTTGTTAAATTTCTTCAGCAAATCAATGAAATGAGAGCCTCTCCAACTGAGTTAGGGATTCTATTAAGAATGGCATTCGAATTCCTCTCTGGCTTGTAAAGAACTGTAAGAAACTGTTCAGTGGGTCTCCAGACTCACAAGAGACACAGCTCAGAAAACCTCTTTAAAAGAACAAAAACAAAGTCTGCAAGATCCACCAAGCGACTTAAGTGCGAGCCTGATTCCCCAATAAACTTCTGACAAAGCAGCAAGGCTGTATCTTTACATTTCCACTTCTGCTCTAACGGTGACTGAAAAAAATACCAAAAACCCCTCAAAAATCCCACTAACAATATACAGTGAAGCATTTAAAAGTATTGATTTACATTTAATATTAATTTAAAATTAATTTAAAATGGATTTTAATTAATTTAAAATGGATTTTAATTTTAAAGTAAGAATATTGTGTAGGTTGGAAAAATTCCTCAGTCTCGTAGTAGTAGTTTTAGTGAAGCGTGTTTGCTGATAGAGTAAAATCCAAAACAAGATCATTGTAGTAATTTTAGTTTATCAGTCGTACTCAGAAACAGAGAGAATGGCACTTTGATTGGTTCTTTGTGGAATAATAACTATTTTTTGTAATTTGCTACTGATTATGGAACGCCAAGGATTCTTTACCGCTCCCGGAGCTGCTTTCTGCCACAGGCTGCCACAGTTCAGGGCTGGGGGGGTCCTGATTTAAAAGTGACTTTTATATCATTTGAGCAGTGCCTTACAGCTGCAGAACTCCTGCGGATGTGAAGTTGAGCGAGTTGGCAAAGAGGGAAGAGGAAACTTTTCTACAGCTACCAACACAAAATAGCTGCCTGGAGAATAAAGCTTACGAGGAAAGACTGACAGAGCTGGGGCTCTTTAGTTTGAAGCCGAGGAGACCTCATCACTCTCTACAACTACCTGAAAGGATGTTGTGGAGAGGTTGGGGCTGGTGTCTTCTCACAAGCAATTAGTGATAGCACAAGAGGGAAGGGGTTCAAGCTACAACAGAGTAGGTTTAGACTTGATGTTAGGAAAATTTTTTTCACAGAAAGGGTGGTCAGGCAGTGGACTGGGCTTCCCAGGGAGGTGCTTGGGTTGCCATCCCTGGGTGTGTTTAAAGATTGTTTGGATGAGGTGTTGAGGGATCTGGTTTGGGGGTGAACTTGTAAGGTAGGGTAGATGGTTGGACTCTGATCCCAGGGGTCTTTTCCAGCCAGAGTGATTCTGTAGTTCATACTTACAAATACAAAAACAGATTGTGGGGTTTTGTCCTATGTACTACTGATTGTTTTTTGGGGGGAGCAACAACAAATTCAGCATTGCACACTCCAAAACCTGCTATGCAGCAAGCATCCAGCTAGGAAAACAATGCATGTGGCACTGCAAGATTTTGCAAATTACCCTGTGTTCTGTTCCTGCCTAAGATGGGTGATGTTTTTAAAGACTGTGACTTGGGGGTGGCTTGTTACCTTTCTCTGAGCATCATTTACTGGTTGTTTTTTTTTTGCATAGCATGCCTCTCAGCAAAGAAAACAGTTTTTCTGCTTCAGTGGCTGGATCAATCTTTAGGGCATATTCCTACAGTAAAGCTGATCTTCATGGTTGTTGCTAATATTACTGGTAGACCAGGCTGTGCACATCTGAAAGAGTTAGTTTGCCTGGGAGAGTTAAGCTGGTGAAGGGAACAAGAACTGGGGCAGAAAAACTACCTATTAGACAGTCAAAAACACAAGGAGAAAATGGGACTGGCAGCTGGCTGGTGGCTGCTTTGAGCCAGGGTCCTTATTCCTCTCTAGCACTAGTGGCTTTGTTTCCTCTTCCAGCAGTGCCATGAATTAACATGTTCAATTTTTACTGCCTTTGGCTGACCCTCAAACTATTTTGGGTCCCAGCCAGGTGGTCTCATCACCATGCCAGTGTGCCCTTATCTCACTGTGAAGGCTAACTGGGTATGATTTAAAGGTCTGTAAAAGCAATTTTGTATGTGGGGCTGGCATCTCAAATAGATCTTTTAAGCCTACTGTGGGTGTAAAGAGCATTTTCGTGGACATCATAAAACACACTGAAAGGCTTTGACTGAGGCAAGGATAAGGAACTACAGAGCCAAGTATGGATATCTTTAAGCAGCCTATAAAACAGAAAAAAAAATGTCATACTGCTATTTTTGATTGGTTTGGGGTTTTTCTGCAAAATGTTAGCATATCACATGTTAATATTTAATAGAACTGGAAAGTTTAGCTGAAAGTACCTGCAGAATATGCAGCTGCTGTGGTTTTTTTTAATTTTAAAACCTCCCCTAAAATACGATGAAAATTTAGAGTTCTACTATAACACCATAAGCGTCAAGTGCTTTCTAAATGACTGTATCTGGGGAGAGCATGCAACTATGGAAGTGTAAGGTGCTATGCCCAGGAAGGTTGTGGAATGTCGTCCTCTGGAGGTGTTCCTGTGTGACTTGGTCTAGGTGATCCTGCTGTGGCAGGGGGACTGGACTGGATGATCTTTCGAGGTCCCTCCCAATCCCTAATATTATACGATTCTATCACAGAACATTAGGGATTGAAAGGCATGTCCAAAGATCATCTAGTCCAAATGCCCTGCCAGAGCAGGATCACATATACTGTGTATGTGACAGAAGAAATAAGTGTATGAAAACCATTCTTTCTTTAGCAGTGCCTTGGAAGAACAGGGAGGTGGCAGATGGGGATAGTGTTGGAAGCATTATGTGTTCCACTGTTATCATTCTGAGAGAGTATGGGAGAAGAGGAGGCTCTTTGCTCCTTCATATAAAAGTGAAGATACTTGTACTGGCAGATTATGTTAGAGTGCAAAGCATAGGTGGGCAAGACAAATCCCTTTCTGGACACTACTCAGTGTTCAGAAAAATGCTTTACAATCCATGAGTTCAGGCTTAGTAGTGAAGCATGTTTGCCTCCATCCTGTGGTTTCATTAAAAAGCTTCAAAACCAGACAAACAAGCCCTCTATAACTGCACTAACTAGTCACTGTGTGTTTCTTCTGTAGATTTTGCTCACTTTTTAATTGTTGTTCTTTTCTGCATTCCCCAGCAGTAAGCAGTTGCTGTACAGCGGTGAAGGTATAAATGTTCTGCATCTTCTGTTAAATGGTGACTCTAGACTGTGACATCCAAAAATCTATCTGTAGGAAAGATGCTTTAATACTGCAATGTTGTAAAGTACTCAATTCCTCTTCAAAGTTGATGAACTAGCTCGAGCAGGGAGGGAAATACTCTTTCTCTTGCAGTGCTCTGAATTCTTGTTTAGCTACACTGTGATGTCTGCTCTCTGTGGCTCTATAAGAACATGAGAAATTGTTAGGCTTGTTGTCTCTATTAGTCATAATTTGAACAAATCCACAATGTGCTTGTCTGCTGCACTAAAACAAAATGTCCAGCCTGATACCAAGCCTGGTTATGCGTGTTCAAGGCTGGCTTGTTTGGTTCCTAACTCCTGCTGTAATGTAAAGGCTGTATAGGTGACTTGGGTGCATTCAGAGACTCCAGAACCCCTTATTATATAGCAACATGCCTATTACTGACTGAATAGCTCAGTAATTTGGCTTGTTAGAGTCCAAAATTGATTCTCTCTCTTCTCCCAGCTATTTTCTGCTGCTAGAAAAATTTGCTTTCTCTCTGGTTCAGCAAATGGACATGCAAAACACTGAAATAATGCTCTCTTTGGACAGTGACAAGACAAATACTCTAAAACCATGCATTGGCCATGACAAGGGTGGTCTCGAGCCAGAGCTCACAAGAGTCAGTGGAGAGAGAAGCTAAGCTCATTGACTGGACTTGATCTTGACTCAATCGTCTTGCTAGCAGAAAAGAGAACAAAAATCAATGGGATGAGAAGTCACGCATGTCTGATACTGCATGGAAAAATATTTGTGCCTAATATATTAGGAGATTTGTCAGTGTGTGTTATCAGCAGGTCAATACTACTGTGTGCATGCCATTCTTTTCGATGCATTAGACATTGTTTGGACTAGATTTAGCCTCGTGCCTTGTATTAATTTATTTGCAACCATCTCAGAAGCCTCTCATGCTTGTTTTATGCTCCTGCCTTGCTTTCTTGTCTTTGTAAGACACTATGGTATTGGCAGGTGTTACAGTAAGGCTTCTGTTTGCTACAGACCTCTCTTGCACCTCTTTTCACCCACAACTTGATTATTTCTCCTAACCACCCTGCTCTTTTCCCTGGTTCTGGTTTATCTATTTGCGATGTTGCTATCAAAACCAGAACAGCAAACAAAAACCCGACTCCCTCCGAACTAATCTTTCCCCCAAAGAACCAAAACTAACCAAATGCTGTGAATCCTGCTTTCATGCAGTGTGGGAACTAACCAGGTTGGTGATGACTTGGAGAAAAGGCTCTCTGGTTTGCTAGTGGGAGAGACCTCAGAGGAGCATGGTGATGTTCACTGTGTGAAAGCTCTTGGGTCCTGTTCTGTGCAGTGTAGTGGTCAAGTCTCCTTTGTTTCTGTCTGTCCAGTTACTAGCAGATGTGTATCTGTATCACAGCAACTTTCCTTGTGCTATGCGATGGCCCAGAAGATGACTAGCAATGATGTCAGGTTTGCTTGGGTTATTTTGGGTGATGCAGGGCACCTCGTGGCAATTGTGTTCTGAGTTTTGTTGGGGGTTTTGGAAGGGTTTCTTGTTAGTGGTTTTTTTCATCTCTAGCCAGCTGTTTTTGCCAGAGTCTTGACAGCAGATAATGGATGGGAAGGAGTTGTGGGGAGAGCAGGGCTTGTTTTGTTTCCTTCTTTGTGCCCCTGCTTCTACCACCTGCTGTCTGTTGTCACAAGACATATCCAGTCACAAGAACTGGGATCCAAGACCTGGATCTTACAAATGAGGAATCACAGAATCACATAGCATCAGGGATTGGAAGGGACTTTGAAAGACCATCTAGTCCAGTCCCCCTGTGAGACCAGGATCACCTAGATCAAGTCCAGGCAGGTTTTAAAAGTCTCCAGAGAAGGAGACCCCACAACCTTCCTGAGCAGCCAGTTCCAGTGCTCTGTCACCCTCACTATAAGGAAAGTTCCTTTGTGTATTTATTGATGTGGAACCTCCTATGTTCCAGCTCACACCCGTTGCCCCTTGTCCTATCATTGGATGACACTGAGAAGAGCCTGGCTCCATCCTCCTGACACCCACCCTTCA
>JAOXOE010000343.1:41398704-41416161 GCA_028565055.1 Phoeniculus purpureus
TAGATGCCACTGAGCAGAGCCTGACTCCATCCTCCTAACATCCACCCTTTACATATTTATAGACATTAATGAGGTCACCCCTCAGTCTCTTTTTTTTCCACGCTCAAGAGACCCAGCTCCCTCAGCCTTTCTTCATAAGGGAGGTGTTCCACTTCCCTCATCAACCTTGTTGCTCTGCACTGGACACCCTCCAGCAGCTCCACATCCCTCTTGAACTGAGGGTCCAAGAAGTGGACACAATATTCAGATGTGGTCTCTCCAGGGCAGAGTAGAGGGGGAGAAGAGCCTCTCTGTATCTGCTAACCACTCCTTTTCTAATCCACCCCAGGATGCCGTTGGCCTTCTTGGGCCCAGAGGCACATTGCTCACGGTCATTGAGTACACCCCCAGTAAGTTTATAGATGACACTCAACTTAGTGGTGCAGCTAACAACTCTGAGGGTGGGATGTCATCCCAAAGGACCTGGACAAGCGGGAGTAGCAGGTGCATGTGAACGTCATGAAGATCAACAAGGTCGAGTGCAGTGACCCTTTGCCTTTTTGTGGTGTTTTGAGCGCTGAATTTCTTGTTTTGAAAGTAAGGCTTCTATAAGATTTTCAACTTCTGCCAGTCCCTAAGAACTTGGATGCCTGGTTCCTCTTATCCAATGTCGTTTTTCAGGCATTTGCAAAAAGAAAATGGCTGAACACTACTAGCAATTGAGGATGGAAATCCAGCATGAGAAGTGCAGGTGGTATCTACCATAGGTTTATGGGAAGCTCTTGGTTAGAACAGGGAGCTTGCTTTAGGGAAATATTTAAATGTGTGCACAGAAATACTTGTTTGCCTGTAGCTGACCAATATTTCCACTGGTAGGAGAGAGTGCAGAAACAGAATTTACTTTTCCATTTGAAATGCTAATAGGTTCTGGTGTCCACTGTCCTGAGTCCTGAGTAATGAACATGCCAGAGCAAAGGGCAGAATAAGCAAGTCATGAATTCAGGACTCGGCTGAGAATTTGTCTTTTCCTCTGGAGGCATTTATGGGGATTATGGTTCTCTTTTTCAATAAGCATAATGTTAATATATAATCAAACCTAGGAATTGAGCGAACTAGCTTATACCTACAAGTGACTCAGTATTGTCCCAGTAGATAACAGTATGAAGTACTGTGGTAATATGAAACATATGAAATGTGTTTCCAAAAATAAGTGCAGCGTGGCAGTATTTTGCTGTCAAACCCCTGCATTTCAATGAAGCACGCTGGGGATATTACAGGGTTGTTCTGCCGGAGTTGCATAATGTAGGGTAGGGTTTTTTGGAAAGATCTATTGACCAACAGACTTATGAGCGTTGTGTTTGAAAGAGCTGTATGATAACAATATACTCGGTCTAAATCTGCCTTACAAAGCAGTATTTGATAGCTGAACAATGTAAATTTTTTTTTACTGTAGAGAGAACTTTTCCATGATGGAATTCTGGAGCAGTTCCATTTAAATGTAGTGTTTGTGCTCACAGAAAGACCAAACTGTTTGTGGGTAGTGACGTAAGGCTTTTGTGACACTGCTGTTTTACAGATTCCATCTTGGCATAACCCAGTAGTCATTCAAGGTGGATTTTTTCAGACCACAAACATAATTACTCTCAACACAAGAAAGTAAGATACTCTACAAAATGCACATAACATATTCTTACTCCAAAATGAGAATTTTGTACATGAAGAGACACATTTTTCTCCTCTACAAGAAAAAGGGTGGCCATGACTAGGTTTAGTGCAATGGAATTAGATTAAGGAAGATAATTCTGTTCATATGATACTGATTTCTGACACAGAACAAAGCGAAAAAGCCCACCAGCACTTAGAGTGTGTGCATTTAAAAGGCTGTATTTATAGAAACCAAAGAGAAGTGTTTTCATAAGGACAAAGAAAAAACTAAGGTACAAGTAACAGGTTGAGAAATGCTGACCAGACTCCTATTCACGTCTGTATGGGCAGTGCCAGCTGACCGACTTTCTGGCTGATGTAGAATAAAGACTGCAAACAGTATTTTGATGTACCTGTGTGAAAAAAAATTAAGATTACTCTAAAATATCTAAATTCACAGGGTGACAAAATAATCTCTTACATATAAGTCTGAGGAATCTCAACCCTGACCATTCACCTTTGAGAAGGCGTTTGCTCCTTGGCATGTTCCTGTGCGACTTGATCTGGGTGATCCTGCTGTGGCAGGGGGATCGGACTAGATGATCTTCCGAGGTCTCTTCCAATTCCTAATGTTCTGTGATTAATCAAGAGCCCATCTCTGATGACATTTTCCCTTGAAGTGGAATCTGGATGAGGCAGTCTTGTGTTTCAGAATCAAGCATGAATTAAAAGAACTCACTAACCAGACTCCATGGTCAGCTGTTCTTTGCTTCCTTAAATACTTGCTTCGTACCAGTACCTTTGATTTGACTGATTACTCCGTGGTCCTCTTTGCACGGGTATCTGCCTTTTTCATTGTACCGTTGTAGGTAATGGATGGAGAACTTAGGTATTTATTCTCTGAAATTTTTTACTGAAAGAGCCTTGATTATGGTAACTATAACTTTTTTTGGATGGTCCTTTTCAGAGCACTCACCACAGTGGTGTTTGTGTAGCTCACCTCCGTTCCTTTATCTCTGTATGTGGAAGAAAGCTTTATTATCTTGATTTTATGGACGGGAAATCAATGGATCACTGTCAGGAGAAAGCTCAGCATTCAGATTCCTTGTATTTTGAGCTCATTACTCTTACGGGAAGAACTGACGACTCACATTTCAGTTCACCTTCATTATAACGGTTAGATTTCAGTTGGGGGTCATTTGCCAAAATTTTGGTTGAAGTGCCCTTCTATTCAGGCACAAAACATTTTAACGAAGCAGTAGATCTGATTTTTCCCTGCATTCAATTAACTTCCCTCTAACCCCCAGACCTGCTTCTTTGACTATTCTGTGTGCTGGTCTCTTCTTCCTTTGGTTTGCTCTGGGTCCTGTAAAATTTTGCAAAAATCTTTTAAGTTCTCAAACTGTTACGGCCATTTGACTCTTTTCTACTACTTCTACTGAATGTCCTCATTCGTGTGCATTGAATTCTTACCCCTTCTGGAGTGTTCAGAGCTCTCCTAAACCTATTTCTTATGTGATTTATCTCTTCTAGCGGGTCAAGGATGAAGACTTTGTACAATGCCAGAGCTGGGAATAGGGTCTGAAGTTTCCTGTGTGGAATTTTTTGCCTTTGTTACAGGGAGTTTGAGAAGGAACAATCCACACCAACATTTTCTTGTGCTCTTTTTGCCCATTAATTCTTCTGATTGACACTTTTAAGCCAGGGAGAGAGTATTGACATACACCATACCCAGTTTGCTGGTTACACAACAGCCCTGAAACTGTTCATCACCAGAACAGAATTCCAAATCATGTCTTCTCAACGATCCGCACGAATGCAGAAGAAAAGGCTCCTTTCCCCCTTCTAAGTGGCTGCTGGTGAAGAAATTCTGAAGGAAAAGCAATTTAAAAAAAAAAAAAGAAAAGCAATTTAAATTTGATCTGATGGTTAAGTGGGAGAAATGCAGGGTGCCTTACCAAATTCCATCTGACTAACTGGGAACCCCCACCTCGGGCAGCTCTGTCTTGTGGAGGAATCCAACGGGATTCTTCAGGAGCTTCAGTAGCCAAGAGGGAAGGCGGTGGCCTGGGGCTTCCAGGCTAGCAATAAAGTAGTGACACATCATGTTCCTCAAGGGATTGACCATGATTTAAATCACAGGAGCCATGATTTAAAACAGGCCTTAGGAGGAGCAGCTGAGGGAGCTGAGGTTGTTTAGGCTGAAGAAAAGGAGGTAGAGGGGAAGCCCTGTTGCTGTCTGCAGCTACCTGAACAGAGGTTACGGAGAGGTGAGGATGAGTCTCTTTGCACAAGTTACAGATGGTAGGGGAAGAGGAGATGGCCTCAAGCTGTGCTGAGGAAGTTTAGGTTGGACATGAGGGAAAACTTCTTTACTGAAAGGGTCCTCAGGCCTTGGAACAGGGGGTTGAATCCCCATCCCTGGGGACGTTTCAAAGGTGTGAGGATCTGGAGCTTAGGGACAGGGTGTAGTGTTGAGCTTCATTCAGGGAGGTTAGTGGTTGAACTCAACAGACAGGTCCAACACAAGTGAAAAAGTGCATGAATCTTGCAGAGTCAACAATTTTATGTGCCTCTGTAAAGGTATCAGCTGTCTCTTAGAGATGAAAGGGCTCCCATTCCTCAATGTGCCCAAGGTACCAAGAGCAGGTCACTGGTCACTTTGGTCTTCTGCTGTACTGTGGGTTGGTAAATCTTAGCTTATGGCTGAAAGAAAGGTGCTGCCTGGAAAGCTTTCTCGTCTTGTTCAGGGCCATAGAAAATTAACTCTGGAAGTTCCAGCAGCCAGTGAGCGGACCGTGTCATTTTCTGCAGCCTAATACTGGCTCAGGAGCAGTCCTCGTGATTTCAGAAAGGTTTGGGCAACTGTTGTGGCTGAGTAAGTTTGCATTAAGTGTTGTCTTTCAACATCATTTGCTCCTCATCATTTGGCTCCCATGTCAGATCGCATGGTGCTGATCACATACAACAGAGCTTTTGGATAGTAGAGAAGATTTTATTGTTGGAAGGGACTCTAGTAAAAGACTACTGAACTCATTCCATTCTTTCTAGGAATAGGCAAAATAAGTACCTAGAAATTACAGAAAAAGTGAAATAAGTTTTTTACTTACACTAGGAAATATGTGAAGGATAGGAAATAGATTTATTTTTATTATCAACATTATCGACATTGGTTAGTTCTGAGTTTACTAAACGAAGCAACAAATTGCTTGCTGTGCCTTGCTTATAAAAGAAAGGATGTTGTAAAGACAGAGCAATAATTATAAGAGGCTGATCTAAAGAGCAGAGTTATGTGTGAAATAGGGAAACCATTTTTATGAGCCATAAGATTTCATTTGAAAAAAAGCGGGGAGAAAAGGTGCTGAATTATGGCAGAGGAGCAGTTAACATTCTGTCTGTCTTCTTTGAGACACGTAGTTTGCAAAAGTTGTTATTCCCAAAGCATATCACACTTGCCAGTTCTTTATCGGATTTGACAGAGGATGATCTAAAAAAAAATAGGCAGGAACAGCAATGTCACCCCAAGAAGTCATTAACTGCTTGTGTTGTTTACAGTGTACGGCTGTGGGCACAGCCAGTTCTGCGTTTGCAAAGCCAAATCAGTTCTGGAAATGGGAGTTGCAAATCTCATCCCATTATGAAATGTACAGTAATGAATGTTCAGATGGTCGTTATTTGCATTTTGCTTATTGCTAATCAAGATTTCATTCTAAGCAAATTTCATTTTCCTTTGATAGATACGAGTGGTCCAAACTGCGTAATGGTAAGCAGCAGGAGAATAAAACTGAGGTTAAAGCTGCTTCTAACCACAATAAGATAAATAAGATATTATTACTGATTTAAAAATGCCAGATTCAGGTAATAGGGTATTCTAATAACAATAAATTTATTATCTTATAACTATTTATTAGGTTTTTTTACTTGATTTAGGCATGGACTACAGTTCTTACAGCACAGTAAAGATGCTCTGTGGTATTTTATCTGTGCTAAGCAGACACAGATAGAAAAGAGTATTCTGGGCAGTCCTCAGAAAAACATCCAGAGCAGTCTTTCAAGGGACTAATGGGTTCATTTCCAAGTGTTCGCTGCCAAACTTAAATCAGGAGAATGATCCTCATGTCGTTCACAATTAATTGGCCTTATCTGTAAAGGTCATTTTAATGACACCTCTGTCAGCTGGATTCCACAGCTATTTTTTTCCACATCTGAGTCCTGTACAAAGATGCCAAGAATGCCTGATGGGGAAGAGAGGCAGCCGCTGCCCCGCTCTCCTCTCCTTTACCGTAAAACTCAACAACATTTTCTTCCTTAGGAGTAGTATTTCAGTAATGAGAAACCCCTGGTTAAAATAAGGAAAAATGTTAATGGAATTTTACTGTTTCTTATGTTCCCCCATCCGAAGCGTTGGGTTTTGTGCTCCACAGAGGTTAGTATGTAGCTCATGGGTGAAGTGCGTAGCTCTCTGGAGAAGATGGGCAGTGGAAGGAACATGATGCGTTTGCTTCTGATGCATCCCTAGGTGGTAGCATTAGCACAATGCCAGTTTATGTGAAGACAGCGATGTTGTGGAGAGTCACAAAGTTAATATGAGAAGCCTTTTATTTGGAAGGTTGTGTGTCTGGGTTAGTTATATTTTCAAGTAAGGTGCCTAAGTAAGGAAATGAGCAACTGAATCAAAGGAGAAGATGAGGGTGTGAACATGGCTGCACCGCAAGTGTTATGCAGGGCTATCTGAAACCTCTTCCTGGCTTTGGAAGTGTTTTGCTTTGTTATCTTCACTGTTCTCGTAACAAGAATCAGTTATTAATCTAATTTGGCGCAGTGTAGTTTCAGTGTTTGTACCAGAAACACGTAACTTCTATTCAGAGACTGTAGTTCTAACCGGAGAAGAGAATGGTCCAGGCTCACCTACACTATTTGCTTCTAAAAACTCTGCCTAGAGCCACACAAGTTGCACTGGCTGAAAGACTGCTTGTTGCAGTGAGAGTCACAGAATGACTGAGGCTGGAAAAGACCTCTAAGATCATCCAGCCCAGCCCATGACCTAACATCGCCACAGTCAGCTAGACCAAGGCACTAAGTGCCACATCCAATCTTTTCCTGAACACTTCCAGTGATGGGGACTCCAGCACCTCCCTGGGCAGTCTGTTCCAGTGTCTGATCACCCTTTCCATGAGCAAGGGCTTCCTAACATCCAACCTAACCCTCTCCTGGTGCAACTTCAGGCCCTGCCCTCTTGTCCTGTTGCTAGTTGCCTGGAAGAAGAGCCCAACCTCTGCCTGAAGCTTCTCTTCAGGTAGTTAGAGAGAGGGATAAGGTCCCCCCTTACTTGTGAGATGAAGTTTCCTGCAGTTTTTGCATACATTGAGTATTAGGGCTTCCTTCACCTTTCACCTCAACGTTTCAGAAATACAAACAAGGAGAGGCTATGAGAGAATCCTCCTTAAAAAAGTAGCAGAAAGTCCTGACCTTTTGCTTAAGCTCATTCTCAAATATTTAGCCTTAGGAGATACATTTTTGGGTAATTGTGATACTATAAAAGCAGAAGGCTCTGATTAGATCTCTTATGTAACTTTCATTGCAGCTTCATCTACCATAAAGGCTATAATTATGGCAGTAGTTCTTGTTGACGGTGGAAAGGTCCCTGAGCAACACGCTTATTTATGTAGTCAGCCAGAGGAAATAATTACAGAGCTAACATTAATCAACTGATCTTTTGTGGAGCCTTCTTCCATTGTTCTCTATTTTTTTGAAATCAGGAAGAAACTGAAAATTACAATTAAGAAATCTAATTGTGATCACTGGGACTCAAAACTAATTTTGGAATGTGACTATATCCATAGGCTGCTCTCTGTATGACTTTGACAGTCTCCCCCTTTTATCTGCACAGCGTTTTGCTAACCATGTTGGCTCTCCTTGCAGAACATCCTTAGGCAATATTTATCCCAAGGAGAGCTCCATCCAGTTCATATAGACAGACATGAGCAGCCCTGGTTGGATGTTAGGAAGAGGAATTTTCTTTTGTTGTTTTAGTCATATAACAAAATTTAATGCTTATTTGCCAAATAGATTTTAATAAATTCTTATAGTTCAGTAAGTGAGAGTGTAATAACAGAGCTAGGAAATGGCAGAACAACAACCCTAGAGATTATTGGAGAATAATTTCTCAAGTTTAGCACTGAAAATTGCTTGGAATGTTTAACACTTTACCTTTTGTGTCTGAATGCCAGCAGCTCTTCTTAGGAGAGAGAGGGCAGTTGTAGCATCCAGTTCATTTGGCTGCAAGACAGGCCACCAAGAAAAATTCCTTGAATTTAACCCTGACTCCTGCAGGACTGAGGTACTCTGGGAGCAGTAGAGCAATGCTCTCAAGAGAATAATTTGGTACTTAGACCTGCATTGAGATTACATCCAGTAACTAATGAAAGCAGTCATTAACTGAGGAAACCAAGATATCGATTGGTTATTCTGAGCGCAGAGGCTGACTGCTGCCCTAGGAGATGGGGGGTTTTACCATGATATTATGAGAGATTATAGATTTGCATAGGATCTACATTAACGCTCTGTGGCAAAGTAAGCTCCATATTATTCATACCTTCTGAATGTTTTATTTGCCAGCTAAAATCCCCCTCGATGTAACACGTGTGTGACTTTTCCTGCATGCACATTTGTACATGTAAAGAAATACAGGTGCAAAGTAAGATTGACGCTGCTGTGTCCTAAAAAGCAACCCCAGTCATTGGTGTCTTATTCTTGAACATCTATTCTTGAAACTGTGAGGCAGGTATAACAGGTCGCCGCTTTGAACTAATTTGATTGTACAGTGTCATGCCGTCAAGCCTGTGCATCGAAGGCACGGAACTCCATTCGCAGCTCATAGTGACTGTTGCTGCTGGAATCCACTGGAGTCTCATTTTGAGGTTTTCTGCTCCTCTTTAAAAATAGGTAATTAATTTCTTTCAGAGAAGGAGGTTTCACAAAAATAACATGTAACCAAACTCAAAATAATCAGTGTTTTTACATACACCAAATTACTTTCTTCATTGTGACTATTAAAGGAGAGATCAATAATTAATGATCCAATTACCAGTTTGCAGAGGCTTTTATTGCCGTGTCAAGGTGATGAAAACCTCTCGGTCTGTGGGGTGTTTTGCTGCTTACTGAATCAGCAGAGGTGCTGCGTGTTTGCAGAGCGTTTGCAGGGTGGCTGTGCTGCCGGGGATTTACTGCTCTGATTAAGCTCTCGATTCCTAAGTACTTGTAAGGGCGAAGTGAGCCCGTATCGTGTCTGCTGCAGTTTAGAAAGCAAATTCGAGAAGAGGGCATGTTGAATTAGTTGCAAATTGCACTTGGTTAGACAGTCACAAAGGCTGTCAGTCGTAGCCCGCGTGTGAAATGTTGGGTCAGCTTCAAAGAGGAGAACTGCGGGGATTTGCACTGAAATGCGATTTCTGTCTTTGTTGCGATTAGTTTAGCCTTGGGTCGTGATGTAGACCACGATAGTTGTGCTCCCATCCTGAGTGTTAGGTAGAGAGCTACAATGTGCCCGTGGGTTCCTGCGTAGTGCAAACTTAGATGTACAGACAAAAGATAAGTTCTCCTAACTCCTGGGCGGTTCAGGTATGTCGCTCAGAAGATTTAATTGTCTTATTTCTGTTCTAAAACGTCTGTTTGTCATGATCAAGACTTTCAGAGTCAAGAATTTACATTGCTTTTCTGTGCCAACTGCGAGCTCGGAATAAATCACTGGGAGTCTCGTGCTGAAAGATTCAGATTAAACTTCTTTTGCCTTGCCCATTCTCCGCAGCTCTCCTTTATGTGGCAACAGCCGTAGCCAAGGGTAGTGGCCGAAGGTAATGGAGGGTTTTTCTTCCTCTCAAACTAAACCAAGTAACTAACCAGGAAAAGGCAACGGTGAACCGGAACGTCAGTGTTGAGCTGATTATTCGATAAGATTGTTTCCTCTCTTTTGAGAAGATACATTCATTTCCGTATAGTTAGATATGCAGTGTCTAACCATATGAGCCATACACATCGTGATGAACATGTCTTCAGACCACTTTTGGGCAGCAAGGTGTCAGTGCTCCTGACTGGAAGCAGTGGGGAGAAAAGGAAAAAGATGGGATCAATGAAGCAACTGCCTGATCCTTGATCATAATGCACGAGTGGCTGTTGGGTTGCTGATGGAAATTGATTCTAGATAACGATGTGCTTGTGATAGGAGGCATGTCTGTGTTAGTAGTGCCTCTTTTCATTAGGATTATCTCTGTGTGGCTTTGAGGATAAAAATACAGAAGGCTGTTACAAATGAATGTATTTATGTTTCTTTAAAACTTAGCTAAGAAGCTTCTCATTTCCTTCCTGACATGTTCAGTGTTTCAGCTTTACTCACGGTTGATCGTTGTCTGGAAGAAATTAATACAGCTCTGTCATGAGTACAGCTGACAAGGGGAGTTTATGTTCCTGTTTGTGAGTTTGACATCACATCTCATAAATAATCCATTCCCTCGCCGTCTTTCCTGGTCTCCTGTTGTCTCCACTTTGTACATTTGAGGCTTGGTAATTAAGATGAGCTGATTCAAAGCAGCTTAGTGTTCTTTTCCATAATAAGTAGTGTTCACTTCAAAGCACTAGAGCCTAGAAGTAAGGAAGTACGCAATACAAGGAGTTAGTTTTTCAGCATTTTCTTTTCTATTGCCAGTGAGTGTTAGAAGTATCTCTGCATGTACGTAGATGTCGAGAAAATCAATACCTACTTTTCGTTAGTTGCATTAGCTTCGGCTGTCCTAGTAGCCCTGTCAGCTGGTGTTAATTTCTAAAACATGCCTGGCTGAACGCTGCCTCTCAAAGGCAGAGGGTTCGTTTGTCTGTCCAGAGCGTCCAGACAGAAGCAGGTTCACATGTTGGATTCAGTGCATGTGCAGTAAATGCTGAGCCTCCTGAGACTTGCAGATGCCAGACAGCCCTGCTGGAGCTACTCTGGCAGTCGTTTTGCCAAAGTCAGCTTCAGGATGTAAATAGAGTGCAAATCTATGGAAAGCTGAATGTAGGGTAAGCCGGCACACAGCGAGCGAACTGCAGAAGTAGCTGTGCCTGCTAATGCTAAACAGAGTTTTCCTAAAGCTACTTATTTCTTTCAGTTTCACCAAGCCTCCACTGCTGAGTGTAAATAAAATGGTAGTGAGCAGAAAAATCTAACAAGAATGTGTATCACAAGCACACAAGACCCAAACTTGTGTCTTAAACATTGCAGCTGTTTCTCACCAGTTTTCATTCTGCTCCAGTTATGAACTGAGTTCTCTTCCAGGGTGCTGTAAGGCTGGTTTCCAACTGCCTTGTCAGGTTTTGCTGTTGCCTTGCTGTTGGCAGCAAGGCACTTGGGTTTTCTGGGACTGTTTTCAAAGTCTGAGGAAAGAATCCGTTCCCAGTTGTGCAGCAGCTCCAACACATCATACAATCAGAATGCTTTGGTTTGGAAAAGACCTTTAGAGGTCATCTAGTCTAACCGCCCTCTGCAATGGGCAGGGACATCTCCAAGGAGATGGGGTATCTCAGAGCCTCTTCCAGCTAGACCTTGAACATTTCCAGGTCTGAGTCCTCCACCACTGCTCTGGGCAACCTGTTCCAGTGTTTCTCTGCACTCACAGTAAAAAGATTTCCTTATAGCCAGTCTACCTCCCTTTAGTTCAAAACCATTAGATCTACATTTGTGTGACAGAGCTGTGCTCCCTGAGCTGTCATTTTCTGAGGTGACTAATTTTTCTGAGCCGGTGATGTGGACTTTTGAGCGCAGCTCTTTCTGAGCCTTTGAGTGCAGCTCCTAGCGTAGGTTTCAGCTTAACACCATTTGTACAGGAAGGCCAGGTCACCGCTGGGGTTTTTCTCCCAGCCTGATTTGTCCGTGCAAACTTTACAGATACGTGTGGTGCTCACTGACATTAATGAGAGCAGACCTCACAGATGTCCTTTCGTGTATCCAGCTGCACTCCTGAACTCAGGAGACATCTGGATGCTGCTACAATGATATTAGCCAAGATAGGATCTTGCTTAGTAATAGATTCGTTCTTTTTTCCATGAAAGATGGGTTTGCTGTTACAGCTTATATAATTTATCAACTAGGTGCCATTTTTTACTGAGTCATTTCTGCTGCACACCCTAAATAAAATATGGATGTATATTCAATAATAAAGCATTTGCTATTGTCAAGGAGAGCAGCAAGTGCATTCTCTGGGAGTCAGAATTAAAGCCACAGTGTGCTATGGAAAGATTAGGGTTTAACGATTCTCCTTGTAGAGAAAGAAAGAACTTAGTTCTTACACATATTATTTTAGTTTTACAATGCTTCATACATCACTTCCTTATTTAAGGTGTTAATATGTATAGAACTTGCACTGAAAGAAGGTCCATCAGGGCAATCACTGCACCTCTGAAAACCTAAGCTGTAGTAAGCAATACATGTCTCTCACAGAAATGTAAGGATGCTGTAGGGCTTCCACTCATAGTGGGTAATTTTTATAATTTAAAGTCTTTTATTAATAATAGTATTATTGCGCTTTATTACCTCTTACAGCTTTTAGACCTGTTATTCAGGTGACTTAATACAGTGTTAAGGGCAAAGTCTAGATGACCTACAAGGGCTGTATAACTTCCAACTTCCATGATGATGATGTTTTGTAAACCTATAGCTATGTATTTTAACAGGAAAGAAAGTAGAGGTATGAACTAACCGGTCTTTGGATGAAGTTTTCACTTATTGAGACACAACTGAAAAAACCCAAGTTTTCTACAAGAGGGAAAAATGACAGAGCCAGAGGTGGGACTGCTGTGATCCGGCAACAGGCTCGTAGTAGCAGCAAATGCAATTCTGATCTCTGCTGCTGCAAAATAGCTGGATTTTTTAAATGTCAGTAATTTCTGTGTGATGATCCCTCCTGCATGCTGGGCTGAATGTGCATAATTGGACAGAGACTGTATGTGCATGCACCAGATAGTAGTACGTGGGTGAGCGGACTCTTGGAAATAACCTTCTGAGTAAACAGAAGTCAGTTCTGCCAGCAGATGAGCGAGGGACATGTGTTTTAAGACCTGAACACAGACACTGGTGTAGATACCCATTTGGTCTTCATTACCATTTCTGAGGTGAAGGCTGATGAAAGTGTATAGGACACCCTACATCTTAAAGAGTAAAGTTGCTATTTCTATTTCTATAAAACCTGACCATTAGAAGATTTACCTTCCAAGAGAGCTTGAGGAGTCCTGAATCCTGTCTGTCATAGTTGTGGTATTTTCTTGGGCACATGAACAAATAGGTGAGGCTTTGTCAAAGTAGTAATTTAAGGTAGTCGGATCCCCCTGGTGAAATAATGACAACCATCTGAAGGAGTCACCGCGTCCTCCTTTATAGGTGCTAGAGAAGGAAGAAGGCGTTTTAGGTACGATGAATGTATAATTAATCCTTCTGGGCGTACACATCTAAAACAGGTCAAATGGTCCTCAAAGGAGGTTGTATTGCTGAAAAGGGGGTGGGGGGGTGTCTGTGTCTTCACATCTGTAAAATTTTCCACGTAAGTATGAAGACTGTGGTTAGGTCTATTGCATTTCACCAACAGGCTGATGTAGGCTCAGAGGAACAGACTGAGCACTGAACTAATGGACAAAGGCAAATGTTTGCGGTCTCTACTAAAAATTGCAGAACTGCTTTGACTTAGTGTCCTTTGGTCATGAAAAATTTGAAAAGTCAGCTTTTTTTCCCGCAACCAGTACTGTGTGTTGCATGCAGTAACGACATATGGCTTCATCTGACGCGGTAACAATGGTACGAGACGATGAGAGAGGAGCGTCACAGTGCAAAATACGTGGACATAATTTACCATTTAAAGTGCCTCCATAATAGGAAATGTTTTCTTAAAAATGTCCAAGCCTCTGGTTCTGTGGACAGCAGCATTGATTGAGACCTTTTCCTTAAAGCTGTTTTTAAAATCTTCCTTCCCACCATGTGTCTGCCATGTCTGACCCTGTAAAACATATAAACACGTCATGTAAAGCCTGCACGTCTAGATGTTAGTTCCCAGTTACAATGCACCTGGACTTACTAGAATTCTTGGTGATACTGAACCAGGGGACATTTCACCTTATTAGACTAAATACCAGTTTGCGTTAGAAAAGCCAAGTTCCTGAAGATCGAACTGTTCACTCAGATTGTGATCAAAACTCCTTCCGTATTAAAGTGGCTTCCTTCCCAAAACCATGTTAGGAATACAAGAGCTTTGGCCTTTTCATGTAATTTACTCTAATTTCATAGGGACAGGTAAAAACCCCGGAGCACCGGTACATCTTCCATGTACTCTGTCGCTGGAGCCTTAACTCTTTCTTCGAAGCACTTTGCCAGTCCTCCCAGCAGAGATTATGAGTCAGATGGGATTACTAATCAGATAGGACAATCAGAAGTCCTTACAAGTTTACTATATCTTTGTCTGTCCTTTCTTTTGCCTTTCCTTTACTGCACTATCTTGTCTGTCTGATCCTCACAGGAGACATGGATTACAACTGGTTGGACCATACGTCTTGGCATAGCAGTGAGGCATCCCCAATGTCTTTGGTGAGACATGTGGAGCCTTACCACTTAGTTTCCTTTACCATTCCACATTTCCGTTGTTTTATTTACACCTTTGCATGTTTTCTTTTTTGTGTCCTTTTTTTATCCCACACCTATAGGGGACAGTCAAAGGGGAAAAAGAAAAACTAGTGAGCAGGCAATTTTGTCGGATTCTAACACCTTATCCGAGAGGCAAAAGAAAATGGTGTGCTTTGGTGGCCACTCTTTGGAAGAGGACTTGGAATGGTCTGAGCCCCAGATAAAAGACTCTGGGGTAGATACGTGTAGTAGCACAACTCTAAACGAGGAACATAGCCATAGCGAGAAGGTACTGAGATTACGGAGCCTGCATTCTAACCTGCTCATTTGGTCTTTGTTTGCTCTCTGTCACTCATTCAAATAGTGCGTAAAATAAGAGATAGGGTGTTTCTAGAGACAATGTGGCGTTTCCGAAGGTGCAGAAAAGAAAAACAAATGAAATGCTCTGCGTGGCTGCAGCTTTTACTGTTTGGCAGCCTACGAAAAAACATCGGGAGGCGTAAAGGAGCGTTGTCCTCACGGGTGCGTAACAGCACGTCATGGCGTTACCTTCAAGCATAAAGTCACCAACAACAAGGATCCTTCTGATTGGCTTCTTTAATTTACTGAGTTCAAACTCCTGGGGCTGAAATGAAATTAACAGTTTAAACCCCAGGTGAAAAAGGGAGAACGTTTGGTCTCTCTGCACAGAAAAGTTGTTTTTCTTTTTTCCCTTTCACTGTCATGGTTGTTCTTTTGTTTTGTTGCCGTGCCATTTTCGGGTAGCGTTGTGCAGACTTAAAGGCTTCGCCACCCGCTTTGGTGGTGGTTGTGTTTTCGCTTTCTCTTTGTCGCAGATTATGAGCAGTCTTTCTAGAGTTGTTCGTTGCAAAGGAAGCAGATTTGTCTGTGCCTGCTAGTTTTGCATGAAATAGAGCATGAAATGTTTTTTTCTTTCTGTGAAAGAAGTGCTATGATTACACACAAAAAAGAGGTTAAAGTGTGATTAATTATGCTAATGCACAAACACAACTGTGCCCACGCATGGTAATGGAATAACAGAGTTCACTGTGGCTGTAGCTGTGTGAGGTCGTTATGCAAGAAAGAAGCAACACATTTACATGGCAAATAAACATCACAATTCAATCTGTAATTTTTAGTGCTGAAAGGAAGTAAAACACTGAAGCAAATGTGTCGTCATTAGAGAAAATTGACACGATTGGATTAGTGCAAGAAGAAGAAACGTCGTACATAACACTCCCGGTTGGGGTTAAGGTTCAGCACCAGTGAACTTACACTGGACCTCTACATTTGGTTTTGTCGGCGCTCAGTTGTGATTGTCCCTGCGTGTAGACAACTGCCTAGTCGTCTCCATCTATCTAACCAAGGTGCAAAGAACATTCGTACATACTTACAAGTTGAAATCAGTAAAACATATATTATTGTTAAACATTAAATATGCTTTGTGCTGACCATGTCTTTAAATGAAGAAATAGTTTATTTATTTAAACAATAAATAAAGCACAGTTTTCTGTCACTCTTTCAAGTATTGGTGTAATCATAGTACTTGCATGGCATTTAAAAACATACCAGGGCATGGAAAGTATTACTGGAAGATAAGCCTTTGAAACCCTATTCACTGTGTTCCGTTCCCACCATATACAGCACCCAGTGACTTGGCAACCGTCCAAGGACGGAGACCGTCTCATCGGTCGGATTTTGCTGAATAAAAGGCTAAAAGACGGAAGTGTGCCCAGAGACTCGGGAGCCATGCTTGGACTGAAGGTAGGTGACGACTCATTTTGGAGCTCGCAGCTCTTTCGGTTAAGCTAGTCACGTTTGCAGTGGAAGTGTTCCCACGTCACGCAGTGCATGCTCACTGGTAGCTCCACAGAGTGGGCGCTTACTGATATCCGCGGTGGCTTTTCCTTCTGAAAAACCCCCCGTGACAACATTTGCTGTACAGTTCCCAAGAGTAATTGTATGGTGTCCCCGATAGCCCCCAAAATCGGTCTTTTTTGGAAAGACTAGACACGTTTTCACAGTTTTGCTGAGAAAACGTCGTCTCTAATAGGTGGTAACTGTAAGGTGGTGATTGTCTCCTTGCTGGGCAAGCCAAGCCCCGTCTGCTTTCTTCAGCAGTGAGCGGCGCACCCGGGTGTAACCTCTGTTCTTTAAAGGAGGGGAGAAACATGAGACACAATTCTCTCTTGATAATCCAGGAGACACCTGGAGGTTAACGAATTCTCAATCCAGAGCAAAGTCTGCCGATCAAAGAGCCGGTTTCTGGTTTTCTTTCCCCTGTGATTGATTTCCTGCACTTTAAATGCACAAGGCAGGAAATGACTTAATATTTGTTGTATGTTATCCCAAATAAAAGTGTTTACATCTTTTTCATGATACAGTACTCTATGAGCACATCATGACGTTATCTCTAGCACGCATCCTGATTTCATTTTAGTGTGCTACTTCCTATTAGCACTTCCAGCTATACTGGTACAAGAGCGAGAAGGAATTAGGTGCAGTCGAAGAAACAAACCTCTATTTATTTTGATTCCTTGTTGTGAGAAATAACTCAGAAGTTGGAGTACGTCTGCATTCTGTGTTTAGCATGACTTTGGGTACACAGCTTAGTTAACCGTAGTAAACATGGGTAAAGCACTGTACGTACTGAGAACGTGTACTAACATCTTTTGGAAAATTTTCAATATTTTATTTAATTATCACATGATTTTATTTTTAAGTCAGCGGAGAACCCAGTTGAGCATCACTTCTCTTATGTGTGTTATCGATAGTCTTAATGTCAGATGATGCAAGAGAACAGACCGCTGGTGTCACTGCGAAGTACTTTTTTGTTCAAACTTCTACGATTAAAATTCTAAAATCTTCCATTATAAAGATGGCCTGTTCACTGAGATACATGAATAGGGAGATGCACGAGTAACTACTTTTTAATCTCAATAGGCATGTGAAAAGAGTGATTTCTGTAGCTATTCCTGATGTGGATCTTCAAACACTTACATTATTAAAAATAACCTAAACTGCATTTGGTGTTACCAATGTCAGGAGGCTCTTCTCAGTGTCATCCAGTGATAGGACAAGGGGCAACGGGTGTCAGCTGGAACAGAGGAAGTCCCACATCAGTGTGAGAAGGAACTTCTTCCCAGTGAGGGTGACAGAGCACTGGAAGGGGCTGCCCAGGGGGTTGTGGAGTCTCCTTC
>JAOXOE010000343.1:41416261-41452411 GCA_028565055.1 Phoeniculus purpureus
GGAAGTCAAGCTGAGCATGTCACAGAGTCACAGAACATTAGGGATTGGAAGGGACCTCGAAAGATCATCCAGTCCACCCCCCCCCACCACAGCAGGATCACCTAGATCAGGTCGCACAGGAACATAACAAGTCGCGGGTACCAGGATGCTGTGTGGTGCTGCCTAGCCAAAACCCATGGGTTATTCCCCAACCCCAACACTACTCGAGAAGGGCTGAGTCATGGATTTGCTTCTTGGCTTGCTGGCCAAAATCAGGGCAAAGCTGATGCTGAAGTAACAGATAGACATGGTGGGTCCCCCTGAATGGCCCTTTCTGGCCGTGACGTGTTTTGCCGACAACCTAGCCAACAGTATAGAGCCACAGTGGATTTTTCAGCTGAGAAAGAGCTTTCTGGTGTAACATGTAATGGGGCAGGGCATGAAATATCACAGCGAGTCATGGAGGTGACTTTGTCTCGGGAAGTAAAGGGGTTTTAGACACCAAGACCAAAAATGAGCTTGGAACCAACGTGCGTGTGTCAGTTCAGATCACTCTGGGTGATAGAGGCAAAGCAGAACCCCAAACTGAGGTGTCTTAAGGAGCAACACTGAGAAATCCAAGTCAGTGAGACCATAAACAGGTTTTCAAAATGGTTTGTGGCACGTTGGAAAATCTCTGCAGTCTGGGTCACAGGTCCAGACTTCACTGCACAAGCCAGAGAATTGGAAAGATAGTTTGGAATACAAGGAACATGGGGATAAGGAAAATAAAGGATAAAGCCCAAGTGAAGAAGGATTGTGTGGCCCAAGTGAACTCTCAGTGTTGTCTCTCTTTTGAAAACCTGGGGAAAATGTGGGTAATAAAATAGTAATCATTAATCTGAGAGTGAAACATCTGCTGTTTGGAAAAGATAAACCTGCTCTCGAGTACTGAAACATCCCCAATTCAGAATCGCATGTGAAAATTAATTAAACACGGGGTGGAGGTTGACTGAAGAACAAGGAGACTCTCAATGAATAGATTGAACAGGACTGGTCCCAGCACCAACCCCTGGGGCACTCGACTGAACGGTTTGTGTGCCACCAGGGTTGTATGAAGCAGTTGGTTACTGGTGCTCACTCCACAGCATCTGCAGCTCCAGAAACCTGCAGATGCTGGAGGTTGGACAAAACAGCCTTCTTCCACGTGGAAGAGGAAAACCCACAATGACACAACATGTGCTGCAGGAAAAGAGAAGAAATCGGTGCTGTTGCCACAGCCTTAGCAAGTCCATCCCTCCCTGTGCTACATCAGGAACTATGAGACCTGTCCTGGTCCCTGTGGAGAGCTCATTCCCCGTCATGGAATGGTGACTGATGAATGCTGGAGCTCTTGAACAGCACCCACCTCTCTCCACTGTCCTTTCAGGTGGTTGTAAAGAGCAGTAAGGTCTCTCCTCAGCTTGCTTTTCTCTAGACAGTGCTGGTCTGGCCAAACCTGGAATACTGGTTCAGTTTTGGTCTCTGCTATGCAAAAAAAGGAGTGGATGGGCTGAGGAGGGTCCAGAGGAGGGACACAAAGATGATTCAGGGACTGGGAAGCTGCCATGTGAGGAAAGTCTGAGAGAACTGGGTTTGTTCAGCCTGAGAAAAGAAGGCTCAGGGGACACCTTCTCCCCATGCTCCAGTGCTTAAAGGGAAAATAAGACGGGGTCTCCCTTTTTACAAGTAGTCACATGGAGAAGATGAGGGGTAGTGGGTACAAGCTACTACTGGGGAGATTCCAATTAGATATAAGAGGAAAAGCTTTCACAAGGACACTCAGCCATTGGAATAATCCCCCCAGGGAAGTGGTGGAGTCCAAAGCATTGGACTGTGCGACTGGATCTAGGTGATCCTGCTGTGGCAGGAGGATTGGACTAGATGATCTTTTGAGGTCCCTTCCAATCCCTGATGTTCTGTGATTCTGTAATTCTGGCTTTTTTAAGGTATTCTTAGTCCCATTGGTAAAGACACTGAGCTGCAACAGCGCTCCTGGCTGGTGAATGGGAAAACCAAACATCTCAGGTATAGAAACAGTTGAAATTGTTCCTACAAGAAGCAATTGCTACCTCATTACACAGCAAAGGTCTGTGGTCTTAGACTGACTGATAACACCTACTTTTTGTAAAGAACAGCTGAAGTTAGGGCACTGTTTCTCAAAAACCTTCACGGAGACTCTTCCAGGTATGTTGTAAAGAGGTGGGTGCTGGTCTCTTCTCACAGGTCATTAGTGATAGAACAAGAGGGAACAGCCTCAAGATGAACCAGGGTAGGGTTCAGCTGGACATGAGGAAACAGTTTTTCACTGACAGAGTGACCAGGCTTTGGAACAGGCTGTCCAGGGGGAGGGTGGAGTCCCCACCCCTAGAGGTGTTTAAAGATGGTTTAGATGTGGTGCTTAGAGATCTGGTCTAGTGGTGACCTTGGTAGAGTAGGGTTAGTGGTTGGACTTGATGATCTCAGGGGTCCTTTCCAGCCCGAACGATTCTGTGATTCTGTTGCCCTATTTGGAGGTGTGCACTGATTTTCTCCCAATATTAATTTTTTCCTGTTTTGTAGAAGGAAGAGTTCCAGAGCTGGCTGCTAGGTGTTTAAGCAATGCCTCCTAAGATGTAAGCATCCTGCAACAGGCATGTCTCTTCTTGTCACACAGCCAGTGCCTGGCAGGCAGGGTGTGCTCCCAATCTGCTCTCATACCATCACAGCCTGTGCAACACTACTTGAGGAAAAACACCTGGGTGAGCCTGGCAGAGGAGGGAGATGGTAGCATGGGCAGGGTGCCACCAGATATGGCTGTGGCCAGCCAGCACAGCCCCAGGAGCCACCATTCCAGGCCATGTTCCCATCCTGGGAGATGGTGCTCTGCCATCAGCTACTCTTAGGAAGCAAGATTGAGCTTTGCCACACTGTCTGCTCCCCACAGCAGTGCTAGTCACAGTGGGTAGGACTTAACCTACAGATCTGAGGGTGCCTCAGCACTTCCTGGGTGTGCAGCTACTCTCTGAATCTTCTCCAGGAAGAAATCATAGAGTTATAGAATCATTAGGGATTGGAAGGGACCCTGAAAGATCATCCAGTCCATCCCCCTGCCGCAGCAGGATCACTTCACTGGAGAAGTTATAGAATCAGAATCACTCTAGGTTGGAAGGGACCACCTGATCATCCAGTTCCAACCACCCCCTCCATGGGCAGGGACACCCCACCCTAGACCAGGCTGGCCAGAGCCTCATCCAGCCTGGCCATAAACACAGTATGTCTGTTTTCAGTTAAAAAGTGCTCATATAAACAGTCTAATGAGCAACACCTTACTTTTTTGGGGTACTGCTTTATAGTACAGTGAAATACTGTCCATATATTAGCCTGAGTTTAAAAGCTTTAGCATTCTGTATTTGCATGGTGTTGAACTCCTACACAAAGCCACAACAGGCACAAGTACAACCTCTCACAGCCAAAAGTCTGTGGTGGTTTTTTCAAGTGTATCTGTCTTATCTGGGCAAAACCAAGGAAATAATTGAATTCTTCTTTTTGCTGCCAGAATTTTAAAGGCATTTAAACTAATTTTCATTTTTTGAATATACTTCCCCTTTGAAACAGGTAGTAGGAGGAAAGATGACTGAATCAGGTCGGCTGTGTGCATTCATCACCAAAGTTAAAAAAGGAAGCTTAGCTGATACAGTGGGGCATCTTAGACCAGGTATGTACCTACATTAGATCTATACTGCTGAGTTGCTTTTCTGAAGGGCAAGTTTAATTAGATGTGAAATGATGTTAAATAAGTGTGACAGACTACCGCAGGATTCAGCCTGACATTCGCTTGCTGAATCACTGACATCACTGCTTTTGCAAGATACGTTCATTCGTGTGTTGTTTGGAATGGCATCTATGTTTTTGTACTCAAAAGACTATAGCAGCGATGTCCTGCCCAGTCATTTTGTAGTGCACGTTTAACTTGGAGCGAGCCAAGCTGTTAGAAGTGCACAATAAAAGCAGATCAGCTAAGAAACTGTTTCTACCCCAACACACGGATTGCAAGATTGGAGAATGTGCGAGAAAAATGAACTAGCGACATAAGAACTATCTGAACCTTAAATACTGAACTTCTAGAGGTAGCTGCATCTACGAAGCAGTAAGTTGGTGAGATGTGCTGTCCCAAGGATCTGCATTTCCTCTTTAGCATGTTTGGGTTTCTGAAAGCCGCGGCTGCCAAAGTGTTTCTCATGTAACAGGGGTTCTACTGATGACACTGTTGTCTCAGAGAGCTTTACCTAATGAAACTGAGCTGCAGCAAGCCTGTAATACCCAGGACTGTTCTATGAGAAGGACTCCAAACTTGTGTTACAAGCCAGGTTTCACAGTTCAGTAAACTGACAGTAGAACGACTTAAATTGTTCTTGTAAGTAGAGTCCACAGCAGATTTCTTAAGCAGTGTATTACCACTGAAATTATAGGTGACGAAGTGTTAGAATGGAATGGAAGGCTACTACAAGGAGCCACCTTTGAGGAGGTGTATAACATCATTTTAGAATCCAAACCTGAGCCGCAAGTGGAGCTTGTAGTTTCAAGACCAATAGGGTAAGTGATGTTGTCATTTTTTTGGTGTTAAATGTTAAAAACGTTGCTAAACTTCACTTTTAGGGCACAGCGTGTAGTAGAGATTCGTAAACGTTGTAAGCAGTCAATGCAAAATTCTGCAAGCCAAAAGCGAGGGTAGAACGGTAAGTAACTAAAAAAGACGACGTTAAAGCCTGTGTTCTCTGGGAGAGCCTCAGGAGTTACCGGCTAGTGTGGACAACAGGTTCCCTGTTGTGATCGTTTTCCTGGCAATCCAGCCTACGCTGGCTCTGAAGCTGTTATAGTCATCGTTGTTGCAGTTCTTAACTCTTTTATTTCTCCATCCCTATTTTTGTATAAAATGTGTAAAATGACCTATTCATATCTGGTCTGTGACCTGATGAATTCTACCGAGAGTCTTTAGTGTAGAATTTTGTACCAAACACAGTGTGCTAATGAAATAATACGCCTTGGGAAGTCTCAAATCCAGATTTAGACCATCTTCTTCTATGAAGTAAAATTACTACTGTTATCTAAACCAGAGTCTATGTGAACGAACAGGTAGCACTGAGTGGGGACTTCTTCTTTGGTGCCTAAGCTTGACAAGTTTTCTAAAGGTTCAGACCTGTCTCTCAATGTCTGAACTTAAATGTCTCTTGCATCGCAGTTGTTGCTTTCTTGTATTAGACTGTGAGTACTTCTCCCTCTTCATCTGTTCTTCTTCTAAGTTCCTACGGCCTACAGACACATCCATCTCTTTGATACTTCTCCATTGTAAGTTTGATAGGTGAACACACCAGGGCTGTGAAGAAGGGGATTCTTATCACGGAATTTGAAGATAATTTGCAGTTGTTGAGAATTTTCTCTGTTCTCCCACAGAACTTATGATGATGTATATGATGCAACCAAACAGGGGGCTACCTATCTTCATCTAGGCTTCACTTTCCATGGGTTGTAGGTCCAGATATTCACTTAAGATCCCTTCCGATTCTATGATTCTAGATCATTAAATATTTCTATCCCTTTATTCTGCATCAGATGCACAGCTAAGACAAGAAAACACGAGGAACATCAAAACTGAAAACTAGGAGTGCTAGAAAGAAACATCTAGAACAGCATAATCTGAGGATGGAATGCCAGTGGTAATTTCTTGTGGGTTCAGCCATAGTAGGAAATCAATGTGTGTGGCACATCTTAATGTGTAGCAACTGAATTTGGCTTGACAATGTTAAATGAACTTGGTCATAACAAAACTTGCTGGATCTTGGCAGTGAGATGAGAGGATTCCCCCTAAGTACATATTGGATTGCAGCCCCTTTAGGGTAAAGGCTGTAGTGTCTGTCCTGTCTGTAAAAGCCTTTGCCTAACGTGGGAATTGTAGGTGTGACAGTACTGCGGAGGGACAGACCGTAACGCTAGAAAAGTATAGTCTCAGCAAGGAGGTCCCAAATTCATTTCATACAGGTGTAAGACCTTTCACCGTTTCAAAATTTTATAGAAGAAGTTTCAGGGAATTGCTCAGGTCTTAAAAATGGTTGTTTTTTCTTTTCTATTTCTACTTTATTGTGCAACACCTGCTGTAGTTTGGGTGCTTGTATCGTTACTGTGTGCTGTTTACCTTCCTTATCATCACGTCTTCTGTTACGTTACCACGTGCTCCACTTGTCACTCATGGAGCAGCTCATCTATAATTCCTCCAGGAAAGCGATGTGGCCTCTCAAGGTGCCTTCTTCAGCATTAACTGCTTGCCACATAGTTTGAAGAACTGAGTCAGCTCAGGGCTAGAACAATTGTTCTGCGTCCTTGGTTCTCAAGGGTCTTTTTGCAGTAGATGTAAAAGAGGGTTTTCACCTCCAGAACTCCAGTTACTACTCTAAATGGGTTTGTGTCTGAAGTCTCAGTGATTAATACTGTCTGCAAATTGGCAAGGTTTTAGGTTCTGGTGAGATATATGTTCTGGGGTTTGATATGCACAATCTCAATTCAGAAACGTTTCTTCATGGGATTTGAGCTGATGAAGTGGCGTCATATTTTATTCTCAGTTTAGGAGACATCAGGGAACAATAAAATGGACTACAGGAACTAATACCTCGTGCTTGCCCAAGGAAACACAGCACCACAGAGCCTTCTGCCCCAGTTAGTAACATTTCAATGTATTTAGTATCATTAAAAGTTTGGGTCTACTGGATTACAGAAGTTATAATTATTTCAGTTAGAATCACTGGTGCCCACTTGAAGGATTTTAATTTCTCCATTGAAGGATATTCTGTTACTTATAAAGAGAATCTCTTGATAGTCCCATGGCAATGCCAAAAATCTTCAGTTACTGGCAGTTAACTTAGACGAGAAAGAGAACCAGTTGTCACATCCTGATCTTCTGAACATAAAATCAAATTCTAGTAGATGTGATTTTGAGTTCTTCATTTTATTACGGGCTGACCGAAGGTGACCAGCTAATTTGATGAGCAAAGGTAGAATGGGAAGCCCTTTTTAAAAAAGATCATGCCATTTTGGCGTGCAATTTATCCCTCTTTCTATCTTAGAATAAAAACTGACGGCCAAGTTCCTACTCTGTGTGAGTCTCTCTTCTCCTGTCTGTTTTTTAAAATGCACATTATCTTAATAGTTGCTGCTGATTTGAATGTGGAAGGCTTTGTGTTTTGTTAATTACTCTGTACAGTCTGCTTGCTTGAAGTGAAGCATATCTTTAGATGCCTGAAACTACTTCTGCCCATTCACACTACCATGCAATACCAAGATCCACGTGCTTTAGGCATGTAAATCAGAGAATCATCATGTCTAGAAAGGACCTTCATGATCATCATGTCCAGCCCTCATCCCAACATCTCCCTAAGTCCTAGACCATGGCCTTAAGTGCTCTATCTACTAGTTTTTTAAACCCTAGCCTGCTCCCTGGGCAGACTTCCAGTGCCCAACCACTCTCTTAGTTGAGAACTTCTTCCTAAGATCCAATCTAAACCTCCTCTTGATGCAACCTGAAGCTCTAATGGTAAATGATAGTGCTCAAAGCTTTTAAGTGTACTTTTTCACCTCTGTGTACAAAACTCCTGTTCTGCAGACAGTGGTAGGTGCGTTCAAGGTCTTCTTTTCAAACTCATATGATAGAAATACTTTTTTGAAGTGACAAGTTAGGTTCCAGAGTGTATACTAGGCGAGTATTGGGTCCCTTTAAAATTTCTACATATATAAACCACACAAATTAAATTATTCCATAGCTCTTGTAAAGTTCTGACAAGTTTTGCTTCCTAACGAGAGGCAATGTTTTTTCTTGGTCTGTGGTGGGCAGTTACAGCGTTTGCATGCCTTCTGATTTGTTAGAATTCCTCGGTACCGTGAAGAAGTGCACTCAGAAAGTTTCATCAGTCTGCTTGTTGTCAAAGTTGTCTTTCTAGTCTTGAGTCTTGAAAAATGATTGGAAATGGCATGCAAGAAAGAAACCAGATGAGTAGTACAGACTCTTGTTTTTCGTATTTCTAAGTTCCCCTTTCTTTTCAGATGCATTGGTGGTGGGTTGACCTTGGCTGATCACTAAATGCCTTTCCAGCCCCTCCATCTCTTCCCCTCCTGAGCAGGAGAAAATAAGACAGAAGAGCTCGTGGGTCAAACTAAGGATGGGGTGATCACTCAGCGAGTACCATCACAGACTTAGCTTGGGGGAGCTTAAGTTATTAGGAATTAATAAGAAAGTAGGCTAGGAAGAAATCAAAATAAATCTAAATCCACCTCCCTTCTCCCCAGGCTCAAATTAAATTAACTCCTTTGTGCTGGTTCTTTCACTCCCACACTCCACCAAGCAGCGGATGGGGTATGGGTGTTGCGGTCACTTTGCCTCCCCATCCTCCTTCTCTGACCTTGGTGTTTCTTTTGTGGTTTTTTTCCTCCACTCTTCTCTCTCACAGCTGCTGGGCAGCTTTCTTAAACACACTGTCACAGAGGCACCACCACTTTGGCTGGCAGCCTTCTCCTTACAGAAGCCACCCACTGCCAGTACCTGGGTACCAACACCTAGGGCATCCTGGAAGAAACCAGTGGCACGGAAAGGCATGCCGTGATTTGAAATGTTCTTGCCGTGACTCAGGGCAGAAGCTCTTCGTCTTACTCAAGTACCTCTGAAGTTATCTATTAGCATATTGATCGCTTTTATTAGCGTACGGTAATGTTTGCCCACATTAGGGGGGGTGGATGGGGCATAATGAGGGACTTAGTCGTTGTGACCGAGTGGTTTAAAACCACATAGCCGCGCGCACAGTTGAACAGAGGTGTTGTGGCACCTCGTGTACATGCAGGGATGCGGTGTTGCCAAATGAAATGTTTTAGATAGCCACGGAAAAGGTAAGGTTGTACAAATTGGGCATTCAAGGGTGTATGAGGAGAGCCATTATCGGCACTCTGGTATGTTTGAGTGAAGATCCAGTAATGTCCATATTAAATATTAGCTACGTAATTAGCAAGTCTGCTCCTCGCTGTTTCAGCTTGCCATTAACTCTGAGGTTGGTTTTGGTTTTATTTACTGAATTATTTTATTTACAACTGTGCAGCTTCTCTTCTGCATCCACCGAACCGCTTTAATTTGCTTCTGAAGTTGTTTATCCTGGATAAGAGAAGCCACCTGGCTGCGGCTGAAGACAGCCAGATAACCGTACACCTCTCCTGGGGCGTTCTGTGGGGGCTTGAGAAGTTTATAGTGTAACTGATGTTTGATTATGTTTGTTAGATAAAGGATCAGCCTGTCTTAATTTTCCTGATTTCAGGGACATTCCCAGAATACCTGACAGCACACACGCACAGCTGGAGTCCAGTAAGTTTCAACCGTGGGGTAGGAAAATCTTCTCTCTCTTTTATGTAAGCACCAAGAGATGGGAAAATGTTCTCTGCAGTCAGCAGAGCTCTCATCTCTTGGTCTGTGTTTGTCTCAGTGAGTCATCGTACTCTGTTACCTATTTACCTCTGTTTGATAGCAAAGTGCCAAGAGTCTTGGTGTGTGATTTAGGCTTGGCACTTGGTTTTAAGCTTAGGCTATTTTCAATTGAAAATAAAAGCATAGTTCTAACTAGTGTACAAGAGCATTAATAGTAGAACATTTAATTTCCTGTTTTGTGGCTCTGCATTTTGATTGAACCTTAGAAACTGAAAATGGGGATATAATGTTCTTTACGTGCCACCTGAGAGACAGCTGCTTTGATATCAGAATGAGTCTATTTATTAGAACCATTCAGCACCCCTTAGGTCAACTAAAAGCTTACTTAATGCAGGAAAAAGTAAGTTTTTCTTTGGCTTAGCTCTGATAAAATGGATTTCAGCCTCAAGTTATACTTTAGCTGTTTTTATAGAACTCCCTTATAATGGAAGACATTAATAAATGCAGGCACATGGTTATAACAAAATGAAAAACTCCTCTGACAGTTTTTCGCTGATCAATGAAGCCTTACAATCCATTTAACATGTAGGGAGATGTGGATTGTCTTTTGTCATTAGAAAACTCTTTTGTCTTCCCTCTGTTTTATATGCCAGAACGTGTCCTTTGCAGTTTGCAGACCTTCTAGATTTGGAGCAAATGCACGAAAATACTGGTAAAAGTCTAATTACAAATTAGTCTGATTTGTTAGTCTGACAGCATGGGAAGTCTGAATTCCTTTGACCACAGTAATACAGTTCCTTTACTATTTAGAGATGTTGGGCTTTCAACTCACTGACATCATTACACCCATCAGTCCCTGAATAAAGTATTTTTCATTCTCTACATAGCAGCTTTTGCCTGCATCTGAGCACTAAAAGGTTAGAGTATGACTGACTGTTAACTCTAAACACATAAACAAGTGTTTATCTCAACTTTATCATGTATTTGGTTTTATTTCTACGATTTCTGTTTAAGAACTTCCTTTAAGTGCTACAATTTGTAAAACATTTTTATTTGTAATTACAGGTTCTAGTTCATTTGAATCTCAAAAAATGGACCGACCTTCTATTTCAGTGACTTCTCCGCTGAGTCCTGGCATGTTAAGGGATGTTCCACAGTTCTTGTCTGGACAACTTTCAGTATGTAAACGTTTCGTTGATATGAGTGTTGTGCTTTTCACGGCGTGTACAACTCGCGCTGCAAAGTGTCATCTCTCTCTTGCACCAGCTACGCTCCTCGGTTGGCGCGATACGTGTCAGTGCAGGCAGGGCTGTAGTTTCATGGGGACAGTCCATCTTGTTAGCCTTTGAAAATCTGATATATACTGAATTAAACATAAATGTGTAGTCATCTATTAAGCTAGACTGTCCTGTGGTCATGTTGGGTCATAAGCTGGACTTGATGGTCTTCTCCAGCCTCAATAATTCTGTGATTAGTATTGCTTGTTTAGTATGAACTGCCTGTTGTAGATACTTTTCCCCAGATCTCTCTTTGATTGTTTTATTATTGTGCATCCTTTGGACCAGCTTTTGTTCTTCTCTGTCATTGAGAAGGAAGTTCATTACATAAATGTTTTCTTTAAAAGGGTGATTTTTGGTACTAAACTGAAGAACTTGGGTTTTGTGCATCTTTCTGTGTCATTTACAACTCCAAAGTGTGATTTTCTAGAAGTGTTCAGTTCTGGCCTGGTAGACGTTGAAAAGAAGAAGAAGATGGAATGGAATCAGTCCCAAACTGTTGTTAAACAAGTTGGAAAATGTCAAATTAATATTTCTTCTAAGTTGTTTAAGTTAAGATAATGAGTGTGCCATAAAACGATTCATGAAAACTAAGCAGCCTGTTCACGGGTGTCACGGAAATGGTTTAGGGTATTGACAGGGGAGAGGAAGAACTACTTTGCTGCCTGTTCAGCAGCCATGCTGGCTTCATTTTGCAATGCATGAGACATATTTGTTTTGCTCATTGGGCCAGTCACCTACAATACAGAGTTTTTAGTTTTCTGCACCCTTTGTGCTGAACTACTTTGAAAGACTCAATCCCTTGGACAAATGGAAAATCCTTTCTGTAGAGTGCTGAATACTTTGCACAAAAGACACTGAAAACAGAACACAAACGTGAACTGTCTAAACACACAGACTGAGGATTTAGACCCCCAAACTTAGTTTTATAAGAGAGCAGAAATTGCTGATAGTGGAAACAGGGAGAAATCTCTTTTGGCTACATCTCACGAAAGATTTGGCTGTCAAAAAGCTTTGGTTCCTAGCTCCTGGCATGGAATTCAGGATCTGAGTTAGCTGCTCTGACATCCAATGCACAGACATTCTAGAACAATCGTCTGAATAGGAATTGCACAGAACTGACAATCTCACTTTCAGAATCTTCAAGAGTTTCAGATTAGGGTTTGTTAGTAAAGTAACTAATCAACTCTGCTATTGATTTTTCTGGTGTGATAGGATACTGCAGCTTGAGGTGCGTGAGAGTAGTATCCGGACACTTGGAAATGTGGTCTCATTAACAGAGAATAACGGAGTTCAAGCAGTTTTATGCCTCAGGACAGCACATAAATGCCATGCTTAGCTCAGGAAGGCACAATTTTTGGTTTGTTATACTTTTTGTGCTTGCTACAAGACACAAATGCCTTTATTAATAAGTTTATAGCCTTTCTTTCCACCTCAGGAAACCTGGTGGTGTTAGAAGACATTAAGGATGTTTCCTACGCTTGTCTCCTCTCCCTACTGCACAATACTCTTGTTTCCCTCAGAGAGCAGCTGATCTCTGAGAAGGCACTTCTCCAGCCGGCTGACGCTGACGTCGCCAAGGCTTGGTACAGTGCACCTAGCTAGGCACACTGAAAAGTGCAGACTAAAATGTGTTTTGAAAGATGACTACTGTAAGGGTTGTCCAGTATTGAACAAGAACAGGGTTGGTTTGGGTTTTCTCCCCAAACAGTATATACACCTGTATTTTTTCGTTGAAAGCAATCACGTTTGCTACTTCTCGAATTTGAGGGTTTATGTCTTGAAGGCAGTGTAACGAATAGCTTTTCCTTCACTTTTTAAAACTCAAACTTCACAAAGTTTGTACTTTTCGGGTGAGTTCGTAACAAAGCTGACTTGTTGTAGAGTTAGAGTTGTTTTTAAAAATAAGGCTGTGCTGTGAGATGTTCTAATCTGGGACCTTCAGTGAAGATGAAGGAATAGGGGGGAATTGAGTTGTAAAATCTCCTCAAAAACTGTTTTAGTTTGAGCACTACAAAATGAACAAACGCTGCTGTTTTGCTTCCCCTAATCAGCTGTTTTCTGATGGAACAGTTGATGGTACCCTCATTCATGTCAAGTAGCTGAGTAAGTGGAAGGAAATGCTAAATTCTGAATGTCACTGGGATGTGCTCTTTATGGGGCATTCCTAGGCAGGAGAATAACCACGGAGCCCTGGCAGTAGCTGGGGAAGGAATGCTGCTGTTTGTGGAAGTGGTGGGTCACTTGACTTTCTTGGTGGTGGTGTCTGCATTCAGATGGGTGTGATGAGTCTGAGGGGACGGATAATAGGCAGTAAGAGCTTTTGTTTGGACAGTCCCGTGTAGTTCTGACAGACTATTGTTAGGGCAGCTGTGGTTAACAGGCTGTGCGATACAGGAGTTGTGGGCTGAAGTGGAGGTACCTGCAGTTGAGGTGGAGGTTTGCAGTATCTGGATAAACACAAACATCCTTATTAAGCAGTCCTACAGGTCCTTCAAGGATTTGGACTTACTGTTATGTGTGGTTTAAGACAGTGAGCTGGAGTGATGCCTCTCTGTTGTTGTTCAGGGCTGCCTTTCTCTGTTCAGCATTCCATGTTTTCCCCTTTATTGATACTACTCTGGGGACCTGTTGTCTTCCGTTAAGGTTACAGTGACATTCCAGAGGCAACTAACAGGATTTCCCATGAAGTAAACCATCTTGGATAGCCAAGAAATCTGATTTCCATCCGTAGGCACACTGCCCAAATAGGTATTTAATTGACCGGACGATGCGCAGTCGACTGCTGCGTGTGATAACTTGCCATGGCGCGCACACAATACCTCAGCGGTCTGTACCATTGCTGTAATGGCATTTCGAGCCGCATTGTTCTTTCAGGGGAGTATCTGGCTGAGCGCATTTGCTCTTTGGTTATTATTTGCTTTGTCTGGTTCCTCTTCCTGTGGCTTTTCACTGCTTTGTTTTTCGTTCCGTATCATTTTGACAAAGTCAGTCGCTGCTGTGCGTTGGTGCTCTGTGCTTCATTACGGCGTTCTGGTTCTGCTCTTGCAATGCTGCATGAAAGGCATGGCTCGGACTGCTTTTGCAGTAGCTAGGTTTAGACACTGACAGCATGACTGAAGAGAATGGAAATGGATGCAGGTATAAAACTACCCACCTTCATTTTTCTACTGCTGGAAATTCTTACAGGAAAGGGTCGTAGTTTAAAGATCTAAAATTGCCTATTTCCTTGTACAGTTGAAGCACAGAACCATTTCAGTAGATTTCCCATCCATATTCAGTTTATAAAGCAAAGGTATGGGTATATTAATTATAGTTGTCATATGCTTCTATGATCTGTAGCATATTAGAATGCAGCTGTCGTACACTGTGAAGAACATAGCATGTCAGCTTATTGGGGAATGAGATCACGTGTGAGACATGCTCCCCTTTTCCTTTTCTCTTTTGTCCCCTTTCTACCTCTACATGAGTTAATTGTTGTCACTTCAATGTCAAAAGGTGTTTCACACATTGTGTAAGCCCTTGATTTTCCAAGTATCAGTGGTGAGGGTCACTGGTGCATGGTGGCAGGTAGTCTGTCCCTCTTAGGGTTGTACTATTCTGCAATGCCCATCTTTCTCTTGTGATATAAAGAGAACCAAGTTAAAGATCTGCTTTTATTGTACGTGAGGAGGTCACATTCTGGCACCCATATCCTGGGTGCAGTAGCTGCTGCCCCTCACAGAGCACAGGAGAACATCAGACAAAGCATGTGATTCAGACTGACAGCTTTTTTATATATCCTCTTGCTTTGGTGTGAGAACAGATTCCTTTACACATTGTACGGAACAGATTTCCCCAGCATCTGTGCATGTCAAGTAAGCAAGGGGGCTGGCAGGAACACCGTCACTCTGTCGATCCCTGTACTTTGGGTGCATTCCTTGCTGAAGTGAGTGGTAACTTTGCTCCATCCTTTTCCTTTTTTTTCAAAGGAATAGATCAGTACTCTCAGCAAAACTGAACAGGATGTTAATAGAGATTCAAATCTGCCAGGTTCATGTGATTTAATGTTTTGACTTACTCCCATGCTCCTGTTCCCCCACTCACTGGCCTTCTGTGGTATCAACATTGTCTCCATTCCCATAGTCAGTTCCCTTTCTGTGCTGCTCCATTAGCTGTTGGAGCTAATGAACTGAAGAGCAGCTGGCTGGAGTTTGTAGGTAGTCCAGGGATTTAGAAGTGTTGCTCATCTTGGTGTAGGCACTGCCACAAGGCTACGAGCAATCTGCAGTGTTCTATCACAAAAAGGAGGCTCATAAATGCATCTGTGCGTGCAGTGCAGCTACTAAGTTTGCTAACTGCTGTAGGTCCCATTTCATGCAAGGATTTTCTGTATGTAGCATGTCATTTCTGTCATGGTTGCTGGAGAACTGAAATACATTGGATCTGTCTTCCTCATGTAATGCCAATACCAGATAGCACTGACTTTCCTCTAATGGCTTTTCAAGTACTTAGGGGGGGCTTTTTATAGAAATGCCTCTTCAGGCTGCAGAAGAAAGAAAACCCTTGTGTTTACTTGCTTTGCTCCAGAAAGTAAAGCTGCCAGTGCATGAGCTGTACTTGTTTCTCTCTCTAAATAAGCATCTACGACCTTCCCGAAAGAGATGATCGAGCTGAACTTCTGTCCCCTACCCCACTTTGAAATCACACTTTGCTGACCTGCTCCTTTTGTGAATGTCTTTTTCTAAATCTATTGTAAATGTTACCTGTAGACCTGCAAAGTGAAATCCTTGCTCCTGGGGAATCAGTGGCAAAGTTACTCCTGACTTCCCTAAGGACAAAATTTCCCTCCCAGGCTTTTAGTATGATTTGGTAACTGATTTGCAGATTTAATTTGTGCACTGCGTTAAAATTCTTTGTGTTAGGTAAACATGGTGCTGGTGTAAAGCTGTGTTTAAAGTAATAGTTGTGTGTCTTTGTTTTTACTTTTGGTCTTTTAGTTTCCAGCGTGTTGTCCTTTTTGGTTTTGTTTTATTGCTTTTTCTTTAATTTTGCTTACCAGAGCCAAAGCCTTAGTAGAAGAACAACGCCTTTTGTTCCTAGGGTTCAGGTAAAGACTTCGTCTGCCTGACAGAAACTAAAGTTGTGTTTTTTAAGTTTGTTTGTTATGGAAAATGCACAGTAGGAAAACGCTGCATTAGAGTCCGTTTTCTCATGGTTTTGGTGTGTTGCTTTAAGGCTTATTAACAACCTTCATGTTCATCTTGTGGGCAGCTTGTAGTACTCTGCATGGGGTTAAACTATGAAATTAACATTTAAAGAGACAACTAGTTTTTCCTTTGCTGTTTAGCCGGTATTAAACTCTCACAGGTTTCAGTGACAGTGCATCTCACCTAGAAAACGTGTGTAGTACTGGTCCAGCAGTACAACTAATTTCGTGCTCGAGGTCGTTATTTAAAAGTGAATGTCTCTTTAAATCAGTCATTGTCATTACTTAACGCATCTCTTCTTTTTGCATTTTCCAAGTACTAGTAGCGCCTTGAGTGGAAGACAGGCAAAGAATTTGTACCTTTTTTAAAGACACAAATTCCGTTTACGTGTGACGCTTTCATCCTGAAAGTACATTAAAACAGCCAAATTGTACTCAAATAAAATACGAATTCTCTTGCTGTCTTACTGAATTAATTTAAGCTGTTTGGGTACAAGTTGTTTGCCTTTTTTCATTAGGAAGCTCCTAAGGTACCTGTAGATGAACACAAAAGTAGGTTTTACTACTCTGCTACAGTGCTTCTCTTGCTTTGCTGCATGGTTTTTAGTAAATAGACTGTTACGTGCGTTTCTTAGAACACATCTTCATGTAGATGTTAACCTTTTGTGTGGGAGCTGTATAACCATTTCTTGTTTGACCAATTGCTCAAGGAAAGATGTGAAAGATTGTCTCAATGATCTGAACTAATTTTCATTCAGGCTGAAATGCAAAAAGAGCATTTATATCTATTTATCAGGGAATTCTAAATAAGATTGTAGTAAATGGTTCGATTACGACTCGTATGTGATAAAGTACAATCTTCCTCACAATGGGGTTTCCTGAACGCAGTGTTTGCAACTGCTTCCATGTAACTTCAAAATGAAAACCAAAAAAAACTAAGAAAAAAGAAAGGATATTAAAAAGGTAACAGCATAGTCTAGTCTTGGTAGTATTGTTTTAGAATAATATGATACGACACAAGCAAACTCTGTACCTAATTTTAAAACATCCTTTAGCATCATTAAGAAAGTTGGCTTCTGCTCATGGCAATGAAACCAGAGGGGTACAAATCCAATCCCAAATGCTTAAGTAGTTCATGAAGGTAAATACTGCATATGGCATAAGTGGTCCTTTAATATTTATTTTCCTTCTTTTGTAAGTGCAAAACAAATTAAGAACCTGTATGATGGTTGATTGTTCGGTTTGGAAAGGAAACGTCTTTCCTGTTCCATGAAATACTGTAAAGTAGAAGTAACGTAGTGGTTCCTTATTTCAATTGTATAAAATAAAGACATAGACATCAAAATTGTCAGTCCAACTCAGATTAATCTGCAAATGAAACGAATAAATTACTTGGTCAGAGGATTATGGTAGCAGTTTAAGAAAATGAGACCAGTGTAATGCTAGGTGGAGAATATCCAGCAAGAGCTGAGCGTGTGTGACCCTTACTGTCTCACCTCTGATTGGGCTGGCTTTGAGGCTGTCGATTAGAATTGTCTTTAGCCCAACTTTTGTTTCTGCCTCATGTCTGCGGAGTCTTTGTGCACCTCTCAAACAGTGTTTTGCAGAGTTCACTAACAGCCAAAGCTAAACAAAACATTGGCAACAACATCTGCCTCCGTTTAGCCGCGATGGTGAACAGTTTCACACCAATGTTAGTTGAACATGTGTCACGGAAGCAATTCTCAGTGATCTCTAAACGAGGGCATCAGCAGCAGTGCAGAAGTCTGGTTACTTTGTGACCTGAGGAATTACCTAACCCCAAGATCTGCTCTGTTGGAGGTGGTTGCCAGGAAGTATGAATTACGCGGCCGCTCTGCCGTGGCTGTGTCTGTAGAAATTCATACGCAAAGGAGGGTCTCCAAATGTTCCACTTGTACCTGTTTGCTTCATGGCTCTAAACGGGAAATGCACATCTTTAGTCTTGCTAGCATCTCTTTTACTTGACAGTCTGAAACTGACCCCGGTGCGACAAATGCCCCAGATTATGGCATGAGTTCCTATTCCACACTCCTCAACATGCCATTCCGCTGATTTTTGTAGCCCCTGTACCACTGAGCGATTTTAAATCCATCATCGTTAATTTTTGGGGAGAAAAATACGTACAAGTTTTTCTCCATATCTTCAGAACATCAGGAGAAAAGCAGGAGGTTTAAGTTGATGCAAACTTTGAGTCTTTGCTCCAAAACACAGATGTAAACAGCATCTCAAAGAAATGCTGTCAGATGATTTAACTTTCTGCCTAGATTCAATCTCCAAACATTTTGACTGAAGTTTTCCTGCAAAAATTCAGTCTGAAACAAATATGGTGAAGGAATATTTAGCCCCAATATGAACACGTGTTTCTGGGTATGTTTTGGCACCCACGTCAAGGTTATGTCACCTTCACTCAGTCACAGTCTGTGATAGTGACTGGATCACAGGTATGTTGCATCCTGCTTAAGCAGGGATAATTGTTCCCCCAAAAAAGCAGAAGAAGATTGTTTGCAGTGCTACTCCCCTTGGGGTGTGGGACTAGCCAAGTCTGTCCTTTGCCCAAGGACTCCCAAAGGAGCCTGCGGGTGGATATGTAGAGGGAGACTTGCACTCCAGAGATCATTGAAGCTTTGCTCTGAATTCACTCAGCTGATGCCAAGCTTTCTACTTCTGATCTGTAGCCGGATGAAGTACAGATAATTTGGGCTAGTGGTACAGATAATCTGCAGTTTATAAAAATAACCAACAAGGCTTTGCAGGCATGCAGGAACAGCATCTAGAACGCTCTTAAATCGGATGCGTTGGGGATGTTTTTCCTCACACTGTTTTCTGCCTTGGTAGTCAAAGAGCCCTTTAACTGTTGGTACCAGAACCATACAACGTCAGTCGCAGATATGTTAACAGAAGACAGGTATCTTCCCACTGTCAGTGTCCATTCAAACACTACTGGCCGGTGGCTACAGGAGTTGTGAGATCTACAGCAGCAGAGAAGGAAGAAGTACACTGATTGAGCTGGCATCTCTTTGTGTAATCCCACTGAAGTCTTAGCAATTGCAGAAAGCTAAGTCAGCGTCCTGTTGGTGGGTCAAAAGTCTTGAGACTTGTGTCAAGTCTTTAAGTGACTGAAATGCTGGAGATGAAGAGCTATGACACCAAATGGAGAGACCCTGTCCCTGAAATGATGTGAGATGGCCTCCATCGGGAGTGCACCTTCCCCTAGTTATATAACCTTATATATATATATATATATCCCCTAAATATAACCTTAGCTAGGTTACATTCCTGCCCAACGTTGTGCTTCCTGGTTACGTGTGGAGATGGGCATTTTCTTCCTTGACTTCCTGAAGTTCAGGCAGGTCACTGTTTCCTTTAACTGTCCTAGATTTTCTTCTGCCTCATGGAAACTCCTCATGCAGAGAGCTTACTCGGTCCACTGTGGTTAATAACACAGTGGTGGTGTCACCATGTTGTGACTTTCTGGCTATTTGGAAGTCTTTGCTTTGTCCTAACGGTACCATTTCACCCTTCCACAGTGACTGCTCTAACATAGGCACATCCCTTCCTCAAAGATGTATTTGCAACTATAGTTTCCAAACTGAAACAGACAAATAGCAGCTTGTAACGACCGTAGTACAAGGGATAGCAGACCAAGTCTAAGGCTAACAATAATTTCTGCAGCAGAGTAATAGTAGTTTTTGTCGATTTGGACTGTGAAGAGGATTGAACTACTCAGTCTCCTTCTCTCACATTGTCTGGAAGGCTTGTGTCATCTTAGAACGAGTCTCTGCATCTTGGAAAACATGGAGAGATGTATTTATAGTCTTATCCCACAGTCTTGGCTGTGGAACAGGACATGAAAAATTCATTCCCTAATTGTGCCCAAGCCCCTTAGAAATGTCTATGTATGAATATCTACGAATGCCATCTACCAGTCATGCAAACAGAACCAGTCACTGCCAAGAGAGAACACCATGTGAAGAACAGTTAGTGTGAAATGATGTCCTTATTGTACAGGGTTTTAAAACAAGAACCTGACTTCTGGTACATACTGAAGCTATTTAGTACTAATTTAATGGAATGCTTTGTTACGAGGTAGAGTGTGCTGTCTTCTCTTTAACCAATATAAACAGCTTATGAACAAAGTTAGTTTTAAACATCGATATGCTTCTTTGTGTAGAAATGAGTTCACTAATTAAAATTTTCTCATTACAGATAAAACTGTGGTATGACAAGGTCGGTCATCAGTTAATAGTGACAATATTGGGAGCAAAAGATCTTCCTTCAAGGGAAGATGGGAGACCAAGGAATCCTTATGTTAAAATTTACTTTCTTCCGGACAGAAGGTAGGGTGAACACAAAGGGAAGGAGTGTTGGAGTAAGAATTAGTCTAATATGATATAATATATATAATTAGTCTGATTTTCAGACCAATTCACAGAGCTGGGTTTACTGGCCATATGTGCATGGAAATATCTTACAGTGTGGGGTCTCTTTGCGAACACACTGTGTAACAGCACTGTGTCTTTGAGCACTAAACACTGACTCACTTTCACTGGGTATTTCATTACCTACCAAATGCAAAGGTGAGCGTGCGTTACGGCGTGGGGATCTGTTAGTCACAAAGGCTGCTGTTAGTGTCTTACAATGCTCTTACTTCCTATGACAGTTATTCCTGTTTAGTACAAAGAAGATGCTGCGAAGTGAGATTTGCAGATTTCTGGACTGATCAGTTCAGCATTTGGTTTTGTCCCACCTTTATGCAACAAAGCAGGAAGAGGTTTTGCAGCTGAAACCTATAGATTGTCTACGTAAATTAGTTAAGGCTGAAGGACTCTCAAGGCACCTCAAAAATGTACCCAAAACCACAAAGCTGATATTCATCTGGACTGGAACTCTATGTGTAGTCAGGAAAACTTCAACTGTGGTGGGACCCTTATTCCCTAATAGCATCTTCATAGTTTAGTCCATGATTTTCTGCCATTACAGTTTAGGTGGTGGAAAGAATAGCAAAGAGGACAAAGTGTTCTCCAGCTGATTTTTTAAGTTGGTTTTTCCTCAAATTGTGTCAGTAATGGAACATTTTTACTTTTATTGTGCGGAGTATCAGCCAAATAATTCCAAGGTTTGACTCGGTATAGAAAAGATTGGCCAGTGGAATGCTGAATCTGCAGAATGGGATGTGACTGTCACAGTTTATGTGTTTACATCCTTCGGTTTTCTTGGTTACTGAACTGGGACGATACCAACTATCTCAAATACCGGTTGATTTCAGGCATTACAGCTCTTCATTACTTTGGAAGACACTGGTTTTCCACTTTCATTGTAAACTGTATGTTGACAAGAAAATTTTCTATGACCGCATCATTTTCTCTCATGGATGACAAAAAGTTTTAGGATGGATTGTCTCGGCCTCACCAGTATTTGAACTGTTTGAGTAGCTTCTTAGTCTATTCAAGCTGCTGTATGGTGTTTGGAGATGCTGTGAAGCTCAACTGAGAATCAAAGCTATTTAAATTGTTTTACCTGTTTTTTCAAGATGAATAAAGGTGCCAAAAGTGTTCAGAATGCCTCATAATGTAAGTTTTAGTCGCTAAAAAGACATAGAAGGAAAATATTACATATATGGAGATACACATGTGCAAAAGCTTATGTAACATTAACCCTTCTTACGCTGCACCAGCGTTTCCCATTTATGTGAAACATTCTGAACTTTTTCTAAAATTATCAGATGTGTTTTCCATCACCTACATAGTAACCAGCAGTTTGTCTTACTGAACTGTGTTCTTATTCTGACATGCAAGTTCATTTTCCTTTCCTTCAAGGTAAAAGCTAAGTAAGCAGCACTGTATTTCTTGTGTAGTAGAAGGAAATGTGCTGGAGGTAAAATGCAATTAAGTCAGTCAAGCATTTAATTAGATGAAGAAACTGAACTCTCTTTGATTAAGCAAACTTCGTTGGAAAAGCTTGTCCACTGTACCTTATTTCAGTTATCGAGGGTCAGCGAATCGTTAGTAGAATAGAAATAATTATGTTATTTGTTTTAACAGTGCACCTGAAAATACCGTGTCTTAGTCAATGTGTTGATCCAGCTTCTAGGTAGCGGTTCAGAACTGCAGCACTTGTGGTCAAGTTGCAAGCGGTCAGGATCTGTGTTGCCATATTAAAAACCCCACACAGATTACTCCTGCAGCGGCAGATTTGAAACGAAGCGTCACTATGAGAGCTGCTGCCAGTGTTCTCAGAAGGAGCATGGCTGATTTCCAGAGTAGCTTGTTTCCAGCAGAAAATACTAGTTCTTTGAAGTAGAAATAGTCTGCAAAACATCCTGCTTTCAACATCACCCTGGTACCAGCGCTCCATGGTTGCCTTGCTTGGAGACCTCAGTGGGCTCCAAAACATAAGGCTACTCTTATAGTGGAGATCCATCTTCAACCGAAGTTGTTCCTTAGGGTCACCTAAAGGATTTTGAGAGCTGTTTTGAGAACGCTTTTCCTTCCAGTGTATCTGGAAAAAGACACATAACTCACTCAACACGGCTTCTAGTTTCCCATATGGAGAAGTCCGTGCAGCACCCACAGCTCCCTTACCATTCCTTCAAGGGGGCCAGCTGCTCTCTTGCTCTGGAGTTTAAATCTCTCACTGTTGGACTCGAAGCTTGAGTGAACCGGCTGGCTCATTTATTAGAAAAGCAATTTTTTCGTTCAGGCTGTGCCTCATGGAAATCCCTTTCACAAAAGTAAATTTTACTTTACTGAACCTCAACATAGTGAAACATTTCTGGTTTGCAGGGAAATTGTTGAGATTACCGTTGGCTCATGAACTGGCAATCACCAAACGGGTTTTTAATGTGACCTTGTGAATTATCCTCAATGTACGTGCCGTGGTTTAGTCTATCATAGAGGACTAATCCTGACACAGATTGTAGTGCCCATAATGCTGCAAAACACGCTGCTGATTTACTGTTTCCTACTTCCAGTCATACACTTATTCCAATCTAACGGTCTTTTGCCCATTTCTAACGTTTGGTTGTTTTTTACAGTGATAAAAATAAAAGAAGAACAAAAACAGTAAAGAAAACATTGGAACCTAAGTGGAATCAGACTTTCATTTATTCTCCAGTTCATCGGAGAGAGTTTAGAGAACGCATGTTAGAAATTACTCTTTGGGACCAAGCAAGAGTTCGAGAGGAAGAAAGTGAATTTTTAGGAGAGGTATACAACTGCTGGTAGTTACTATAGAGATACAGCTACTTACTCATGTCTAGATGCGGGTTTTTTTTAATATTAAATATAGTAAAACTGAATTGTTTAAATGGTTGTATTTGTCCTCATTTCAATTCAGTGTACAAATAGCGATCTTGCAATTATCACGTAGGGTTGATAAGAGAGTCTTTCTGTGGTCTGTTTTAGTAAGAGCATGCACGTAGTGTCTCTGTTACTCTCAGAGCTCTTCGTTAAAATCCAGGTTATCTGCAGCTGCGTCTCATCAAAGTGTTGGGATGCTGCTGGCTGCCTTGCTACAAGGTATTTGAAGGCTGTAGAGTTGTCATAAGGTGATAAAGATTTGTTGAAAGATTTTTGCTGTGTTTAGTGTTGTAAAAGCCACAGGAAATGTCATATTAAAAGTGACATTTTAATAAAGCTTCAGAAAACGTCCTTGACAACAATAGAATAGAATGTACGACCCCATTCACCTCTTATAAAATATTCTATTATGTAATATCTTTTCAACTTCTAACCATATTTTCTGTTTTAGATTCTTATAGAGCTAGAGACAGCATTGCTAGATGACGAACCTCACTGGTACAAACTTCAAACACATGATGTCTCTTCATTACCACTTCCCCACCCGTCACCTTATCTGCCACGCAGACAGCTCCATGGCGAGAGTCCCACGCGGAGGTTACAAAGTAGGTGGTTGGTTTTACACGCTCTGTGCAGTTCATTTCAATTAATGTGCAAAGGGTATTCAGTTCTTACGGATGGAGAGGTGACAGAAGCTGTGATTCATTTGTAGCTGTTGTGAATCGGTTCGTTTATGATTACTGGTGAGAGTCTGATGTGCCGCAAAGGGTAACATTGACTGCTGTGTAAGACACCCAGTTTTTTCTTCTAAGAATCCTGAGTCCTGATCTTGAGAAAATTATCTCGGTCTTTTGCGATTGGCTGTTTTTGTCTTGAAGTCAAATCTCCTACACTGATTTTATCACTTTGTTGTTTAACGAAAAATGAATGTGCAGGACCTTCTCTTTAGCTCCTACTTCTTGAAAACAAAGTGACCTGTACGTAACATCAGATGCAGCGGAATTATTTCCATGTTGCCTTGTTTTAATGCTATTAAAACATACATCACGTTCACAAATTCAATTTATCTTAAAATCCTCTCTTATAGAGTTTGGTATACTTGTTCCACAGTAGTTTGAGGTTATCAGCAGATCTTTGGAGAACAGAGTACATACAATATGCTAATACAGTCTAATATGTAAGAATAAGATAGAAAAGCTTGAGAATCTCTAATACTTTGTTGGTTCTCTAGTTTAACTGCTCAGTATTGTCTGGTATTTAAAACCACCCATCAGTGAATTAACTGTATAAAACATCAGTTGACATTGATTAAAGACAACCCCAACAGACCAAAAAACTCTTTCTGAGAAATCTTTGGGTGTTTTTTGGTCTTTGTACGTGAATGAGTGTGTTACACACAAGCTCGCAGAAACATGTGTGTGTCATCACACAAATGAGCTTGGAGACTTCGTTTGTTCTGTGTGGGTTCTCTATTAAACTCTGCCTTGTGTGTAAGTATGTGAAGTAGTCAACAGGGTTTGTGTCTGTGCGCTGGATGGTGAGAAGGATTAAAATGCTCCATATCATAATATTCTGAGCTGTGTCAGCAGAGAGTTGCAGTGCACAGCCTTCAAGCTCTAGGGTTATACCTCTCTACAAAAGAAGGGAAGAAATTATAGTAAACAAGTAAAGAGTTCTGTTTCGCTTCAGTCCTGGTGGTGAAATCTACTATTGGAGATATCCCGAACTCAGCTGGACAAGGCTGCACTGCACTGTAAGGTGTCCAAGTCTGAAACAGGTCTTGCACCAAAAAGCCCTTCCCAGTCCAAATGTCATCACCAGGGGACTGGTGAAGGGCCAACAGCACATCTTATGACATTTTGCCTTCACCAAGTAAAAGATGTATGACATATGTAGGTATTATTTTTTTTGGGGGGGGTGTGTTGGTGACTTTTTTAAAGTTTTAAAACAATATCAAACCTAATACCTTAGTTTTTTGTGGAGCCCATTTGCTATCCTTCAATAACAACTCTTGTGTGTGATGGAACAGAAGCTGGTATCAAGTGGCAAGTTAAGACGATGTGAAAAACATCTTCAGGACGTCTAGCAATTTGGTCTATGTTTTTCAAAGCATGTCCTGGAGCACTCACCGTGCTGTAACACAGCGGGCTGATTTCAGTTTCTGGGGCTACAAAATCTGAGCAGCTCACTCCTCCCACCTTTTGTTCATTTCGGTGATGCCTCTGTGTAGAGGATACGAAGTTCTTCATTGCATCCTCTCCAGAAACATTAGCTTGAGAAAGAACACGAGGGACGTTGTGAATTGCAGGGTTGTTTGCATAAACACACTTCCACACTCCTAAGCTTTCTCGTCTTCATGATTGCCAAGTAGTTATAAATACACACGTTTAGAGACAATACTTAAGTGCTGTTCTGGGAAGGTAGTTTAAAAGAACCACCCACGCTCAACCACTTCTGTTCTCTTTGTAATATCACTGAATTGTGTGTTACTGAAGAAGAGAAAATTATTAGCCCTGCAGACTGAGCTCTTGTATTTACAGGTAGCCAGCAGCAAAGTGAAAGCTTGCCGCAGAACCCCGCATACCACATTTTAGGGATGTACTGCCATCCATTTGTCTCTCAGTATCTTCAAGTGGGCATTATGTTGTGGTACAGAATGATCTAAGCCAGCTGGCCACGTGCTCTTTCCCAGACCTCCGATCCATAACAATCCGTGCATTTCCTTGTGATTAGGGGTCGTTCCTGTGCTCTGTCCTTAGTGTTTTTTGAAAGGCATCTACTGAACAAACTGCAATTAATACAGGACATAAGATTATGACTTAATAGATCTTTCACAGAATCAGTTAGGTTGGAAGAGACCGTTGATATCATCAGCTAATTACATTTGGGATTTTCATAAACTGACTTTTCTATCCAGTGAGTGTATTTAAAATTTGTTCTTATGCAAAAGGAGAGGGTGAGTCAGTCTGTTTTACTTGTTGTGCTGAACTCTCAAAGTGAATTTTGAAAATGCCGTCATTTTCTGTAACATTTGACATGAAGTCAGCCGTGCGCTGGGGATTCCAGTTAGGTTTAACTAGAATTATTGAAGGAAGGTCTTTCTTATATTGCCCCTGAAGAGAGATTGTGAAGAGAAAACGAAAGGTTATTGTTAAAAATATTTGGGAATTCCACAGTTGGGTTCGGCCACACGGTTATTGTTCCATCTCACACTAGGTAAGCGGCTTACTGCAGGTCGCTTTGAAAACTGAATGCGGTTGTAACGGCGGCGGCGTAGTTGTTAGGATCAGCGGGATGAAAGCACTGGATGGTATTGCTGTCTGTTGGGAACAGAAATCAGGCAGGGTTTATGTTGTGGGGCTGCAAATCAAAAAAATCATGTAGCCCAGATTACAGACGTCAAAGTGGACCTGAGACATTCTGCCTTTTAAAGTTAGGTGCATTTGTGCGGCTTGAGCTGGTGCTGTTTGGTGCTAAAGAGCACTGGGCTGTTGTGCGCTCTGAAGAACGACAGCTGGTCTTAATTTTATAGTCACTCCAGATCTGTTTTACTGGCAGATTGTGCTGCGTTGTAAGAATTTCCCGATTACTTAGGACACTTGCAGCTTTGCAATGGAGCCGTCTGAATTATTGATCTGCGGACTGCTGAGAGTGTCGGTAACAGAATCACAGAATCATCATGGCTGGAAAGGACCTCCAGGGTCATCGAGTCCAACCTTTATCCTATTATCTAGCTGCTAGACCACTGAAAGCCCAAATAAGGGGAGAGACCCGAATGTGACAGTAAAGCAGGAAACAAGGTCTAAGAGAGTCCAGAAATGACAGTGTCTTTAGACGCCAGCATACGGAAATCCAAATGAACAGGTTTTGTTTTTCCAACAAGTGAACACAAAACAAGTAGATCAATCAAAGGAAGTATAAATAAGTAGAATGTAAGATACCTTTCTCTTGAATTGGGTTTGGCTTTTATCACTTTTAGTAGTACAGTCACTGATGACTCCATTCACTGAGTTTCAACGAGTCTTAAGGCTCATAAATGTGGAAGGAGAGAAGTTGCTTAAACTTGGGGGAAAAAAGGAGTGTAGTCATGTTCTACAAAAAAATCTGCAGGTAGTGGGCAAAAAATACTGATAATACGAATTTTCTGAATTCTGTTACTAATGGATGTGAGTTTAGAATTTTTTAATGTGTCCCTGAAATGTTTTGGATCACATGGAAAGCTTTTGTCATCTTTTATCCGCTTCGTATGTTTTCCCAAGTCCGACTGTTTTCTGGGGCAATGCTGAGAACTCAACACGCTAGAGATTGTTACGTCTGAGTAGAAAAAACAAACCGTAGCCACCAATAAAGGAACCTATTGCTTATTAATTTTTGAAAAACATTTTTAGGTGGGCTTGTAATTCCCGGGCACTGAGGTTTCGTAGTGTTCTCTTTAAGAGTGCTGAGTGTCTGCACCATCAAATCAGCGATGAGGTGGAAGTCGCAGCTGTTAATTCAAACCTTCTTTTCCATTATTTAAGCGTCGATGTTTTCAAGTGCATATTGTAGAACATTAAGCTGCAGACTTTTGGTAGTACCCAAATCATTAAAGTTTAATAATAACGACTTACAGTGCATCTGAAACTTCACCCTGTGAAATCTGAGCCCTTACATGACCAACCTCAGTCTTCCATTGAAAGTTACTGACTTCCTCGGATGAGTTCTGTTTTATTATTGCTGTCGAAGCAATTTCCTCTTAGCTTGTTGTGAGTGTGGTAGGTCAGTACGATAACGATAAATCAGTGTCACTCCATCTTGCTTGAGGGAATTATAATAGTGCTGTTCACTAGTGGGGAAGGGAGCTGTGCCTCACGGAACCGTGCACCAGTGACCTTTCTTCAGATTATAATATGGAGCATTTTATGGTCAGTGGCACAGACTACGAGTGATGACTGTATTATAACACTTTTACCCTAGAAATAGAATAGCACTGATCTTTCTATTTCATGCTTCTTTCTTACTTGTTCTGCACAGGCCTTGGGCATGTTACTTTTGTTTTCATGCATTGACGTCCTTTTCCTACAATATGGATATATAGACAAGAATTGTATTTATTGTGCACCTATGATTTATCTATTATATTTATTGTACATCTATGGTTTATTAAATACTTTAATTAAAAGGTATTTAACATGATACAGGGGTGTCTGAAAAGGCCTTAAACTATGCAAATAGCTTTGGTTTTCCTAATAAAATAAGACTGAGAGACTAATTCAGTGCTGTTTGAAAATTTAAAGAGAAACTTTCTTAAATAAATTTTTTCGTAATTAAACTACAAAAGTACTTAGAATGAGTTTAAGGGGATTGGATTATGTTCAGGATCGTTGCCCTGGTTGCCCGACAGAATCACGTCATTAAACTGCTCATCTGTCATGTAATGATGACAGAAAAGCGCTGCTCTTTGTGGACATCTCCCAGTGGATGGGGTCAAGTACCTCACTGGGCACTTGATAAATACCAAGTCAAGTGGTCTTTAAAAAGATTCTAAAACACACAGCTCCATGCAGTAGCTTCGTTTTCTGGCTAAAGGTAGTGTTGAAGCAAAGTAAAGTATAACAGTGTGGTGGTTCTGATTAAATTTTCCAATAGGTTTAACACTGTTCTGACTTTTTTGACTCAGAGCTACATCGGCAGAGAAACACATACGGCTTCCTTAGTCCTCACTCCTTTAACCATATCAATATTGTTAATTAATTAACAATATCGTTAATTATGCTTTTCAAGCTGCATCGTTTTAGAGGTCTCTTTGGAAGTTAAATTCAGAAAGTCCATTATTTTTATTGATACCAATATTTTATAGACTATGGCAGACTCCGTTAAATTACTATTTTAATTGCATGGAAGTCTCCAACCTTTACTGATTTTCCAGTGTTGCTGCAGTAAACTAGGAAACTTCTCCATACTCTGTTTTTCATAATTCTTCAGCCAAACAAGAGTCACTTACTCATTAAATTTATAACTGGATGAGATTAGTACCAAGGAATACAAGTATTCAGTAAAGCTCACATCTAGAAGTGACTCTGAAAGAAACCCTTACTCACTTGGGAATTCTATAGCCTAATGGAATTCTGTAGCTGGACCACAATTATGTTTATCAGTAAACCCAGTGTGAGAATGCAAAGCATCCCTCTTATCCTATCAGTAGATGATTTTGTGATATTGTCTAATTACTAAAACAACACCTGGATTTCAGAAAGCCTGCGACTTGCCAGAAGGCACCTAGTCAGGTTCTGATTCTTAACAGCACCTCTTGGCAAGAAACTGAGATTTTTATTTTCCCTTTAGCTCTGTCATAGCTGATGGTCCCTCTCGTTAGTGATTTGTCACTCCCGAATAGTTAAGATGGTGTCTGTGAGCTGTTCAGCTCCAAGGATTAAAGCTGTTCGTAACCATATCTCGCTGAAGGCAAGATACTACTCATGTCCCTCTGACTTCCTGGCTTCTTTGTATTACCTTATGGAAGTCACATTTATGAAACCTGCAAAGTGAAACTAACGAGTCACATTTCAGTAATTGCCCAGATATTTGCACGCTTTTATGCTGTCAAGTTTAGCAAAAAAGCTAAAATGCAAAACCCAGCCAGACTTAAAGAATGCAAAAAATAAATCAGGTATCGAAGCATTTAATGATCGTCTCACATCAGGACTCTCTAATTCACTGGTAACAGCGGCACGTACACAAGGTATGATGGAAGTACAGGTTTGCCAGCTCAGGACCTAGCTGGAGGCTGAACAGCACTTCTGAGTCTGTTAAAGTAGGACCATAGCTGCATTTTTGGGACATTCTGCTAATAACCTCCTGCTGAGGTGCCAGCAGCAGTGTGCAGCTACTCTAAGGGCAGCAGCTTGTCTTGTCATCTAATTGAATGGACATTTTGCCATCAAAAGGTTAAACACTTGCTTATGGTAAATGTACATTTGCATTTCAGAGTTGGAAATAGCTGTAATAGTAGCTCTACTAGTCCTCTGTGACTACAGAGTTATAGGTTGGTCCGGAAATGGTTGGCATTGTTTGTAGTTTAATTCCTCCTAGCTGCCTGAGTTCTATTGTTTGGAACGAATGTGGACTACAATACTAACTTACTCAGTCTCCAGCAGCAATTTCAATGAAGTTTAAGGCTCTGAACATCCCTGTGACATGTCTTGATTCATGTATTTTTCCCTGACACGACTTCATTTCAATATTTGTTTTCCAGATAAAGGCTTTTATTCATATAATTCAGGTAAATGCTCAGCATGCCAGAAATGCTTACTGCTTCCATGCCCACGCAACCTTTAATTTTGTGTTTTATTGGTGTGCTGTCGCTACCTTTTGTGCAGATGCTCAATTGCTTAAATGTCCCTTGGCTTCCCTTGTCTGCTTCTCAGCCACAGGTCTTCTGTTGGCTGTCTTTCTCTAGTCTTACCTACTCAGTACTGATACTGGAGCCACGCTCTACTTGCTTTGCCTGCCTTTACTTTAGGTAGAGCTTCGGTAGGCAAACTGTAGCGAGCTTTATTTATTAAACTAGGAAAATGGTGTTCTGCTTGAGCGACATTAAAAAGAACACTGCTGTGTTACAGCTGTTTGAGCACTAGTGTAAGTATTTTTAGGACACAGACATGGGGTAAGTGACGCACTGGCAAAGCAAGCGTTTATACCGACACGCACTGTTACAGATTCATACTGGTCCCAGTCGTCAGTTACGAATCCGGCTGCTGCACCTGAGAAGTTTGCCTTAATTAAATACAAAGAAATGAATGCTGTACAGATCTTGCAAGTTTAAATTTCGTAGTGCATTTCACGTGGGAATTTTCTGCAGTTCCTGCAGTGTTAATTATGGGAATCTTTGTAAAATGACTCATCATCTAATTATCTCTTAGTTACCTTTAAAAAATGAAACACACATTGTTAAGAAAATAGATCCAATACCCTGAAACAAAAAGCTCCACAGGATGTTTCCTGAGACTAGGAGGAATAAAACACAGTCTCCATTAGATGTTCCTGTAGTCTTCCAGTACATTCTCTCCTGAAATAATCCCACACCTTCACATGGGGAAGAGATTCAGAGATCTGTAGGATCTTCATCAAATCTGGTATTTACAGTCGAGTCAGACAAACTTCAGGGAAAAGCCCACCGTTGTATGTGGGTGGGTTAAGATACAGATTGACTGGGAGACTGCGTGAGAAGTCAGTTCACACTGAGAACCCTCAGGCACAGTCTGGATGACTACGAGAGAGCAAATTCTTAAGACAGTTGTTGTAAGGATGAGTTTAGTGCTGCTTAGGTGCCAGTCTTGAACACAGAACAATTACAGGCAACGTTACTTCCAATGGTCGTGAAGGAGCTCACAAGCAGGATTCACTACCCTTGATTCCCTTGCAAAAGCTTCCTGCCTTGTAGGGGTCAGGATCCCCAGCTCAGGAGCTTCTAATTTCTTCTTTGGAATTTTTTTCCCACAAGGAAGGAAGAGAATTCCCGAGCTGTAAATCTATCACTTCCCTCCGTATTTAAGCTGACTCCCCATAACTTTATTTCTCAGTCTATCCCCTGTCCTAGCCCATTCTGACAACTCGACTGGTTGGTCATGTAGTCTTTGACAGTGTTTAACCTCATATGTTGGTCTTCTCTTGAGGCCTAGGTCAGAAACATCTGTGGGCAATACATGAAAAAGGATGGAGCCAGGCTCTTCTCAGTGTCATCTAATGACAGGACGAGGGGAAATGAGTGTCAGCTGGAACACAGGAGGTTCCACATAAACATGAGAAGGAACTTCTCATGAAGAGGTGATGAGAAGGAGCACTGGAAGGGGCTGCCCAGGGGCATTGTGGAGACGTTTGTCTCCTCCTTTGGAGACATTTAGAACTCTCCTGGATGTGTTCCTGTGCGACTTGGTCTAGGTGACCCTACTCTGGCAGGGGGATTGGACTGGATGAGCTTTTGAGGTCCCTTCCAATCCCTTATGATTCCATGATGATCTTATGAAGCACAGAAGGCACTATGTTTCCCCTGTACATTAATAACAGTGTGGAGCACAGCTCTGTGCCAACTTCAGTTGTCATGGAGAAGCCAGATGATCTTTCAGATCCCCCAGATCTTTCAACCCCCCACAGATTTTGGTTGCTTTGAAAGAAAATATTTTTGTTTGCATACTGTTTCATTCATTTGGAGACGTTCCAGGTATTTTGGATGTTGTTATGGGGAGAAATAGGATTCTGTTGACATTTAGAGTATAATAGAACAGAACAGAATAGGACTGGACCTACAACACTCATCTAGTCCAAACGCTTCAGATCTGCCCAAAAGTTAAATCATGTTATTCAGTGCATTGTCTAAATGCCTGTTAAACCCTATCAGGTTTCAGACATCCAACAAAGATTGTCTAAAAGTTTCTTCAATAATTTCCCTATTTTTTTGCTCAGAAGTTGTCAAAGCTTTCCATGACCACCAACACTGCCGCCTGCGTAAAGCTGGCAGAAAGAAGTATTTGATTTATAAAATGGAATTAAACATCTAATTTTATTATCCACATCATTGCTAGCTGTGATGATGGAAATGGAAAGTTTCTTACATTAAAAAAACTGCCATGTTTTAAATTATTTTTCTGCAAGCAGCAAATAAAAATATCAATAGAAAAAATAATGAAATACTACAAATGTAAACACTGCCAGTAAAAACGCCAGGGCTGTAAGGTTCGAGTTTAATGTGTACGTGCTTTTCAGAGTTGTTGTGTTAGGGGACATGATAGCTTGTGCAGCAGAGTAGGGAAGGAGTAGGTGGGTGTGGGAGGGATCACCAAGTTCTGGTGGGGAAGGTTTTCCGCTGTCCCTAGGCTAAACTGTCCCTGGAAGGCATTGTTACTGGTATTTTAAGGTTATTAAACCAAAACCTACTAAAATGAATAAGAATATATCTCTTGATCTCCCTGAATGTTGGGGTTATGCTGAATTAAGGCATTTTAAAGTGGCTAAAAGTAGCTACTCATGTAGCACAGGGTCTGGTTTGCATTCAGTCTATAACTGTGAAAATGATTGATCCTGGTGGAAGTTATTCAAAAGTCCGTATTTACCATCTGTTACCACCTTGTTATCAGACAAAATGTCCCTAAAAATGTGTCTTAATAAGCTAAACTTCAGTGCGGTGCCATTCCTCATGCCTAAAATCTATCAAAGAAAATGTTAATCATATGCAAACCATTGGCATTTCCTAGGTGTTACACGCTTAAACTTCTGAATTTCATAGAATCATAGCACGGCCAGGGTTGGAAGGGACCTCAAAGATCATCTAGTTCCAACCCCCCTGCACAGGCAGGGACACCTGCACTAGAGCAGGTCGCTCAGGGCTCCAGCCAACCTGGCCTTCAACACTGCCAGGGATGGGGCAGCCACAACTTCCCTGGGCAACCTGTTCCAGCATCTCAGCACCCTCACAGGAAAGAATTTGTTCCTCATGTCCAACCTCAGTCTCCCCCTTCAAGTGTGTAATCCTTTCCCTTTGTCCTCTCACTACATACCCGAGTCAAAAGCCCTCCCCCAGCTTTCTTGAAGCCCCCTAAAATATCGAAAAGATGCTAGAAGTTCACCTTGGAGCCTCCTCTTCTCCAGGCTGAACAACCCCAACTTGCTCAGCCTGTCCTCACAGGGGAGGTGCTCCAGCCCCCTGATCATTTGAGTTGCTCATTTATGTTGGAATGGATGTGATCTTCTTGCTCTTCAGTGAGTACCGTATTTTATAACGGATTTGTCAAATCCTGTAAGGTATTACTTAAAATACCAAATAATAATACCTTTCATTAGCAGTATTCACTTGGAATCATTTGTGAGAGGCTTCACAGTCACATTTCCCAAATAAACTATCAAATGATTTCTCTGTTTTATCATCAGAGGTTCCATTTGCTTAAAAAATGAAGGTGGGGCTGAAGCCTAAGTCATCAAATTTACATTTTCAATAGGTAAAAAAATAAATCACCATATAAAATTAGTGTCTAACAGATGAAATTACTCTTGGAAAAATGACCAGAGGTATTAAACAGCCATTAGACTGGTATTTTGAACACTTAGTTCAATCAAGTATTCTGACCTGTGCACTTTCTAGTTTCAGTTCTGAAGTTAATGGAAGAGTTTTTAAATAAATACGATCCGATCCTTTTGCAGCAGTTGTACTCTAGGCAGCACTTCTTGACATTCTGTGTTTCACTGAGATGCTTTCCTTCCTCCGTCCTTCCTGAAAACACCAATTGCCAAAGATAAAACCAAGTGATGAATTCTGGTTTAAATTTCTTCTGACTTCGTCAAGAGCATTTAAATTTACATTGAAAAATAAATGTGAAATGCTACTTAAACCCAAAGCCCCAGTGTTTAAGTCTGGTAGTAGTTAGAGTCAGCTTAAGGTATCCTCTGCTTGAGAAGATAGCAAAGCTGATCTGATCTGAATGAGCTTCATCTCTCATCTTATAGATGAGGTTTTTGTATTTAAGGGATGTCAGCCATCGCAAGAGACAGCAAAGGCAACTGAAGAAAGCCCCAAAGTCTAATTCTTCCCTTGACTCTACTCCTTCTCTACTCCTGTCCCTAGGGCAGGTCTCAGTCTTCACCCGTTCACTTTCCTCAAGCCCCAGCTCTTCCCTGCTGACTGAGTAGGAGCGAAGACAGAGGTCTGTGTATAAAGACAGACGAGTGTTTCTAGATCCTGCAAGGTGGAGCTGAGGTGTCAGGATGTTCTGGGAACTGTGGTTATGGTTTGAGTGTATAAGGAGAGAAGGAGACCCTTGTCCTTTATACCTGTAGTCCACTAAATCATAGCTTCGTCTCCCTCTTTTACAAGCTGTGTCCTGTGACTACTACAACATACAATTTTAGCGACACAGCCAGGATCTCTAGACCCTGCTGTGACAACAGCTGGCTATTTTAATCCTCAAAGATGCAAATCTTTCCTCCACAACACAGAATGTATTATTCTAAAAATATGTTGAAGCAGATGCACTTAGCTGTAAATATAAACATAAACAAAAAGCCATCTCAGTTGTTATTAAATTCATTCAGAAAGATGAATTAGGTAATTAGGAAATGACTTTGGTGCAAATGAGTTGATTCAGACATCTTACATCTTCCGTGATATAAACCTTTCCAAGCATCCATGTGATGAGCATCAGCAAACTGTCCCGTTGCCCTTACCCTCCCATTCCACAGTCCTCTCTCTGACAGAGCCCGAATGGCGCTTTTGGCATCTCTGCGCAGCAGCCGCGGTCCCACTGCCGTATCTGTGCCAGGGTTATCAGCACCCATTGCCATGCCAGTGCCAGGGTTGCCAGAGGCCAGAATCACACTCGTCCCCATTGCAGAAGGCTGTTTCTAACTGTTTGTTGCAAACAAATTGAAAGAATAATTCTACCTTACGCGGTAGGCATAGGAAAGCAGAGCACAGCTGTCCTTGCACTAATTTTAGTTTCCTACTTGTGAGGAGCCCCTTAACCTTTACTGCAATTAAACAACAAGAATTAGCATTACCTTGCTGTAATTGCATAGAGCAATGGCAGGGCAGCTCGTGCTTTCTCAGGATTAATGTGTGTCAGACCTACACCATTTTCTAGTTGAATAATTTTTAACAGAGCAATGCTTGTCCCCAAAGAAGCAGCCTACAGTCTTGTTTATAAATCCATAGACCCACATCTGGATTGCTGCAATCACTTCTGCCTTCTTACGAAAGGCAGAGAAGAACTGGAGAACACACAAACAACTTCAGCAGGAACAGCCATAGAAGCCAGAAACACAATCAGAAGCACAGAACACAATCAGAACTGGGGAATGGAGGTGTTGGGGCCCCATCCCTGGAGGTGTTTAAGGCCAGCCTGGTCTAGGGTGGGATGTCCCTGCCCATGGCAGGGGGGTTGGAACTGGATGATCAGGTGGTCCCTTCCA
>JAOXOE010000343.1:41455437-41475786 GCA_028565055.1 Phoeniculus purpureus
GAGGGAGAAGGTCCCCCGCGTCTCCAATGGGCTAAAAAATACCCCCCCCCCCCCCCCCAATCCTTGAAGCACTTGTTCTTTGAGTTTTCTTTTGTGCAGTGAGGGTGGGGATTGTTCTGTGCCAGTCACCCAGAGAGAACATCAACCTTGTTTAGTCCCAGGCTTCTAGGTTTACACCCAGTGTTTACTGGTATTTTGGGGGTGGGGTGTGTGTTTTTCAGAAGAGGTAGTCCTGCGGTAGAAGTAAAAAACTCTTGCACATGGCTGCAGGTTTGGTGACAGTTGATTGCATCTTCTACCTTCTAGTTCGGCATTTTTAGATGGCCAGAGAATTAGAACAGAAGCACCGTGTTGCTGAAGAACGAGGATTTTCACATTTGAAACACGTAAATGAGGAATAATAATTCACGAGCCAGTGCTTAATCCCAGCGTCAGCACTGAAATGCTCTTTGAAAGATGCTGCAGAAGTATAATTAAGCTGAGCACGATCTGGCACACATCTTTGTCCTGCATTTTGGGTTGAGTTGTGGGTGTGGAGTATACTTTTCCCAGCTAAGCTCTACCTGCTTTGAGACATGTGCTCGCAGAGGGTATTTAATAGCTTCCTTCCCCTACAGTAGCACAGAGAGGTTTTGTGATCCGTGAAGGCTGTCTGTTCTCCTGAAGATGTTCTCTAGTGTCCTAAGGAAAACATGACATGCATTTAGTGTTATCATTGCGGGTAGAGACGGTGCCTTGTGTATGAAAACAGTGTGATGCCAGATTCTGTATGGCAAGAATACACACAGCCATGACGTGTACGAGAGTATTTCGTGAAAGCAGTGTTGTGGGGCTGTGTTTCAGTGTTTCATTGTATAGTGCATCCCAAATGTAGCTGAAAACATCTGGTGCACAACTACATCTGCAGCAATATGACATGAATAATTTCCCTTACGTGGTTATATGAATGTTTCAGCATCTACTATGGATTCCTTACATTTATTCATGTGTGATTGGCTGAGCGGTTTTAAGTTACAGTAAGAGAAATGATAAATTTCTGATTATTTTTGTATTTTTTAACAGGGTCCAAAAGAATCAGTGACAGTGAAGTCTCTGACTATGACTGTGATGATGGAATTGGTGTTGTATCAGGTATTACTGCCTAAATTTACTCTTCTACATACAATAGAAATAATAATTTATCATTGATTATAAATTGTATTTCTATTTCTTTTTATATATTTCATATATTATTTATATTTACTATTATGTATTTTATAATGGTTTTCTGGTCAAACGTAAGTGGAACCTGCCTGGACATATTCCTGTGCAACTGGATCTAGGTGGCTGCTGTGGCAGGGGGATTGGACTAGATGATCTTTTGAGGTCCCATCCAACCCCTGATGTTCTGTGATTCTGTGAAGCTAAGTGTGCAGTTGTCCAAGAGACACAAATGTGAATCTAAGTGTGCAGTTGTCCAAGAGACACAAATGTGAATCTAAGTGTGCAGTTGTCCAAGAGACACAAATGTGAACCTAAGTGTGCAGTTGTCCAAGAGACACAAAATGAGCAGTAAGAATAATGCATATTTAGCCACAAAAATTACCAACAAAGGCGGAGGTGGGGGGAATCTACGTCTGGATTCTATACATGAAGAAATAATTTTTTATAAATTGGTGACAATTAGAAAAAGAAATAAAATAGTTATAATAAATATTCTAATAAATAAAAATATTTATAGATTAATATTTATAAATTGGTGTTTATACATTGATTTAATTTTTAAAATTAAAAAAGTAGCACAAACCTCTTTTTTTTTTTCATTAAATGTGAATGTTTGTTTAATTAATTTTGAGGGGGTAGATGTTTGGGTTTGGTGTGTCCATTAAAATGTCATGGTTGGAAGGTCTGAAGCCTAAGCGTTTAAGGCAGGATGGGAGATGTGTTAACAGATCGTGTGTTTTACTCAGAAAAAGGTATGTAGGAAAACTTAGGGCATTTTCCACTTCCCCCACTTCCTTTACTCCAGTCAGAAGGGAGGAGTGAAGTATTTGAACCCCAGAGGGGTTTGAAGTATTGGAGCCAGAGAGGCAGTAATCCTGAGGAATTCCTTGTGAGCAGGACTCACTGTACTGCTCGGTCTGAGGTCGGTTGGCTTTCGGCGTGTGCTTAGGAGTCACTACGGCTTTCAGATTGCTTTTCAGAGGAAAAGAGTTTCACTTCCCTATGGGGCAGTTATGTGCATCAGACTGAGCTAAAGTTCAATATTAAAGAGAGTTAAAAAGAAGGTTTGATGGCTCAGTCTATGGTGCCCAGTACAGTACCACTGTAACACTGAAATCCTTGTATTGTCCTGGAACAAGGGTAAAAACTTCTGCAGAAGTTGTAGCAGCTGCTTGAACCTCAGCAGAATTTTTGAGAAACACTGGGATTTACAATTGTATCATTTCATAAGCTCCTCTTTTGGCCTCTTGTACAGTTGAGTGAATTAGTCTGTTTCCCTTCCCTGAGTTTTTGAGGTCCCTTTAATACCTGCAGGATCTTTTAGCTTGCAGATTTCTGCTGACGATTCTGCACCTTAGCCGCATTTTTTTATTCAGACTGGCTGTGTGGGTGGGAGACTTTGATGTTCTTTTGGTCTTGAAATCTGTATTTATTGCCTTTCTTCTTTTGCGTAGCTGTCACTGTGTTTGCAAATCTTTTGATTTTTCCTTGCCTTACGATCCAGATCCCCTCGTTTAAGGTTCTTCTGTTAATTTGCACACTCATCACAATCTCCGTTTAAGTATATGGCATCCTTGCAGGAAACCATTTGTCTCTCCTTGTTTCTTTCTTTCTTGTTTACCCCAGTTCTTTCATGTTGTGTTTTCGGGTTTTATTTAACATGACACTTCACTTTGCTCTTTTTCCTTCTGCCATATAAATGCTGTGTCACATCAAGTACGTTTGCTAACATCTGTCGGTTATGCTCAGCGATCCTTTCCATACAGTCAATGCTTAGTCAAAGTATTGAATCTGCACACTACACTTCCATAAACCTTTGAGAAGAGCAAAATTTCTCTTATGATTTATCTTTAATTCACTTTTGTTCGAAACCATTAACTAAATGACCTTTACATTCCTTTCCAACCCAAATGGTTCTGTGATTCTACAACTCTATGAAAGCCAGGACCTTTCTCGATCACAGATTCATAGAATGGTTTAGGTTGGACAAGACCACAGAGATCATCTAGTTACAGCACCTCTGCCAAGAGCAGGGACACCTCTCACCAGACCAGGTTACCCAGAGTCTCATCCAACCTGGCCTTGAACACTTCCAGGTATGAAGCAGCCGCAGCCTCCCTGGACAACCTGTTCCAGTGCATCAGCACCCTCACAGTGAGGAATAGCTTCCTAAGCGCTAACTACATCTCCCCTCTTTTAGTTTCAATCCATCTTCCTTTTTCCTATCACCCGACACCCTATTAAAATGGCACTCCTCATCTTTCTGCAGGCCCCCTTCAGGTACTGGAAGGCTCCTATAAGTTCTCTCTGGAGCCTTCTCTTTTCCAGCCTGAAAACCCCCAACTCCCTCAGCCTGTCCTCGTAGAATTGGTGCTACAGTCCCTGTTACAATCCAATAGATAATGGAAAACTGCAAGGAGTTGCATTCCAGTCAGACTCTCCTGATGGAGGTTTCTCCCATAAGGGAAAACCTTGTTGGGCTGAGTTACAAATGTGGTGTCGAGCACTTCTAAGGAAATACTCTGTGGAAGGACTGATAAATTCCAGTCGAGAATGTCAGGAGGAGGCTAATTTGGTGGTATGACTGGACAGCAGAAAATATACAAGGATGAGTACTTAAATAAGAGGAAATATTCTCTTTATAGCAATTGTATTTTTTTCAAGCTTTCCATGTCCTGCTGTGTGTAGGGAGAGCCCTGAAAACTCAGCAAGCTCTGATTTATTTATGAGTGGGAACCCTCTTCATATGCATTAATGATCAAAAGAATTATCTCAAGTGTAATGGGTCATTCTGTACCATCAGTGCTGTAGAGCTTAAAACACCTCTTGATGAACTTGTTATGCAGCAAGTAACCAACTGCTCCTACTGCAGTCATTTCTGGTTCATTTCACTAAATATTTATCCTTTTGTATTTGTAGAGTAATAATAATTTGATACAATGAAGACAAGGAATCACCAAACACGTGCATAATGCATCTTCAATTTATGGAGTGTCAATAATGATAACAATGATAATGATAACGATAATAATGTGGTCGGTTCCTATCAGCACGTATTCAGAGGACATCCAAACTGCATTTTCAAAGAGAACATGAGCACATTGGTATGAAGTGCTCTGTCTCCAAAGTGCCCATGTGTAAACTCTTGGTACATCAAGGATTTCTGGCAACTTGATTATATAATTGTTTTTAATTAGTGCAAGTTCTAAGCCCAACCACAGTGAGTGTTAAAAACTAAACATCTGATAAAGAGAACGCTTGACACCTCAATCAAGCACAAATGATAAAGTGGAGAAAACGCCAATTACCATCAGTGCCTGAAACAAGTAAATTATTTTGAGTGGCAATATTAATCTTCTAGAAAAAATTGTGTAGAGTTTCCCTCAAGTCAATCAAGCATCAAGGCATTGGAATTAAAAACTTCATTACTACTTTTCAGTCTGCTTTTTTTAGGTTTCTTTTAGTGCTGCTGCTGCTGCTATGAACCTCGTAATTGGAAGTTTGTGATTGTCTGTAATTATGTGCCTGAAAGCAACAGAATTGGAGAATTCATTAAGTTTATGGAACATGTGCCCTGCATAGCATAAGCACAGCGTAGGACTGTAGCACAGTCAGTAAAATGTGTTAACGTTCTCTCTTAAAACTCATAAAATGGAAGCTGTATTCAGGGGGCCTTGTAGGTGCATCATAGTTTTTAGTTAAACCCTCCCCTGGAGATGAAGCGGTGAAGCTGTGGATACCGTTCCTGTGTACCCAGCCTTCAAGTGATGGCAGCTTGCAGCTGTTTATTGGTGGCTACCTCTATAATCAATATCAGGTTCTGTGAGCTCTATAGGATGAGGCTAGCCACTGATTCTGCAGCAGTGACTTAATATTTATAGTCGCAAGCAAATTCCAGCCTTTATTGTCTTTTTTACTACTGCTCTAAATAAGTATCTGCTTGGTAGCAGCTCCTTGGTCAAGTTGCTCTTAGGACCTGTTTTTGCTGTCTATAATTTTTTTTTGCAAGAGAATATTTTTGCTTTCTTTTTCTAATGTTTTTTACCGGACATTAAATGTTTTTGAAACTGAGTATTCTTTGTTTAGTGTATAAAACTCTGAAATTTCACACGGATTTGCTTAATTAAGTTTTTTTTGAATTGTTTTCTTATTTGAGCTTTCAGCTGTCACATCATCTTATTAATGAAGTCATGATGTACTGGTTTTCCCTCATGTACACGCACACACAGACGCACAAAGCAGCTTACACCTAGGCATGGAACGCAAGGGGTTGTTCATGAATTAGAGAGCTTCACAGATAACCTTGGTCCTTAGCCTGTACAATGAGTACCCAGCAGACCTGGAACCGCAAAATGGACCCAATTAATGAGATTTTGCTTAGGTGCTTACTGAAACTTTTCCAGGAATAAAACTAAGAAAGATCTGAAGTAGAAGGTGGAGCCAGGCTCTGCCCAGTGTCATCCAATGATAGGACAAGGGGCAGTGGGTGTCAGCTGGAACGCAGGAGGTTCCACACCAATTTGAGAAGAAACTTCTTCCCAGTGAGGGTGACAGAGCACTGGAAGGGGCTGCCCAGGGGGGTTGTGGAGTCTCCTTCTCTGGAAATGTTTAAAACCCGCCTGGCCGTGTTCCTGTGCAGCTTGATCTAGGGGGTCCTGCTGTGGTACGGGGTTGGACTGGATAATCTTTCAATGTCCCTTCCAATCCCTGTTGTTCTGTGATATTCTTGGACTCTCAGAGTGTTCTATGTGAAAAGAATTCCAGTTTTATGAGCCAGAATTTTGCCAGTGCCAGGTGGATCTCTCTAAATATTCTGTGCTTGGTTATAGTCTTCAGAACAAATCAGTTGCACCAGTTGTCATAGCCACCACAATCTGTCTGAAGACCTCTTTCTGCAAAACACTGTCATACCACTAAGATATTCACTCTTATAGATTACTTTGATCCTTACAAACTGAGTCCATGCTGCTTCGAAATTGCTGTGTATCTGGTGTATTTTCTTTTTTCTCTGCTGAAAACACTGTACCACGAGACCGTTGACTCAACTTTTCCAATGAGATGCAGGTTGTCCAGCTTTTGAAAAAGTTTTTTCTTGAAAGCCTGTGTAGAGTGTCTGTAGTAGACTTCTAACCTGTTGTACTTAAGATTTTCGCTTAGACCCTTTATGCCTTCTCTAATCCTAATTCAAAATAAGGTCCAGGATGGGAGCGCATGTCTGCCTGGCCTTAGCTCCTTTATTTGTTTATGTTTAGAATCATGAGTGAAATCTGATGCAATTGAGTCATTATTACTTTAATTGTGTCTGACATACAGATCACACTCTGTATTCACCCCCTTAGTTGTTTCCTATCTTAAATTTTAAAAAGGGGTTTATTAGAAATTCAGTAGTTTGTATCCTGCTTGAGCACGAGGGTCAGACCCAAGGGTCTTTGAAGGCCCCTTCCAACCCTAATAAACAGTGTAAACTGTTTTGGTTTCTAACTGTGTTAATTTCTGCTGTACATTATACACAGTTACGATATGACTGTAAATCAAAATGCAGTAATTATATTTGTATCTTATTTTAAGGGAAGAAAAGTCAGGTTTATTAGTTTCATTATTAATGCATTGATTACCGACCACAAATAGATGGTGGATTTAGATGCACTGATTAATATAATCCCCGACTTCTGTACCGTTAAACTGTAAGCATTGGAGCTATAGCTGTACTGAAATGAAGCATAACAAAAGAAATCGACTTTACTTGTGCCTATGTTTCACTGCAAAACCCAAGAAGACGCGATAACATCCTTGATCAAGTTCCATTTTTATCTTGCTTCCAACTCCTACAGATACGGCAGGAAATGGAAAAGCACGACTTAAGAATCATTAAATATTTGCATTTCTTTGTAGATTATCGACATAACGGGAGAGATCTTCAAAGTTCAACGCTATCAGTGCCAGAACAAGTGATGTCATCCAACCATTGCTCGCGATCAGGGTCCCCTCACCGTGGAGATAGTATAGGACGGACCAGGTCGTGGTCTCCCAGCGTCCCTCCCCCACAAAGGTAAACTGGCATTTCACTGTGCAGGTGTATAAACATAAGCTATATTGACACTGTCGTAACACTGGAAATGATCTCCAGACTTCCAAGATGGCAATGAATTAGCTAGATCTTACGAAATTATGTGAAGCAAGTCGTGGTTTTTCCCTACATTATACTGATGTGCAAAAATTCACCTGATTTTGTCCTATTTTTCATCAGAGATCAGAGCATTCCAATCTGAGAAAAGAAAAGTATTTATCCGGATTTTAATTTCCAGGAACTGTTTAGAAGGTGTTCTGGTCAATAGCATGTGGTGGTCATTCGTCAGCAGCTGTTGTCAACTCTTCTGTCTGTGCAGAATTAAGGTTCAGGGAGACTCATACTTCCTGTCCACAGCAGCATTCTCTCTACTGTTCTTTTCACACTTCTAAAGCGTCGTTTGTAAATTGACACGCACACAGTCTTGTACTGAAAAATGCCAGCTCCGGGTGTTAGATTGTCCTCTGATAATTCTTTGTCTTGTGAAACGAAGATCAGGACATGTCTTCAGAAAGTGAACCACTTTGGATAATGATTTCTACTTGACTGCATAGGCAGAATGAAGAATTCTCCTGCATGGCTAAAGTTTTATAGAAGGAAGCAGAAGGAGAGATGTAAAGGGGAACAAGTCTGTTTGCTGGCATTTTTGCCACTGTGTGTGGGCATGAGACCAGCTGGTGCAATCCAGCTGGAATAAAGAGGAAGTTATTTCCTTCGCCCATAAAGTACATAATTATTCGGTACTTCCTGTCAGGTTCAGGTGTCTCTTCCTTTCTTCTAAGCCATTCTGATTCTCTTTTGTTCTGCTTGCCTTTTCGTTGCCTTTGCACATTTTGTTAGCTTAAAAGTCTCTTCACATTCTCTTACTTACATGTTTACTTACCATTTCCTTTAACAGAGTCAATGACATCCTTTTACATCTACGAGGTATTAAGATCCCGAATCATCCCACATCATCACAGACAGCTGAGAGGCAGAAAATGTGTTTCTACTTGAATTCTAAACCCATAGGTCAATGCAGCCTGACTTTAAATGAGACTTAAACCCTATTGACTCATAGGGGCCCAGTCTGAGTTCTACCCTACCAATGTCAGTCTAAGGAATGCTAAATCTCCTGGGGTTATTTGTCTTGGATAGAGACATAAACATGAGCAAAATCTCTTTCTGGGCGTGTGTTTTCATGTGTGAGTGCCTGCTGTGTGCAGTTTGGGCAGACCTTTTATCCCAGCTACTAATTAACGCTTGTTGAACAGTACTGGAAAACCTTCTTTTCATTTTCCTGTAGTTTTGCATCTTCTATGTGTGAGAGGTGGTATCTGTGCTTCCTGACTTTCCTAAAGCTGCTTTTAAAAATGCAATTCTGAAATTACAGAGAGAAACGTTTCCGCTGTTTCCTGCGACGTCACCATCAGGTGCCTCATATGTGTGATATTTCCCTGCCCACACACGAAATCACTTCTTTGAAGACTTGCTGGGTTGCTAGAACTTCAGAGTTTGTTGAAAAGCGGCGTAATCCTTGGGTTACGAAAATGTCTTTTAAAATCCTAATGCAAATCCAGGTGAACTCCCAATTGGTTAGTGGTGGCTCTGCAGGCAGGAGCCCTTGGGCCACAGAAATGCAAGTTGTATCGCAGAACCCGTTTTGCAGTCCTCAGTTCTACTGGATTCTGTGAATAAAATCCATCAAAACCGCGTTGCACGGTAGCTGGCAATGAACTGCTTTCGTAATGCTTGCTGCTGATGTATTATGTAGGGGGTTGCTGTTCTCTAGGTAGGTAAGGCTGGAGTTCAGACTGTGGCAGGCACTGAACAGCGTGATGTTTGCCTGTTCTAAGACTCCACATCTCAAAAAGCAAGATGAAGGTGACTACAGAAAGCGCTAGGCTGAAAGAGGGTGGTAAATCTAGTAGGATGCTCCTTATTCTCTACCATCACCACTTGCAATGGCACTTTTTTACCTGCTTTCCTGTTGTCTGATTGCTCTGTAAGTGCTCTATCAACTCCAGGAAAGTTCCAAGAAAGTGAAGATAAGTTGTTTTCACACGATACTTCTTACAGAATGAGTTTCATTGGAAAAAGAACGTAATTTCCTGTTAAATAGTAAATCTGGCTGAGAAAGGCACTTAGCAGTGTGAAACAGAACTGAACCATCAGTAACAATTTGAAGTAGAAGAAATACAGTTGTGTAGGATGTTAGAAAGCTACATGAACTTAAACCTTCGTGTGATACCTAAATTTATCGAGAAAGTGTAGAACAATGAGCCAACAGAACCTCACTGAAGTTGATGTTGTCAGACAGGATGATACTGAGTCTTCGGGACTAAAACTTACCAGAATTTAGACGGGAGATTTCATTGTGTGGGCAGACAGCAAAGGTCAGATCCTTGGGAAGGTTTGCAAAGAAACAAAACCTTGAGAAAACTTAAATATTTAAGTCAAAATAAGAGATGAGTAAGAGAAGATGAACAGAAGAACCTCCAAGATCCTTCTCTTTGAAACCTAAATGAAAAGAGAGACCATGAGGAAAAGGCAAGGCAGCAACTAGAATTCAGAGAGCAGAATTGGGAATTGATTTGTTGGGGAAAGTTAAGAAAGCAGAGGATCCCTGTCATTCATGTGTGAATGAGTGAGCCCAATGGCAGGGTAAAGGTTGTGCTGTATTTTCTATCATTTTTTGTATAAAAAAGGGAGTGGAAACACATACAGACAACAAGCTGTAGGAAGTAGCTGTAGAGAAGAAGGTCGAAAAATTACACTCTCCTTTGATATAGCAAATGCAAAGTCTGCTAGCCAGAGTAAACGTCGTGTCTGGCTTTCTGAAAGTCAAAGTGAGGTAACTCTTTATCAAAAGTGAAGAAGAGCTGAAAATTACCAGAGCTGAAGTTTATGTTTAATGCAACGACGTCTTCATAGGACTTGCATGCAGAAATAAGAACCAGCACGGCAGGAGTGTTGAAGGACGCACCTCTGGGTTAAAACTAGTTGTGGCCTGGCAAATGACAGGAGAAGGGTGACTGATACCGGGTGGGCAGGTAGAGTGACAAGGGAGGACACAGGAAGTCTAAACAGAAATGAGGCCCTTATTAGGTTAGACTGCAGGAATGGACAGGAGACAGAAGAACTTTTTGGTCTACAATGTGGAATTCTGTGGAGAAAAGACACAGACTGTTATTCTGAAGTCAGTCCAAAACAATTATGTTTTAACGAGCCAATATCTTTTACAGTTGACTATTGTCTGTTTATCTTGGTGTTCTTGTGGGTTTGTTTGAAACCAGAAAAAGTGAGTGTGGATTACTAGGTATCGGTGGTTACACTGAGTAAAGCAAAGCAAAGCTTTGCTCTCAAATGCTATAAAACCGTGAAGGTGGTTGGTGCTCTTTAATGAAACCCACACTATGGGTGCAGCATGTACACGGTTAAACAGCTCCATCTTTATCAGGTTCTGTGCTAGTGAGATGACAGAATAAGCTTTCCAGTGCAAAACCAGCTTCTGTTGGTTAATTCAGGCCACAGTGTTCTCGGCAGGCTGCACTGCACCATAACAGCCAGAAGTGCTCATTCTGTCTTACCACAGTTTACATCTTTATGTCACAGCCAGGCACAGGAGCTCATGGAAAATGCTTTAGATATAGAAAGGAAATTTGCCTTTGAGGTACTAGTCTGGAAAGACTAATGAACTTTGGTCTAAAATTCACCTTTTAAATTATTATTTAGAAAGTTACCCTCTAGTTTTCAGAGCAAACAAACTCTGAAACAAACAAACTAAAAGACCCTCCCTTGCCCGTCTGTCACGTCCTGATCGCTCAGAGAAAGGAAAGCGAGTTCATGGATTTGCTTGGGTCAAATGAAGGAGACTGGCACCACAGATCTGCACGAAAGTCATGCTTACTAAAGTTGGTGGATGCCATCCTCAAAGAGTAGAGAAAGGAAAGGGAAAGAGAGAAAAGAGGTAAGAGGTTAGATCACCATTCCAGACTGCAGCTGTGTTGGTCTGGATGGTTTGGCCTCCACCTCCCTCCTCAGGTCTGCAAGTTCTTGGTGTCTTCAGCCCTCTTCTTAGTCAGTTTCTCTCTATGGGTGGGGTGATGGTGATCAGGGTGATCATCCCCACTGCCTTTGTTTGAGTCCCTCTTATCCCCTTCTGTATGGAGTGTTTTTTGACCCCTAGTGATGTGAAGGACTTAGTTTTCGGGGACTTAGAGAAAACAGTTAGGAGGCGAGGCCATTCTTTCTTTGATGTGCATCTGGGATGTCTCAGCCCATCGCATAAGCACACCTCTGCAGAGAGAGCAGCAGTGATTCGGGGCTATTTGTCCTCCTGTCCATTCTGTTCTAACCACAGAACCTAAGTCCTTTTGCCAGCTGCCTGCGATGGGCCCTGAAAACTGAAGACTGCCCTCACTCCTCTGCTTCTCTCTGCTCATTACAGTTGAGCCATTGCACTCGTTGCTAGGACACCTCACACAGACTTAGCAAAGTCTTCTGTTGGAGAAAATGTTTTTGCCATGAGATTTAAAATCATGTGAGAGCAAAAATATACAAAAGACAGGTCAGGTAACACATCTCGTTGCAACCGTGTTTGCTAATCGTTGTCTGCACAAACCAACGAGGGGATGTGGTACAGGCACATCCAGAACTCAGAATCTAATGTCTTTTATCCTTAGTCGGAATGTGGATCAGGGACCGCGAGGGACTCGATCTGCTCCTGTGCATTACAATGCCCTGAACCGAATGGATACACACCGTGTTATAGATGACCACTACTCCCTGGACAGAGAGAGGTAAATGACTGGAATTAGAATCAGCTGTAGCTTACACTCATCCTCCCTGAGATAAATAGCAGAATTACTTACCTTTTCCCACGGAAGAGCATTTTCCTTACTCATTTATCCCCTGGTTACGTGATTGATATACATTGAACACACACAGTGCACGCACAAGGCTGACAAAACTGCCAAGTATATTTGCTAAGAAAGAATCTAAAAAAATTGAGGCAATGCTCCCACTGGATACCGTGCAATTCACAGGTGTAAAAATGCGTATTCTAGCACTGTAGTTTATCTTTTATCAACTTTATAATCAACTTTTTTGAAAAAAAAACCCAAACAGTTATGCCAGCGTGTTTTAGAATGTAATCAGGGTCTTTGTGTTTAGAGGCACATCTCACAGTGATTAATGTTTTGCCTAATGAACTTTCCAAATAGTGAGCTGAGTTGTAGCAACCTCTATGAATTTTAATTATGTAAAAAGGATTGCAGGCAGTGGATGGCCGGTGTAGTTAATTTTCCCGAGTTAATTGTGGTAGTCCCTTTGTGGCTTAACAAAAAATACTAGTATTTCCCACCTCATTGTCTTCAGGTCAGAAAATCAAAAGAAAATCTTCTAGCTGCTCAGGCACCAAGTTGAAAACCTTCAAGTTACAAGCAGAGAGGTGTCATCGCTGCATGTTGTCACCTTTCCTGATTGTGTGTAGCATGAAGTAATTCAGATCTGTGCTGTAATCTTACCGAGTGCTGTGTGACTAGTATTTGGAGTTAATACTTTTACAGATCATCATTTCAGGTTGTGGTGGGTCCAAGACCACAATTAAAGATAGGCACGGAGGAATCACCCCCAATACCAAGCACCCCCCAGTCTTTCTCAGCAGCAGAGGTGACCAACAGTCTCTCTTCCTGCTGATCAGGGCTCACTAAGTTGGTGGCGGCCGCAGGGCCCTGGCCACGCGCGGGACCCAAGATGGAGACCGACCGCAGGGCTGCGTCAGCAGGGCCGACACCCCCAACACTCTCCCCAATGAGAGGGTTTTCTAGGACCGTCTCCTCTCCTCTCTCTCTCCTCCTGTCTCAGCTCCAGGAGGAAGAAATAGGAGTTCCTTAGCAGCCTGCAAGGCTGAAGGTCTGCTCTGTCTGTGTGTGTGTGTGGGGTGTAGTAGATCTGCACCAAGGTCTTGCTTCTCCGGTCCATGGCATCAGGTCCGGGCCGGGGCTCTTCCTTCTGCGCCGGGCCGCGGCTATCTTTGCCACGCCGGGGTGGTCCCTGCTGCTCCCTGCTGGTTACAGGAGCGGAGCGGACCCGACCCGGTGAGCCCCCTCCGTCCTGGGGCAGGGGGCTGCTGGAAGTCGCCTTCCCCCCACCCCGCACTGCCCTGGGAAGGGGGGTGGGGGTTAGCACAGGGCTGCAGCCCCTGTGCTGGGCTGGAAGCCCTCAGCAGAAAGAGGCAGGACCGAGCTCACTGTCCCCTTTTATCTGCTCCCCCAGCGACACCCCTTAAGGGCAGGTACTTGGGACAGTGTCACCTCCCCCAGGACAGGTCACTGTGGGGAGGGAGGGTACCCCCCAAAGCAACAGAGCGTTTTCTTTTCTTCATGAAAGCACAAACCTGTGCCTCTGAAAATTCTGGCCATTTTCAAACTGCAACACAGGGTATTCCTCAGGTGACATCAAAGCACACAACTAGTGTTGCTAACTCCAATACAAAGACTTTAAGAAACCAGTGACTTTTTGTTAGTAGCAGCACTGAACATAAAAGGTGACTCTGTCTCATCAGTAAGTGATGATCAATGACTGTAAGGACTGTCAGCCCTTCAGAGAAAAGATTCTAATTAGTTGTTCCTAATTAGGGAAGTTAGAAAAAACAATAGCAAGAAGAAGAAAAAAAAGCAAATCTATTCAATGGATGTGTAATTGAATTTGGACAAAAAAGCCAAATGGATAAAAAATTAAGACACTAAAAAGCAATCAAGTGTTTATCACACTGAATATTAAGCAGACTGATTACAAGTATGATAGGTCATAGGAGAAGTTCTTTTTTTCACTGAACTATGTAGTATTTCCATTTCCCTTATAGAAAAGAAGAATGCTGTTTAGTTTTCTGCTGAGTCTCTCTGATTTTCATACAGAAGGCAATGACTTAAGGATTCTGAGCTTTTTCCTCGAAAGAAGAAAACAGAATGCTTTTAGGGTATTATTATGTTGTTTTTTAGGCCAGTCATCCTTGAAATAGGACCTAAACTTGTCCTTAGAGCCCGCATGTGCCTTATAGGTTTGTTCACCATGCAAGTTTCCTTACTGCCTCCTAGATAAAAGCATACCAGGGAAAGGTGGCTTGAAGTACAGCACCGCAGTGTTGCTCCATTACCTCAGTCAAATAGCCCCTACTGGACTGGCTGGACTGAGAGAAAGGGCTCTTTTACAGTATGTTAGATAATGTCAACAATTTGTTGGCGATGAGATTACTGAACTTCCACGCAGCCAGTCTAGATAAGCAGGTATTTGCTTGTTAGATGTGTTCAGAAACCTCTCACCATGGGTTTATGTGTTGTCTGCATTTTCTTAAACACACAGAGGAGTTCTTCCATTTCTACATGGTGAGTGATGATCTGCCTGACCAGATTGTCCACTGCTTCTGCCTCCAATGCAAGATACGCTCTCTGGAGTCTATTGGCTTTAGGCAACACGCCAAGAGATTACAAAAAGGCTGTTCCCAAACCTTTATCATGCTTTATATTCATTGTTAGTTTGACAGGGGGGTTGATGAACTGAAACGATCTTAGACTTCAAATTTTATTAGTGAATATTTATGATGGTCTCTATGTTACACAATAAAAAACAATGGTGGGTGCCATTGTCCCTGCAGTAGCTCTTTAATGCTGCTGATTCTGGAAGGTGCTGAAACTGCAGGCAGCTTGAAGTGGAAAAACTGACCATTTGTGGAGGTGTAGAATCTCTCTCTGCACCATCCTTGTTTTGTTCCACATTTACCTCTGGGAAAAAAATAAATCACACTTCGCTTTCTCATAGCTCTGATGGCTTGTTGTTTATCCCCTGAAGCTGTTTACCAAAAAAGGGGATTTTGAAAAAGTACCTTCCTACAGACATGCTCAGTTGCTAATTTGAAATACAAATGAGAAATTAAGTAAAAAAAGGTCGTTCCTTCCTTTCCTAGATAACTGAACATAGGGTTTTCTAAAGGTACATGCACCAAGCAGTGAAACCACATACAAAAATGTCTGCTGACCTCGAGTTTAATGTAAACATTCTTCAAAACTTAATGCATAGTGAGGAATAAAACTATTTTCAGAAAGATTTATTAAATTTAATTTGACATAACTTCAGCTTCAAACACCAACCTTTTAAATATGTCAGATGTTGCTGTCAAATGATGTATTGATTTTGTTGGCAGGGTAAGGTTACGTTAAGAACTGTTGTGGAAGTATCAAAAGTGTTGGAGTCGCTCTGTGTACACTGATGACTCCAAGTGAGAAATCAAGTCCGTTTGTTAACTATATATGTACCAGTCTGATGTACTGATGGGGCTACAGGGAACCTGGGGAGGAATTTCTTTTATGAAGTATTGTAGTGATAGGACAAGGGGAAATTGTTTCAAACTGAATGAGGGTAGATTTGGATTAGATCTTAGGGAAAATCTCCTCTCTGAGAGGATGCAGAGGCACTAGAACAGGTTGCCCAGGGAGGTTGTGGCTGCTGCATCCCTGGAAGTGTTCAAGACTGGCTTGGCTGGGAATCTGGACACCCTGGTCTGGTGAGAGGAGATTCAATGATCTGTGTTATATGCCCTTGCACACAGGACTTGTGTGCAAGGACATAACAATAGGATGAGGGGTGATGGCTTTAAGCTAGAAAAGGATAGATTTAGGCTGGACATTAGGGAAAACTTTAATAGTAGTAACGATGAAATTGAACTCAGTGAGAAGAGGAGGAAGGTACATCATGGATGGTTCAAGTGAGGCACTCTTTGTGTATGTGTGTTCTCCAGTGTGCTTGTGAGCCTATTCCTAAATAATAAGTGCTTAGAGTTAGGAAATCTAGTTGGTCACTGAATCGCTGAACTCTTGTTTTCTTCCCCTTATTTTTCACTGAATAATCTTTATAATAAATAAATATATGGATAAATAGATGAGTGATATCAGGAGATTCTTGGTTCACTTTTGAAAAGAGTACAGTTGGCTTGTTCGCCCATGTGTCTGGAATCCTCTTGTCAGCATGGTGGGAATCTGTTTTCACGTGATGCTGGAGCATGCGTGTGGATTTGGGAGGGTCTATGTGTGTGTGTGTGTGTATTCATGGTCCTATTGCAAAGTCTATAGTGCTGCCTTATCCAACCAACCTCATTATGTTAATGTGACTCAAATGAGTTGCTGCTTCAGATTTTCTATCCATCCAGTCTGTAACAAAACGAGTTTAACAAATTTCAGAAATTTGTGAGGTTGCAGACTTGGATTTTCCTTTAGTCGTAGCGTCATTCTGCTTACTTCTGCATTACTTGACTAATGTAGTTAAGAACGTGTGGCAAGAGGCTGTGTGCACACAAAATCATGGTTTTCATGAGCAGCTCAGATACATGTTTGTTTTAGATGCAGATCTGGAATATTTTTGGAGTTGGGCAATGCAGCAACGCTTAATGATTTCACTCCATGATGATTTACTTGCATTATGACTTTGGGTGGTGTAGACTGGCTGTTTCAGTTTGCACAGGGAGAATTAGGTATGAGATAGGCACGACTGGTATTACCTTCTTGACATGTTTATTAAAGCATAAAGAAGCTCGTTAAAGCTTTGCTCATTAGAAAGTGGTTCAATATATTGTATTTATTGAGAACTTACATTTTTGAAAGACCATGAAGAAAATTTGTTAACAATTCACTGGAGAGATAAAAGGGGAAGTGAAAGTGAATTGTTGACATTAGAATGTAATCTACCAGCTGGAAACACTTAATTGCTTATTAATACCAATGTAATATTTGCAAGAGTTTTGGAGTGTTAATTCCAGAGTTGCATCTAAAATGCTTAAGGGCATATTCATGAGGATTTAACCCAGGAATGTCACCATGTAGTGGTGAGAATAAGCTGGTATGTAATTGTTTGCCATCATCACACATATAGCTGTGGTGGGGTAGACTCCTACATTTTAACTTGATAGTTCTTCCTGTGGGCGTGCATACATTCTACAGCAAATGTGAAGGACACGTTAGAATTAATTTTTGATGGTTCTTGGCAGCATGCCGAGCGTCAGGCTGTTCTGTGTAGACTGCTTTTGGTACTCAGGTCTGTGCATTAGTTTATGAGCCCAAACACTTTTTGCAGCCTACTGTGTGGCTCTGTGATTATTTTCTTAATTGTTAGTCCTTTTTAGGCTCTCATCTTCAAACTGTCATGTATGTGTGTGTCAAACTGGGAACTGCTGAACTGCGTACAGCTGCTCATTCTTGTACAAAATGTCAAGTTTAAGTTGCATAAGCAGGGACTTCAGTTAGAAGTTTTGGGAGTGTTAGCTGTGCTGTTGCGTTTGTTTGACAAGAAGTGAGCACAAAGATCTCTTGTACTATGTGTAATTAACCTAATAGGTTATAAGGTGAATTTAAATGCAGGTGATGGTACTTTATACACAGGCAGAAGAGGCAAAGATAATGTGTAGGTAATACAGCTACCTGTAACGTTGTGATTAGGTGAGTAGTTGGACTTGAGGATCTTAAAGGTCTCTTCCAACCAAAGCAATACTGTGATTGCTACAAAATCATTAATTATAAGCACGTTAAGAGATGATAAATAAAAGTAGACTTTAAACAAGAGGTTTTCCCTGCTTCAAATTAAATTGTTCCACACTTACAATGTGGACTTTTGTGATTAGACATTCCTTTAAAATACCCCAACTTAAGGTTAACCACAGACCACAGACTCCAAGTGGAAAGAAACTATTTTATGAATCTGGGAAATGTGTGTGCATTTGTACTAAAAGAGAAATGTTCACCTGGTTTTGATAACTGGAGAATAACTAGAGCTGTATCAAGTGTAGTTATCGTTGAAATAAGAAATTTTTGATGTCTTTTCAAACCACAACCAAAATCTAAATATCCTGGGTTTGTAATTTTGAAATGTGTGCATTTGTATTTTAACGTATTCTCTTCATTATCTCTTCATTAACTGTTTAAATAATATCAAAGCTTTATCCTCAATCCTTTTTCAAGAGAGGATAAATATTAGGAAATATTAGAAATGAGGACGCTCTGGAGCTAGCCGTGTGTACTGGTTGCCCAATGGCAGTAGCCTTTCAGATAGATGAGGTGAACCTCTCCAGAAATATTACTCACACTGAAGTTATCACTCACTTCAAGCAAGGAAGCCGGTGATCTGAACACTTGAGATTGCTTTCAGGCAGATATTTATACATTTTTTTCTTCTCCTGATCGATATAATGTAGAAAATCTCATAATTTTAGATGTCTACTTGATCCATAGCCTCCCACTGGCTTCTCAGAATAAATGTGTGAATCATCTAGATAATTTTACCTTTAGAACTGAACCAGATTTCTAATGTTAATAATTTCAGCATTCTCTGTACATTGTTTTTGTAGCTCCTGTATTATTGGATTTTTATGTCTTCTGTTATGTGATGTGTTACCATTCCTTCTCCATCTCATCGTCTCATGTTTGTATTTTTCTTTTGCCACCTATTCAGTCATTATGTTACACTACCTCGCTCCCGGTACACCCACTCCACAGATCACCATTACAGAGATGCCAGGTATATGTTTTCCTCTGTGTGACTCTGTGTGGATACTGCATGTACTTCTACGTACCTACATGTCCACTCCTGTTTTTGTTAGTCTGTGTATAGTTAGAAATGTTGGGCTACTGTCAGCATTAGCTTCCTTAATGTAGTGTGGAGGAAAACACTGGGTAGTTCTGCATGTATTTCGCTTTTTAAACTTTTTTTTTCACTGCCAGTACTATATAATTGGTGGTCCTTGAAGGGAAATCTACATGATGCCTTTTAGAGAGTCAGTGAAGAAAATTGTTTAAGTCAACCGTCAAAAATACCTCCTACGCTGTGATTTTCACATCAGAATGTCGTTAGTGTAGGGCTACGTTGAAGGTTGCAATGGACAAAGCTGAAGTGTGGTAGCTTTCTTGTAGCTTCAGCTACAGGCTTATATAGCTATATTTATATATATGTCTGTGTGTGTATATACATATTATATATGTATATTTGTATGTATTTATATATGTACATATATAAAATCGATATCATATATAGATACACACATACCTTACATTTTAGAAGTCGTTTTGCAAACTTCACCAAAGTTCCAGCTGAGTTCTGTTCCAGTGTTTTGTTCTGTCGCTGCCATTGCTTGCTTTCATGTTGTTTTGTCCTCATTTCATCTTTGTGTTGCTTTTCATTGTGTTCACTCTTTGTTTTGGCAGCCAGGATCAAACAATGTACCCTCTGTTTTGTGAAGATGCAATCAGATTGCTTCGCTCCCGTAAGATGTGCCGTACCTATTCTGAGGGTTCTTACTATGATCTTGAGAGGTATCATCGATGTGGAGCAGAATGGTAGCTCTGCCATTTAAACTTTGTTCTGTGGTTTCCAAACTGAGGATGTGATCTGTGTTTTAAGTGATAAACACATGCAGCAGAGATGTTGTGATCGTGTCTGTGAGTCTTGCATATGTCTATACAGACTACTCAGATCTGTGGGTAAATCTCAAGAGAAGCCAAATAGCTTCAATGTCGTAAATCAGGATATATGGATAATATAATATAAGTGACTTTGTCTGGCCCTTATTTTGCTGGATTTTTCCAAAGTATACTTTGGAAATATAGTAGAATATATATATATATATATAATGATATAGTACTTGTTACTGCATTTGAAATAATGAGGAAGAGCTTATCGATTTCAAAGTACACAGTAATAAAGGCTTTCTGAAATCTTAACTTTCTGAAATCTTAACTTTGCTCAACTGGAAAGTAAAAGCCTAAGTTTATGTTGTAGATGTTTTATATAGTGCTTACCCTGTAATTTGTGAGTACTTGTGTATGTTCACAGTGCCTGTGTGTGATTCCAGAACATCAGTGTTCCTATTTATGTATGAAATTTATGGCAGAGAGATGTTGAGTCCATAGTAATTTACTTGAAATTGCACACAGTGTCTCTTAAGAGATCTAAGAAGACGTGCCGGTGCACTGCTGTGATTATCACAGTATCACAGTATTACCAAGGTTGGAAGAGACCTCATAGATCATCAAGTCCAACCCCTACCACAGAGCTCAAGG
>JAOXOE010000343.1:41494079-41509908 GCA_028565055.1 Phoeniculus purpureus
ACCAGGACCCCCAGGTCCCTTTCTCCTACACTGCTCTCCAACAGGTCAGTCCCCAACCTATACTGGTACCTGGGTTGGTTGTTGCCCAGATGCAAGACTCTGCACTCAAAGAGATGTACTGACACATAAAGAGTATATGTGGTAAGGCCCTTATGATCTAGAATTCTTCATCTCTGCCATCCACAGATTTTTGGAGTACCAAAGGACATGTTTTGGTTTTGGTTTTTAAAGATGAAGAACACATTATTATTGTCATGTGGCTAGTCTAAGAGTTTCACCAGTTCCTGAGTGCAGGAATCGTGGTGTATGATCACATATAGCCCTGCACCCAGCAGAGAGAGAGCCCAGCAGCAGAAGCAGGATGTCTGCCAGTAGAGAAAATGGGAAATCAGCCAGCAAAAGCAAAGCAGGTGTTTATATGGCCACAGGAAAGAATATGGCTGGTCTCCAAGCTGTCTGCCATGTCAGGGGTCAGTCTCCTCAGATTTACCCATGACAGCTTACAGCACCCTTGTATTTTTAAGGTAATATCAGAGTAGTCCTGAGGTCCTTGCAATAGCTATAGGGTCCTCTGGTTAGACAAGATTTGCATAAAATGCCAATCATCTCACTATTACAATCTTTAATCACTTTATTTTATGTGATTAATAGATCCATTATCCCTGATTATCTGGAACTGAAACATCAAGTCCAGATTCCTGTATAAGTGAAAGACTTCTTAAATCCAGAGCTTTTGAACTAAATTACTGATTGCAGGAGGTGAGGCAGCGTGGTCCTGCTGGTGTTAGGCTGACCTGACCTGGAAACAGCTTTTGATTCAGTAAGTGGTTTTTTTTAAGGCAGGTTGTTGAGAAAAAGAAATCAGAATTTCATATTCATTTGAAATAAGATAAATCACGTAACTGACAGTCTCTGCCAGTTTTGCAACGTCCTCAAGTGTTTTGCTCGGAGCCTGTGCCTCTGAGTCTGTGTCTTTGGTGATTCTTGACAAAGAGTTTGCAGAATATCTAGCAAAATGTTGACTCTCTTGACGGTGAACACGTTTTCCATGTTAAGTTTTCTGTCTCGCAGAAGCATGTGTTGTTCCTGATGACTTCAGAAGTCTGAATTTTCTTATAGTGCTTCTGCTAGTGTAAAAAACGTCTACTTGGCAGTCCCCTTCAGGTTGCCTAGAAGAGGCAGCAAGAGTGCCTGTCAAAGCAGGCTTGGTGTACAAACAGCAGCTCTTGTCTCCAAAATTCTCTGGGGATGTTGTTTGCACTTAGAGGAACCATCCTCTTCCAGTTAGTACTGGTGCGGTGTAAGTTGGTTCCATGTCTAGTGGAATGGACATTGAAACGTTGATTATCCTTGTGAAGTCACAGGTGAAGTCACAGGCAAAGTCTCTACTTTTGGTTAGACTGGTCTAACAACTTTCCTTCTCATGTTTTTGCTCAGCTGGATTTTTACTTGGTGTGCTCAACATTGTGTTAATATTGGGCAAGTGTTAGCTCAAAGTTGCTTCCCTGTCGTTAGTGCCAGTTTTTAGCCTTCACGCTGTTGATGAGTAGCTGCACCTCCTGAATTCTCCGTTTAGAGGTAACCTCTAACACACTATTGAAGGCATGTCTAAACTAATTTAAAAAGCAAAAAGGGGCTGAAATAACCCCTAGAACAGCGACATATTTGTGTCTGCTTCTCACTAAACTTAGTAGAAACCAGGTTTTTTTTCTATCTGTGGCACGAATTTTCTAACGTGACTATAATTATCCACTTCTTTTCCCTCTCTGCCCCTCCACTTCTTCTGCCTCCCCAAACATCTTTGTAATTGTAAGTGAACCTCAAAGAGTGCCATTGTTGCTTCTTGCCTTACCACAGGACTTACAGCTGTAGGCAAACGGCCAGATAGTTGCAAGGTAGACGTTCTTTAGGATGTTATTAATAGAATCCATTGCTATGTAAGGTACCACTCTAAAGATGAGGTTAAATAAGCCTGGTGCCCCAGTAAGGCACATACAAGGAATTTAATTTCAGTTTGCTTTCTTTTTCTAAGCAAAGTTTCACTTACATCCAGCATTAATCTAATTTTGGTAAAAAACCATTCTGAGGAGGAAGGGCATCGTCAAACTGTGTGAGTGTGGTTATCCTTCTCTCACTATTATATTTGACTATTTTCACGCCGTGCCTCTTTTGTTCACCTGGATATGCATTTCAAAATTGCTATGTACCACGAAAAATTGTAGCAGTCCTGTCTGTCCAACTATCCATTTTGAGTTCAAGTCTTCATTTTCTGCTTTGTCAACTCAAGCATCGTGGATGTCTTTTATATCCTCTTGCAAAGCTAGCTTGGCCCCCCAACTTGATATCCAATGTGAGTTACTGAGAGGAGTATTTCATAGTAGGCTTGTGGTATCAAAGGTACGAACAACCCGCACAGCTTCAACAGTTCTTTTTCAGTGTTTGCCAGCTACTTACTAATTGAATCTAGTTGGTTGTGTCTTGCCACCTTCTTAGTTCTCATACCTTTTCCAGAAGTCTTGATGTTGATGGAAGAAGTGACCAACGTCAGGTCCAACAATTTATACAACACAGCTCTGAACTTTAGCTGGAATTTCATCATTTGTATCTTGACTTTGAGAATCCTACTGAAAACTAGTTTCTTGCATAAAGCAGGTGATGTGCTTGACCAGAACGTCAAAGCATTAATTGCTTGGGAGGTTTGTGTACAGGTGGAGTTACAAAATGAGCACTCATCTATCCTGTGGAACATAAAAGGCATCTTACTTTCTTTAAGTAAGACTAGAGTAAGTGTACCTTCATTGCAGTAGAATGCAGAACTCATCTCAGAGCTCATTGATGTTGCAAGAGTAGTTTTATTTTGTTGATTCCACTCAGATTTCTTGCAAGAAATATAGTTACGGGTTGTTTCAGTGAACCTTCTCATGGCCATTGTGCTTTTAGTAGTTCTCAAAGGACTATTCAAGCAGGTTTGCTTCCTGCTAGAAGAGGTTGGTGTGTCCTCTGTATGTTCTATAGCGTTGTCTGAATGCTACCTTTCTCTACAAAAGCTGAGAGGCACTTCCAAGCGTTCCCTTCCACACACTACAGAGAAGCTACTGGTCTTCCGTGTGGATTTTTCTGCGGGTCTAGTAATTTTCTTCTTTGAAAGCTGCCCATTGAAACTCTTAGGGAGCACTTCAGCTTGAAAAATAGCATAAAGCATGTCCTACCATTAGATAATCTAGGACCTATAGCTTATTACAAATGATTTCTCTGCAAATCTGTGGTCTGCTTCAATGTTGGATAGAGTTAGGTGCTGCTTTAAAAATACCCACATTTATACTCATCTCACCAGCATGCTGAGAACCATAGTCAAACTGGAAATGTGATGGTTTGTGTTCTGTGACAATCTCGAAGAGCTATTGAAGGCACTTGTCTCATTTCATAGTGGTCCAGCTGATGCTCCTTAGCACGAACACATTTAGCCTGCCAGCCTTGTCCTGGAGAAGCTGCTTGCACAGCCCATCACCCACTGATGAGCCACCACTGATTTAATTCTCTGGATTTAATGGGCACATTACTGAAGGAACTGAACATTTGCACAGCAGTTATTTTCTGCTTGCCTTTTTTTTTGTGGAGGCACCAAAACAACTCAGTCTGACCTATTTCGTGTCTTCCAGGCTGAAATATGAACTGCAGAGATACAACGAGCTTCAGTTTTACAGTATAATATCACATATATACTGTAACTGTGGAGAAAATAAAGAGAGAAAAAAGAAACATGAGCTCACAGTCATTGGTACAGCTACAGGTTTAGGAGTTCAACAATCCAAAACAGCCTGCAGAGGTGTTATTTGGCAAAACAGCTCGTGTATGACTGGTCCTGTTGGTGATTTTCTTACTCTTTGACCAATATTGAAGCAGCTACATCTTTTTAATGTAATGGTGATGACACCCTAGTAATAGGGGAATGCTTCTTTGAAAGAAAAGTCTCCTTTTCATCAGACTGGAAAGGTTTCCTTTGAAAAACTGGGATCTGTTCAGATGCTGGAAAAAGCACTGCGGGATGAACTCTGAGGTAAGAAAATGAAACACTTGATTAGCCTCTAAATGAGGAGCAAGGTGTAGACAAGGTGTAGACCAAGTGTATTACGGTGGCTGAGGGAAAGACTTTGCTGTCGGTGCTTTTTCTGCTCACTGAGTTTGAGAACATCTAGTCTAGTGCTAGGTCTCTGTTTTTCCTGTGCCAGGCCACTTTATCATGGCTTAAATTTACTGCAGTCCAGTTTGGGTAGGTTATTGTGCTTTATACCAAACGTAATTTGTTTAGGAGCCAGTTTGCATAGACAGAGGATCCCTCCTTGTGAAGTTGTGGCAAACTCTGTTTAGGATTATTTAGTGCAAATGATGCTCTCTACACATATGTTCTGTTATTTTCACGTATTTTCAAAGTGAGGGCTGATGACTGCTGCTGGAAATATGTACTCCAGTGATCTTTCCACCCTTTTTAGAATAGTTTTTTTTTAAAAAAAAAAAGTCTTGTCAGGTCTGTGGTATGTCGAGTACAGCCGAATGATGCTGCAGCTATTTTAGCCTAACTGTTGGAAATGATGTCAAACTTCGACTTGTTCCAAACTAAAAATAATAGATGTTACGTAATTTCATTTGAGACCTAGAATACAAAGAAGATGCTGGACCCTGTAACAGCAAAACATGAAATCCTGGGACTGCACAATTTTAAAAATAGTTTAAATTGAGTGCTTTGAGCAGCATGTACATTTGTAGGCAGTAGTACTGCAGCAAGGCACTAATCAGCTAAGTACCATAATCCTCCTTATAGGGTAAATTCTTACTTGACCTCCAGCTATATACGGCACATGGTAACAGCATTAAACTATAACACTCCTCTCCTGCTCTCAATAGCTTCCCATTGGGTCAGAACTCAGGCTTGAATCGCTGTCATTTTATATACTAGGCTCTTTTTTCTCTTAGATGCCTTACAATTTGTAATTGCATTCTGGGGGAAGGGAAAGGATTACAAATTATAATGTAGAAAACTATGTCTCATAATTAAGAGACTGTTCAGATGTTTTCACTGAACCTAGAGGATTAAATGAGAGACCTAGGCAGGACGGACGTTGATGTATTCTCATGAACCCGAGGCTTCCTACTTCCCAGATGTGCAGTGGCTGATCAAAAGGTAAAGCAGAGGAGAAAGATGCTGAATGTGTTGTGTGAGAACAATGTGCAATGCTCAGCAGCAGTTTTCGTGCTTTTTGGGGATGATTAGGAAGAGGCTTTTACTTTTATCAAGAAAAGCCCTATGGAGGCACTGAAAAAGTTCTTGTTGTGCTTCAGATAGTGGAGAACGGTATCTTTCAGAGACTCCTGTGCTTTTCATTGGGTTAGTGTTTTAAATTGTAATTTATTTGCTGTGACAAAATATTTCTTGAGAGGTTGGACTCATTTTCATAGAAACAGTTTATACAGGATTTTGGTATTTTCTGATATCTTACATTATCGTTAAGTTCCTTTTAGCAACAGTTGAGTACTGCGTTCTCTTACGTTTAAATGCTTCTGTGACACCCTGGGTTTTAATTTCGTTTGAATCCTGGTAATTGATTCCACTCTTCAGCAAATTATTTCTGTGGTGTCAGTACTGAGACAGATAACTGGAATGCACATTCTGAGCAATTATTCTTGGCAGTAATTTAATCCATTCAGCATTGTTCTTCTGATTAGCTTCTTAGAAAATAGATTTTCATGAAAAAGCAAGTGAGACATTCCTTGTTTGTATATTGAGTGGAAACAGCCAGGCAAATATTCATTTTGAAAACGTTAGAAAGTATAAAAAATAGAAATTCGGGATTTTAAATCTTTTTTGTAAAAGGTTAGCGTTCCTCAGTGTGGCTGAGTGAACAGTAAGATTAAACCGAAATTATTTGATTTCTTTCTTTGCAGTTCTCTAAAATCAAATTATGTGATGTCAGGGCTACTGAAGCTCAGTCAAAAGAAAGGAGGACAAAGCCATTTCTGCTGGTAGTGCCATTTGCATACCTGTGGTATTCTTGATGTAGTAAGAAACTGTGAAACTACATATTTGTAGAGTAGCTAGGGATCCTTAGAATCACTAGCCTTGCGCAGCACTGACTAGTTTTTTTCCTGTGTTATAACTCCCTTTCCCACACAAATTGAAATTAGCCCTTGAAAGCTGCAATGCTGAAGTTTTGCTGAATCGCCTGTGTAGAAAAAACGTGATTGTGCAGGAATCGTGTTGTCTGATGTCTGTGCAGTCACGTCACGTTCAAAGCAAAGTTGTTATCAGTGGTGAATTTAATTATGTTAATGTTCTGTTACTACAGATTCCCTTTCGTTCCATTGATACCAGCCTGCAGTCAGTGAATTTGTGTTTTCGGATAAAATCTAGTAGAGATCAACATCTGCAGTATCACTCTCATGCTGCAGTACATTTCATAATTGTCATTGTAAACTTAATTCATTAGTGTTCAGAGATACTTAGCTGGAGCGTATTTGAATGGTGCAGGATATAGTCGTTATAAAATACAGTTGTTTAAGGTACAGCTGGAATGAGAAATGATGAACGTTAGTGAATTCCTTAGGTAGCTGTTAGATGCACTTCAGAGCAGCGTCTATATTGGTCAAAAACGTGGTAAATACCTTTTTATTTTTATCAGAGCAGACCAAATGAGTTGAAATGATTTTGTCTGCAAATCAGGCATTGACTGCTCACGTGTTCTGTTTTTGAGAGGGTAGGAAACCAAGGAGAGTGAAACAGACAGATTAGAAGATGATTTTAGTATAAGACCAGGCAGCAGAGAGCTGCAAAAAGAGCTTTTAGGTAGAAGGTGGAACTGCTTAGAAATCAGAAACACCTTTCTTTTCAATAGGCTGGAGCCATGGCTGCTTTGGAGAGAGGGCTAAATGATTTCCTGTGGACAGTGTGACTCAGCAAAAGTCATGGCTATGAGCAGAGAATGAGAAAATGGGGAAAATCAATACTAGGTAGGCTCTTAGAAACACTTCCAAAAATGGGTAAACATCCTGCAGATTCTTCAGTCTGGCAAAAGAAGCCTGTGGAAAGGCTTTCCTAAGAGTACCTGAGAGTGGGAGAGTACAAGAAAGGCACCCAGGTATCAATGTTGTCTGGCTAGCATTCTGCATTCGTCGCACTCATGACTGAGGACAAGATTAGTAGCCAGGAAGATCTGAGCTGTAGTTTGACTGTGATACAAATGCTTTACGAATTAGGTGTTTCTGAATATCCATGGCTTCATGTGATGGGAACCTACCTTTTAACATTTCTTGTTCCTCAGCCTGCTTGGGGTAACGTTTAAAAATCCAAATCAAAGCAGGAGAATACTTGCTCCTCAAGGAAGAACACAAATGAATGTCAAAGACTTTCAAGCTATTCGGTTTCATTGCTGAAATCAGAGCCACCAAAGCAGAGTAGCTGTCTTATCTTCTTCTGTGCCATATTTTAAGTACTCTAATTTCTATTGTATTATGAGGGAATTAAATTATTTAGCTTTGTGAGCACGAGGTTAGGTTACAGTCAAGCTATTGGCTTTTTCATAGCACAAGTGATATCCGTAGTGCACTGCAAATAATTAGGGTTAAGGGATGTCTATTAAAAGATTAAATGGCATGTATCAATAACTTATAATTAATAAAAGAGTGATAATTTGTAGAAAATACATTTTTTTCAGATATAGAAGTGGACAATATTAGAGAATGTACCTGGTGGTTAGAAGTTTTTTGCAGGTTCTAGAGTTTTCTCACCATAATAGAGACATTACTGTTCCAAAGAAGACGTAATCATAGTGGCCTAGAGGATTTTTCAGAAAAGGGGGTAGTCTTTCAGACAGAAGGTATGTAGTGCTTACATACGTGTTAGCACTACATAGTGCTTAGCTGGTCTGGCAGCCACAAGGGTGCCTATCACAGCTGTTGACACACAAAGGTCTCTTAACTTTTAATGTTCCAGAAAAGTCCTGGGAAGGCAGGACTAGTCATGTCAGAGTGGTGTGTCTATCGTGAGGAAAAGCCTTTGTTAAGGCATCGCTACAGTAGCTAACAGGGATTAGACTCCTATGTGACTTGGTCTAGGAGATCCTGCTCCGGCATGGGTATTGCACTAGATGACCTTTTGAGGTCCCTTCCAGTCCCTAGTGTTCTGTGATTCTGTGACTTGTGAAGGTGAGTGATAATTAGCTCGTGATGTAAAAATAACAGCAGATATTTAGTAGTAGTGGCTGGCCATAAGTTTTTATGAGTACTGTTTTACCCACCATGATTTAATGGCACTGGTTTAAAATGTGGAGTGTATATGGTCCAGGTCTGTCTGTAGCAGGTATTAAAATGAAAACAGTGAGTAATAGTAAAGGGGAGGCTACTTATGTTATGATGACCAGTAAAGAGAATGATAGGCGTGAATAGACTACTGGGAGGGATGAGCCCTGTCCTGCCAGCAGAGTTTCTGCCCGGTCAAGTGTGTGGGTCTGGCTAATATATTTTTGATAGATAGGACTGCAACTTCTGGCATTTGGTCCTGGTAGTTCAGTTAGATCTGTTCAGCAGGGATAACGTTAATTAGGACGGGAGTTTGATAGTGCAAATCAGCAGAGGCCAGGAACTAAATTCCTAGTTACTTTTATCGACCGGGCTGCTTTCTCTGAATAAAGCAGGTTGCATTCTCAGGAAGGATTTTAATCATGCCTAGTAGCTGCCACATGCAGGCCATCTGCGTAAAGCTGCTCCCTTCACGAAGGGCTAGACTAGATTGGGGTGGCATAGACTGAGGACCCAGATGATCTTTACAGTACCGTCAACCATAGATGGTTTCCTATATCCATGTAATCAATCCAGTGGAGGAAAGACAATGACTGCTTATGGTAAATGTAACAGACAAGGCTAGAAAACGCTTGTGTAAGAGGCACAGAACTATAATGCTAATCTGGCACATCCTCCTCTCATTGAGATGCTAGAAAAAAGAGTTTTCACTCATACAGGAAATATTTTTTACCCCTTTGCCATCCCCTCCCATGATTTATAACAACAAGGTTTCCAGAAGACATTGTTTGTTGCCCTGTTCTTTGCATGCCTGTGAGGATGCTGCGACCTTGAGTCACGTACGTATGTGCCTCCCTATGTATGTACGTATGCGTGTAGGTATATTCAATCTCCTGTATGTAGCTGAACCACTTCTGACTATGCTGTTGTTTACGTTACTATAGACACACGCATGCAGACGTTTAATCCTGAAGAGTGTGTACACTCGGTCTGCTCCAAGGCAAAATCAATTGTGTATGGTTTTGCGTGTTGCACAGCTGGTGATGGAGTAGATAAACCATACTCGCTAGAGTGTTTTGCTCTCTTGGAGGATCAAATCTCTGCAACAAATTGTGGCTGTGAATACAACTTGATCTGTATGTGTTATGGACTGAGTATACACAGCGTGGATATAACCAGTAGGGTGTGTGTACATTCTCTGTGCACCCAGATTTGTCTCAGTCTTGCAATGAAATCCACATAGTTGACTGTTTTATCTAATGTGATCCATACAGAGTTTGCTTGTATGTGGGACAGAACTGGGGAGGAGAAGTAAAACACGTGTTTTATTATAGGCATGGCAGAAATTTTCAGTGATCTAGGTAATTTGCTATTGGAACAACTTATTTTGGGAAGCTTTCGTTTAAATGAAAAATACGTACCTTCCTTAAAGTAAGGTTCCATGTCTAATCTGTATTGTCTTCATAGACTGCTATGCCTTTGCAAACTCTTTGGACTCTGGTAGTTCTGTTGTCGCAATTGTCTCTTCCCATTGGCCATTCTGGTTTTATGTTTATGCAGTTCTGTTTGTGTCAGGTCAGAATGGCTCAACTTGAGTCCCCAGTAGCAGAATCCATAGAGTTTTTGTTAAACTTATGGAGGTTGTGGTTTGTACTGGTACTAACATGACATTTTAACAGGGCAGATAGGACATCTTAGCTTCACCATAAGCAGATGGGCACCCCAATGATGCTTATATTACTTGCCATGCTTCAGAGGAGGAGTTGGTTTGTTGCAGGATTGGATTAGCTTCCTCATTTGGACATGCCATTGTAAGGCTAAAGTATTTTAATATTTACAAGGCAGGACTGGTTCCAAATCTTTCAAGTGCAGTTTAGTGACAGGATGCCAGTTTTCCAGTCATCTCCTGCAGACACTTTGCTCTGACAGTTGTGGGTTTCCCTTGCTGAGCAGAGATTGCATTTCCTTCCTGGCTGTGAGAAGAACATTTTCTTTCTTACTAGCAAGGCAGAGCCCGTTCTACTTATCTGGGCATCAAAGAGACCCTGCTTTTCCTACATCTCTTCAGTAAATTCAAGCCTTTCCTTACCCCTTCTAGAACAACCGTGGCAAAACCAGGGCTGTCTTTGCTCTCTTTTATCCCCTCCCTTCCTGACACCAGGAGGGATCTCCTGGTTGCTGCCTGCAGAGCTGTCCTTGTAGGATCGGTGGCAATTTGTGAGGGTAGAAAACATCGATTTCTAGGGCAGGGAACTTGGTTATAAAGATAGAGGTAAGTGCAAGGGGAAATGCTTGATAATACAAAGGTAGATTCATATACATCTTTACATTACTTAAAGCTTGAGCTGATCTCTTCTTTCAGAGAAAGTCCATCTCTTAGTCTCTTTTATCTGCATTTGGGATTTTTGCTCCAGTTTACTGCAGGTAACTCCTTCAGATGCACCAAGGATAGAAAATGAAGTAAAAATCTGGGTGTGTCTGGAAGTAGCATTTGAGATGCTCAGTACCCTGCTAGGACTGATAAAGGCAGGATCTGAAACTCCAGTTTGTGTTTTCCCTGTGAATCATGACTCCCTATTTCCTTGATCAAACACTGTGCATCAAACAGAACATGTAACATTAATAACATATTCCAGACACATGGTCTATTAAAATGTTGTATAATATTACACCACATGCTTCAGTCAATCGTTTGTCAGTGTCAGGGAAGAATATCCCTTGATAACTCTCTTCTACCTTCCTCTGAAGCCTTCAAAAGTTGACTACGGGTAGATACCATCTATGAGAGTCAGTGCTGCGTGTGGTACAGGAACTGTATTCTGTGAGCTGGGCTTGCTCAAATGCTTAGACTAAGACCATTGCTGTCTCCGTAGGCGATGGCAAGGATTGTTTGGTCAAGTCACACAGGCAAGACTTGGAAGCTCTTTCTTATGCAACACAAAGTGTGTTTTGTTTTTTGAATTCAGGTCTTCTGATTTAATCAGATTTAGACAAGCGCTGCCACTGGTGCTTTATCTGTCCTGTTACCTGTCCTTAGCACGTGTTATGGTTTTGTGAGACACGAAAAGTATGTCTTTAGGCAATAATGCCTTCTGAAAGATCACAGGATCTGTGGTCCATCTAGCTTTAATTTCTGAGGTGAGTAGAAAACCCTACGAAATACAAGTATAGTCTCCCAAATTACTAATGATAGATGAAGGGAAATGGGCTCAAGTTGTGTCGGAGGAGGTTTAGATTGGATGTTAGGAAGAAGTTTTTTACTGAGAGGGTGGTTGGGCACTGGAACAGGCTGCCCAGGGAAATGCTGGAGTTGCCATCCCTGGAGGTGTTTAAAATCAAGTAGCTAGAGCACTTGAGGCTGTGGTCTAGGGGTTAGGGAGCTGTTGGGATGAGGGCTGGACTTGATTTTGGAAGTCCTTTCCAGCCGTGATGATTTTACAATTCCTTTATTCTGGGGTTAGTGCACCAGTGACTGAACTCCTGAGTTACTATCTCCTCCTCTTATGTGAATCCAGCCCTTACTTTCTTTTGGTAGCACCCAGGGTGTTTCATTGGTTGGACTTGATGATCTCAAAGGTCTTTTCCTACTTGAATGATGATTCTAAGATGATGTTGCTGCAAAATTACTACAAACTTTTGTAAAGTCTTGTTGCTTCTAAAGCAGTTATGACTACAACGTCCCACAAGTATTTGTGTTCTGTATTTTGTCATACTAACGTTTTTTCTTCAGAGCTGTTTGATTTAAACTCTGCACCATGCACAGATACATAGCATCGTCTTTAATGTAGCACAGCAAATGCGAGCACCGTCACAAAGAAATGCCATGAGTGGATTTTTTCCCATCAGCTGCTCGTTCTGTCATTTAACAAGCATTAGTGCTACACAAATATTGAAATAACTTTCTTCTTTGTTGTCGTGATTATTTAGGAAAAGAAGCCCGTCAATATCAAGAGAACAGAACGGAAGATACAACCAAAGGGACGAGAGAGACGAATATTCACAGTATGCTACATCAGACAGTGCGATGCCCAGGTCACCATCAGATTATTCAGATAGACGGTCGCAGCGGGGGCCTCAGTTGTATGAAGAACCTGAACTGGATGATTATAGAGATTCCAACAGAAGGAGTCGCAGGCGATCCAAGGAGTATCCGGTAGAAGAGGAAGATGCACAAAACAGGGAAGAATATGAGAGGCAGCGGAGGGAAGAGGAGTATCAGGCACGGTACCGAAGTGATCCTAATTTGGCTCGCTATCCAGTCAAGCCCCAGCCGTATGAGGAACAAATGCGTATCCATGCTGAAGTGTCCCGAGCACGTCACGAACGGAGACATAGCGATGTCTCACTGGCAAATACAGAGCTGGAAGATTCTCGGATGTCTATGCTCAGGATGGAACGGCCGTCAAGACAAAGATCAGTATCCGAGCGCAGGGCTGCCATGGAAAATCAACGTTCTTACTCTATGGAAAGAACTCGAGAGGCTCAGGGACCGAGTCCCAATCGTCAGAGGACCACAAACCATAGCCCTCCTACACCTAGGAGGAGTCCAATTCCTCTGGAAAGACCAGACATGAGGCGCTCGGATTCATTAAGGAAACCACACCATTTGGATCCCAATTCTGCTGTACGGAAATCAAAACGTGAAAAGATGGAGACCATGTTACGGAATGATTCACTCAGCTCAGACCAGTCTGAGTCTGTCAGACCTCCACCACCAAAGCCCCATAAAACGAAAAAGGGAGGTAAAATGCGCCAGGTTTCATTAAGCAGCTCAGAAGAAGAATTGGCATCCACTCCAGAGTATACGAGTTGTGATGATGTAGAGATTGAAAGTGAAAGTGTTAGTGAAAAAGGTAAGAATTCTACTCTTTTGCTGTTTCTATACATGGAGGTGCTTTAGTTTCCATTCCATTGTATATTCGTTTTACCTACTAGAATTGATTGCAACCAGATACCTACAGCTCTTCATGGGTGACCTGAGGTTGTTGTGATGGGAAGTGATTTTTTCTGATTTTGTGTTTCATTCACTTAAATCTAAATGTAATGTTTTACCTGGATAACATCACAGCTATGAGAAGTACTTGGATATGTTAAAGGAAAGGCTCATGTCTTGCAAAAACCCCTGTCAATGAAATCTGTGAGGTACCTAAAGCAGTGCTGTCATATAAGGCCATGGTTTCACGTCCGTTAACAGCAGATTTGTGTACTCCTGGATCACAATGAGTGCGCATCTGATCTGGATCAAGTGTGGGCGCGTGACCGCATTTCTGTTGAATTCACTGGAGCACATGATACAGAGCTTATGCCAGTCTCCCGCTGGCTGCCGTAGGTTAAAGAGCATCTGATCCATAAAAAACCCTGTGTGTATAGAATTAACCCATTCACGTTTTTAAGCAAATTTAAAACGATTGATGCCATTTACACCAGTGAAGGATCCTTTTTGCCGTGGGGCTGTGGTGTTGTTTGGTTTTAGCTCTTCATAAGTTTCACCACTTTGGAATTTCTTCATTGACAGAAGAAAAAGCTAAGAGTAACTGAAATTATTCCAATATATGAAAGGGTAATGCATTACTTAAATATTAAGGCACCGAGGACCATCAGTTTAAACTGAATTTGCTAGTATTAGTTCACTTAGCTCTATGTATGTTGTTGGTCTAACTTATAACCTGTTTTCAGTTGTGGTACTGGTGCACCTTTCCAAATTCTCATGAGTGGTCATCTGCTGTGGTGGATCGGGATGAGAACATGTGCTGTTCCTCATTATTAATGGCAATATCAAGTTGGTTCTGAAGCAATTGATTAGAATTACTGACATAGCTTTGCGCTGTCAATGTCAGTAGCATAACCACAGTCTGATAGTGATGAATGGAAGGACGTTTGACCCAGGTGAAATGTAGATGGCTGCTTGCACTTACATGAAGCAGCTGTGATGAAGCATTGACACTCTTGTTCTCGATGAGTAGAAGTATTATCAGCTTGAGGGCGTTTGTGATTTTGTTCTTAATAGCAACCTTGAGGAAAACAGACCCAATCAATATACGGGTAGGGTTAAGAAGATGTTTAATGAAATTCAGCATGGGAAACCCAGCGTACCGAGTGACATACAACGCGTTTTCGTACCCGTCACGTGCAGAACATACGCATTTGCAACACACTGTGCGAACAGTGAATTCTCTGGGATAATTTTCTGGCATAAACTGTAGTTTGTACTTAATTTTTTTATGTTAATTGTCAAAGAAAACACTATTATTGTTGGGTCTGTGCTGATTTCTGAGGTCGTGAATGAAGCTACGTTGAGCCTGTATTTTATAGGTGGATGATAATAGCTTGTAGAATTTTACTTAGTGAATTACCGTAAGCAGTTTTCATGACGTAGAGTGTAGCTGGATCTGTGAGACCCGGGCTGGAACCAGTGTGGAGAACAGCCTTGGTTTTTCACAGAGGAAGAGAGCAACTGTTTGAATTGGGGAAGAGGCCCGACTGCTGCTGGATGTGCTGGAGAGTCCTGTTTCTGCCCTTGCTGGTGGGCTGGGGGGCAGTGACCATGCATGGAACAGGCAGCCGTCCCAGCAGTAACACCAGTGCACCCGGAGCCAGAACCAGCAGGTACCAGCCTCAGCAGCACTGGTTTGATATCCTCAGCCCCTTTCAGACTTCTCCCCCAATCTTGAACCCCTGGAGCAGGATCCCCAGAAAAGTGCTGGTGCTAGGCACAGGGGAGGAGAGAAGAGTTCTGCTAGGGCCAAGAGAAGAGTTTCACTGTCTTGATCCAGACTTCATGGCTGCATTAGGTAGATCTGCAAAATCCTACCTCATTCTTTTTATATTCGTTAATCTCTTTTACCATGTAAACCAGACTGCCCTCAGAGTCCCTATAAGGAAATGATTTCACGAAGACCAGAACAAATCCAGACCATAAAACCCATCAGTCTCCCTCGCGTTGTGATGCATTATTTCCTTAACTGATAAATTACAACGAGTTATTTTAAAAACCAGGTTTCTCCTTCCCCATATTAATTGCTGCTTGCGCTTCAAAAACTCCCCAGACCAGAGGATTTCCCAGCTGTCCTTTTAAGCCACATACAGAGTCTGTGAGGGCAAAGATGCAATGCTAAATGTAAAACATTTGGCTCTGGAGCAGTTAAAGTGGCAATGAGTGAGAATTTGGATGCAGAAATAGCGAGTCTTCTGCAAGAGGAGAAGAATTGCTTCTCCATCTCCTTCTCTGTGGAGTACCCATCGCTTTTCAGAGATTCTGAAAATAAATATTAACGGCTCAGCTGTAGGAGCAGCCTGGGCCTGAGCTGCAGGAGCAGCTGTTCGCTAAATTACATCTGAGATTTTACAAAGCCCTGACCTTGGTTTTTTAGAAACTAGACCGAAAATAGTGAATTATCTGAAAAAAGTAGGAAAAATTAGTCATATACTATTAAAAGTCCAGAGAAGGGCAACCAAGCTGGTGAAGGGGCTGGGAGACATGCCCTATGAGGAGAGGCTGAGGGAGCTGGGGCTGTTTAGTCTGGAAAAGAGAAGACTGAGA
>JAOXOE010000343.1:41510008-41565149 GCA_028565055.1 Phoeniculus purpureus
GTTGGAACTGGATGATCAGGTGGTCCCTTCCAACCCAGAGTGATTCTGATTGTGTAACTTCTCCAGTGAAGTGATCTCGCTGTCCTAGGGGGATTAGACTAGATGATCTTTCGAGGTCCCTTCCAATCCCTAATGATTCTATGATTCTATGATTCTATTCTGTAACCACCACACCACATAAGGTTTCCAGTTTGTCCAATGCTTATGGATGTATTGTCAAGGGCACTCTGTTTTTTAGGTGCATGTTGTCTAAGGCCTCCCCATCGCCTGCAGTTTCTAATTAGGGCTTCTCCAGGCTCTGAAATATTGCTTCTGCAAAAGGGACAACCAGCCAGATCACACTTTGTACCTGCTTTCCCCCTTTCCCAACACCCATGAACACAAAAAAAGGAAGCAAAACCTCTACCAAATGCTAATCTCCTGTTTTTCCCTCCTCCCACACCAGAATCTGACTTTTCCCAAGAAACAAAGAAGAAATTAAGTCTTTTGTCTCCCACTTTTGACTTCCCCACTTTTACCTCCTCATGCCTTGAAGGAAAGTCATATTCTAGTGATGACTTTGTTACCTGATGCTAATTGCATCAACAGAGGCATCTATTTCTGTTGGGATATGTTTAGACATTCCCTAAAGTAGTCTAGAATTCGGTTCTTGAAGAAAGCTAAGTTCACGTTGAGACTTTTAATAAAAGATTGCAGGAGGATGCAGCTAGCAATTTACCATTCAGCACACTTTATGTTGGTGGGAGAAGTGGTATGACTTCACTCAAAGTGTTGGTGTTGTGGAAAAGGCTTTTCACAAGTCAGCTGTCAGCTTGTTGTTTGTCTGCTGCATACTTTACAGGTTTGACACAGTACTTTGAAAGCAAATGTTTAATTTTTAGCAGTAAGCATGTACTTCAAATTATTAATATGGATGGCACAGTTATTATCCCGTTTATTGTCCCAAGACAATACCAAGTTCTGTTCACAGGTGCCTAAAATCATGTCTAGTCCCTACGAAATAAAATCAGAAAAGTTCATCCAAAAAGTGAATTTATGTTTTGATTACTTAATTTACTTATATTTTATGGTATTGCAAATAGGTTCAGCTCTTCAAGCATAATTCCAGTGTGCAGACCTACAGCATGTATCATCTCAGACTGGAGCATTGGAATATGCCCTCAGGAGACTAGATTCTGCACAGCCCTTTTCAAGTGGTCATGGTGGTGATAGCCCTTCCTTACACTTCCCAAAGATATTCTCTCAGTCTTGTCTCTATCCATGGGTGAGGAAGATGTTCCTGTAAGTTATGGCCCCATCAAAGTGCTTTCCAGCATGGATCTTTTAAAGCCACAGTGTCCCTTTAGGAATGCAATGTCCACTGCACTACTGCTGACTTCCTCTACACATTGGCTTCCTCAGGCTTGCAGGGCTTTGAACCATCTTTCATTCATCACCACCTTTCACCTTGTTATGTGATGTAATGGATGCCCACATGGTCTTCATGCTCCTTTTCAGAGTTAGAAGCTACAGTGTGGCTGTCTTCTTCCCACCATTTCCAAGCAGAAATGAAAAGAAAAAAATAACCAACCCTCTAGAGCAAGCAAAAAAAAACCAGCCCCTAAGACCATGAAAACACTTTTCTTTGCCCAAACTTAGTCATTTACAGAGGCCCTGATTGGGTGAGCCAGAAGCAGATTCTTCCAAGAGCTGTGGAGAAGTCTTTTCTGGTTTCCCAAAACTTCTTACAGGCACCATTCTAGCTCCTATCCCCATTTACCAGACTCCTGCCCAACTCAAAACATGACAGCTGTGTGTTTATTTTTTATAATCTAGAAAACAGGTACTTTTTAGTATTTTCCACTTCACAAATCAGAGCCCTTTACCAAGGTTTATATTAATTGCATATGAACATCCCCAGAACATACATTGTACTTTCAATAAAGAGATTCTTTCATACATCTTCAGTGTATATGTTATGTCAGGCTGATCTGTTTCATGCTCATTGTTGCTGAAAGTACAAGGCATGTGAAGGTACCAGAAAATTTGCTAATGCTTTGTGGGCTGGGTTTTTTTTCTCTCTGCTTTCCAAAGTAAGAATATATTCTACTATAATTATCATTTACTGCTTCCACTGAGTTTCTCCAAGACACTATGATTTCCTCAGAACCTCACAAAACTAGCTGTTTATGTCCTGGTAAATCAATGTCTATAAGCTTCAGTACTTTTCTTTCACAATGCACAGTCTAAAGTAGCAGATGCAGCCCTTTCTATTACGCCTTGTGATGGAAAAGAGCTGCAACTTGTTGTCAGGAATTCTTCCAGTATGCTGCTAATGTGCAGAAACTAGTAGTAAACACTAATCTATTGCTGCATAGCCTCAGGAACTCTCCTATATCTATAGGCTACTGAAAAATATCTAGTAGCTAGAAATTCCTAGTTACAAAGATAAAACCTCCAAGTGCCCAGAAACATCTCAGAGAAACCTCCTCATTAATCTCCTTATCTGTACTAGCAGTGAAATTAATTTTTTCATTTTGCATGGCAGAGTGTTTTTACCAAATGGTGAAGGAAAAAGTAAAACACTTGCTAACAAACAGCATGCTGTCAGCTAGCATCATAAATTATTTCATACCTCAATAGGGAAACCTGCAGCAAGTTGGCATCAAGGTATTTACAGATATCGTCTGATGTCTTTTAAGTCCGTCTGGCTTTCAAAGAAAGCCTAATCCTAACGAGAGTGATGGATTGCTTGCGTAATTTGAAACAGATGAAAGATCAGTAAATGTCAAAAAAAACCCCAGAAATATTGATAGCTGCATTATCTCTTATCCATGGCTTCTTTGACCCATTTACTTTTTATGTTAAATAAGCGAGTGAAGGGCTGCCAACTCAGCCTTCCTAGCTGCAGGCTGAATGAGAAAAGGTTACACCTATCAACTTGAGGATGTGCTCTGGGGAGAATGATTTTCAAACCATTCACATGTCACTTTAACATACGTAATTATACAGAAACTTTTCAACTTTAAAGATTGAAATGTAAAACTCAAAAATTCAAATAACAGCAGGTGCAAGTCCTTTAAAGCATGTAACTATTTTGTTTGAACTTTCACTTACACTGAGACTAATGTCGTTTTCATTGACTGACGAACAGTTTCTTTTCCATTGGCATGTAGACTATGACACACTCTACATTTTTTTTATTCAGCAGTATAGGTTCATAGGGATTAGTATGATCATCCTGTTTTATGTTCTACATCAAGCTTCAGGAACAAACTGATTTAAAAGTAAACTCCAGGATATCTGAATCTGTACAGATAAAAGCCCTGACACACATGGGGTACGTGGTCATGACTTTTCTAACCTGTCAGATATTCTAACACTTTTAGTTTCTGTCAACTACTAGAAGGCAAGAAGGCAGTGATGGCAATGTCTACAAACTAAGTAAATAGGTATTAGGTACAGCATTAACAGGAAACTTCCCAGCACTCGATACAGGTTGCCTCTCATTCTTTTGCAACATATTGCAAATGAGAAGCCAATTCATACTTAATATTGTTGTTTCACTATTTGTTTGATACAGCACTGTCTACATGAGAGATAAATTGTGTAGCAAGTTTCCTAGGTGCGCTGCTAGGTAATTCTTGACTAATATTGGGAAAGTTATTTCTGCTAGGCACTTGGCTGCCTTTTGCATCTCCTGTCTTAATCTTTTTTATACCTCCATTTTACACCTATGTGCATTCAGGCTAATTAATTAATTAATTCTATTTTGACTTAGAATGAATTAGAGTGCAAAAATAAAGGTAGAAAGATTACAACATTCCGTCTACCTCTTGTGTTTAAAATCCCCCCAAAATGAAGAAGTGCTTCACGCATGAGCCTTACTGTTTTGCGTATTGCTATAGAAGATTCTCTTTGTGCGTCTCAGATGCAGAACCTCAGTTTTACTGAGGTTTACTGAGCCAAGCCTTAGGTGTACCCACTGCTATGATACTCAACAGAAGTATGCCACAATACTAGCAATATAGATCTTACTTGTTTGTGCTGCTTCAAGAGTACAGACTTCCCCCAACCAAGCATCAAAACTCTCAATTTATTTTTTTGTACCTGTAGGTTTAGTGCTTTTAGAGTATTTACACTCTGAAAAGTAGAACTCTGTAGAAGGTTGAGAGGATAAAGTCAAATAAAACGCTTTTAACTTGAAGCATGTAGATAAAAAGCATTACATGAATCTTAGAGGAAATCTGCAGCCAAACCAGAAAGTGGTCCCAAATTTCCTTTTATATAGTTAATTGCATCATATGCAAAAGTAGCTTTGTGATTTAATTATTGTACACTTAACAGTTGGTATAAATTATTTTAGGAATCCCTCATATTCTGCAATGCTTTCTGTATTAAAAGACCTTAAATAGTTGATATCTATTGTCCAAGAACTATGACCAAATATTAGATTGTCTGTCGGTACATTAAAATTAATTTCTGTGGCATCATTTGTATATCTCGTCTAGGGATTTAACCAAGTTGAAGCACAACTACTTCTGTATAGACAGAACCACCCTAGTTTTCATATTGGTTGCTCAGCTAGTCCTCTTAGTTTATAAGCAGTGGCCACTTGAATTGTGGCTTTGGGTGTGACCTTCCAAACTGTTGCTTAACTTGTTGCAATCTTGTGGGTATTGTCTAAGATCTGTCCTTTAGCTAACCCAAATCATTAGAAGAAAGAGAGAAATAGTTCATATATAGATGAGTTTATACATACATAGTGTATGTAACTAATGCACGAATCTTTGTATGTTTTTATTATATATAGTGTTTATATTCTATTTATACACTATATATAATGCATTTATTTATAGGCAAACATTTAATTGTACTTGGCCTTGCTTTTTAAACCAGTTTACACCCTAAGCCTAACTGTTAATTAAAATGAGGAAGATCCATGCCTTTTTCTTTTAAAATGAAAGATAGCTACTCCACCACACACATACACAAAAAAAGCTGATTTCTTCTTTTGGTAATTTCTTGCATTTTTTTATCTTAATAAAATACAAGATAAAATGTAGTCCAAAGCTAATTTTTTTAGAAAATAGGTTTGGTTTTTTTTCTGAGGGACAGTAAACATGTATCCCAGAGAAAAAAAATGAAGAAAATAATGCCCTCCCAAAAATATTTTGTGAATACTTGTCTCATTAAAGATACATCATACCATACACACACAAAAAAAAACCCAAACCCACAACTGAAAGAATATAGAGGCTTCTTAGGAATCTATTCACACTTGGCATAACCAATTCTATTTTAAGAGACGCATTAAGACATTGCCAAAAGAGATTTTATAACCAAACAGGCAAATGGTTATAACGGGTTATAACCATTTATATAATGTGGTAACGGGTTGGACTTGATGATCTATGAGGTCTCTTTCAACCTTGGTAATTCTGTGATTCTGTGATTCTGTGAAATCTGAAGAAAGTCATGTCAAGAAAAATTACCTGACAAACATCTTTCTAAATGTGGAAAATGCTGAATGGAAATGCATTAATTCAGACAAAACTATATGTCAAATGTTTGTCTCAATTCCTGGCTGGCTCACCATTTAATGTCATTGGTTGATCATGTCCAAGATAAGATTGACTAATTAATTTATTTAAAATGCTAATGGGCTGAAATAAAAACAAAACAGGGAGAATTCAAAATCACAGGTTGCAAGCAAAATCAAAAACTGTCTTGATTTGGGGGAAGACAATGAGACACTTTGAATTTATACAACATTAAAAAACCCAACACAAAGACATACGGAGATTAATCACATGTTCTTACAAAAATGGGCCAAGTTGCTACCTCAAACTCCTCAAAGGGGAGAGACTTCCAGCAGTTCTTGCTCCTTGCAGAGACATGGAATCCATTCAGTCCCTGCATACATTCCACAGCACTAGTGGGCATTTAAGCCAGTCTTCCATTCGCAGCTTGCAAATTCCTACAGATTATGAACAGGGAAATAACTCTTTTCATCTCACTAACCCTAACCCTAGCCCTATGAGGACAGGCTATGGGTCAGAGGAAGAGAAGGCTCTGGGGCAATCTTACAGCAGCCTTCCAGTACCTTAAAGGGGCCTACAGGAAAGCTGGAGACAGACTTTCTTATGAAGGAATCTAGCGAAAGGACAAGGGGAAATGGCTTCAAATTAAAACAGGATACATTTAGATTAGCTCTTAGGAAGAAATTCCTCAGTATGTCAGTGGTAAGACATACGGTGGAACAGGTTGCCCACGGAGGTTGTGGGTGCCCTTATCCTGGAAGTGTTCAAGGCCAGCTTGGATGGGTCTGTGAGCAACCTGGTCTGGTGACAGTTGTCCCTACCCACTGCAAAGGAGTTAGAAGTAAATGATATCTTGAGGTCACTTCCAACCTAAGCAATTCCATGAGTCTGTGACTCTGCGATAACCACACATACTTACATCACTGGGCCGAGCTTTCTTACCTTCTTTTCTTCAGGGGAAAGAGACCTCTAGCAGTAGTTTTCCTTGTGGAAACTTGTTGTCTGTTATTCTGCCTGTACATCTTCTGCTCAGTGCCATTCCCTTAAGGTTAAGTTAATCTGCTCTGTGAATCATCTTCAGCTGGAAGACAGGACTCTCTTCTTCCATTTCACAACAACATGGTCTTGCATGTAAACTTCTCCTTGCAATTCCAAACTCCCACCATCTCCTCAATCACCGCGCTCCCAGATACAAGATGAATGCTAGACACGGGCTGGACTCCAGTGCTGCATGCTTCATCTCCAAACACAAATCAAGACTCCACAAACCAGAAAATTGGATGCACTGATTTTTTCCCCTCATCCAAATATATTTGTATGTAGAGGCACTGAACTTGGAGAACTGAAGCTTAGGACAGCTTGGGATCCAAGTTGCTTGTCAAGAGCTTCATAGAAACTCTCAGTCTCTCAGACGTACCCAAATTCCAAACTGCAGCAATGTGTTTAATAAATGCTTTCATAATATACTCTCTGAAATATCTGACGTAACTACATATTTTTATTTTAGATTATAGAACTATATATATGTAGAACTGATTCTAGTGGTGTCAAAGATGGAAAACTGTAACTGGTAATCACTTAAGAACAGTGAGATTATAGGAATAAGACTACTGTGGCAGCTAATATGTGCTGTCAGTGTATCGTTCAAGGATAAAACTGAAAAAGTATAAACTTATATATTTTGTTTTTTCATGCTATTTGCCATCTTTTCCAAAGCTTTGAAAGAGCAACTTCCAATAAACTACTGAGAGATCTTAGTTGTTCATTGGCAAATAAATTATTGACAGACCGAAACAAAGGCATTAGGAAGAGTTACAAAGAAGTGTGATGGTTGATTTCTTAACACTTTGTGTTATTTAGACTTGGTTGTTTAGTTTTCACAGAGAAAGATGTCTCAATAGTGCTCTAGCAGAGAACACAGAAATGCTGACATTGGTTTATGTAATTCATATATAATTTTAAAAATAAAACACTTGGTAAAAATACTGGTCTTGCATTCAGTGAAATTCCTCTAATCATAAAACTGCTCCTTTTCTTAGAAAAGTTCTGGCTTCTGACCAAAGCTGTGTGGTTTTTGAAGTACCTTATTTAAATTCATATTTTAAAAAGTCCCCAAAAACCAAAAAATCAGGGGTCATGACCGCTCCAAAAAAGCATTCCCTTTCCTTTTTTGGTAATTTCTTCTTTTCTTGAAGAAACTAGCATAGTAATGCATCTTATATGAAAGGAGTAAAAAGCCTTTCTGTATCTTTCAAGTATAACAGTAATTGAAGCAGATGTTGTTACTATTTAAACAATATCTAAATAACATGTACACTACATTTAGAATTTATTACTATGTGATTTTTGTCTTTGTGAGCACAACTAATAGCATTGCATGCCCCCTGCTAGTGTGCTTATGACAGGTAACAACATGAGAAGTCCAAATTATGCTGTTTCTGCTAAAATAGCAGAAATAATGGAGATTTTAACTAGGACAGTCTCTCAGCTGCTTTTATCAGACTCTCAAAATGATGTAGAAATCATAGAACTTGGTACTAATCCAGTAAATCGCTCTTTCTCAGTTACATGTGAAATGCATTTCCTAGTTGCTTTCTCCTTTTACTTGATTAAAGGCATTAGGCACAGTATATAAACCTGCATTTAAAGTATCCTTTTCTGTTGGTAGCCATGACTCATCAGTTCAAGGCCAATAAATTTATCCTATATAATTTGCTTGATGTCTTCCCATCGTGTCACTGTAGAATTAAACTGCATTATTCTTTAAATATGTATGTTGAACCTGCATTTCTTTATCTTGAAAACAAAATGTAGTTCTTATTTGGGTAAGAACTATCCAAGTTCTAAGCTTGGATAAATTGCCTCTTCCGTCTATTTTCTGTATCAAAAGTGTAAATCTCCATTCAACTGATGTGAACCAGTTTATGCATAGACATTTCATAGATCTGAGGTGAAAGAATGGTTCCCTTCAGCAACCTTTTTCCTCAACATTTTCCACCCCGTGTGTTCCCCATAGCACTCTGTACAGCAACACTGTGGTCATGGCCATGGTGAGGAGCTTTCTAAGGAGACTGTGACAAATACAAGGAAGCAGAATGAAGTAATTGTTTTTTGGGCAATACTGGAAGAGAAGCAATTACAGATTTTTTGGGGGGTGCAGCAAGATGAATGTCTCCTGATTTCACTGTAGGCATTGTCCCCTTCTGAGTTTTTCGCTGAGAAATCTTAACCATAATGTAATTTGAAAAAAATATTTATTAATATATAGAGATGCATCACATTTTTCACAGTGGTACAGTTTGTACATTTTAGCAAAGATATCATAAAGAAGCCAAAGTAGACTTTTCTTTGGTAGAATGCTGATGAAATAAAGATGGATGTCATATGTTTGAGTAACTGCATTGACAGCGTGTGGGTTGATAATTGAATTAGAGAGTAGCTAGAGGAATCCAGGTATACCTGATACTCACTGTTGTGTGAAGATAGTAAAAAAAATATGGCGGAAAATTTGACATATTATTGCACTGTATTCAGAGTAAGTTTGATGAACAATTGTTATAGGAGAGAAGACAAATACTATTTCAATACTATTTCAATACTATTTCTGTTGTTTCTTTTACTATTATTATTACCATTACCACCATTACTACTACCATTAATACTGTTATTTTTTTTATTATGATCATTTTCTAGATATATATTTGCTATATTCATGAGTGAGTATTAAACTGAGTTCAAGGGAAACACCATGATTTTTTGGTAATATTTATGATGTATTAATATACATGAATCACTAGCCCAAACATAACAGAAGCCTAAAACTGACAGGTGAAAAAGGATTGTGTATTTCTAGGGATATAATACATGTTTAGGATACTCATCTTTTTTCATTAATAAGAGTTGAACCCTTAAGAGTTGACTAGAACAATATTTCCCTCCGGGCTAATTTTTTCATAGATTTATTATACCATGTTTGATAGACTGTTGGGTTACATTGAGGCATTGTTATAACCAGAAATGCAAATTAAGTTTTCCTTAGTAACTGGTATTATTTTGTAATTGCAGGAAAAAAAATGAAAAGGGTTCATAGTACGCCAACCTCAGGTTCTCTTTTATTCACTAGCACAGTGACATTTTTATCGTGTTAAAGCATTCCAGTCTATATGAAACAAAAGGAAATGTGAATGAAGGAGTAGATTCATAAAACTAATCAGAAAAAAAGTAATTTTCCTCCCTTTTGTAATATGTAGACAGGATGTAAACCACCAACACTGAAGGAGGCATGAATTTAAGCATTTAGCCCAATTAGTGTCTTAGCTACAAACAGGTAAGTATGACAAGGTCTCTCTTTTGGATGCTACTTTATCTTGTCTAATAAAGGAAATTCAATGAGTCAGTAACCCTCAGCATTAGAATGGAGCTTTATTCTCTTTCACTGACACTAGAGCTACTTTAGTGTTTTATACAAATCAAAACCAGTAAAAAGCAATATGAAAGATCCAAACAAAATTTAATACATTATTTTAGTGATCAGGAAACTTACTTGTCAGGTGGGGAAATTTTGTTGAATTCTCTATTTAATTTGAGAAAAGATATTAGAACCCAGAATTGAAAAATTAAATTAGACTTGAATTCTTAGAGTTTTTTCAATTTCTTAATATATAGGTCTTTAATTTTATGATCTCAGGAGTCCTTGTTTTATTTTGTGACCTATTGTTAAACTGCATTGTTATGTCAAGTCCATTAAGAAGGACAATCATCTTAAAATGATTACTTAAAAAGTAATAAGAATTGTAATTTCAAGATCCTAACGTACTCAAAGATAGTGATGATCAGTTACTAAAGTGGCACAATGTGATTCCAAAACCACCATTGGAGTTATACCCATTTGCCCCAGCAGAGAAGGGGTAAAAGCTTGTGTCAACAGTGAAGTACAACTTTAAAAGTTGAAGTTTCAATACAGCATAATTCTTTGAAGCCTACTTACATTAAAAATGGAATGATTGTTAAAAATTCTATTTACTATTAACATGGACTACTCAAAGTTACATTTCTGTAACTTCCCCCTTGTCTTCTTTTCTTTTTAACAGCACCTTCAGACTTGAAGGAATATCTGTATCTGGAGGCATGTCAGTTAATTTCTTGCATACCAGATTCATCATTGTGACTCTTTCAGGCCAGCTCTGAGAAGTAACCAGGAACCTGACCCCCCCACACACAGAGAATGGAAAAGTCCTTCAAGTTGGAGTACAACTGATCACAAGTGTAACCTGCATTGAATAATCTTTCTCAGATCTGACAGCTGCAAGCTGGGTCCTGGCAAAAGCCACAGCCTTAAATTCCATTTAATGTGAAAGAAGATGTCTTGCCCCGTTGCAGAAACTGCTGTCTTCAAGCTTGACACTTAAGTTCTGTACAGAAGAACCAGAGTAACAAGCAACGAGATTTTCATGGGTCCAGCCAGCATCCAAAAATACTTCAATATGTAGCCAAATGGAGAAATGAAGCACTTAGGTGATAGCAGAAAATGATTGCATCTACTGTAACAGAGGAATGTTACTGTCTGTGGGGAAAGAAGACCCCTGCCATCCCTTGTACATATTCAAAGCCATAAGGAAACAGGGCATCGTCGGTGATGTTAAGTTACTTAAAAGGATGCTGTCTTCTGTCCTTCACCCTACTTTGAAGTTCAGCTGTTAGAGATTGCATCTCAATGCACTTCTAGTATTTGCACTGTCACTTCCATTCAGGGTAACGATGTGTGCCACCATTTGCACAGATGGCCCCAGGAGACTTTTCACTACAAGTTATTCTTTGCCAGGGCTTCAAGTGGAATTAAAAATTTAGAACTGAAGAAAAACATTTACTTTCTCTTTCACTATGGGGATCTCTTCACAGAAAGGACTATGACCTTTTCTTAGATTTAAATAAATACATACATATACATACATATATATATATATGTATATATATGAAAGGAATAAACATGTTAAGGTGTATTTAACAAGGGGATATAATCTTTTTTAACAGCATCCATTTTTTATCATATCAGCAGCCAAGAAATTTACTTTATTGAATTACACATCCAATCTGTTCCTATTGACCATTTACATTCTAGTCTCGATTACTGTTAAAAAAGTCATTTGTAATATGTATTTGACAGAACATTTTTCTAGCCATTTGTCTACACATCATGGAGAAATCTAATGAAAAAGCAGCAGTTTCAGTTTATTTTTCTAAATAAATATGTTGTTTATATTATTTGCAGTCACTCATTTTGGTTGGTTTTCGTTTTCTCAAAAAAATGATTTCAAGACAGAAACCAAAACACGGAACTTGTTTGTCTGTGTTAAGCTGTAATGACTTGCTGACTGAAAGCTTTAATATAAATACTGTAATTTGTAAAATGATGAAGTATATTTATACAGGCAAATACGTATGGAAAACAAGAGGAGGTATTTTAATTCTTAATTTCAGAACATAGTTTATTTTAATAACCACACAAAGAAATCTAAATATATACTGCGATAGATTTTTTTATTAACAGTGGGTTTTAGCAAGTGCAGATTTGGGTGTTTAAGAATTAAAGAACAGTAGTCTAATAATAGTGTTTTCCAAAGTACACAGAAAGTTTTTGTCAGCTGTCTCATTTTATTCAAAAGTAGTTTTGTTTTTGGGGGGTTGGGTTTTTGTGAAACTGTGTGTTAGAGATTTTGGGTTGTTTCTTCCTTCGTTTTAATATAGCAGCGAGGCCATGAAGTTAATACAGTTTTATCACAAACTATTTGAGACGCAACAGAATGGAAGCTTGTTCCTTTGAAGAATCTACATTTTGCAGTTAAAACAGTTGCTGTTATCCATTTACTACAGAGTTTTGTTTTCTAGTTATCAAACATTTCAATGCTATAGCTGTTTTGAATAAAATATATTTTTCCTTTTATCTTAGTTCATTAGCCTGTTTGTAAAGTATGTTATTCCCAGTTCACCTAAAACATTAATCTTAAATTCGGTCGTGTATTTGATTTATAAAGCTACATGTGTTTTTCATTATTTTCACTGTTCTATGGAACCTATTAAACACTAAAAGAAAAACGATCTTTCAACAACAAAAGACAGAAAATTGAATCATTTTGTAATCCATGGGTTGAATTTGTGAAGGGCTGATGTCTTAAAAATGCATTGCTCTGTTCTAAGGTACTAATTAGTCTATGTGTGTGCGTGTGTTTGTGTGTGTCTGCACACAGGCACAACCTTATCAACTAATGAAATACCAGCTCTGTTCATGCTAGTGCAACAAACCCTGTTACTGCAAAAGATGCACGTTACTGTATTTTCTTGAGAAAGGCATCTGTCTTTGGTTGTGACTCTGAAGCCATAAACAGCATTTACACTTTGTAAAGAATCCACAACATGAAATAATTAAGTGAATGTTAGCCTCCATCATTTGGCAAGATCAGTGAACATCTCATGATTTGACTTTTTTTTGTTTAAAAAAAGAAAGTAGTGGTCAATTTCCATTGGTGCAATGAATAGTGTTTGTTAAAGAACAGTGGCTGTGCTTTGTTCCCACACACTTCAGGTTACGGTTGACTTACAGTCTTTAATTGTGGTAACATTTCTGTATCATTAGAATAACATATTTGGACACAAAACTTGCATGAGCTTGGTTCTGCACCCTCTTTGGATAACTTGTGATTTTAAATTGGAGTCTTTAAGACTAATATTTAGAGTTGTTTAAAGAAAGGACAAAATTATAGAAACAATAAAATTTCAGAGTGAGAATTTGAGCACTTCTATTATTATCTAATAATATTTTAAAAGGTCTTATTTTTGTGAACAGAATGCATTCATCTATATTGAAAATGGCCCAATAAAAATCTAGTGAAATAATGTGCTATTACTTGCAAATATTTTTCTGCTGTGCTGAGTTCTAGGTCAGCTTGTGCGTGAATTTTTTATTGCATAAAAAAATCTGAAAAAAATGCACAAATTTCTTCAAAAAAATACAGCAGATATGAAAGATAGTGACCTGTTCCCATGAGTCATTTTACATATTATGTATAAGTAAAAAATAATAAACGTATATCAACTTGTAGGCATAACTTAAGTAACAAATGTGGTTGGAAGAGGCCACTGCAGATCACAGTTCTCATCAATTACATGTTGTCATTTACAGGTCTGCATCAGGTGGGGTTTCATTTCCTTTGCACACACATGCACTCACAGGTAACATGTCTTATTCTACTACCAGTGACCCTGGGTAAATAAAAATTTATTTATTTTTGTAAATGTAAATAATTAAACATTTAGGTAAATGTTTAATATTGTGCTATAAGTTGAGCTGTGTGTTATGCAGATATTCCCCTAAACTAAATCTTGAACATTGGATAATAAAACTCTACTGAAATTTCAGAAATTGTTGGCAAATGATGAGCACTGAGATAGTTTTTACGTAGTTAAAAATTGGACAAAAAACTTAGATTATCATGTTAAACAAGCAACAGAAATAAAGATGTGTATTTTCCATTATCTTAAACTAAAGTTTTAGACAAGACAAGCAGAACTTTTTCAACTAAAATACATTATGACGACTGATAGTTTCTTTTATAAATTTATGAGTGTTGTTATACAACAATCATACACAATTGTCCCTTCCCTGGTAGAAACAATCACTCCAAGTGTCACATGACACAATTATCCTTAAGGGACAGCTTTTTCTTTTCTGATGGGATATGTGCTCAGTCCACAGCAGTGCTCTCCAACGATGTTGTTAATAAAACCTCTCCACAAGATAAACATGCAGTATTGATGTGAGAGGGTGTTGCCTCTGGAGAGAAGGAGGGCAGCGATGGGTCTTGGACTGAAGGATGGGAGCCTGTTACTCAAGCATCTGGCAGAAACAGTGCCCAACAGATGACAGCGGTATGGGAACATACCTGCTAGCTGTGCAGTAGCACATATCACCCAGCATTAAGACCATCTGCTTGCCAACAGTAGAGAGGAATTCGGAGACATGGACTTACTGAGTGTCTGTGGCAGAAGAAAAGGAAACAGATGTTTCTAGCTTAAAATTTAAAGAGTGTCAGGAAAGAATCTGTAGACTTAAAATTATCTAAATCTGAAAATGACATAGACAGAAGGATTGAGTGCATCCTCGATGCATTTACATATGACACCAAGCTGAGTGGTACAGTTGACGTTCCTGACAGATTGGATGCTATCCAGACGGACATGGACAAGCTGGAATAGTGGAGCCATGTGAACTTCATGAGCTTCAGCAAGGCCATCTGCAAGGTTCACTGCACCGTAGTCAAGGCAATCTTCAGGCTGGCATATGGTGTGATCGAGAGCATCTCTGCAGAGTACTGGTAGATGAAAAGCTGGACAGAAGCCAACAGTGTAGACTCACAGCTCAGAAAGCTAACCACATTCTGGGCTGCATCAGAGGAATCATGGCCAGCAGATGAAGGGAGGTGATTCCGCCTCTATTCTCCAATGACACGTCACCTGGAGCACAGTGCAAAGCTCTGGAGTCCTCAGTGCAGCAAAGATATAAACTTGTTGGAGCAGCTCCACAAAGGAAGACCGCAACAATGATCAGAGGACTGGAATATCTCTGCTATTAGGACCTTCTGAGAGAGTTTGGGATGTTCAGCCTGGAGAAGAGGCTCAGGCAAATTTAATTGCAGCCTTTCACCTATGTAAGAGGAGCCTGTACGAAATGTGGGGACAGATTTTTGGCAAGACTTCTTGTAACAGAACAAGTGATGATGGTTTTAAACTACACGATTATCTATAAAACTAAAATTTTTGCAATGAGAGTGGTGAAACACTGTAAGAGGTTGCCTGGAGAGATGTTAGATATCAGATCCCTGGGAATGCTCAAGTTCAAATTGGATGGAGCTCTGAGCGACCTGATGTAGTTTTATAGTTGGACTAGATGACCTATCAAATCCCCTTCCAGTCCAAAGTATTCTATGATTGTAAGATAAACTAGAGACAGTGAGAAGGAAGGATCAGTTCATGGTCACTGCTTTTAAATACTATTATCCTTACGTAGGATTAAGAGTTATTTATTTAACAAGTATCCAAAGCAGGGTTTTGACGGCTTTGGAGCCACAGATCAGGATATCTGCAGTGACCTCTTAGATACACGGTAGCCAAAAGGGTTGTACTAAAGAAAAAACTCTGTAGGAGAAGCTTCAAACTTAAGAGAAATCAAGGGGACATTGTGAACACAGGAGATTATAAAGAAGGGTTGACACTTTGAAATGAGAGTGCAAGTAAGTCTAGTTAAAGAGTGGGGAAACAGCATTAAGTGGAATGAAGCATGTGATTTAAGATGACACACTTACCAGGGGAAAACTACCCGGAATCCATCGGAAGGATAAGATGAAGTCTTAAAGAGAAAATTAAATTTAACAGAGTGACATTTAAATACATTACAGTAAGGACATTTAAACACATTAGAGGTCTGCTGAGACTAAATTACTAATTTTCATGGCCTGGATAGTTGAAGATCCCATGAAAGAAGACAGAAAATCCAGGTGGATATGGTTCAAAATACTTCAGCTAAATATCTCTCCAGATTCAATCTCTTTGTAGTACTGCAGAAACCCAGAAATATCCCTGAAGTTGTAAGAAAAGGTAATTCTAAAGAGGGACTACTATATGGGAGAATTTGGAAGGAATCACTAAGGGAGTTACACCATGGCATGGCAGATGGTACAAAGTTCTTCCATGTCGTTGTCTTGAAGGAGAAGAAAAAATGCATCCTACATAGGAAGAAAGACTTGAGAAATGGCAAAAGAAAGCTTTCACGGATAAGCACCAGGGCATCAGAGACTGCTGAGAGCAAGGCGGCATCCTTCATTTAGCAGAAAATATCGATAACAAAAGAAAATGTAAGCACTGTAAATTTCATAAATACGTATTTTTTTTAGAACAAGGCAAATACATACAATTGCAAGGTATCTAAGAATGAAGAAATTTTATTGCTACAATAGCAAGTGCAGGAAGTCAGGCAGAGGCTCTGTAGTGCTGTGAGATAATCAAGGAAAACAAAAGCATTTGCAAGAAAATACAGAAAGAAGGTTGTCTTAACACTTTAATTCTGCTTTTGCTGTACAGGTGTTCTGGTAGATTCTCACACATGAATTTTCCTCTATGTAGGAACTCATCTGAAGTCCAACTTTATCAGTTGAGGTAATACAAAACAAAATGAAGACAATATCAGGACCAGATATCATACACTTAAGATTTTTAAAGCCATTCAGAAGTGAAATAGTAAAACTTGTAACTGCGATGTGAAATTTATTGTTTACAACTATTTTGTTAGCGTTTGACTTTTGTTAACTTTTGAGCTTTTGACTTTTTGAGGTGGCAATACATTTCCATTTTGAACTGAACTTGACAGAGTTTGAAATTAAGTCGGTACTGGGCAATTCATTTGAAACTACAGTAAGCCTTTTAAAAAATAAATAGAATCATAGGATCATAGAACCATAGCATTGTTAGGGATTGGAAGTTGTTAAACAACGTGAATGTCAGCAAACACTGTGGGAAATACTGCAGCTGACTAAGACCACAGTTCCTACGTTCATTTAAAAAATGTTAAAATATGGGAGAAAAGATTGGCTTTTTTCATGGTCAGTTTTCACAGTGAAAAGAAGCCACAAATATGGGACATGTACTGGGATCGACAGTTCTCAAAATGCATGTGAACACTTGATCACATTGGAAAAGTAGTTAATGTTAAACTTGCTGCTCATACTAAGTTATTAAAGTTATTAAATGTGAGTGGCCTGAGTGACTAGTTATTAAAATAGCCAATAAAGCTCAGTGAAGGTAGATGTAAGCTGATCAATATGAAGAGCAGATTTATTTTTGCATTTTTCACTTAGCTAGATTTTTAGCTGTTACATGTATCTCTGAAAACGTCAGTCCTGTACTTAGGAGGTCACAAATATTCAAGCATGCAGGAAAGCAAAACAAAAACAAGTGAATATAATTATATGCTCAGTATTGATCCTCATCTGGAAAAAAAAAAAAAAAAAAGATGTAATTAAACGGTAAAAGCTCCTGAGAATTGACAAAGGTGGTAGGATTACATTCAGTCTGAGGAGTGACTGCTGGCAATGGTGACTGCGGAAAAGAGAAATGTGAAAGGCAAGTACAATTAGAGCTATAAAATTATGAGTGGTAGGGGACACCAAACAAAACTAGCTGATTGGAAGTTCAAAAAGACCCAAAAAAAGCACCTATTTAAGCAATACAGGAGGACACAAAGGCAGCACATATACTGAAAGTTTATAGGACTCAGCAGAGATAGTGAGAAACAGCAAAAATACCCACAGAACTACTAAATCCCATCTTTTGTCTGAAGCATGACCCATTGGTGTCACAGAGGGTATTATGAGGAAGAAATTCTGCACACGTGTTCTTGGTCACCATCACATGCTTTTGTGCCCAGGTGTACCATTTACATAAGCTGAAACCTTTTTCCAGAAAACTGTTCTTCCAATGCTTACCGTGTACTTTATGGAAGTGTTGTTATTACCTGCAACAAAAATTTTACCAAGATTCCTCATGTGGAAATCATAACAAGAAAGTCAACAACAGATAGGTAAGGGATGTTTTTCCAAAAGTTATGTCATGATTATGTATTGCACCTACGTAACTGTTCATTAACATTTGCATTTAGGTGCTAATAAGCATGTGCAGTAATTAAGAAGTTTAACGCCAAGCAGAGAGATGCATGCGTCAGAAAGTAAAATGTTCCCTTACTAACATAACCCACAATCAATTAGTGCTGATTTATTTATTTAAAATAAACATGTGTTATGTATTTTCTTAATTTTGTCACTAGAATAAATATACTCTACTGATAAATACAATTTTATGGTAAATTGCGAATGAATAACCAAAAGTTATAATTTACATTTAAGACCCACATAATGGTACAGTTACCTTTGAGCTACCTCTCTTTTTTAAAAAAATAGACTTTTTTTATATGCTTACACCAAACTGGCAGCAACTGGGCATACAACAAACCTATCGTTTTATAGTGAAAACTTCACTTAGCAATTTAGTTTTGTTAGAATTATTTACAACTACAATTAATCACACCAGAGCTAGTCAATGAAATTTATAACTTTTGAAACTAGTTTTGGATATCAACACCAGATAAGAGTCTAAAATTAACCAACATCTCTATGTAATGTGGAATGTAATAGAAATTGTTAGATTTGGCACATTATTTGTTTCTAAAGAGATTTTTGCACTATTAATGTACTGCACAAAAATTGTATAGTAAGGTTTTTTTAATGAGAAAAATGTTTTTTTAAACATAGCTGGGAAAATTGGTAAATATTTTCTATTTACTATTATTTGGTTAGTACAATATTGACTATTTTTGTCTGTATCCGTCTTACAGTTGTGGTGTTATTGTGGAAATAAGACAATACGTTTGGTTTTAAAAGTGTTTCTCATCTATCCTTAAAACAAATTATTGCTTTTTTCAATTCTCCTAGAAAGCCATTTCCTTTTATATTGCTGACAGATACCTCTGTTTTATTCATTCCTCTGTTTTCAAAACACAATTGTCCTATGCGGCATCATCATTCAGAAAACTGAATTTTTCTTTTCAGAATTTGTTTTCTGTTGCCCATGTGTCCTTTCCTTTTCTAGGAGAAGTATATATTGCAGATTGATCTTATAATCACAGACTTAGTTTAAAGCAGTTTATAGACATTTCCAGTTTCTTATGGAAAAGTACATGCTTGTCATTTGTGTGGAAAACATAACTAAAGCTCTGTTCTTGCCGCAGGATGTTTAAACAGAACTTTCTATGTAAAAGCTAATTTAGAATATTTTGGGAATGGATAGGAAGTGTTTCCATATACCTGGTCATGGCTTTCTTCCATTTGAACTAATAGTGAGATATTTTGAATGGGATGACTTGAACTGAATGAAATCATCACTATATAACTACTCTAGCTTGCAAAATTTTTACCTTCACAATAATACACAGGTTCTTAGCTCACATTAAAGCAAAGTTCTAATTAAGTTTAAAAATTTCTTCATATTTTTTATTGTATGCAGAAAAGAGAGTAAACAAAAACTGGCAAAATAATGTAGACTGGCAAAAGAGAGTTATTTATAAAGTAAAAACAAACAGAGTAGGAAAACGCCACTTGCTTTGGACACACACAAGCAAACCCAATGTGCATCATCAGACTGTAGCTAAAGGAATTGCATTGTGACACAGCAAAAAGCAACAGTAAAGGTCACACTGAATATTAGATTCCTGAAATTCACTGCAAAGCGTGAAGTAATAAACGGTAAAACATAAACCATACTTCCAAACTTCAGTAGTTGGGATAGCCGTGTTTGCAGAGGAGTAATAAAAACACTGGTTAGAAGGGGCTTCTGGATACAATCCGTTGCAGTGTTCCTCTGGACGCGATCAGACAGAAGACTGATCCTTTCTAGTGGCATGCCCACACTTGCGGTGTAGTGCTAGACTAAGAAATTGTTCCGTATAAGCAAACAAATGTAGCTGGGTTGTACTTTGATACCGTCAACCTTACTGACACCACCACAGCAGCAAAGAGGGTTTTTTTGCAATCCTACTTCACGTATGACCCTTAGCTTTGACTTTGTCAGACTAGATACAACAGCTCACTCAACCTTTCCATGTCAGTCATGTGCTTTAGGCTCCTTGTGGTCCTCTGGTAAGCATTCTGCGAAGTTCATCTTGCTTAGGGCAAGAGCATGTTGTTAGTCTTGTGGTCAAGCATCATCCTCAAGTCACTTCAGCTTGGCTTCTGCTCTTCTAGTCAGTCCCCATGAGCCACAGCTTTTCACCCCAGCTGCAGTGCTTGGGCCTGCTGCCTGTTAAACTTCATAGGGCTTCTCTTGGCACAATCCATAAATTTTGTAAAATCCTGCTGGCTTGAATTTTTGCCACTGATTATGTCAGTCATTTCTCTTAAAAGAATATCATCAGAAATTGGTTGAGTTTGCGTTCTACACAACTAACAAGTCTCTGATGAAAAGACACAAGCACTGATCCTATGGGTTATCATGAAAGTAGTCATAGCTGGTGGAGCCTGATTTGCCATTGTGTGTATTCCTCCTGATGACTGCCTGTTTAGATATGAATTCCAAATGAATGCCATCTGATATGTCTGGTGTCCAAGATGAGGCTGCCTGGTTTGGATTTCCCCTGATCTCCCTTCCTCGCATGTAAGGGTTGGCTTTTTCCTCCTTTCTTGGTTACTGTGATTCTGAAAGATGATAGTAGCCTTGTGTTTACTTCAGCCAGCTCCTTCAACACCTTCAGATGAGTAAGTTCAACCTAAGTTGTTGCACCTAACTTGTTGATCTCCACTCTATCACCTTCCAAAACCATGCTGATACATGCAGAAGCTAAAAAGTAGTCTTTGCCTTCAAAGACTGAGATAAAAAAGAATTAATTTGGCTTTTCCCATATAATCTGTCAGTGAATTTTCTCTCCTACTACAGAATCACAGAATGTTGGGGACTGGAGGAGACCTCGAAAGATCATCTAGTCCAATCACCTTGCCACAGCAGGATCACCTAGATCAAGTAGTACAAGAACATATCCAGACAGGTTTTAAACATTTCCAGAGAAGGAGACCTCACAACCCTCATGGGCAGCCCAGTCCAGTGCTCTGTCACCCCCACTTCTCATACTTTATGTGGAACCTTCTATGTTCCAGCTTACACCCATTGCCCCTTGTCCTGTCATTAGATGATATTGAGAAGACCCTGGCAACATCTTCCCACATATTTGTGAACATTAGTTAGGTCACACCTCAGTCTCCTTTATTCCAAGCTATGCACTGGACTCTCTTCAGAAGTTCTGTGTCCTTCCTGAACTGAGGGGCCCAGAACTGGACACACTATTCCAGATGTGGTCTGACCAGGGCAGAGTTGAGAGGGAGGAGAACCTCTCTTGATCTTCTGACCACACCCCTTCTGATCCAACACAGAATGCTGTCAGCCTTCTTGGCCACAAGGGCACATTGCTGGCTCATGGTCATCCTGCTGGCCACCAGGACCCCCAGATCCCTTTCTCCTACACTGTTCTCCAACAGGTCAGTCCCCAGCCTGTACTGGGACATGAGGTTGTTCTTGCCCATATGCACTCTTCACTTGCCCTTGTTAAATTTCATCAAATTTCCCTATGCCCAGCTCTCCAGCCTTGAAGTGGTGAGGCCAACACCCACATCTCTGTAACGTCCTTTCACTTAGTAATCAGCTAGGACCAAGTAACATGATAAAAGAACATAAAAAAAAGTAACATGAGACCCCCGAGAGTAAATATAATAGTAGCAAATTCTATGCATTTGTTAGGGTTTCCAGGCATTGTGTTGTGGAGAGTATTATGCTTTCTAGGCAGAGTAGGGCTGAGATTAAATGAGTTCGGTGAAATGCCAGTCCTAGGGTGCTTAGGGTGAATGACGAGTAGAAGTATCAGTGGTGCAGGGGCATGGAGAAAGTCATAGGGTGGAACTATGGTGCACATGAATAGACAACCTGACACAGAATGACTCCAGCACCAAATATTCGATTGCCAAATTTATTTGAGATCTAATGAAAACTCTATAGAAAAGCTTTAAAAAATGTTAAATTTTCGAAGTTTGAGTATGCCATTCAGACAAGTACTAATTAAAGAAGAATCAGGATCATTAGTTCCTGGGAGTATTTCAGTGGAGTGTGAATGAGAGATGGACTGAGAAGAAATAACATATCTTTCTTATTATCTGAGATGTCTTACCTGAGAATTAGAATTTTCTTCTAGATACTCATCCTTCCACTGGTGTGAAGCATGAGATGATGGGAAACTGATTTAGATTAGACAATTTAACTGAATTTACATAAGTTTTTTATTCAAGAGCACTAAAGTAAATTTTGACCATTTATGGTCATATTCAGTGAACATAAATAGTAAAGGTAGCAGTTAAGATGGCTTTTGCTAGGACTTGTGTAAGACAGTAGAAAGAATAAGTTATTGTTATGGTCTTGTTGTATTTGCCTGATCAGAAACAGTAGTGATGCAAAAACGTGTACCCAAATACATAGAAGGCAACAACTTCATAGCTGCCCAGTGTCAGTGGGTTCTAACAAATATTACTAGACTATCATCTCTACTTGTCTATATCAATATTTAAGAGGTCTTCTTTCTAGAAACTACCCTATCAACAAGTACTTTTTTCCCCTGGAATCATGCTGACAAAGAACAAAGACAGATGTATTTACTCATAATATCTAATTTAAATGTGAACAATTCTAATGAAAAAGCTTCAGATCTTTTCAGAGCCCCATTAGTATGAAAGAGTATTGGTATAATCCTTGAGGGATGATATTTTAGTTTTAATTGAAACAGGAAATACGATGTAATGATGTCTGTAAGGACAGCACGATTTGGGCTCCAGGCAGAAATACAAATACAGAGAGTTTCAAATGCAAGGATTGCAGATGTGATATATTCTGTTCTTCTACCCCCAGGACTCATGTCTTTGATAAAAGTGTACGTATTACATAGATGCAGAAGGATAAACGCTACAGAGACCACCTGCTGTGTGGTCATGTATTTCTTTGTCTTCACAGAAATAATCAGCTTACCACATGGATGTCTGTTATTATTACTGAAATTTTACCTTTTAAGCATTTAAATGTTGTTATTTTTTAACCTACTATTTATTGTGACGTCTGAAATAATACTTTTTCTCTGATACAAATACACTGAAAGCACTTTCTTTTGCTGAAATCTTAAGTCTCAGGTACAAATAATTCTTGGAAGGGTTAATGTGAAAGGCCAGCTCTATAAACATAAATTGTCTAGTGTCTTTTCTTTGCTATTAATGACATTTCAGGTTTGGTGGTTTTTTTGTATTTACTCACTTTGAAGTTAATTTCCCTTCTTTGAACCAAAATAAACTTTATTTGTTCAAACATCTTGAATCATTTACTTCCCCATTAAGAGCTGGCCATGAAAATAGCATGATATCAGTTTTTGTTATACCAATATTTAACATTTTTATCTAATGTATATTTATAACAACATATTTTGTGCTGGAGTAGAAGCTGAACAAAAATGCAGTTCTAGTGTTTCAAGTCATTAGATAATATATTATTTAGAACTGCAAATGTTGCAGGCACAGAGCTTTACTGTTTAGGTAACTTGTTTTTAAGCTTCAGATGCAGTTTTGACATTAATCTTCATTGTCATGCTGCCAAAGATGATTCTTTTTTTTTAATATTGCTGAAGAATGGAATGACAACTACTATTGGAATCAAGTACTAGACATAATACACGCTGCAGCAAGGAGCATTCCTCGGGCCACATTAATGAATCGATAATGTTGTAAAGCATAAAATTTGGATTATTTTCCTTCAGCATAATAATTTATTTTTATTTGTCTATTTCCAATATCCAATCTATAAGTAATGCTAGAGGTGTTTATTCAGCCTTCATGAGACCGGAGTTCCAGAAATACTTCTCAAATTCTGCATGCATATGAATCATCATCATTTGAAGACAGAATACGCTCAATATCAGTTAGAACTGAGAGTCTCATTATAACTGTGAAACACTGAATCCCTGGACATCTATTCCTTGGACTCCATTAATGGTTATTTTGATAAGGATGCTTTTTGAAGCAATGTGGCTAGTGATGGATACAAAACCACTCAAAATTTTTAAGCACTGACAAAGCACAGCTAAAACTGTTGTAAGTGGTACATAAAATAAATATGAAGATTTATTTTTAGCACATGAAAAACATCTTACTTTCATTATGAATGTGACTGCCATAACATTCTGCAAAGGGAAACACAACTTCTTTGTTTGATTCACCTTAACACATGTTATTTCTTATCCTCCAGATCAGTGTTCTGCTCCATCAAAGTCTGTCATACACCACTGAATAACCACGGTATCAGGAATCTATTTTTTAGGATGTGACAGAAGGAATAATTCCTTCTGAATTGTACTATAGATCCTTAGAAAGACCTTTCCCCACAGACTCTAAAGCTCTGGTTTCTAGACCAAGTCCAAAGGTCTACCCTGAGACTTCAAAAAACCCAAGAAAATAATGGCATTTGAGTCTGAAAGTACCTTCACTGTTTCTTAAATGTGGATTAGATGATGTCTACAGTCCCTTCCAACCTAAATTCTGTTAAAAATACCATTTATTTGCATTTGTCTCAAAACAAAAGTTCCTTAACTGCAAAATATCTAGTCTAAATCCATTTTTAGTGCACAGTCTTCATAAGGAATGATCCTTTGGAGTAACTGCCTACAAGCACACCACTACTACTGATTTCATGTTCCACAGAGAAAATGTGGATGATTATGAACAGATAGTCACAGAATTTGCTGATGGTATTTAAAGTATAAAACAAAGAAACAGAAGACAGAAGAAAGATTTTTAAAAGACAAAAGTGGAGAATAGCAGAAAGCATCTATATGGACAAACATTTTGCCCTTAACAACTCATAATTCCTGCACCACCTGGATTAAAACTGAAGATTGAATATGTTTCTAAGCATCAGAATGTCATACACTTTCAAGATAAAAAATCAGTCCAGAAAGTGTAACGTTCTGATAGCTAGTAATTATGCATACAGAATGGACATGTCTTGAATACCTCTTTCAGTAACTTTCCAGAGGCTGATAGGCATTAAAATGCACAAATAGATCTCATATTCTCTATACGAAAGGTTTCTGCGCCTCTAAATCCACATCCAGATTGTCCAAAGCATGTTTTTCTGTGGCTAATGTGCTGGAATCCAGGAATCTTGGAGAAATCAATAAATCACTTAGGAGCAACCAAGCTCCAGGCAAAGGCAAATTATTTAACAGTATTTCAGAATGATAAATATAATAACAGTATTGAAAAATCTCGTATGTAATTACTAGAATGGACTAGTCATCTCTCAGGTTGAGTCAGAGAAATATTGTAAATCTTAATGAATGCATGCAGGATGTAGAGGTGCCTGTTTCATAATGAGACACCAGGAGCTAGAATAGACATTGATATGTGTATTGAGAAATGCCTCACACAGGACCATGTAGGCCAGACATGAACTCCATATGAAGTTTCGATTTTGCTCTTTTTACTCCAAGGTCCCCTACACTAAGTTATTCTTCATTCTCTTACACATTATCTTACAATAGAACACATCTTATGTATTCTCTCCCTTCAGGCTGATTCCTCCTGTTTGAGGTCTGCAATTACTGCGTACGGTTCAACTCAGTGGTTATTCTGCTATGTAACAGGTTCCGTTTTGTGTGTTTAATTCACATACATAGTTACTTTCACATTCTTCTCTTAGCCGATGATGTGGTGTTACCCAGACTACCCGCCAATGGTGGACCCTGCATGTAGCCGCTTCAGCCGCTTCAGCCGCCAGGGGGCAAAAAACCCCCCAAAACTGACGGTAGCAACACAACAGCAGAGGAAGACACGGCTTCGGTCACCACTGCACATGGATGTGGGAACCCAGACAGAGGTCCCCCAGCAAGATGAGGCTGTACAGGTGACAGTGTGCCAAGAGTGAAGCACCTTTTTGCGTTTTTCTGGCTGCATACGGTGCGAGCAGGTGGATTATCTGCTTGAATGGGCGGCACAGTCGCAAGATGAAGTTGAAAAGCTGCAAGCTGAACTAGAAAGGCTCGGAGAATTAGAGAGGCTGAAGTAGAGGTAGACTGGTGGAGCCAGGCTCTGCAGTCTGCGCAACAGCTAAATAAGAGCCAGATTCAGGGACGGGCTGTATCCTATAGTTCTCAGGTGGAGGATAGAAGCCCAAAGAGAAGGGGTGAGTGGAGCCAAGTGCAGGGTCACAGCAGAAGTCCAGTACCACCCTTGCCTGCCTCACTTCCCCAGTTGCCACCAAGTAATAGATATAAGCCCCTATTGGAAGACAGCCAGTCTAATAAGAATATAGAGGATAGACAACCCACACTGGAGGTCCTGGCAAGGTCACATAAATCCAGGATGTCCTCTAGTAATATGATGACCTCCTCCACAAAGAAGAGAATGGTCCTAGTTATTAGAGACTCGCTCCTGAAAGGGACTGAGGGCCCAGTATGCAGAGCTGACCCTCATTGCAGGGAAGTCTGCAGTCTACCTGGAGCTCGAATCAGGGACATCACTAGGTTGCTCCCTAACCTGGTGAGATCAGCTAACTATTACCTGTCTTCCAGACAGGTGGGGAGGAAGCTGTATTCCATAGGCTAAAGGGAATGTAGAAAGATCTTAAGGCATTAGGAGATTTGGTGAAAGACTCAGGGGTACAAATTGTATTCTTGTCATTTCTTCCATTTTGGGGTGAGGAGAAGGACTCAGTCCGTTAATGCCTGGCTACAAGACTGGTATTACAAGCAGGGCTTTGGATACTTTGATGTAACTGGTTTTATCAGACACCAGGCCTTGCAGATACAAATGGGAGGGGTTTATCTCGGAGGGGAAAAAGGGTTCTGGGGCAGGAGTTGTCAGGAATTCACAGGAATTTAAACTAGATTTGGGCAGGTGGAACAGTTGGTGGGCGAGCAGCTGTGGGACAGAGCTCTGGTCTTCATGAAAACCGGGTGGCCTAGGGTGAAATTGGAGCACTCAGCTTGCTCCCTGAAATGCCTGTACACCAATGCATGCAGCATGGGGAACAAACAGGATGAGTTAGAAATCTGTGTCCAGTCAGGTGATTATGATCTGGTGGCAATTACGGAGACATTGTGGGACAGCTCACATGACTGGAATGTGGTCATGGATGGCTATGTCCTTTTTAGGAGGCATAGTTCAGCAAGGCAGAGTGGAGGAGTTGCTCTCTATGTGAGAGAACAACTGGAATTCTGTCCAGGGGCAGATGAAGAGAGACTTGAGAGATTGTGGGTGCAGATTAAGGGGAAGGCTGGTATGGGTGGCACTGCTGTGGCTGTCTATTACAGACCACCAGATCAGAAGTTGATGAGGTCTTCCACAGGCAGCTAACAGCAGCCTCACAGCTGCAGGCCCTGGTTCTCATGGGGGATTTTAACTGCCCTGATATGTGCTGGATGTCATACTCAGCCAGCCACTCACAGTCCAGGAGGTTCCTTCAGTGCATTGGTGACAATTTCCTGATGCAAATGATGGAGGAGCCCACTAGGAGAGGAGCGCTGCTGGCTCTTGTGCTCACCAACAAGGAGGGTCTGGTTGAAGGAGTGAAGGTTGAGGGCAGCCTTGGTTACAAAGACCATGAGATGGTGGAGTTCAGGGTCTCGTGTGGTAGGAACAGAATACCTAGCAGAATCGCAACCCTAGAATTAAGGAGGGACAGCTTTGGCCTTTTCAACTAATTGCTAGAGGAAATCCCATGGGACAGGGTACTGTCAGGTAAAGGAGCTCAGGGTAGCTGGTTAACATTCAAACACTACTTTTTTGAAACACAAGAAAAGACAATTCCAACAGCAAAGAAATCAAGGAAGAGAGCCAGAAAATCTGTGAGGTTAAACAGGGAGCTGCTGGGCAAACTCAAGAGGAGGAAGAAGAAAGTTTATAGGTCATGGAAGGAATAATGGCCACTTGAGGTGATTATAAGGCTCTGGTGAGAGAATGTAGGGACTCAACTACAAAAGCCAAGGCCTCCTTGGAATTAAACCTTGCAAGACAGGTCAAGGGCAACAAAAAGACTTTCTTCAAATACGTTGCAAGTAAAACTAAAACTAGAGGCAATGTAGGCCCCCTGCTGAATCAGGTGGGTGCCCTGGAGACAGAGTATATAGAGAAAGAAGAGATACTCAACACCTTCTTTGCCTATACTTCTGTAGGCTGTCTTGATATCAAGCCCCAAGCTGAGGCTCCAAAGGAAGTCAAGGCAAGAGAGGAGCCTGCCTTGATGGATGAGGACTGAGTTAGGGATAAGCTGAGCAAACTGGATGTACATAAATCTATGGCCTTGAGGGGATGCACCCGCATGTACTAAGGGAGATGGCGGAAGTCATCACTAAGACGCTCTCCATCTTCTAAATCCTGGGGATCAGGAGAGGTGCCTGGGGACTGGAGAATAACAAATGTCACTCCAGTCTTCAAAATGAGTAAGAAGGAAGACCCAGGTAACTATAGACCGGTCAGCCTCACCTCCATCCCAGGAAAGGTCATGGGACAATTTGTTCTAGAGTCTGCCTCCAAGCACATCAAGGACAGGAGGAGCATTAGGGACAGTCAACATGGCTTCACCAAGGGGAAGTCGTGCTTGACCAACCTGATAGCCTTTGATGAGGGCATAACCAGGCGGATGGCAGAGCAGTGTATATGTTCTATCTTGACTTCAGCAAAGTATTTGACACAGTCTCACATAGCATCCTTGCAGCCAGACTGAGGCAGTGTGGTCTAGATGATTGGGTAGTGAGGTGGATGATGAGCTGCCTACAGGATAGAAGCTAGAGAGTAGTGATCAATGGGACAGAGCCTAGTTGGAGGCCTGTATCTAGTGAAGTCCCTCAAGGGTCAGTACTGGAACCAGTCCTATTCAATCTATTCATTAATGACTTAGATGAGGGATTAATGACTTGGATGTAGGATTAAAGTGCACTGTCAGCAAGTTTGCTGATGACACAAAGCTGGGTGCTGTTGCCGACACCCCAGCAGACTATGCTGCCATTCAGCAAGACCTGGACAGTCTGGAGAGCTGAGTAGGGAGAAATTCAATGCATGTGTTCTTGCATGTGGGCAAGAACAACCCCAGTTACCTGTATAGGTTGGGGACTGACCGTTGGAGAGCAGTGTAGGAGAAAGGGACCTGGGGGTGCTGGTGGACAGCAGGATGAACATGAGCCAGAAATGTGCTATTGTGGCCAAGAACACCAACTGCATTTTGGGGTGGATCAGAAGTGGAGTGGTTAGCAGATAAAGAGCGGTTCTTCTCACCCTCTACTCTGCCCTGGTGAGACTGCAGCTGGAATATTGTGTCCCGTTCTGGGCCCTTCAGTTCAAGAGGGATGTGGAGCTGCTGGAGGGAGTCCAGCATAGAGCAACGAGAATGTGAAGGAAGTGGAGCGCCTCCCTTATTTGGAAAGGCTGAGGGAGCTGTGTCTCTTTAGCTTAAAGAAGAGGAGACTGCGGTGTGACATCATCAATGTCTATAAATACGTGAGCAGTGGGTGTCAGGAGGATGGAGACAGGCTCTTCTCAATGTCATCTAGTGATAGGACAAGGGGCAATGGGTGTAAGGAACTTCTTCATGGTGAGGGTTACAGAGCCCTGAAACAAGCTGCCCAGGGAAGTTGTTGAGTCTCCTTCATTGGAGAAGTTTAAGACCCACCTGGACATGTTCCTGTACAACTTGGTCTATGTGATCCTGTGGGGATTGGTCTAGATGATCTTTCAAGGTCCCTTCCAATCCCTAATGATTCTATGATTCTATGATTTTTCCATAATTCCATTTCATTCTATCTAATCAGCTCCTTGTAAGCAAAAGCCTTTTATTTTTTCAGGTCCTATTGGGTAAAAATGTCTCTAATGTAATAAAATATGAGCCCATAGTTGTTGTTGAACAATATTGAATGAAAATGTTTTAATCATTTTGCTCAGCTTCATTAAGACAGCAGCTGCATACTAGTTCCAGAGTGACAGTATGCAGTATACCTACTCGACATTTGGGAGATGAGTCAGACAGGGAACTAATTTACAGCCCATGTAGAAATTATTTTGTCTGTTCACTTGAATGAGTGTTGTCTATCTTGTGACTCTGGTTTAGTCTCTGAAGACTTTCAAAGTCACACCCTGATATTGTTTATTTTAAGAGTAATGCCTCTTTGCCATAATGCACAACTAGCAAATCACGGAATAATAGAATTCCTTAGGATGAAGGAAACAGCAGAGATCATCTAGTTGCAAACCCCTGACATAAGTGACAATTCTCACTAGACCAGGTTGATCAGAGCTCCGTCCAATCTGAACTAAAACATTTCCAAGGATGGGGCAAATGGTGTTTACATTGAACATGAGAAAATAATCTTTGTTCTTTTTACTTAGTGACACTTCCATGGTCACCAGGAGGTTTGGAAGTGGGAGCTATTCCACTGAACCCCTAAATAATGCACCATCTTGATGGCTGAAAACCTGTGTATTCTGTTCTGCCAGTATATCACAAGTGCCTGTAAGAATTCCCCACGGCATATATCCCACATAAGTATTTTCTTCCTATCTACAGGAAGCAAGAAGACGGTAATCAAAATGGCCTAATTGACCTGCATGTCCGTGATATTATTATGACTGAATATCAAATCACCTTGCACCTATACTGAATAAAACAAGTGAAAAAATACTACTTCAGACAAGAATCCGCACTGCGTATCTGTAAGTCATAGGCAGCTATTAAAAAAGAACTCTAAAAGGCTCATACAACTTTTCTCTCAGTCAAATGCATGTCTTACCAATTGTTTAAAGGATGTTTTCCTTTGTTTTTCTCCTCCACCTAACCTTTTATTAACTGTTTTTATGCAGTGTTACAGTATCATTTATACTGAAATCATATCATGTGCAGTTCAGGTATTTTTCCACTCCACTCAGGACTTAGTAATTTTTCTATTAAAAAGTGTGTATTTCATGTAAGAAATCCATTACCTTCTTACACAAATCTTTTGGTGTAAAAACAATGGTCATCTTTCCTTTGGCTTTGAGCCCCTAATTACTGTAACAGATTATTAGTAAAACTACAAAATCATGTCCCTCTGCAGGGAAAAAAACTTGAAAGCACAATGTATTGGTGACTTTTCAATAAAAGTACAATGGAGCTATAATAAAATCTGTTGTCTCGGTCTGCAGCCAAGATGCTTTGTATTACTACTGCAGTAATAAAAGAGGTAGAGACAGTTTTTATAATGTAACAGCATGCAAATCAGCCTGTGTTTTCAGACAGTGAAGAGATTTTAAAATATCTCCTAAAGGGGTGATCCACAGCATGTATTCTGGCAGTTTGTGCAATGTTATCTCATTATAAGATGCTGGTATCCATCCTGGATCTTAGCAGCTGCTCTGCATTTTAAGATTGCTTCATGTGGTCACGGACAGCTATGTCCTTCTCAGGAGGGACAGGTCATCAAGGAAAGGTGGTGGAGTAGCTCTTTATGCAAAACAGCAACTGGAATGTATTGAGTTCTGTCCAGAGGCAGAGCTGAGAGTTTGTGGGTGCAGAATAAGGGACAGGCTTACATGGGTGACATTGTCATGAGTGTCTATCACAGGCCACCAGATCAGAATGAGGAGTTGATGAGGCCTTCTACAGGCAGCTAACAGCACCCTCATAGCTACATGCCCTGGTTCTCATGGTTTAACTACCCTGATATTTGCTGGAAAGGAGACCGAGGGGTAACCTCATTAATGTTTATAAATATGTGGGAGGATGGAGCCAGGCTCTTCTCAATGTCATCTAGCTATAAGACAAGGGCAATGGGTGTAAACTGGAACATAGAATGTTCCATATAAATATAAGAAGGAAATTCTTCACAGTGAGGGTGACAGAGCACTAGAATGTTGCCCAGGGGTTGTGGAGTCTCCTTCACTGGAGACGTTTAAAACCCACCTGGTCATGTTCTTGTGTGACTTGGTCTAGGTGATTCTGCTGTGGCAGGGGGATTGGACTAGATGAACTTTCGAGGTCCCTTCCAATCCCTAACGTTCTGTGAGTCTGTGATTCTGGAATAGAGAATACCTGCACAACCTTCTTTTGATGTTAAAAATTTCTCATTAATTTTGGAGACGCAGATAGGAAAAGAAGTGTCCATAAAGCAGTCTTCCTTTGGGTATTTGAACCTTTGAAAAGAGCCTTTACAATGCTCCACTACCACGTTTATAGTACATGAGCCTTTTATTTCTTATTTCAAAAAAGCATGCCCAGCACATCCATTTTGATGTGTTGTTTTATGAAGGGGTCTATTACTCCAACATGGAGGTGTTTAAAATTTATTTCAAATCAAGTACAGCAGCTTCAGAAGAGGTTATTGGAAAAACTATTAAAGAAATAATTCACATGGTTCACTACATAATAGCAATCAGACTGATTAAAAATAGGAATGATTCATCCCAACACACATAATTTATGTTGGTTTGCTTTGGAACAAGTTCTTACTGTTGCTGAAGGAACTGGCATTTTGGAAACAGAGGGCTGCTGTGGAAGCTCATGGAACAGAGAATAGGACTTTAAAATGCCTTACTGATGCTGACGGAAATGTGCATTGACTAGTTGGATAGCGTGTGTCCACAAGACGTAGGAATGGCTGGAAATCTCCTCCATTTGAGGTTTTGGACATTGAAGTTTATCTGAGTTATGTAAGAACATATGACTTCGTGTGCATGTCTTTTCATGTGCAGATTTTACGTGAGGTTAATTAAATGGTGTTCCCCAAATCAGTTAGTATTAGTTTTTGCCTGAAATCCATAAGTGGATTTTCAAGCTGTACTTTTTTGGTTTTTGATTTGGCACATTAGTACTAAATTAATTTGTGTCCTGGTTTAAATAATTTTGTGCTGATTTCGATTCCCAAGGTCCTTAAAACACAACAGAAAATGGAGGACAATATTTATTACAAAGGAAAATAACAAGTTTATTAACAGAGAGTAAAGAAAATATTTTTATAAAGTGAATTTTAAAAAAACTGGCAAATAAACCCATCAGTTAAACTGTAAACTGCTGATAAGGCTCAAGCCAAGTGGTTTCAGGCTTCTGCCCTCACTCCAAACCCCTCCACGTTTCCTCTCCCAACATGAAACAGCCGCAGCTGCTGCACTTCTAACTCAAGACTGAGAGAGAGAAAGAGAAAATAAAACAGAGACAGAGGGAAGATAGATTATTTCTCACTAGGTCATGTAGCAATCACAGAATCACAGAATATTAAGCATTGGAAGAGACCTTGAAAGATCATCTAGTCCAATCCCCCTGCCACAGCAGGATCACTTAGACCAAGTTTCACAGGAACATATTCAGGTGGGTTTTAAATTTCTCCAGAGAAGGAGACTCCATAAGCCCCCTAGGTAGTCTGTTCCACTGCTCCATCACCCTAACTATGAAGTTCCTTCTCACATTGATATTCTCCTATGTTCCAGCTCACACCCATTGCCCCTTGTCCTATCATTAGATGACACTCAGCAGAGCCTGGCTTCATCATCCTGACACCCACCCTTTGCGTATTTATAAACACTAATGAGGTCACCCCTCAGTCTCCTCCAAGCTGAAGAGACCCAGCTCCCCCAGCCTTTCCTCATAAGGGAGGTGATCTACTTCCTTCACCATCTTCATTGTTCAGTGTTCCCAAGTCCAGACTTCTTCGACATACTCATTTGGACAAGGGGACCAAGCAAGTTTGCTGATGATACAAAGCTAGGAGGAGCAGCTGACACACTAGAGAGCTGTGCTGCCATCCATCATGGCCTGGACAGGCTGGAGAGTTGGGCAAGGAGGAACCTAATGAGATTCAATAGGAACAAGTGTAGGGTCCTGAACCTGGTCAGAAACAACCCTATTCATGCATCAGTATAGGTTAGGGGTAGACCTGTTGGAGTGTAGCCTTGGAGAGAAAGATCTGGAATCTTGGTGGGCAGGATTACTGGGGAGACACTAAGTTCATCTTGTTGCCAAGAAAGCCAGTGTTACTCTGGGGTGCATTAAGTGTGTGGGCACTAACTCCAGACACAGTTCTTTCTCCCTGTCTACTCTGCCTGGGTGAGGCCACATCTGAAGTAGTGTGTACAGTTCTGGACTCTGCAGTTCAAGAGAGACAGGGTCTATGAATAGAGTCCAGCAGAGGACAGTGAAGATGATTTGGGGTCTGGAGCATCTCTTTTCTGAGGAAAGGTTGGGAGAGCTGGGACTGTTTAGCTTTGATAACAGAAGAATGAGAGGAGACCTGGTCCATGTCTATAAATATCTGGAGGTTAGCTTCAGAGATGATGGTGCCAGACTGTTTTCAGTTGTGCCCTATGAGAGGATAAGGAGCACTGCGCACAAGTAGGAACACAAGTAGTTTCATTTAGAAGTAAGGAAAAACTTCTTTGCAGTGTGAGTGTTAAAGCACAGAAACAAGCTGCCCAGGGACGTTATGGAGTCTCTTTCTCTGGAGATACTCAAATCATGCCTGGATGCAGTGTTTTGCAACGTACTTTAGGCAGTCCTGCTTTGGCAGCGGGTCAAGCCTGGTGTTTTCTTGAGGGCCCTTCCAACTCTGATAATTCGGTGATTCTGTGACTTCTGAATCTGTAGTTGTTAAACCAGAGGTTTTTCCAGATATATCATCAACCATTATTCTTGGGAGTAAGGAAATTCTGCAACCTACTTTTAGCTCTGCTAGTTGTTATGCTGTTTAATGTTAACATGTAGCTGACAATATATTATCAGTTTTTCACCCTTTTGGCTACTGAGCACTGATTACCATGGATGTACAGCCCAAAATCACAGAATGTTAACAGGACCTTGAAAGGACCTTGAAAGATCATCTAAGTTCATGGTGCACAAGGGGCAGTTTACATCAGACATTAGGAAAAACTTTCTCATTTAAAGAGTCATCATGCATTGGATCATTGTTCCTGGACATGTTTTAAGGTTGTGTACACTATGGAGCTTAAGAATATGGTTTAGTTTTGAGCTTGACAGAGTTAAGTTAATGGCTGGACTGGATGAACTCAGAGGTCCTTTCCAACCTAAGGGATTCAATGATCTGATTGCTTTAGGAACAAGCATATTGCCTGTAAATCAATGCAATGACATTGGTCATCCTACTGAGAGCCTTGAATAGCTCTTTTATTGTACTACATGGTATGCTATATGCCAGAAGGAGAAGGATGCAGCATAGGAGAGATCCTGATCTTGCAGGGGGATTACACTAGATGATCTTTCAAGGTCCCTTCCAATCCGTAATGTTCTGTGATTCTGTGATTCTGTGAAGGGGAAACTTGGCTTCCAGATGGTATTAGAATGAATCAAGTAGCTGGTCCTGACTATAATCAAAGGCCTTTCATTCCCATTATTTTATGCTTGTCAGCAAATCAAGCAGAAGAGGCATTAGTTCAGGTTATTTCACTTAATGTTTGATCTTTTTAATCCAGATGTGGGTTTTTTCAGTTTTTGAGTTACTTTCAATGTAGTAGCCAGTCATAGAATTATAGAGTCGTAGAATCATTAGGGATTGGAAGGGATCTCAAAAGATCAACTAGTCCAATCCCCCTGCCATGGGCAGGGACACCCCACCCTAGATCAGGCTGGCCACAGCCTCATCCAGCCTGGCCTTAAACACCTCCAGGGATGGGGCCTCAACCACCTCCCTGGGCAACCCATTCCAGGCTCTCACCACTCTCACGCTGAAGAACTTCCTCCTCACATCCACTCTAAATCTACCCAGCTCCAGCTTTGCTCCATTGCCCCTAGTCCTTTCACTACCCGCTATCCTAAATAGTCCCTCCCCAGCTTTTCTACAATCCCTCTTCAGATACTGGAAGGCCACAAGAAGGTCACCTGGGAGCCTCCTCTTCTCCTGACTCAACAGCCCCAACTCTCCCAGTCTGTCCTCACAGGAGAGATGCTCCAGCCCACTCATCATCCTTGTGGCCCTCCTCTGCACACGCTCCAGAATGTCCACATCCTTCTTGTAAGAAGGGCTCCAGAACTGGATAGAGTACTCCAGGTGGGGTCTCACCAGAGCCAAGTAGAGGGGGAGAATCACTTCCCTAGACCTGCAGGCCACACTTCTCCTGATGCAAACCAGGATCCGCTTTGCCTTCTGAGCCACAAGTGCACACTGCTGGCTTATGTTGAGCTTCTCGTCCACAAGCACTCCCAAGTCCCTCTCCTCAGGGCTACTCTCCAGCCAGTCCCTGCCCAGCCGGTAGTTGTGCTTAGGATTGCCTCGATGCAGATGCAGAACCTGACACTTGGTCTTGTTGAACCCCATGAGGTTGGCTTGTGCCCACCTCTCCAGTCTCTCCAGGTCCCTCTGGATGGCATCCCTGCCCTCCAGCGTGTTTGCTGCACCACACAGCTTGGTGTTGTCAGCAAACTTGCTGAGGGTGCACTCAATGCCTTTGTCCTTGTCACCTACAAAGATGTTGAACAAGACTGGTCCCAGGACAGATCCCTGAGGGACTGTGCTTGTCACTGGCCTCCACTTGGACATGGATCCATTGACAGCCACTCTTTGGGTGTGGCCATCATGCCAGTTCTTTACCCATCTAGTGGTCCACCCATCAAACCCATGTTCCACCAGCTTAGAGACCAAAATGTGTCGTGGAACACTATCAAAGACTTTGCTCAGGTCCAGGTAAATGGCATCAGCTGCTCACCCCTCATCCATTAATGCTATGACCTGTTCATAGAAGGTCACCAGGTTGGTCAGGCAGGATTTGCCCTTGGTGAAGCCATGCTGATTGTACCCGATCACCTCTTCACTAGTCTCCTGTCTCACTAGTGCCTCCAGGAGGATCTGCTCCATGATCTTACCAGGCACAGAGGTGGGACTGACTGGTCTGTAGTTCCCTGGCTCCTCCTTCCTACCCTGATGTCCAGAGAGTGAGATGATTAAGAAAATCCTTAGAACTCTTTTTCTCAAGTAGTTTTGGAAAGTATGTGAAGCCTATAAACAGACCACCAGACACTGATCACAGATCTGGGCAATCTTCCAGCAGAGTAAGCTAGTCTTGCTATTGGTGCTATTTACAGAATCACAGAATGTTGCAGGTTGGAGGGACCTTGAAAGATCATCTAAGTCCAACCCCACCCCTGCTGGAGCAGGTTAAGCCTACGGTACCTGGTGTACCCAGACTCTTTCCCATCCAAGTACAAACCAGACCCAACCCTGCTTAGCTAATCCAACATTCCATCTCTGTGTCTCTTCCCTGACTCCTTTGGGCTTTATTACTTTCACACAGAGTACATAGTGTTAAAATGCAGAGACATAGCTAGAAATTCTTCCATCATTTTAAATTTCATTGCTTTTATTCACTTGATAAAAGCCACTTCATGTCCTTGTCAGCTAGCACCTTTGGGTAGGGCCTATTGATCTCATGCAGGACACCATGAAGATTTTTTTAAAAATGTTCCATGTTTTCTCCACACTCAGACTCCCTTTGCTAGATATTAAGCTGCTGTCCCCTGAATAAGGAGGAAAATTTCATATCTTTTCATGGTGTTGCTCCTATCAAATGTAGCTAATTACTAACCATAGGATGTAGCAATCCCTGAAATGAGATTTATCAGTGTAATTTTGCTCTTCATTACTTTGTGAGAACATGCAAGCTCAACATTCAGTCCCCTGCTGGTGTAAATAAGTACAGCTCCTCTGAAACCAGACCCCACAGTGACAATCAAACTCAAAACCTGGACCTGTTTAGATATAAAACATTAAGGGTTGGGAACAAAGGAATGAACTGATTCCATATTAAAGGTATAAGACAGAACGCACTGAACTTCTTTCACGTCACAATTTGGTCCTACAGTGGCATTTTTACACATCTGCATCATTTTATAATCTTACCGATAAAGTAGCACAAACATCCCACTTCAAATAAAACTCTGTTGGTTTTCTACTTTGAAATTGCATTTGCAATGCTAAATTTTATCGTTGTAGTCATAGACTGACAGTTCTTTTAAACAGCATACAGTGTTAAACTGCTTCACAGGACCTTGGAAGTAAGTTTAAAAGATACGAAGATTTGAATTATTTTACCAGCAACATATTAAAATGTAGGTGACGATTCTGCCCCACAAGGGCATATGAGTATGTGCTTGACACAAAGTAATAGAGTGCATATGTGGTGCAGTTAACTTGCTTTATTAATGGATTGCTCATTCACTTATCTAAATACTTCTCTGGTCTGAAGTGTAAAAGGTAAATGGATGGTGTACACATGCTTGTTTGCTGCACTGAACTCTCTGAATCTGAAGAAGATAAAGTCAGAACACATTCTAACAAGTTTATTGTACAACATATGCATGCTTGAACTAATTGCCTTTCTTTGTTCTAACCAGTTATGTTGCAAAATACCTGTGAAAATATTTGTGAAGCTGCTCAGGCAGCTTGCCAGAACGCACTAAGTGGCAAATCCACAGTTTTGGAAAAAGGCTTACTACAGTAGAGTAGACAAACTATTCAAACTACCTTGGATTTAGTCAATACTATCCTAATTCTGAAGTTGTTGTGAAAGAAAATAAATACGAGCTTGTAATCCTATCAGCTTAAAATTTACTATGCCTTAAATCTCTGGCATAACATCCTATACAATTTGCAGGCTTAACTTTAAATGTTTTCACACTATATTTAAAATGTGCTTTCAAAACAACTAAACTTTTCAAAATACTGATAATGTTCCTCTCTTTTACTTGATTAGTTATTTAAAAATCAGGATACCTTGTATTTTTGTAAAATGAAGTAAAATGATCTTGCAAATGCAGTCTGTGGAGCACTTACTAACAGATTATGAATGAACAAGCAAGCAGTGAGTAGTCTTACAAACATCTTTATGCTGTATATCAATTCTTGATGCAGGCAAAACACACTGTAAAAAAGTGCAACAATGGTGCACAAAATATTTGAGGTTCTTTTAAGGAAACTGAGAAAGTGTATCCACTAAGCAACTGTGGATTTGTGTTCAATTTACAAATTGGCAAACTTATCTTGACATGTTTTCACATTCCCATTGCAGCTACATTTAAATAGCTGACCATTAAAGTTAAAACATGCAGCAGCACTTACCTTACTGCCTTGAAGCTGCTTTTCTTAATTCCCAGAGCAGATGCAATAAGAGACTCTATCGACCAATATATGCCGTAAACAGTGTCAGGAGGTAAAAGTGCCAGATACGCTCTGTTACAAGAGGGGAAAAAAAAAAAGGAAAAAAAAAAGCCCTAGTCACGCTGTTCTCTGAAGCTGCTCTGTCATCATGGTGATCTTGTGGTGTGGCATGTACAAAAATGCAGCTCCCTAATGAGGTGCAGGTGGATACCATTCTTTGTGCAAGGACAACCCATCTGTTATTCCTCTGGGATGAGAGAATTATCAGTGGTTCACAGATCTGAGAAAGTTTAGACCACCGGGCATTGCCTTATACCAGGAATTTTTGTATTTTAGAGGCAAAACATACTAGATTGTAAATCAAATTGCAAACAGACTTTTGTTTTCCAGCTTACTTTATACTGCTAGGCATGAGCTAACAAATAACAGTGAGACCTCAATGCTGCTGCATTTCTTCAGCCAAATGACTCATGCATTTTTCTGCCTTTTTCTTTAACTGTCTTAAGACCACAGTAAAATAGCCTTAATAAAATTTTAGCTTAAGGATCAGATCCAAAGATGCAGGATTATCTTTGAACTATTACCTTTTCCATGGCATTAAATACTGACTTCAAAGTTTCTTCTCCAAAGCCCTGGAAAGTATTTGGTCTGGATATTTTCTTTGCTGGTTGAATGTATGTTTGTTTAACAAAAACATATCCCAGGAATGGTTTTCAGCAGTTACTGTAAACACACTTCATGCTCACTTCATATTAAACTCAATTCGTTTTTGCACTTACAGCTTTCTCCTGCTTTTCAGAGTCTGGAACTACTCAGATTTACATTGTTTGTTTCTTATTCCATGGATGTAGTTCAAGAATGCATCTTAAGGCTTGGAAGAGATGTTATTTTCAGCATGCAACACCAAAAATTAATGCACTGAGACTGTAAAGTGTGTCTTAATGTTTCCATTTGAACCTTGGTTTATCTCAAAATGGTGGATGTTTTCCTTTTTCATCGTGCACAAGCTTTTCCTTACAAATGTGAATGGGAACAAATGTGAAACATTCATATGGAAAACATGAACAAGCCATTTTGAAGTGTATCATGTGTTTATTTATCATTGACTGCAATTGTAAGTATAGATCGAGGTATTTTGTCTCTTATCAACTAGCTGTCTTTATAAAAAGTCATAATATGAACTGTGGCTTGGCTGAACAACCCTAGCAGCTTCCTAAGAAGAGGAACCTGGATGTGGGCTTCCCCCAAAATCTTCTTCTAATCATCTGGACATTCATACCTAGTTCAGGTTACTGGGAGCAAGGAAAGGCCTGGCATGATTTATGGAGAACAAGAAAGATGCCAAGTGTTTTCAGACCTCTGTACTTCTGCGATAGCAGAAATTTTTGCAAGGAATTGCCCAAGGCATGTTACTCTTTAATGTTGTGATGTCAACATCTGTCTCCTTGGCGTCAGAGAACCATTTGCACATTAGGAAACATGCTGATGACAGACCATAACTACATTGCTATTTTCAATGATGCAAATAAGCTACTATGAAGCAGTGGGATTATGCCAGTATTTACACTGAGTGGATGAAGAACATTGCATAGTACCAGAATAAGAAATGTAGAAATGGACAAAGCTGCTGTTCTGCATGTGGACCAGATGGAATTTATCATGTATAGGATACTTTTCTCACTTCATTAGTCTCAGCTGGACAAGGAGAACCTAAACTGTAGCCTTGACTGCAAATGAGGAAACAAACATTGTAAAAAAATTTATCAATATGGAAAGATACACCCTTTGAGATGTGCTGGCATTTGCCCTGTGGAAGAGAGTACATACAGCAAGCTGAGCAATGGAGCAACTGTGAAGAAAGTTTTAAAATCCATGAGAAAGCCACTTGTGTTTTCACTGATTAGTTATTTTTTTCAAGAGCAAGCTGAATATTATAGTGAATTAGTGCATTTTTTTGTCTTTCAGAAATAGATCTAGTTTTGCATACACAATACAAAGGTAATTGCACACTGGCTACAAGATACACCAGCAGCATGGGCTTAATATATTTTGACCATAGATATAACCATGCACCAGTTGTTTGTTACATAGATTTCTGAAGATCCAGTATACATCCTTTTTCTTGTTTATTAACAGGAATACAAGCCATGCATATCTGGCCAAACAAGCATGATCCTGCTGTGGCAGGGGGATTGGACTAGATAATCTTTCAAGGTCCCTTCTGATCCCTAATGATTCGTTGATTGTACGGTATTTTGCAAGTAACACATGGTAAAAGCCTGGGTCACATAAAGTTTAGCTGAGGTTTTAGCCATTCATAAATGAAAATGTCTTCCTGTTTGTTTTAAATTTGCAATATAACTTGCACAGCCAAAACGGAGATTCAGATGCCTACAAAGAATGAGATATAAACAAAGAGATTTTCCCTTTTCTTTCATACGATTTTTGCAGCTCTTCAATAATGTACCTTCAGCATCATTTCACATGCTTTCCCCATCTTGGTGTACTGACTCATGAAGCAATTGCCTCAGAAACCTTTGTTTGGGACTAAAGCCCAGTAAATGGAGGTATGTCTTCATCTGCAGTGAATGGTGGGAAAGGAAGTGCATGACCAGTCCTGTTCAACCTATTCATCAGGGACTTGGATGAGGGATTAGGGTGCACTGTCAGCAAGTTTGCTGATGACACAAAGCTGGCTGTTGTCGCCGAAACCCCAGCAGACTGTGCTGCCATTCAGTGGGACCTGGACAGGCTGGAGAGCTGGGCAGGGAGAAATTTAATGAAGTATAACCAGGGTAAGTGTAGACTCTTGCATCTGAGCAAGAACAACCCCAGGTACACAGTATAGTTTGGGGACTGACCTGTTGGAGAGCAGTGTAGGAGAAAGGGACCTGGGGGTCCTGGTGGACAACAGGACCAGTTCCTGGCCCCTCAGTTCAAGAGGGATGTGGAGCTGCGGGAGGGAGTCCAGCATAGAGCAACGAGGATGATGAAGGAAGTGGAGCACCTCCGTTTTGAGGAGACGCTGAGGTGAGATGAGTCTCTTTACCTTGTAGAAGAGGACACTGAGGGGTGACCTCATTAATGTCTATAAATATGTGAAGGGTGGTTGTCAGGAGGATGGAGCCAGGCTCTTCTCAAAGTCATCTAGTGATAGGACAGGGGGCAATGGGTGTAAGCTGGAACATAGGAGGTTCCATATAAATATGAGACAGAACTTCTTCACAGTGAGGGTGGAGGAACAGGCTGCCCGGGGGAGTTGTGGAGTCTCCTTCACTGGAGATGTTTAAGACCCTCCTGCATGTGCTATTGTGTGACTTGGTCTAGGTGATCCTGCTGTGTCAGGGGGGTTGGACTGGATGATATTTCAAGGTCCTTTCCAATCCCTAGTGAGTCTATGATTCTATGATTTCTTCTTTCTGTTTTTTGTGGGCATTATTTTGGTAGCTCTTAGAAGTCATTAAGTGGTATGCAAACATAGGGTAGGGAATTTTTAAGGAAGACACAAAATGTGAAAACTGGTTATGAATATGCTTAATACCTGGCAATGTTAGGATACACTGACATTTCACCTCCACAGAAACAGTGCTCCTAATTAAGCCATTTCAGTCTGCTTTCTCCAAAATGTCTTCTTATTCCTTATTAATTGTTCTTTGATGGGAAATATGATCAACAGCTGTTCTCACGTAATTCTCTTCAGCCTGTGGTGCATGAACAGGAATACTTTGAATTTTAAACTCTTTTATTGTTAGTTCATATTTTTTGTGGCTGGAGGTGACCAAGGACTCTAGTAGCTTGTACTGAAAGAATCTGAAGGAATTGCTCATTGCAAGTATGTCACTGCAGTGGGTGAGAACTAGCCTTCAAATGTCATTGAGTTACACTGTCTTTATTGTCTCACTTCTCTCATCAGGGATATTCTTTTAGCTTTTTCAGTCCTGCAAAACTATCTTCTTTTTAACTTCTACTGCATACATGGAAACCCCACCCAATCTGGTTTTAATTCCCTTTTTTTCCCAAAAACATTCAAGTTATTAAAAAATAATGGATAATATCCAAAGCAACTGCTTCCTTTTAGTCTTAAGCTTGTGCACACACTCGGTACACAAGTGTCTATCCTAAGAACCAAGATATTTAATTGCCCAAAATTAAGAGTAGGATATCTAGGTCATAGAAGAATGTGGTCCCAGAAAAAAAATGTTTGTAGAACTTTTCAAATTATCACGTAAAATGACTGGTGATCTTTTGCACTAACCACTCATAGCTTAAATTAAATTAAACTAATGCTACTAGCAAGATGAATTGATGGCTATTTCATTTTAATTGGCTACTTGCAGCAGACAGCAACAAAATCTCCATTAAGGAAAAGGACCGTTCCATGGATACCATACAACAAGCTTCGTCTTTATAAAGTCTTTATACATTATGTTCTTCCTATGTCTAAATAGTTAATACATATATAGCCTGTTAGCACATATATAGTGGATAAACCAACGTGTGATATTGACTTAAATCTCCAGTAATAATTAGCTAAATGTTTTTGTGAAGTCCTGCAGTATTTTGAAAATGTTACTTAAGGCTGACTCATACCAAATGACTTCCATCAAAAACAATCCAGTTCCAGATTTTGAAGGTTGTAGGTGCTTATTATGTTTTCATCTGAAAACTTCCATTCCTCTCAACTGAAATTGTATTTGTTCAGCCTCTACACTGCACTTAGATGTTAAATGGAAAGTGTTAGAGCACATACTGTAAGCATTACAAAATTTGTGGTGATTCAAATCTTTTTTTCCTTTTGTCCTAAAAAGGAAATAACAGCTTTGGAAATTTACAAAAATGGTAATAGTGGTACAACCTATTAGCAGACCGCAACGGATATTTTAGTTGAGTATGAATCCTTGTTTTTGTCATTCTGAAAAATCACTCACTGTTTTGTTTCTAACTTGACAGTGTCCTTATTCTAGTACTATTAGCCTTTTCTCCATTGCTTTTCGGACAACTCTCATAGCAGACTACATTTCTATTTGATTCAAATTGTCAATGGCAAAATTCATCTGAGGTGATTCAAAGCTTCTTTTATTATAAGAACCTCACAGATGAAGTCACAATACTGTTTTTAAAAGAGATTCATACATGTATACACATGTACACACTCTCACAACACTCTGTCATATAATATTAAAAAAAAGGCAAGGAACATGAACCAATTCAAACAATTCCTAAAAGGAGAGGATCTCAAGTACTTGTTGAATTTGTGGGAAAGTTGTGGTTACAGGTAAAAAATATAGCAGCAGCTCTATTTTAAACAGAATGGAAAATTTGCAGGAAAAGAAAGGCAGACTTGGCAAACTTGGATAGCTCATTGCCTATTGCTTGTGTATATTTATCTTATATCAGTGTAGACCTCTGTGTTACTAAACGTCTTCTCCTAATCTAAGCTTTTGCAACATCTTTTTGTTTTCAGATCACTACTGTTAAAGATCAGAATGGATGTTATACCGTCTAACCAGATCTCCTGTATAACACAAACCATTAAATTCACGCTTGCTGCTCTACTGTGTTCAGCAAAACACCTTTGGGCGCAAACAACATATAAGTTTGATGCAGGATATGAAAACTTTTGGAATGCTCAAAAAAATTACTGTTTTTGCTCAAGGCTGGTTTCAGGACCTAGCAGACTGCGATGAGAATTCGGCACTTTTGATCTGTGCGCAGAATTGTGAATCTTGGAGCAGTAGCGAGCGTAATTTAGAATGCCAGTTGAGTTCTACATAAAGATTTATTTAGTACTGTTTACATCTTTGTGTCTGCTAATGTGTACATTAGGATTACCTGGATGCAATTAGGTAACTAGCACTACACAGGATGCCAGCATCTAGAAGTAGAGGGCTGGTTCGCAGGCTGGTGGGAAGGAGTGTCTCAACAGTTAGGACATTCCCAGAGAATTCCCCACCCAGTAAATTAATTTTCTGGGTTTTTTTTGAAGCACAAACACCAGAACAATTTAGGTTTCCAAGTTCAACAGAGCTTCTAGGGTTAAAGGAACATTAGATTCCAAATCACAGGGTGTATTGGTGAGGTCATAGGTGAGGTCCTAGGAAGCTGGCTACATAGTATCTATTATACTATTAGCTAGTTATAAGTATCTATTATGACATCAGCCATGACTTAATTAGTCATGAGCTGAATGCTGTAACAGGTTTTAACATTCTTTTTCCGGGGACTGAGGTGTAGTATCTTCTTATTTGCAGTAACAATTCACTGTATTCCCAGGGCCATGAAAATGGACTGTAAATGAACCAAAGATCTGTAACATGATTTAAGACATGATTTAAGTACAAATATAACAATAACTGAATTTAGGAGTATTTATCACTAACAAATACTCTTTTTGCCTTTAGAAAGACCATTATACTCTCATATAATAAAAGTACTTAAGTCTGAAGAAAGCAATCAGTGTATCGGTTTATTTTATTTTAGTAAGGCCTTTGACACAGTTCCCCATAACATCCACATGGGTAAGTTTAGGAAGTGTGGGATTGAAGATCAGATCGTAACTTGGATTAAAAACTGGCTGTGTAAAAGACCCCAAAGAGTGGTGATTAATGGCACAGAATCTAGCTGTTACCAGCGGTGTCCCCCGGGGATCCAGTCTTGTTTAATATCTTTATTAATGACCTTGATGATGGAACAGAGTATCTCCTCAGGAAGTTTGCTGATGATGCTAAGCTGGATGGTCTGGCTGATTCATCTGATGGCTGTGCAGCCATTCAGGAAGACTCGGATAGACTGGAGAATTGGGCAAAGAGGAATTTAATGAGATTTAATGAGAATAAGTGCAGAGTCCTTCACCTAGGAAAGAGTAATGAAATGCATCGATACAGGTTGAGGGATGATCTGCTGGGGAGCACTTCCATAGAGAGGGACATTGGAGTTCTTGTGGACAATAAGTTATCCATGGAACAGCAATGTGCTCTTGTGGCCAAGAAGACCAGTGGAACCCTGGCATGCATCAAGAAGTGTGTGTCTAGCAGATAAAGGGAAGTTCTCCTCCCCCTCTACTCTGCCCTAGTGAGGCTACATCTGGAATATTCTGTCCAGTTCTGGGCTCCTTGGTTCAGGACAGATAGTGACTTGATTGAGAGAGTTCAATGGAGGGCCACAAGAATGATTAGGGGACTAGACACCTTGCCTTATAAGGAGAGATTGAGAGATCTGTGACTTTTCAGCTTGGAGAGGAGAAGGTTATGAAGGGATTTATTCATTGTATATAAATACCTGAAGACTGGGTGACAAGAAGAAAGAGAGAATGTTTTTTCACTTGTTGCCTTATGGTAGGACAAGGGGTAATGGATGTAAGTGGGAGCACAAGAAGTTCCATCTCAATATGAGGAAAAACTTCTTTACTCTGTGGGTTACAGAGCATTGGAACAGGCTGCCCAGTGAGGTCATGAAGTCTATGTCTCTGGAGACTTTCAAGACCCATTTTGATGCATTTCTATGTAACCCATCTTAGCTTCTATCATCCTGCTCAAGCAGGGGGGTTTGACTGGATGATATCTAGAGGTCCCTTCCAACCCCTACTGATCTGTGTATCTGTGTGTATCTGTGTATTTCTCCCCAAATGCAGAGAAACAGTGTTTTCTTTTGCTTTTTTCTACATATTTAATTTCTAACCATTTTATTGTGCCTGTTTCGGTTCATGTTCTCTAGTTGTGTATTCTACAGCATGACTACAGTTTACTTCATCATAGCCTACAGCTTCTTCCAGCTCTCTCTTAAGCCATGCTATCCATGGATCTGTCAATGATATCGTCAGTGCAACTTGGTATTTTTGCCTTATTATTAAAACATGCAGAAACACTGTCATATGTACTTTGCATTTCCTCATTCTTCCTGTCTCCTTTTTTTCATTTCTAACTGAAACAAGGAAGCTTATGGCTAAAATTGGCCATTTTGGGTTGTAAAATCAAGGGGAGAAATGTATTTGAAGATAAGCCCTTAAATTATTTTAAAGTATAGGTATTCCTATTTTTCTTCTAATTTTTTCGTCCCAGACAAATTTGTTCATCTTTTTCCTGTCTGAGAACAATTAGTTCCTCTGAAAAAATAACTGGAAATATGCTCTTGACCATATTAAATGGTCAGCTTTGGCAAAAACTAGATTCCAATCCAGTGATTAATTTGTCTTTATTCTTCACAAGGAGGTCCAGAGCAGCTTTATCTCATGTTACATGCAATACTTTTTGACTTAGGAAACATGCACTGTTGAGAAACTATACTAAAGCTTTTTTATGGTCTCCACAACACTGCTAGCAACTTCTACCAAAATAAAATTTCCCATTAGAGATCTATTTGTTTCAGAAGTTACTCCATCTTATATCTCATTAAGATTACCTTCACTTGTCTGTGAGATGCAGAGACCAACTTTTTAATAAATGGTGTCAGAGGCTATATCTCACACTTTGGTCCTGCAAGACAGTAAAGGTGGATAACTACACGTGTGCTAGAGGTCTGAGCATTCATCATGGTTAACAGGGATCTAGTAAATAGAATTATGGTGCCTGAGAGATTCAACTCTAACACAAACACAAATAACAATATTCAGTTGTGCAAATGTAGACTTCTAGTATGAATTGAGATGCTCCAAGGTATCCAGTTCATTTGTACAGTTTATCAGAAAGTACTTAAAGACCTTTCTTCTTTTCAATTAGTAGCTAATGACAGCACAGTGGCTAATAACAGATCATCCGCATTTAGTCACTTGCGTGTTGTCAAGGGGCATCTGTCTGTCATGCCCTGGATTGCACAGCACGTCTAAGCGGGGCTTGGCTACTTTGACTCAGGATCTTGAGTAAACCTGTCCTGCCATGAAACAGTGACGGGAAGCCAGGCACATCTAAGGAATCTAGAATCATTTGCTGCTCATGTTTTTGTACCTGACTTGTGCCCTTGGAGCTCCCGTCCAAGGGGCTAGCCAGTCTCATAAGTGAGCTAATATCCCCAAGTTGTGTAAACCATCTGGACAGTATGTTCTACAACAATTTTCACTGCAGGCTTCTCTTAGCTTCCATTGGATCATCACCTAGTTCCTCACTGGGAAGCTTTATTTTAGTTTACACAAGTAGAGCTTTTCAATAGATGCCTAATATAATTGTATATGCTATAAACATATAAGAAAGGAAATATAGAAGCAATTGAAGATGCTTTGATTTATAGGCTTTCACCTGTGTAATAGTGAAAACGTTTATTATTTATGCTTTAGTAGCATAGTGCAACTAAGCTAGAAGGACTTTTTTTCTTTCCCCTTCAAATGATGGGCTGTATCTTTTTTTTATTGTAGGTATGGAAAATAAAATATTACAGTCAAACTTCATAACTCCTCCAAACTCTAAGTCAGATCAGAACTCCATGTTAACAGCAGTTGAACTATAGAAGAAGACAGAGGTAAATTTTGCCACATAAGGCTGAAGGAAGAAGCCTTTAACTGACTGAGATTTAAAAATAGGAGGGCATCCACATAGCAAGCAGGTGAAAGCATTGTGGATATGTGGGTAGATCACTGCAAAATACTCATATCACTACACTTAATACAAGCAAAATGGATGACTTGCCTTCCTTTTTGTTGCTATTTATACCACTAAATCACATAGTGACCCTGACAAGCCATTTTTTATAGTATTAATTTATTAGAATGAACTTTTCCATGATTCTGAACTGAACAATTCCTAGCCATGGGTTTGGACTTACCACTCCCAACAGAGTATATAATGAAGCCACCCTGTTTCTTGGGATGACAGTCTTATTAGTAGCGAAGGGGCTTAAGTTATACTAGTTGGTCCAGAGCTGTAAAATGGTTTCACTTAGTAATACAGATGAAGTGTTAGACTCTGAAATATGACTTGGATTATCAGAAAGAAAATAGATACTCAGGCTCTGAGGACATCTGTTGATCCTTGTTATAATTTCCTTGTTTTACCATGTTTCTGTGTTTGTTTCTGTGCCTTGCTTTACTCTGAAGTTTTGAAGAACATACATGGGTGATTTTTAATTCTCAATATATAAATAAATTTGCTCCCGAAATAAGGTCTGATTCCGAGCTTTAACAGAGTAATAATTTTTAAGTGGAAAAGCTGGTTTTGCATAGAACTGCTGACACAAACTTAGCAACGCTATAATTTTGGTCGTGTTCCTATCCTATAGATAACTTTGATACTATGGTTCACCAGTTGTGGTGTAACAAAATCCATTGCTCCTATTCCAATCTCATGAGAGCAGAATGAGACCTTCTTGTATCTGGAGCTGAGCATCAGACATTTGTAATAATGTGTCTCATGAACAGAATAGCTTTACTTGGTGTTTAACAGTGTAAACCTTTAACAACATTGTGCTTGTGTTGTAAGAACATAGTCTTTAACAATCTTTACGTTGTGTTTTGACAGCTAAATCTTCAACAATAGACCACTGAATCACCTTGAGAGTACCCAGGGCTAGGAAAATATAGAAACAGACCAATCAGATTAGAAAAACCCACACATTCTGTGAACAAGTTTTGGTGATGCTTTCCTGCTTTTCCCCTAGCCCACTCTTTCCCTTTTCTCACACTTAGTAAAAGGGTCTTAGAATCATCGGATCATAGAATCATTAGGGATTGGAAGGGACCTCGAAAGATCATCTAGTCCAATCCCTCTGCCATGGGCAGGGACACCCCACCCTCGATCAGGCTGGCCAGAGCCTCATCCAGCCTGGCCTTAAACACCTATTTTCCTATTGATCTGTTTGGTGAAGCTTTGTTAAAGGATACTTTTGTTCACATTTCTATTCAGAAACAGTAATATAAACACAAATATAATTATTCTGAAAAAATCTCCCGGACAGCTTCCACACACAACAGCATTTCAAACAGTTGCCTTCTGCCTCATAATGTGCCATGAATTAATGGTACAATAGCTGACCCCCATGCAAAGGTGCAAGAAGCGTTGTTCAACCCTTTGAACACCCCTGACACTAAGCATCAGGTGGGAACTAATGCCCTGATTCTGGTATTTAACAAATTTGAGGACAAAGCAGTAATGTAGTTTATGTGGAGAAACATTATCTTAGGAACTTGTATTGAAGTTTATCATTAGGACAATGGTTTCTTGCACTTACATGAAGGTCTGATTTGCTTCAAACAGTTGGGTTTCAAACAGTTGTACAGGCATAGCTAAACTGTTTGGTATTTGTTGCCATTGCTTACTGGCTATATATGGTCAGAAACACAACAGTTGTTGACTGCATGGTTTCTGTCCGTTGCAGTGTCAATGTTTCGTGCGTTGGGCTGGTATCACGCTCAAGTATGTTCCTAGATAAGCCTTTCATCACACATAACAGTGAATGGAAAGCAAGACAGTTGTTGGAGTTAGTTTGAGCCTTCAGTTACTCTTCAAAAGGAAATCAGGTTTTGATACTTTTGAATGTCCATATTTAGTGTCTTTACATGTTAAACAGAAAAAGCAGGACAGTGGAATGGAAGAAACTACCATTCATTGGTAAGAAATGGGGAGTGTACTGTAAGGATATTTGCAAAAGGAAGGGGATAATGATCTATGAGTCTTATGTGTGCCTCCAAAAGTCTTAAAAATAGAATTTGCTTTCTCATCCCACGTTAAGTGTATGCTCTGCATCTAGGAGACTTTTAGTCCTTTTAGAATTTTAGAGACACAATTTAGGTATTCAAGTAGCTTAAAATAATCTATGCTCTACACTCTGTTCTTAAAACCAAGCTCAGATCCCTTGAAGAAAAGCTGTCACTGGATTGGGTATCCGTGAGTGGGAAGAGGGGGGAAAGAAGAGATGGTTTTAAGGCATGGAAGGGGGTGTGTAGGGGCTCCAATTACACATTAGGAAGAACAGTATGAGATGTGGCAGTAGGACTTCCTGGTACACAGTGGTGAAAAAATTGCAATGTAACAGTATACAGAGGTATCTGAGTGGGGTAAGAGGCCATATGGCAGGAGAAAAATGTCCTGTAATATCTACAGAAACCTATTGTGAGAATCTGAGTTATCATGGTGTTGAGTATTACGAACATGCAGGAGGTATCAGCCTGCTTTGCTCTGACACTGATAATGTCACTTCCAGCTGGTTGGCTGAATGACAATCGTTTGTTTGTTGCACCAGATTGAGACGGTATTTGTGAGAGCAGAACAGGAGATTCTACTAGTGTTTCAGTTTGAAAATTACCAGAATTCTCAGATGTACAGATTTGTGCTCTCACAAAGAAAAAGTCGTGTTGCTTTAAGAGGATCGCTCCCTCCAGTGACCTCTCTGGGGGCAGGTGACACTGTCCCAAGTACTTGCCCATAAAGGGTGTTGCTAGGTGAGAATATAAAAGGGGCCAGGGATCTTAGCCCTGCCTCTTTTTGCTGAGGGCTTCTAGCCCAGCATGGGGCTGTTGCCCGGTGCTAACCACCCCCCAACTTCAAGCTTTGCCGCTGGGAGGGCTGTGGCGGCTCTGTGCGGACCCGGGCACAGGAGGTGGTTTTGTGCTCTGATGTGACGTTGACAGCCTTCTCCACGTTAGTTCATGCCTGCAGACCTTGGGGCTGAAAATCTAGAGTAAATAAAAGTTTCTAAATTTTCTATTATTGGTAATAAACCACTGATCTATTTTCCCTCAAGTTTGAAACAAGGATGATTGTAATTCTCTTCAGGACTGACTGTGGTACATCCCTCTCGCCCTTTGTCATTAGGGTCCTTCTGATGGCTCTGATTCTCTGGAGCTGTAAATTCACCAGCCTCCAAGGAGTTCATAGGAAAGGGTGAGAGGGCTTTCTTGGCAACAACGTCGTGTTTGTGGGATGTCACAAGATGGCATGAAGTTCGCTGTATTCCACGTGGATTTTATGCTGCTGCTGGCAAAAATAAAGAGAGGTGAAACCCGGATGTAAAATATGATGCTTATATAGGATTTAGTAAGAGAAAGAAAATATATTCAAAGAAATTAAAGAAGAAAGCCTAATTCTGATGGTCGTGTCTAAAATGCTGTTTAGCTGTTGTCAGTGTGATGTTGAACGCTGTCTCTGAAGAGTTCTCACTTCCTACAGCTCGTAGTATAGTTGTGGGTGTCTGTGCAGACCCATTGCCTGCCAGCAGCCCTGCAGGAGTGGGCACCTTTAGCCAGCTACTTGCCAACAGCCTTACAGATGGCTTGTTTTTAAAGACACTGTCTCATAATTTTTTTTGATATTTGTAGGTAACTTTTAAAAAAACATTTCTTGTTGAACTGTGTTTCGACCTTCCCCTGTACTTCCCGTGTTACTTACATGTGTAAGTGATGGCCATGTGGCAGTGGCAGTAGTCACCAGTACCTGATAAGCTAATGGTAGTGACACCATTTACTTTGGGAGACTTCTGTGTGCACGGAATAGTCTTGAAAGCATTTGCTTTCCAATAATTTATATAATTGTGATAGATCTTGACTTTGATTCTTCAAAGTGCTTTTTCAATGGAATGCCTCGTGCAGTTGAAATACTGTTCTTGTCTCTTGGGTTCCCTGTTTGTGCTGTCTTTCACATTTCATTGTTTGTGACAAATGCAATTACAGAAGAATGTCCACTTGATGGTAAAGCAGATTAAAATGTATTGGACTGTCATGCTGTCTGCTGCATGTTAAGGAAGATCTAACATCACCCTGCTGTTGGAGCTGTTTTTTCTGCTGCCTGTACTCACAGCTGCAACGTAGGCTGCATCTTACAGCTCTGTTTGAGAGTTATGATTTTATACTTGTTTATCTGGACATCCTAGCTTATTTCTAAGTAGTTGGTCATGTTCTGACTCTTCTGGCTTATCTTTGCTTACGATCACAGAGTCACAGGAGGTTGGGTTTGGAAGGGGCCTCTGGAGCTCATTTGGTCCAGTTCCCTGACTCAGGCAGGGTCAGCAGTCCACTCAGAACCATGCCAAGTCAGCTTTTAAGTGTCTCCAACGACAGAGACTCCACAACCATCCTGGTCAGTCTGTGCTGCTGCTGAGTTACCTTGGAAAAAGGAGTTTTCTGATAGTTAGACAGAGGCTTGTGTGTGTCAGCTGTTGTCCATAGCTTCTTGCCCTGTTGCTGGGCCTCACTGAGAACAGTCTGGCTCCATCTCTGCACTCTCCACTTCAGGTATTTCTGTGTAGTGATAAGATCCCCCTGAGCTTTCTCTTGTCTATCTTAGACAGTGCCAGCTCTCTGTGCCTTTCCTCATATGAGAGGTACTCGAGTGCCTTGTTTTTGTGGCTCAAGTACCCAGATTATACCAATATGGTCCTGTTTTCAGATTTTCAAATACTACTGTTTTTATATTAAAAGAGTGCTGTTTGCTGGTGTTGGGAATACTGTGCTGTTTTGAAGTGACTCAGGTGCTTTGAGGAACACCCACATCCACTTGTCCATCTCTTCCAGAAGGCATAATAGCACAGACTTGGGTAAACAGACAGGCTCTGTGAACATGAAGTTAGCCTTATGAGTAGGAGGAACTGTTACATTAGAGGTTTCTGAGGAGCCCCTCTGCTGACAAAATATTATTGGTTTTGTTCCCAGTTTTTGTTAAGTGTTCATGGTAATGGACTGTCTCTCATCCCTTGCTAACCACCATGTCATTCTTCTCCTGACCCATTCAGTACTAACACATGGAGTCACCCTTCACTCCTAGCTCAGCTTCTGACAACTCAGTACTTCGACTCCTTCCTAACCAAATAGCTGGTTTCCAATCTGTAGCTCTGCTTTTCCCAGCAATTTCGCTTGGACCACTTTTACTGCACACCGAGAGGTGCTGTGAGCAGGATATTCAGAACTCAAATACCGAGATGTAGTTGTTTATTGGCGAACACTTACAGTAGAGCATGTAGCTACTCACGCAGTAGCATGTAGCTAAGACTAATGATTGAGCAAAGTGTTAATGTATTTATTAACCCTCATAATGCTGGACCAGACAGTTGTCAGCTGTGTGGGAAAATGCCTTGGTTGGCACTTTTGAAGGGTAGCTTAAAGTGTGTGGTTGTTATCGAGGTCCCTTCCAATCTGTTCTGTGATTCTGTGTGTTCCACTGACTTTTTGCCTAAGATGGTTAACTTTGTGTCAGTGTTTTTTTTCTTCTTGGATCCTTTCACTGATAATAAAATTTCTACAACCCCACTTTCTCTGTCTTTTCACTTGTCTTCTATGATGTTAGCTAATTACTTCATTGCAGCATAGCAAAGATTTTCTCAGCTAAAGTCACACATTTGAGCATATTGGATCACAGAGAGCTGAACCACAGGACTCAGTAGGCCACTTAGTCTTTCTGTGGTGGAAGTCATCGCTAGGTCATTCTCCATCATCTTTTCTAAGTCATGGGGATCAGAAGTGGCTAGGGACTGGAGGATAGCAAATGTCACTCCAATCTTCAAAAAGGGTAAGAAGGAGCACTCGAGTAACTATAGACCAGTCAGCTTCACGTCCATCCCAGGACAGGTGATGGAACAACTTGTCCTGGACGCTGTCTCCAGGCACAGCAAGGACAAGAGGGTCATGAGGGACAGTCAGCATGGCTTCACCAAAGGGGCGTCATGTTTGACCAACCTAATAGCCTTTTATGAGTCTCACACAGCATACTCACAGCCAAATTGAGGCTGTGTGGACTGGATGATTGGGTATTGAGGTGGATAGTGAACTGGCTGCAGGATAAAATCCAGATAGTGGTGGTCAGTGGGACAGAGTCTAGTTGGAGGGCTGTATCTAGTGGAGTCCCCCAGGGGTTGGTACTGGGACCAGTCCTATTCAATCTATTCATTAATGACTTGGATGAGGGATTAGGGTGCACTG